>OZ038475.1:42389346-42476846 GCA_964036315.1 Acanthosepion esculentum | reverse complement strand
TTCACCCTAAGGTATTCTATTGATACTTATAAATTTGGATATAAATGAGATTCAGGAAAATAAACTATGTGCAAGAAAAGTGACTCAGATATCGCATTCTAATAATTAAAGTGTTAAATTTAAAGAGCTTTTGACAAAATATTGAAAACTCTTTTACAATCAGAACAATAATCTAGAGAATTTTATAACAGCTTAAATTAAATCTAGAGTATTCCAGAAAGGCTCATACAGTTTAAAAACTGCTTGAAATAGCCACTCAAATCACGAACCAGATGAAAGGGTACAAACACACATCAGAACCACTCAAGGCTTCTATTATTGCCCTCTCAAAAGCAGGCAAGTCTACGAGAGAAATTACAGAAATTGCTATAACCTCGCAATCAACTGTCTCTCGAGTGATTAGGGCACATAATTCCAGCTCCAAGGAAGAAAACAAGGGGACGAAAGAAAAAGATTGATGATAGAACTGGCAGGGTAATCAAGAGAGAAGTTTCAAAGAATAGGACTATAACTAGCCAAGAAATTGCAGCCAGTCTAAGCGAAGAGCAAGGTGTTAGTCTTGGCACTTCAACAGTCCGTCGGTGCCTGTCAGAACAAGGCTACAAATCTTGTACACGAAGGTTTAAGCTGCTAATAAGCAAAGCCAACAAAGCCAAGAGACTTGAATGGGCTCACTGTTACGAAAATTCCACCGTAGAAGACCGGAAGAATGTTCTCTTCTCCGATGAAACGAAAGTTGAGGTAAATTCAAAGGATAAGGTGAGTCACTTTTATCGAACAGCACTATATATATATATATATATATATATATATATATATATATATATATATATATCAGTACCACATGCTAGGCTAGCATACATGTGTAAAATGAAAGGTACCATCCGCAACTGACCCTATATATATATATATATAAAGTGTCCATAAAGTTCGTGTGTACTTTAAAAAAATTTTAACTTTATTTGTCTTTGCGATAGAAATAATATGTAAAAAGGATTTGAAAAAAGTAAATCTATATTTTTTAACGTTTTATTGAAATTTTATTTAAGTTTCCACATGTCCTCCATCATTAGCAATACAAATGATAATGAAATTTTGCAGTTCACGGAAAACATTTGCCAACTGATTTACAGTAATGCCTGAAATCACAGTAGTTATTTTAGCTATACTTAGAACTAGGTATATTAAACTTTATAACATTTTTTACAGATTATTTCTATCGCAAATTCAAATAAAGTTATAAATTTTGAAAGTCCACACGAACTTTATGGACATCCTGTGTGTATATATATATATATATATATATATATATATATATATATATATATATATATATATATATATATATATATATAGACGGTTATTTTACCGGAAGTCGTTTATTTGTTTATTTATTTATTTGGGTCAAATTATTTTGCTTGTTTTTATTTATTTTTATTTTTATTTTTATCTTATATATTTATTTACTTTTATTTTTATTTTGATCGGTGTTTTTATTAACGTAATAAAAATTTGTTTATATAGCTTATTTAATTTATTTGTTTTTGTTTGGGAAGATAATTAAAGATATTCGTTCAATTTTGGGGTTGATTATTGTGGTTTGTTTTAACTATTATTTTGGGGGGAACAGTTTTTAATTTATTTATTTGGATTGATTATCTTTATTTGTTTGTTCTAAACGGCTAGTTTATCGGTATTGGTTGTTAGTTTATTTATATATTTGGAAGTATTTAGATCAATTTATTTTACTTGTTGTTATTTATTTGTTACACTGTATATTTTCTCTTTTTTGTTTTTGATTTTTAAGTAATACAGCATATTATTTTTTTAATTTTATTCATTTTTTTATCGTTATATAACAGTTATAGCTGTATTATATATATATATATATATATATATATATGTATATATATATATATATATATATATATATATATATATATATATATATATATATATAATACACACATACATATATAAATACACATATATATCTACATGCACAATTATAAATATAAACATATATTTTTCAGCATTTGACAAAATAAATGTCTATTTTGGAGACAATTTAAAGTTATTTTTAACGCACTATTTAAATATGGTCATATTATATATATATATATATATATATATATATATATATATATATATATATATATATATATTAAATTATGTTACATTATATTATATTATATTATATATATATATAGAGAGAGAGAGAGAGCGAGAGAGAGAGAGAGATTACCAAGTATATGGTCAGCACTTTCTGTCCGTGTTCATATTTGATGCTATTGAGTGTCGGCTTTTAAGATTTTTTATCAATAATCTTTCCATTATTTTTAGCCTAATAATAGCTAAAAGATTAATTAAAAGCAATGGGATATACAGAACATTCGAATATTTTCTGCATAATTTACGCCCAGAAAAGAAAACGTTTATAAGAACATATAAAAGTAATAAATAACATACACTAACCATATTACCTTGTAAGGCCTACATCAAGGGTCTTGAAAATGTAGTACGGCCTTAGGTGATGAGGGTGGCTGCTCGTAGATCCTATGTCTGGCAATAGGACTCTACGCCATGCGGCACAAGGAGAACACAGTTATGGTTGTCAGACAATGTCTGCGACCACATCACACCTTATATCTGGCCACCTAACTCTCCAGGTTGCAACCCCCTTGATTATTAACTGTTCAGCGCAGTTGAGCAAGTGACCAACAAAACTCTTTGTAAGACCAATGTTGAACTGAAGGCAAGGATTATGGCAGCATTCATCAACTTTAAAAGGAGACTGTCCAGAAGAGGTGCAGGAGATTTGGAAGTCACCTAGAGGCCGTGGTTGAAGACAATGGTAATTTTATAAAATTAATTTACTCCTTGGTATTTCAAGATATTTCCGTGTAATTTTGGGAAATATATCTGTGAAAATGAGATGTCAGTTTAATTTTTATTTTTGCATAATTTAGACGACAATTTATCTATCGTACCCTGTAGAAGCCCTGATATTACGTATCAGTTGTATTCCCTCCTCTTTGTTTCTAACAAAATTTTCATTCTTCTTAATATTTTTTATCATTTGCAAAGTAAATTTCTCTATTTCAATGCGCAAATAGATTAATCATTTTATATCAAATTTGACCTGGTCCTTCTGCTATGTATTTAGAGATTCTAGACAAAATACAAAAAATATGCAGCATTATTCATCTTGACCTGGCATCTCAGATCAGTTACTTTCCGACCGCTGTACTGGATTTTCACAGTAACTTTTCTGTACATATTAATATATATGGTGTTGTGGTAGGATCCACCTAATCTGCATAGGTGACTACCGACTATATAAATAATGGTTGGTACCGGAAGACGAGGAGCGAATACAGAGATCCAGCTAGAGACTCTGCCCGACTGCGACTTAGTCAACACATTCTCCAGGAACGTCTTCCCAGAAATATACAGAAATACTAGATGTAAATATTGTGTACACTTTCTTGTTATAATACATTCTTGTTCTAAGTACATTTTGTGTTGAATTATTATTCCATGCATTAGTCGAGATTCAACAATGAGTCAAGACTCAACATATGGTAATTGCCATGAGCTTTCCTCTTTGGTAATAGACTTTATGAATGTATGCTTGATTGGCGGCAATGTCTCATTATTTAGTAATCGAAATGGCTGGATGTAAGCGTACGTTTTATGCTAACAGCTTTTTCTCTTGCACTTCTCACTTGAACTCTCTTCCATCTTCTTGTTTTCCTGTGAATTTTGATCTTCAATAATTTAAATGCAATGCTAATCGTTATCTTCTGTTTTCTTCATTCCTATTCTTATATTGCTCTCTATCTCTGTCTGTCTGTCTCTCTCCCTAATAATATCGACTTTTTCTCATATCCTTTCACAGTTAGTAACTTCTTTTCGTCTTATTGGCTTTATTGCCTTGAATGGGATGAAATGTTTAAAACATGTTTTCCAGTTTCATATAATAACTCATCCCAGTGTCACTTATGAAGTAAACGGAAATAAGATAAATATGAAAATAAACACACACACACACACACATAAATATATATATATATATATATATATATATATATATATATATATATATATATATATATATATATATATATGGAGAAAGAGAAAGAAAGAAATAGAAGTCTGTATATGTGATGATAGTTGATGACAGTTATAAAAAAACTTTATCCTTAGCACATTACAGCTGTCCAAACAGACATAAAATTGCAAATCTTCTTCTCCCTCTCTCCCTCCATCTCTCACTGTCTCTCCCTCTCTCCCTTTCTCTCTCTCTCTCTCTCTCTCTCTCTCTCTCTCTCTCTCTCTCTCTATTATTCAAAACATTTTTCACCTGTCAAAAGATGGCCTCTCACTCATGTTGACAACATACACATTTTCAAATATTATGGCCAGGTTTTTCCTCCTAACTTGCTAAAATAGCATCTTAAATGTACAAAACACAATTATTATTTCACTATGACTAAAAAAAATCATTCTTTAATGACACTAACATTTTATACACGATTAAAGACAGAAAGAATAAGTAAAATAATATTTAAACTGTTCGTATCGTAAATTTTCAAAACATATTTACACAAAAGTTTTTATAGCAAACTTTTATCGCAGATTTTAATACTTTTACATTAAATATATGTAAAATATGTTTAAAAGCCAAAGAAAATAATGCCAAAGGAAACAAACGTCTACTTTGTATAATAGTTTTACATTTTAACATTGATTGGGGTTTAATTAACTAGTGAATTACATTATAAACAGATGACTTTATAATGACGAATGTGTTTTCTCGCCATGGTTGGCAACTAGTCCCTAAATTCAACGAAAAAACAAACCGCTATCTTTCTCAAGAAAAAGTAAAACAATGAACTGTTTGCATATATTAAAGAAAAGAATGTCAGTGACAGTCATGACTGCCTACATCGCAGAAATAGAATTCAGTGAGAGTCATGACTGTCTACATCGCGAAAGGAAGGTCAGTGAGAGTCATAACTGCCTACATCGCAGAAATAGAATTCAGTGAGTCATGAGTGTCTACATCGCGAAAGGTATGTCAGTGAGAGTCATGACTGCCTACATCGCAGAAATAGAATTCAGTGAGTCATGACTGTCTACATCGCGAAAGGTAGGTCAGTGAGAGTCATGACTGCCTACATCGCAGAAATAGAATTCAGTGAGTCATGAGTGTCTACATCGCGAAAGGTATGTCAGTGAGAGTCATGACTGCCTACATCGCAGAAATAGAATTCAGTGAGTCATGACTGTCTACATCGCGAAAGGTAGGTCAGTGAGAGTCATGACTGCCTACATCGCAGAAATAGAATTCAGTGAGTCATGAGTGTCTACATCGCGAAAGGTATGTCAGTGAGAGTCATGACTGCCTACATCGCAGAAATAGAATTCAGTGAGTCATGACTGTCTACATCGCGAAAGGTAGGTCAGTGAGAGTCATGACTGCCTACATCGCAGAAATAGAATTCAGTGAGTCATGAGTGTCTACATCGCGAAAGGTATGTCAGTGAGAGTCATGACTGCCTACATCGCAGAAATAGAATTCAGTGAGTCATGACTGTCTACATCGCGAAAGGTAGGTCAGTGAGAGTCATGACTGCCTACATCGCAGAAATAGAATTCAGTGAGTCATGAGTGTCTACATCGCGAAAGGTATGTCAGTGAGAGTCATGACTGCCTACATCGCAGAGATAGAATTCAGTGAGTCATGAGTGTCTACATCGCGAAAGGTATGTCAGTGAGAGTCATGACTGCCTACATCGCAGAAATAGAATTCAGTGAGTCATGACTGTCTACATCGCGAAAGGTAGGTCAGTGAGAGTCATGACTGCCTACATCGCAGAAATAGAATTCAGTGAGTCATGACTGTCTACATCGCGAAAGGTAAGTCAGTGAGAGTCATGACTGCCTACATCGCAGAAATAGAATTCAGTTAGAGTCATGACTGTCTACATCGCGAAAGGTATGTCAGTGAGAGTCATGACTGCCTACATCGCAGAAATAGAATTCAGTGAGAGTCATGACTGTCTACATCGCGAAAGGAAGGTCAGTGAGAGTCATAACTGCCTACATCGCAGAAATAGAATTCAGTGAGAGTCATGACTGTCTACATGTCGAAAATAAAGTCAATATGTTTCGTGACTGCGATATTGAAAAAGGTTGATAAATAAAACTTTTACAGAGATTTTTCCATTAAAGATTACATTAAAATGTTTAATGTTTAAAAAATATTTTGTATTAAATGTATTATCATAATAATGTTTTATGAAATTTGCATAGTTAAATTTGCAAATTTCTTATTTTGTTGCCTATGCCTGAATTGTTTAAATTCTATTTATATCGATTTTACATAGTATTTTTATGAATTTAAATATAACAAAAACAAACACATTGGATGTAAATACTTTTAAAATCAAAATATTTTTCAGTTTTATTTCTTTCAAATAGTATAAAATTCCTGAAAAGCGAATTAACTTGTATAAACTGTTTAAAATTAATATTATTCTCAGTATCTATCATATAACGATTCGAAAGAAAAACTGATTATGTTTTTTTTTTTTTTTTTGCTAATTGCATCCTTCGATCCTTTAAATGACTTTAAGATTTTTGTTATATTTGAATTCATAAAAATACTATTTAAAATCAATATAAATAGAATTTAAACAATTCAGGCATAGGCAACAAAAAAAAGAACTTTGCTAATTTAACTATGCAAATTTAATAAAACATTATTATAATAATAAATTTAATAAAAAATATTTTTAAATGAATTTCGATTCGAAATTTTAAATATCGAACAGTGATATCGTAAATCTTTTGAGAGTAAAATGAATGCATTTAACGAAACTTCCGAATTAAATGGAAACTGATAGACTTATGCATTACTGTATATTAATTATAGCCTTTGGGCATCTCGAGGTGGTGTAATGTTTAGCAGCCTTGTCTCGTTAGAACAATTACGAGTGGGTTCGATCCTCACTGGGTGCCCCATACTTTCGGCTTTGTGCCTCATCTAATCTATGCTTGGAAGATAACTATTAATTATAGAAGTTACTGCCTATCTAAAACCCTTAGAATTATTATTTTCTCTTTATTAATTATAAACATTATTGTATCGCTAAAACTGGTAGATTTCTGAGTTATTGTTTCTCGATTGGAAACTTTAATACCCAGATAAATCTGCTAAACTTATGGAACACTGCTAATCAATTATAAATATTAATGTTTATGTAAAACAATTGTTTCATGTTCTCGTCGGATCATCGAAGTTAAACCAAGTAGAACCCGATTAGTGCCTAGATGGGTGAACGTTCGAGAATACAAATCGGAAAACAGAGTTGAAATACCACCCGGGTTCGTGAAAATACCCTTGCGAAAGTTATGGATCGTCCTCTTCTACCCCCCTTACCTATGGATGAAATAGTAAGACTTGAATAAAAAAAAAAAATTATTATTCTCCCATAATTCTTCGAATCCCCCCAAAATCATTATTATCCCCCACCATAAATCTTTGAAAACAAAAGAAAATCATTCTTACCCCCGCCCCCAACACACCATAATACTTCGAATCCAAAAATACGTTTCGGATTTAAATGACCTCAAAAACTTTGATGAGCCATAAAAAAACTAATCATCTACACAATCAAAAATGGTCGATACAAGATTAATGGCTGAAATAGATTGGAATGATCTGAAGATTAACGTGTAAAATGGTAAGTAGCACCAGTATATAGAATATTGTGGGAATAAAATATTTTCCTAACATATATCAATGAAGGAAAATTGGGTGGACAAAAATGGTTGCTAAATAAAACTTGGCAAAAAGGAAAAAGTTATTAAACATATATGTAATAAATATTGATATAAGCTGAAAGTCACATATTTTGAAAATTCTGGCACATTTATTGTGCGATCAATGACTTACATAATAAAATGTGACGTAGAATCCTATTGATTTATTTACGTTTATATATCGCTGATTAAAAGCTCTTAATTATCTGGTTTTCTCTAAAGGAAGAACAATGTCATGCAACTATTCATTGAAAAAGTTTTAATTAAAGACTCTGGTCGTACAGGAGCATCAGAGAAATGGTGACAGTCAAAGAAAGAAGAGTCTCTAATGATCTCTTATGCATGACTCCAGTGCGTCTGCCTTCATTTCAGAGACTGCATAAGACCTTTGCTATCTGTGTTGCCAATCACTGAGCTATCACAACGCGAGAATCAAAAATTATCGATGTCGATAATACGAAAATTAAAATAGCTGTAGATACATAGGAATATATTAAACAAACGAGAGTTACACACACACACACACACACACACACACACACACACACACACACATATATATATATATAGATATATGCCAAAGTATGCTTGTTGTGTTGAGTTTTCAGTAGTAAAATACTTTCGTAGTTTCTTTCTCTAAACAGGTGTTTTGTTCTGCAAGTAGATTTAAATAATAAATTATGTATAGAAAGATTTCAAACAAAAGTGCTGGTACAAGGACGATGAGAAAGGATGCATTTATGTTTAAAATCGTATGTTCAGTTAATGTTCCAAATCAGAGAGAAGGTCTCGAAAATGGCCATATATTTTTATCTGGAATAAAACAGGCATCTATCACGTACACCCACACACATGTAGATGTATGTAGACAATATATATATATATATATATATATATATATATATATATATATATATATATATAATTTAAATAAAAACAGATTGCTTTAAGGTTCCATATAATAAATGATTTCACCACAGCCCTTTTAAAGGACAGTGGAAATAAATCTGATGATCCGCTGTCCTTTAAAAGGGCTGTGGAGAAATAATTTATTATATGGAACCTTAAAGCAATCTGTTTTTATTTAAATTATTAGCTCTGATTTATATTGAGCTCTCTGGATTCTATCCTCATTGGCTCTTCCCATACAGATTACCTAGTTTTTCGTAAACTAACTAACTATATATATATATATATATATATATATATATATATATATATATAGATAGATAGATAGATAGATAGATAGATAGATAGATAGATAGGAGCAGAACCGGATAGATAGATAGATAGATAGATAGATAGATAGATAGATAGATAGATAGATAGATAGATAGATAGTAAAGTTATGTTTACATAGGTTTTGATCAAAATAAGTTTTATTAAATTCAACCGAAAAGGCTTGGTTTTATGTTGGAAACGAAATGTCCGATATTCCTATTTGTTCATATGTATTTTTTTTTTACATATTTTTAAGCATTTCACCTCAAGCTATGCAGGATTGCCACTGGTTCGCCGGAGGTTACATGGTGTGAAGGTGAGAGAAAAACTGCGTAGAGGAAAATGAGGAAAGGAAAAAAGATGAACGGTGTTCAAGAAATCAGATGCTGGCGATTGACATTGCATTTAAATTTTTGAAAATTGTCGTTATCAGGGAAGCAAGTAAACGGAAGAGAATTCCACAGGCTGGAAGTGCGAGAAGAGTTGTCGGAGTATAAGAAATTTAACTATTTCAACGATAAAGGGGTCGGACGTGGATTGCAGTTTGTAGCACGCTTAAATTTATGTATTCAGGACACCAGGGGAATAAAAATCTCGACAGAGCAGTAGCCATGGAAATATTTGTAAAAAAGACAGAGGGAAGACATATTACGTCTGTGAAAAAGTTACTGGAGTCGGGATGCCAAGTCAGGATTGATTACATTGCAGATCCTCCTTTGGATTTTGTCGAGAACCTCCAGATGAATATCTGGAGCTCCAGACCAGATATGGCACGGACGAATTGTATATTTGTAGATATGTAGAATGGACTCCGACCGACGAGAAAAAAACCTTCTGTCGTGACACATTGAACCAACATTCCTTGCAGCAGATGCAGCTATTCATTCAATGATGTTGTTTCATTTCAAGTTCAAAAAGTGTGCAATTTGTATGCGGTTTCGGTCTCCCTATTGGAACAATTGCAAATGTTCAGTTTTCTAAAGTATAACCGGATGTAGCCAACAGAATTTGGGCTACCAGACAAACAGCACATGATTCTTGATAATGACTGAGATGGTGTAAATACTTGAAGAAAAACAAGAACAAGAATGAAATTCGAAGAGTATTTACACAATACCTGTAACAAGATCTTATTCCATAATTCCAATAAAACTATAAAATATTAAATAGAATTTTAATTTAATCAAACATTTGGATATATATAGATACAGACAAATGATACGTTCTCGCTAGATAAATTATATGTTCTTGCTATATTTTATAAATGGTACAGAGAGACGATATCGGCAAATGATATGTTATCGCTATATCTTAGAAATGATATCAATAGATAATACAGACAAATTATAAGCTTTCGCCATATCTTATGAATTATATTTTCTTTAATCAAATCACACAAAGCAAGGCGATAATGCCACTAAGTCGCAATGGGCTACTGCGATTGAAGAAAATAAAAGCCTTCAGAAGGGACCGAAAATATGGTCCTTAACAGAGAACAAAGGAGGGATCTTTATAACTGTCCAAAAGAGAGGGGAGGAGTGTGAACCAGACGAGATAGCTCATATAGATAAATGACACGCTCTCACTATATATTAGGAATATACCAAAATTGAAACAAATATATATATATATATATATATATATATATATATATATATATATATATATATATATATATATATATATATATATATATATATATATATATAGTTTTAAGTCAACACTCAGAGGCCTCTGAGTATTGACTTCAATGCTCACTTTTATTTATATATATATTTCAATATTAAATCTTTAATATGTTTCTTCGGCCTTCGGTTGAAATGAAAGATTAAAATTGTGTGAATTTTTCTTCTGAACCTGTTATTTTTATTTGTTATGTAGATTGTTGACTTGCCTACCATTTATGTTATTTATCGTTCGACGTTGACGATCCAATTCTGATTTTAATACGATCTTATATGGTAGAGGTCCCATACCAATTTTTCATGATTTGTTGAAAGTTGTTATTTCTTTATTTTCTCCTGTTTCTTCTGCAGTAAATTTAAGGTACATGTTTCTCTATTTCTATCAGAAACATTGAAATCAAGGCATTATTGTATTTTCGCTTAAGTAAAGATTTGTTTTTTGCGTTTCAATGTCGGCTGGGTGTGTGTTAGTAGTATATAGAATCCGAACAAAGAAAACAATTCATAAAGGGGAAAACGGTTTAATTGACTATATATAGACAATAAAATATTTTAAAACATTTAAATTGATTTTACACTGACTTATCAAATGTTATTCGAATTCTATACCCAGTAAAACACACACACACATTATATATATATATATATATATATATATAGATATATAGATAGATAGATAGATAGATAGATAGATAGATAGATAGATAGATAGATAGATAATTTATTCGAAAATTATAACATAAATATGTTACAAAATCGCTACAAAAATAGCCATTTTCTTTCAACAATCTGATGGTGTTGAAAGTAGAACATTCAACACCATCATCTGATAAGACACCAGAAGTATTGAAACAATATGGTTATTTTTGTAGTGATTTTATAAATTATTTATGTTATAATTTTCGAATAAGTTATATTTGCCCTACTCTGTATTGAGCACTCTTTTAAGAATAGTATATTTTGGTTACTGGGATTTATTCCGTATATACCAATCCTATACTTGGCTATATATATATATATATATATATATATATATATATATATATATATATATATATATATATATATATATATATATATATATATAGTTTACGAAAAACTAGGTAATCCGTATGGGTAGACCCTAGGAGGAAAAAAATTCAGAGAGCTCAATATAAATCAGAGCTAATAATTTAAATAAAAATAAAAAGAGACCACTTTAAGGCTACATGTAATGAATTATTTCACCACAGCACTTTTAAAGGAACGCGGATCATCAGAAATTACTTCCAAAGTTCGTTTCAACCTTTGGAAGTAAAGTCTGATGATCCGCGCTCCTTTAAAAGGGCTGTGGTGAAATAATTTATTACATGTAGCCTTAAAGTGGTCTCTCTTTATTTTTATTTAAAATACATACATATATATATATATATATATATATATATATATATATATATATATATATATATATATGACCAATGACTGGTAGGTGCCCAAGAATAAAATATCTGTAACGTAAATTTCTAATAAAAAATGATAGCAGACATTAAATAAATATAGTGATTTAAACATGGTCATATTGAGCTGCTGAATTTTATTTCATACAAGAATTTCATATGAAAGAAGGGTAACTTAAATAACCTGGAACATTGAATGGCCATCGGGAGCTACTGGGTATTTTAATCTCTGCTCAGTTACTACTCTGAGGTTTTTCAGGTGTTGGTCAGATTTCATGGAGGTTTAATTCTGTGGACAGAATTTTTGATATATGAGATATCCTACTATGTCATAGAAGGATATCTCATGAAGTAACCAAATTGGTTCAGGTTGATAGAAGGAAAAATAACTGCTCTTTAAAATCGACCTATATAAAAGAATATCTATATAAAAGACAACTCCGACTAAAACTGCTGTTAGATTAAGGATCAAAAACCGGTCACAAAAATTCGACAATAGAACATAAGACAGAATGTTGCCGGGTCTAACGCATCTATTTGTGCTGCAGAATTTGGATTGTAGATTAAAGTATGGATTCATCTTGCCTTGTATCAACGGGTCAAGATTGTAGTTGTGACGTAATGCTATGATACACTCTCTATCATAGTGTCCACTTTATCCTAAATATCTCTACCATAGTGTCCACTTTATCTTAAATATTTCTGCAATAATCATAATTTATTATTATTTCAGATTAATTTTGCCTTTCATTTTCGGATGTAAACGAGCAAATATAAACGAAGTCAGTTAGTTATGTGCCATGCGTGATACACGCTTAGGCGATCATGTATCTTTCGATACATGACTGACTAGGCAGATTTTCTTTCCCGCAGTAGGATGCCATTTCTTTCTGCGGTAGACCAGTTGCCATCCAAGTCTATAGAACCCAGTCTGTACTGCTATTTACTCGTAGCTGGGAGGAGAAGAGGGGTATTATCACGTAAGTGAATGTAAAGTATTCGACTGGAATTCGAACTTGGCTATCATTTCTCAATCCACTGTGCCTCCTCCTATAAAGAAAGAAAAATCCTTATTTTTGTCCTTGAACAATTCTCATTATCATTGCAAAATTCATTCTAAACTAATCAATAAAGAATATGTAACGGCAGCAAACTTAAACTACCATATCATTATTACATCGGTACTGAGATGATTTCCTGTAGCGATTGTAAGATTTCTAGTTTTTCCAATAAACAACGACCCAGTTACTAAAAGTATTATAAAAAAACGTAAGCAGATTTTCCTGTGATTGAGAAATAGTAAGATTTATATTACTTTTTTGAATTAAAAGATACTATTTTCGTTTTTTATTTTATATTATTGTTATATTATTTTTAAGACTTTCCGAGATTAAAATATAAAAAAAAATTAGCTTCAACTTTCTTCGACAAAAGTTTTTCTTGATTTCAATATATTTCCACATTTGTCTTTTTTAAAGTGAATTTTATTTCCCTTGCGATATTTCCTTTCTCTTCGGTTTTATTGTGTGGAAAAAGGTAAAAAGGAAGTTATCATAAACGGTGTTTATTGAATGCGTGTGATTTGTACTATATGGGTCTCTGTCATAGATTCAAAAGCGTTTTTGTTTTTTAGTTTTTCTTTCTTCTTTTTTTTACACGAGAGAACTCACCCTGAGAAAAGTAGATCTAAATTCAGCCATGAATTACGGTCAGCCATTTTTCCCCATTTACAGATAATAGATATGTTATCCGGCTGGTTTCTGACAATAAAGAGCATATAAATCGACTATTTAGATGATTCATTAAACAGGTATTCGTGGTATAAATGTGTTATTTCTATTTAAAACAAAATCACCGTGTATTGATAGATGGAGAGAAAACTAAAAGTACGTTTGTAACAGATACAAGGCCAAATAGGAAAGATGTAGAAAAGATGATTATGTTACACTAGTATTCTAATTGAAAAGAATATATCTGCCTAGAATATCAACACTGGAATCGCAGACTTCGTCTGAGCTCCAACACCATAATCTAGATCTAAAAGAATTTGATAATTTTAAACATGAAGCAGTCTACTTTTTTAATTAATTATCTCGTTTTTGCTCATTCCTTTTTTTAAAACTTATGCAATTGTTTTTTTTTTAATTTAATCTTTACCTTTTCCACTGAACAGTCAAACGAAACATTTGGTCACTGAATCGTTACGCAGCAAATGTTTGTCTAGAAGATATTCATTATTTATCGTATGTGCAAAATTCTAATTATTGTTTCCGCTGTAAATTGTAGCTGCTCCCATCTAAAAAAAATAACTGGTTGAATGCATATACAAATATTACTCATTTTTCTTTCTAAAATTTGTCATTACGAAATGTTTAATTGCATTTATTTTTCTAGATTTTTTTTAAAAACCTGTGCTGTATTTCCAATTACATCATTGTGCTATTTCCATTGTTGCGTTCCCGCGATTTATTAGCATTCCATTAGCTTTTTTCACCTTTAAAATTATATTACTTACCTTTTTATGGCCTATAACAATTTTTATGAAACGGAAATTATAATGATAAAAATTTAAATATTTACTGCACTCTTTTAATTTCTTTGAACTTCATTCTTATATTATTTATTATAATTTTGTTTATTATATAATTTAATCCGCTATACCTTGACATCGAATATTAAAATATAGAAAAACGCTTCCGCTAAAAACATTACTTTCTAGAAATACGCTCATCGGTCGTTTTTGGCGAATTGCACTTTCCTGACAACTATCTACCTGAATTTATTAATTAATCTCTACAATATATATATATATATATATATATATATATATATATATATATATATATATATATATATATACATATATACATATATATATATATATATATATATATATATATATATATATATATATATATATATATATATATATAGTTTACGAAAAACTAGGTAATCCGTATGGGTAGACCCATAATAAATGAGTAAATTTCTTTTCATTTTTAGTTTCAACCTTTGGAAATATAATCTGATGATCCGCTGTCGTTTAAAAGGTCTGTGGTGAAATAATTTATTATATGGAACCTTAAAGTGGTCTGTTTTTATTTAAATATATATATATATATATATATATATATATATATATATATATATATATATATATATATATATATATATATATATATATATATATGTATGAAATGAGAAATAATGAAATATAAATTTCGGCGTTCGTAACATTAATTTAAAAGAGGGCTCAATACAATGCAATAGTAGAGCAATATTCTTTATTTTAGGCTATTACATCGAAACATGTGAATAACCCTACACTAATGCAATCATGTTTCTATGTGCATTAACCCATCTCATTAGGCCTTAGTAAATGACTGGTTAGTAGACAATTTATTGAGATTTAAAACCACTTACAACCACTTCTCGCGCGAAAAGGTTAAAGAAAAACAGTAAAAAACACACAAGATACTAACTCGTTTCCATAGAAAAGGAAGAATAAGGGAAGAAGTAGGAAAGAAGAGGGAGGAGATAGCACCAGAATTTATTTTGTTTTTCACCTATCAAAATTACCTACGCTAAGTAAGAGATCATGACGCACCGATTTAAAATTGTAGACAAGTTAGACGTTATATTCGATACAACTGCAAGACATAAGGCACATTACATTTCCTATACAAAAGGAAACGTAATTTAACAAGGCACCTGACAAACCTCTTACCTTGTGAGTTAAAACGTAAAATTTCACAATTTTATAGTAGGTAAATAATTTGACCCTTTAAGAAATAAATAAAAAGAAAAGAAAAAAATTTTACCAAAATTATTAAAATTATATATATCAAACAAAAATTTAAATAAATAGATAAAAAAAAACTTTAACCATATAATCATATAAATTTAATTAAAATATAGATCATACAAAATAGAATGCGACTATTAGTGAAAGGGTGTTATATAGAATGTTAATAAAACCAATCAATGGAAAATGTCAAAATGTCAGCCAAACGCATATACCAGTAGTACTAGAAGAATAATGTACAAATTATACTACGTCAAAATTTATCTTACTGACAAGATAAGCTTTATATGATCCAACAAGGTTATTCTAAAATATAAGAAGACGTAGTTTTCAAATTTCAAAATCTAGCAAGATGGTAGGGTCAGAGGTTTGATATTTTTAATATAAACCGTTAATAATCCTTGATTTAATAAATCATCCCTATTCAAAAACCGGAAAATGCAGATTATCGTGATTAAAGAAGAAAAAATATGTTTAAAAAAATCATTTAATATTCATTCTGCCTTTTTTGTGTTCTTAGTTCATTTGTTGATATATTTTTCCAATTTTTCATATCGAATTAAAGGTAAATCCTTGTCTGATTTTCCGAATGGCTGGAAAGCAATGCATTCTTATAGCCTTTTCTTAAGTGAATCCAAGGCAAATCCTCATCCAATCCTTCAGAATGTCGAGAAAGTCAAAGATGTATATGTTTTTAAGACTATCCATGTGTTTTGACAAATGGAAAAGATTTCTTTGAAACTAAATCTGATTATAAGAAGATCAAAAATCTTTGGGAAATGAAAATAAAAGAAATTTAAGCAGTTATAGCACATTTCTCTTATCCATTAATATCAATACACGGAAGGTTATTTGCGAGTATGAACGAATTTTGTTATAAATTAGCAGACATAATGTCTGTAATCTATTCAATCAGACATGCCTAAAAGAGAATTTGCTGCCTAAGTACACAAATACACACAAGCACACACACACAAACATATATATATATATATACATATATATATATATATATATATATATATATATATATATATATATATATATATATATATATATATATATATATATATATATATAATACAAAGAACAATTCTTGAGGTCCATTACATTGACTCACACAATCAATGAAAATATTCTAAATATATCTAATAAAATATCAGTTTCTTAATAAGAGTTTAATTCCGAAACATTGACACGCATTATTAATTCTGACATAGGTTCAGTATACTAAATTGAATAATTTTCATGTTTCGTACTTTACAAAACTGTTCGCACCTTAAAAGGATGCCCACTCACATGCCATACAGAAATAATTTGTTTCCAACTGTGTCTTTGTATTTCCTTACACATCTGGTTTAATTTGTTTAATTTCTGAAATTTGAAGACGGTTTCTTCTAGTATTCTTTTTCTAGTTGCTCCAGTTTTTATTTTCAAAATAGTTTTCTGTACAAGGTTTGACAACTCAATTCCTGGAATTGCCTTGTGAAAGCAAAATTTGATTAGCCAGTCATTATTAGTCGCTGTCAACTTAGAGTCACTAGTCTTTTGGATCTGTACATTTTGTCAGACGATGGTGCTCTTGTTTGAAATAATCTTGAAAGAAGTTTTCCAGAATATCTTTCAGTAACAGAGTCACGTCCTGCCAGATGCCAGTGGTGTCAGCAAATGTTCGCCCTTTCAGCGCATTTTTCAATTTTGGAAATAGCCAAAAATCAATAGAGCTCTGTCTGGTGAATAAGGGGAATCGTCCATCTTCACCACGGTCCTCAGCTAAGAAATGGTGCATTGTCCCAGTAGCACGATGCTATTATTCTGGGGATTAAATTGTTACACCTCTAAATCTCAGCACTAAATTAACGTAATCACAAGCATAACAGAGCTGCAGTTGCCATATAAAAAAAATTCTTTATTGATTCGTCTTCTACGATTTATTAACTTTTTGCGTGTTATTTAAAGCAAGAAAATATTTTTAGATTTCAAGAATTTTTTTAAGATAATAATGATTTAGGGATACAAGACGTAATAATTAACATATAGGTAGGAGGAGAAGAAGTTGATTCATACCTTTCCCTAGGGTAATTGCGTTTAAGTGAATATAATGAACCCAACGGTTATTAGAACGCGTCTCTTCTATTGAAAATCTATTATCAATTATGCCACCTGAAAATCCAAGCTTACAGTACTTAGTATTCCCAAACGGTCATCCATCTGTATTTTGACCAGTCTCGACGTTGCTTAACTTCGGTCATTGTACGTGCACCGATGTTTCAACGCTATATGGTCGAAAGCATCAAATAAAAAGAACCTATCTGTTGAGGTTCTTTTTTTGACCGAATACGGAGAAAATCTATTAGCAAATGAAAACTTGAATAAGAGATTTCAACTTAGGCAGAGAATTATTGATGCTGTGAAACTGAATGTCGTAACAATTGTTCTCAAACAACGGTCCCGAAGCGCCTACATGAGCCTACAAAAATGGAATAGCTTTTACTGGTTGAAAATTGAAACTCACCAGACTGCAAAAAATTAGCGATAATAATGTGAAGAGCCCTGGTGAACAGAGGAAACTTGTTGCTATTTTATCTCTTGTGAAAAACATCCCAATTTGTTACTGATATGAACACTCCACACAATAATAATAATAATAATAATAATAATAATAATAATAATAATAATAATAATAATTTAATATTTGAACAATCTTTCTTTCTCCACGTCATTTAAGTTTGTAAAAATGGATATAACAAAGAAGAAAATATCAAAAGCAAAACTATTCTGCAGAACATATCTATGTATAATACGCCTTCATCAATAATACGCACCCCTAAAGTTATGCTGAAAGTTTGGATGAAAGCTTCTAGTCCCGAATTATATGCACTCCTTGTTTGGTAATCAAACCCTATAAATTGTACCTCTCCCATTTCATTACGGCCAGCGTTTCCTACTCTTATTAAAGAAAAATGGTTTTAAACAGTATAATATTATTCTAATTTAGTTTTCTGATAAATCCTATTTTATTTTACATTTGTAAGTATTTTTAGATACATGTGATTGAATTTGAAATCCTTATGGGGTCGCAATCGCCAAAAGTTCGTGTCAAATTGTCGTATGTTTGTGGTGAGTAGTCATTTCGCAACTGAAATCGACCTATGAAACGGCAATTTTTTATTTATTATATTTTTTTTTTAAATGTGTATTTTACATGGGTGATTACGTTAAATAATTTCGTGGAGAGACCCCGTTGTCATGACCCTTCTGAAAATGAAGAGTAGTAGAACTCAAAAATCTTAACAAGGAAGAAGGAATTCAAAAATTATCTGACGTTTAAACATTGGTTAAAATTTTGGAAGTGGGAAAAGCCGAGAACTTGTCAGCACCACTCGGGTGTATAGGTCTGTATGTGTTGGTAGATAGATAGATAGATAGATAGATAGATAGATAGATAGATAGATAGATAGATAGATAGATAGATAGATAGATAGATATGAGCAGACCGAAATTGATTTCAATTTAAGTAATACCAAAATAGATTTTACACACAGTGCCAGACCAGAGATCTGGGATCCCATGTTCACCACAATGTTTAAGTAGAAAGTCTACTCATATTTACAGCATGCGCATTTGATACCCCAATATGTAAACAGGTGGTCGTCGCATATCCGCTTTAAATGAGCGCGCGTTTGACAAAATGAATGAACTTTCAGCGTACTGCTAGATTGGCAAGTAGTTCTCATTCTAACTGCAACCTGTTCTCATATTGTTCTTTCTCCTTCCTAAAGTCTTCTCATTTTTTTCACTCCCAGTAACCTCTTGAGAATTAGTTGCATTATCACCTTGCCTGGGGTGAAATGATAAAAAAAGAAAAAGATAGATAGATAGATAGATAGATAGATAGATAGATAGATAGATAGATTGAGAAAATTAATATTCAAATTTATTCTCGAATAACAAGATTTATTGGTTTCAATAAAATCTATCTGGTGGTTCTTCAGTTTTCTTTAGGTTGAGTTATTGTGTTGGTTTTGGAAGAGAAATGCCTCGGTAAGAATTTTTCCTTTCAAAATAATGATGATCATTTCGAAGACAATAAAAGCCTTCAGATTGGGAATTCCGTTTATTTTTGTTACAATCATTTCTAGCAATTTAGCATTCAAATTTGATTTGCCAAATCTTATTTCAAGTTTTTTTTCATATATTGATATATTATTTTTCTATTTTTCCTTTTTCACAATCTAATCCAGTTACTCAGTAGGAATGAATATTAAATAATTCACCCAAAATTTGAAATACATTTGCTTGATAGATTCTGACATATAACAATATCACGTGCCTCCGCATACCTATGATGTCTATCGTCATCTGAATATGGCATTGCATATATAGACATTTAAAACAGAATTACACATACGTATATTTATGCGTGTATGTTCGTGTGTGCCGGTGTCTGTGCGTGTGTGATAGTGCGTGCGCTCATGTGTGTGTGTGTGTGTGTGTGTGTGTGTGTGTGTAATCGAGTTTAATTGCTTTGGGCTTCTATATGTTGTCCACTCCAGTAAATTTTATTGAAGAATTTTCCCATTGAAAACAGCAACTCTGTTACTTCCTGAGTCAAAAATGATTAGGCAGAGCTCATCTAAAATTGTTAAAAACAATACTTAATACTTCGTCCACGAAGAGATATCAGAAAATCTACTTAACTTTACAAGGCTAAACTAGAAATCTACAATAACGTTCCATTAAGATTAACTCGCTGCTATAACACAAGCAGCAATAAAAAAAGATAATAATCAAAATATCAACAATAATAATAATAATAATAATAATAATAATAATAATAATAATAATAATAATAATAATAATAAAATCCACTTAGAATCTGGGTGTCCAAACTTGAGAGCGAAGTAACACGAAGATCGGGAAAAAATGGCGAGTATCTCAATATTAGAGAACAGCACGGCTTACGGACATATTACGCTGAAACAGCGGTTCTGGTATGAAATTAAGCAACGTCGAGCCTCGTTGGTACTAAGATGGGTGACCGATTTGGAATATCATGTGCTGTAAACTTAGATGTGAGAATAATTTACCTGACAGCTGCTCGGAATAGAAAATCGTGTAGCCGAGATTCAATTCCAGTCGGGTTCGTTACATACATTTACTCACAAACAACATTGGGAAAGGTAGGAATCCACCTTCTTCGAACTATGGATAAATTAGCTCGCCTTATATTAGTAAATTATTATCTTTTTTAAAAAATCTTATAATCTAAAAATATTTTTCGCTTTAATATAACCTATAAGTATTGATAAGCCGTACAAATTAAAGGAATCAATATACAGTACTACAGTAGGAAAATGGTATGAACTCTGAGATATTCATCGAAAGCCAGGAAGTTATAGTTGTTTGGAACTTTACCATTCATACTGACAGGCATTTAAAAGCTGATGGCTCAATGATAGGGAATTTTATTATCAATTTCAAAACTATAATACATGTAGAAATATCATTTGATATCAGATTTGGTATAAACGGAATGTTATATTTACTACCATGCTTTTTACGAGTTTCAGGTGTTGGCCAGGCAAGGAATCTGCTAATCCGAAAATAAAATAAGATAACAGTAATAATAATAATAATAATAATAATAATAATAATAATAATAATAATAATAATAATAATAAGAAGAAGAAGAAGAAGAAGAAGAAGAAGAAGAAGAACAACAACAACAACAACAACAACAAAAAAACAACAACAACAAAAACAACGACAACAAACCAAACACAGTTACCCAAAATAACGATGTAACTATCCTCTGTGACATGCCAATTCAAACTGACAAGGAAATAAAAGCCAGCAGATATGATATTATCATAAAAGACAAGAATTTCAGGAAGTGTGTGCTTATTGATATAGCAGTAACGTCTGAGAGAAACACCTCCATAAAAAATTATCGAGAAATTGTCCAAATACAAGGACCTGGAAACTGAGATTATCAGGATGTGGCGAATGAACCCGGAGGCTGTATTACTAATAATCGGAGCTCTAGGCCTCCTTAGAAAAGGAAGGGACAATTTTACTAAAACTGTCCCAGGTAACATCAATATACAAGTTGCCTAGACAATCGCTCTACTAGGAACAATCAATATACTAAGAAAAGGGCTATCAATTAAATGACAATTCTTAGTTTGGATCCGGCTCTACAGGATACAAAGCAGGAAACATAACATACACAAATAGTAATAATAATAATGACTTATTTTATAAGTAAAATACCCTGTGGCAATAAGTATATGTATTAGTCGTACAGCCTGAAATTCACTTTTTATTAAAAACAAAACTGACACATTTCATAATAATATTACAGAATATACCACCTGCAGATAGAGGCAATGAAAATGCTAATTACTATATATTTTTTCTTTTATATCAACTTTCTTTGGGTATTTTATTTTAATTATTGTATTTCTTGCTGACATGGGATGTGAGAATTAATTTTACTAGCTGTGTGCTTATGAAAATTCACGGCTTAACTATTTTAAGTTTCTGTTGAATCATAATTTTTCAGTTATCCATTGCAAAAGCTCCTTACGAGTTCCACAACAATAAAATACCCGGGAAAATTTACATATTTTATCAGTAAATATTATAGAGTTCCCATGGAGATGTAAAAATGTCAGTTGGCACTGTCTTGGGCTTGTGCTTCAAACGATCTAGGCTCAGGTACAGTGGCTTTCAGTAATGTTTTGAGTTGATACTTGTATTTTTAGAGAAGAGCCTCATGTTGTTTGTCCTGAAGTGAGCTCGCTGAATGCCAGTTGGCATAAAACTTTCAATCTCCCATTCTTGCTAAATGTACTGACAATGAAAGACGGTGTTTTATGATCAGCGATTCGAATGTTGGCCTATTCCAGGACTTTGTTGTTGCTTCCATAGTATTCTCAATCAGGAATATAATGCAATTGCAAAATTGGTTAGATATTGAGGTTATTGTAATATATAACGCAGCGAAGGTATTATATATATATATATATATATATATATATATATATATATATATGGTGCATTTCAATTTATATTACATGAATCATTCACACAAAAGTAGTACTGCGTTTAAATTCATAAAGTTTAAGTACCATAGAGGAAAGTTCGTCAGCACAATTAACATGAAAGTATTTATAGAAGAGAAAAAAAGGAGACTACATTACGGCGCTGAGAAAGTGACTGAAGGCGAGCTACCAGGTCAGAACCAATACCAGTGCAGATTCTTCCCTGATCGCCAAAATCCTGAAAGGATATAGCGTATAAAAGAAAGAATGCTTGATTTGTACACCTGTGGGATTTTGTCAGGTAATCTGAGTAAACAAATAATTTTTTTGATTTTGAATTTGTTTTTTTTCTTCTTCCCTGATTTCTTTTCAAAGTTTAATTCCGTCCCTGATATACGGACAGTCCTCACGCCTCGGCAGAAAAGAAGTGTCGTCGAAATTTACCATCTTCCATCCTCGTCTTTTTGTTTCTTTCTCGTTTCATCCCTGGCGAGACACGGCTTCTTAATTTAGGCACCTCGCCACGTTCCACCAGGTATTGGCGAAGCTTTGATGATAATATTGATTTATTAATATACACATATATATATATATGCACACATAAGTATATACAATTTTTCTTTCATTTGAATTCTTTTTTTCTTCTTCATTTTATCTTAGCACGCTGAAAAGAGTTTCAAAGTAACAAGTGAAAATTTTATAAGTAAAAGTAAGAGATCAATCGTTGTACTTGACGAGTGTTCTATCTGCCTGCGGATATTTTGTTTTCATTTCTTGATATGTTGCTCCTGATGTCGGTTTATTTTTTCTACGTTCTTCTTCTCTCAGTGATAAAATCAATTACACAAAAAATGTTTCTGTGTCATTTTGAAATGACATATTGAAGTCCACTCCTAGACCGAAAAATAACAGACAGTTGAAAAAAAGAGGTGGCATGAATTGTTTGTATGTTTAACTGTATATCAACCTCTATGGGTTATTTAATGCCGAAATCTACAATTTTCTGTACACAATTTTATATTTGGAAATAATAAAGGTTTAGTTACACAAGTATAACTAATTAACCCATACATGGGGAGAGAAGAGATGGATTCATATTTTTCCCAACAGTATTAACGCGTAAGTGAATATAACAAACACGACTGGAATTGGAACTCGGCTCCCGGATTAAAAATTCCGAATCATTATCAGTGACACAACCCACAGCACTTAGTATTCCAAGCGGTCACCCATATGGGTACTGACTAGACTTGCCGTTGCTTAACTTCGGTGATCGTACAGGCTTAGCCCAGATTGAATAAGAGAGACACTTCCTGATTTAATACTTAGTAAGTTTCGTATCTTCTTTGGTTTAATTACCTAGTACTAAGCTAATATGACATTAGTGCATGGTGTCCAATTTATTACTGAGGGTGTTACCTAAAATTTAAAATCGGCCAGCTCTAAGATTAACATTAGCCAGCAAGGTAATTAGATAAAAAGCGCTAACATCTCAAGAAAACTTTTGGTAGCGCTTGTCAACAGTCGCGTAATATATGAGAATTTATATTGGCAGGTGGAGCATGGATGGGTGTCTCTGAAAGTACTTCCGGTGGGAAACTCCAAGCCCACATTTGGACTTATTCCGAGCCAAATTCTGGTCAGTTGGTATTGCGATAGACGATGCACAATATTTTGGCCTTTTTCTCCTGAAAAATATAATCCTGTTCTTTATTGTTCTCGCTCCTTTATGAAGTTTTCTTTTTCCTATTCACTCAAATTCGGTAACTCCTTGCAACTTAGTTACTTTATTGCCTTGCTTTTTATGAAATGATTAAAAATTTTCTTAGTGTATTTTAGTATAAAACATGTTTTGACTCGCAAAAATACCTGGCATTAAATGTGTACCAAGAAATTATACAGCAGTGTGTTATTGAAAGCAAGAGGGAAGAAAACAAATCTAGAAATGAAACATTATATAATTTAAATTAAAATAAAACTACAGTCTTTTCAGTAAAACAGAGACTTGAAGTATCGACATGCCCATTTCTGCTCGACTCTCGTAATATTTCTTCGAAAGTGAAGTCGACGACAAGTGCAGCGAATTTGGAAAATCTAGCTAAAAGAATGACAATCTCCAACAGAAAATCTACAACATTGGGACCTTACTGCCAACGCCTCACCTTGCTGCCCTAAGACATAAATCTCAGATTCAAAACATACATCACACCGCACATCCCTTTAAAAACACACTAACACCGGGTTATGGATTAATACACGTATCTCACGAAAATGATGTGGGCTAACAATGTATAGAAAATTGAAAAGAAACATATATTAAAACTTCCTTCGCATCATTTTTTTCGAAACTTCATTGATTAAACTCTAGGAACAGTGCCTTGCATAGGTGTGGACCATTACAGTGAGTGCCGTCCTGGGTATGACGATAAACTACATCCGCGTCCTGGGTAAGACGTTAAACAACGTTCAACATCAAGGCCTCTGATCGGGAGATTTTGAGGAACGTGGAACCACCTCTTAATTTCTGATGTTCTCAGGTTTACCAGTTAGGGTCCTATCTATGGGTAAATAGTTAAAACCCAAACATGTGTCAAAATACTCTGAAAGTGTAAAAATAGGTTTTAATATTAGGTTTTCGAAGGAAACATTATTACAGAGCAATACATTTTTGAGGGAAAAAAATTACCAGAAATACATTTTTGGAAAAAAATATTACCAGCAAGAAAATTGTTGTTGACATTAAATAACCCATTTAGGTTGCTATACCGTAAAACAAAACAAACAAAACCAAAACAGTGAAGAATAACAACAGGAAGAAGAAAAAAAACAAGACTAATCGAAGAGTTGATGAAATCCAATACTAACTCCCACGTAACTTGTCTCGATAAATTCACTTGGCGATAGCAAGGAGAGATCAAGCCACTGCCGTTCCCGATAACAATAATGACAATTCACAACTGACAAATATCAGATAATGGCGTGGTGTCGGTCAGTTTAGTCGAAACTGAATACTCACCTGGTAAAGAGAAACACATTCGCCGAGTGTAGATTTTCAATAATCCAGAACACTCCTTGTACTTACGTTAAGTTAAAAACTGGTACATGTTATTTAGATCTCTACACCAGCACCTATGTGAAACATTGCAAATGCCAAATGGGAAATAAAAAGTCTGGATTTTAATGTTCTGGGAATATATGAAGCAAAAGATAAAGACAATAGGAACTTTATAAGGGATAGTTACAGAATCATATATGTAAGGAGATTGAAGAAAGACAATTAATCAGTAAATGTATTTGGAGATATTACCAACTGTCAGGCGACGTCCTTTTAGGGAAGTGAAAGGGAAATCAGTGAATATTGCGATAATGATGGTATATGACGTTCTACCAGTAAGTAAAATGAAGAAATAGCTAAGCAAATTAGTAAATGCCAAGTGAATAAAGAAAATTATTACTGAGGGACTCAAGTTAAAAGTAAAAAGGTAAGAAGGTAGAGTAATGATTAATGAGAAAGTGCGTACACAACGAGTGCTAAAAAAATTAATTCATTGGTGCTTAGAGAATGAACAAATAACAACAAACATATTATCTTCAACACATGACGCTTGGTAAAGTGGAAAACCTTACACCAGACATCAGAAACCAGATACTCTTCGTAATCATCAAAATTTTTAAACTATTGTACAGCAGTGGTCAAATTGAGGTCATATTAATGTCGAGTAAAACTATAAAAAATAAAGAAACTGAAAACAATATTTACATATGTAAACAAACTAATATGCAGTCATCGTCAAGAAAAAACAAAAGATTTTGGAACCTTAATGAAATCAACTAATAACTATTGGGAAAATACCGCCCCAAGTAGAGAAACAATAAAAAAAAGGAGTGGATGACAGGTGACATTCGTGACCTTTTCTAGAGAAAAAGCGCAGTACATAACGCCATGAAATGGTACAGAATATATGAGATTAGACAGATATCTCAGAAACGAGTGCAAGCAAGCAAGAAAGGATTGGCCTAAGGAGATATGTGCAGAAATCGAAAAACTGCAGAAGACATAGATAGCAGTGACACACAAAAATAAAATTATAAAGAAATAAGCCAGATTCGGAAACTATGCGCAAAATCTAGAGAATGTATTATGAACATAAAAATTGCAAGATATAGAGATTACAAGAATACATAAAAGTGGCATTTTATGAAAAGAAAAGAAATCAGAAATATCTACAATACATGAAAGAACGAAAAGACATACTAAAATACGATGTTTGTCCAGAACAGAGCAAAATGAAAATGAATCAGTACATTAACCAAAACTATTTTAATAAAAATCAGTGACACCTTTAGACTATTTCATGTCTCTTCAGAGTCTAGGCGATTATAGTTCTCCACGTATTCCTTTTTTATTATCTGTGAATTGCAATGCTTATTAAGAAAATTAGTGGAGTAGTTCCTGTCGCTAAATGTGCTGAAAACGTTTCTCTCGACAGTGGCAAACACGTTCTTTGGGAACACAAAAGAAAACAATTAATGAGCTATTCGGAACAATTCACGTTAGCGACAAGACATTATAACTCCGAGTCACACCAGCAATAACAGCTGAAAAAATTAACCAGTCAAGAGGCAAGACTAAGACACAAAAGGTGTCCACAGTAATTTGGTTTTGCGTTATATAGAGTCTACTTCGCATATCTCGAAAAGTCTCGAGTGACTTTCTTGTCATTAAATAGGTGGCCACTTTCCTTTCTGAATATTTTACGTGCAAGGTGTGTGTGTACTCTGTGAATGTAAGTCATTTTCTCTTTTAATCTTTTTCACTGTGGAGGACGGTCTTTCGTTCCGCTACAGTTCTCACTGGCACTCTCCGCAGCTTGGAATTCAAAGTTTTCCTTCCTTTAGGCTGATTACGATCCAAAACTAGATAGCCATTTACGCTATAGATATGGAGTTTTGCATTTCCCAAAGATATTTGCGAGTTTTCAAACACTCCCTATTTACACGGTATTGGAACTTGACTCGCCGATTCAACTTTCCGCTCCGATATCTGTTACAATACACTTATATTGATTAGGCTCTTATTTTTCTTCTATGTGCCATGCCTATTTATGGAGTTACCGATCATATCCTATACTTTTTACCTCTTAGTAAATTTTGTCTTTTCGCTATCTCAACTAAACTCTAATCTTCCATCCAATTACACAAGCTTGTTAGGTAGAGCATGCGCTCTTTTCCTCTGTGTATCTTGTCTTCATTATTTCCTGTGAGTGTCCAATGTTTAATGAACTCTTTAAATATAAGTATCATTTTTTGTTTTCATTTTCTCGAAAACCTTGTCATTGTTCAGTCCATGTCATTCTACCATTCTTCTGTATAACACTATCACCGTCGCCTCAAGTTTGTTTATCTGCGAGGAGCAAAGTGACAAACAAAATCCATAACAACGATGAAATACAAGGAATCTAAGCAGATGACTCTTCAGTCTCTTACCAAAGAAACTAGTTTCTCATGAAGGAGAATTCCGTCACGACATCAGTTTTTAAGCCATAAAACAAATGTAATCAAATTGGTTAACTAAAACGAATTCGAAAGAAAAAAGAATGTAACACAATTGGAAATATATCTGGAAGTGCCCCAATAAATAATTGAAATTCGCTGGTTGTTGGGGCTCACCCACCTTCACAACCACAATAGACTGATCCTATTATTATAAATAGAACAGTAGTTCTAGAGACTGGGAGCAGTGTAGCAGTGTAGTGCAGTGCAGAGTGAGACTTCTGTAGTGATCAGTTACACTTCCGTTTCTCGACGGGAAGATACCGTTGGACTTTATTACTATTACTTATTTTTACTACTAACCTACGTACGTTCTACTACTAATCTCTCTTATGTAAATACCTCTCTGAATATACCAGTATTTTTCCCTACGACTGTGTTTGTTCGTTATTACCATATACTCACGTGCAAACACTCAACATCTCAACAGTGGCGACGAAGGATGTTTTATTGATCTCAACACTGGTCAAAGTGCAATCAGAATGAGCTTCACATTATGTCTCATTTTATTAAGTTGAGTCGTAACGTATTTCCATGGCGGGGAGCTAATTCTAATGACACAAATGTTTCTTAAATATATCGTAACATAAACAATGTGTTATATTCGAAAACGGTCAATACAAAATGCAATGTATTGACAAGGATAAATCCCAGAATCCGACAACAAAATTGAGTTGCATGGAAGAAATTTAGTCGTGTGCGTGTTGTAGGATTGTCTGTGCATTATTGACTTAAGGTTCTTGAAACGCAATGAAACATGAAAAATGCACACTTATACATAGAGCAGCTGCAACGTTTCCATCCAGGTTTGATTGAAAAGCACCCTGCGCTCGTCAATAGGAAAATACTGTTTGCCTTCACGACAACGCAAGGACGCTTGCAATAAGAATAACAGAGGAAAAAATTTGTAACTCTTTTTGTCTATTCTCCCTTACTACCATACTCTCTTGATAGTGTAACATTAGATTATTATATTTTTCAAAAGCTTTTGATGGGAATAAATCATTCTCTAATTAAAACGAGATTTAAGAGTATGTTGAAAACCTTGTGACATCAAAATCTGCTGAAATCTACTCGAAGGATATCGAAAAGATGCCTAACAAGGGGGGATTAGTCATTGCAAATAATGCTGTATATCAAGTAACACAATTTCTTTTATTTATGAATATTTATTGGACGGAAATAAATTAGTCGTATAAGATGCCTTGAGATTAACTATGGCTACGCGTTCTGGAATGGTTAGATATTAATTTCGAGGTGAGATGAATAGGACGATGTGGAACAAATGAGTGGATATTACAATAACTATACCTAACTACCACCACACTTTTTCTTGTGGAGTGTACTGAAAAAAACATGTTTACAGGATGAAAGCGAAAACAATCTCTAAATTAAAACGAACAATTCCAAGTGTTAAATAGTTTGTAGAAGTAATACTGAAGTGGTTCGGCGCACTTTACTTTGTTTTTCTTCGATAAAAGTTAATAAATATAAAGATCCTTAATGTTGCCGTACCCTGAATACTTCAATAAAATGAAATTGTTTTTGAAATATGAAGGTGATAAAGAAAAACTGAAATTATGGCTCCACTTAATGTACATCAACCTTTTTCCCAATTACACTGATATTAAACAATGTTGTAAAATTTATGTAATGTATTTTTATTCAAACGAGCAATATATTGTCTTAGCTTCAGCTGATTTGTTTTCTTATTTAAAATATTGATAACTGCATTTTGTGATAAATACACACATTCCCTTTTTATTTTATCTCTTTTTATGAGATTCTTATAACAGAATTTATTTCTTGGTATTCTCTCTGTTTTCTACTTTCTGGTAATATTAAAGAGTTGTTCCCTCTTTCACTAACTTTACAATATCTTGTTTCTTGTGTCATATAGGTCAGAGAAACATATATTTGATTAAAAGGATATTCTTTTTTTTTAAAATAGATTCACCCTAAACAAGTCAATAAAACCATAAGATGCGAGGGGTTACTGAGTGTGAGAGAATATGAGAAAAAGAGAACGTTATTAAAAAGAGAGAAAAAAACATGAATTAAGATGGCAGAAGATAACGATGGACATTGCATTTAATTTTTAAAGATCAAAGTTAACTGGAAAGCAAGAAGCCGGAAGAGAGTTTCACAATATATACATATAGCGAAATAATTTTTATCTAATATATTTATATGGTTTCCTTGATATTCTGTAACTTTTCTTCCTCGTCCATTATTCATGTTTTTAAGTTTTTTACTGTTCTCTCTTTAACCTTACTTGCGGTAAGTTTTATCGCGTCCCAAAGATGTTTGCTTGAATATCTTTATCCATTCTCATAGCAGCCATGATAAATGATGAAACACAAGTTTTCCATTGCAAATATATTATGAGAGTTTTAGAGACATCCCATTAATTTGTTGGACTTGAAACAATTCCTGCTAAATATCGCCCCATTTCGACAATATGCAGATATATATTCTTTAGCTTAAAGTCTCTTCGCTGTTACCTGAACCACTCAAAGAACATTTTGCGTTATATTAAATATTCTCTGCACTTCTCTTGACAGCGTCACCAAATTTCAATAGAGGGTTAATATTGTACCTTCAATTATCCGCTCAAAAATTACTCCAATGTCTTTCCATTGTCTTCTATTATGAGTTGGTTGAAGATCTTCATTTAAGATATATTGCAATTTTCTATCCAGAATCTATTTTACATATCTATTATTCTAGCATTTGTCCATGATTAGAATATTTCTGGCACACATGGTCCGGTTCCCCTGTTAAGATCCTTAATAAAATCCAATGAAGTATCAGCAATATTATTTGTGCAGATTTAGCGGCTTGAGTTCTGTCACTTTCCCACCGCCGTAATGTTTGTTTATTTTCTGTAAATACTTTCATGGTAATTGTTCGGATCAGGTCTTCGCCATGGTACCTAGACTTTTTGAATTTAAGCGCAGTACGAGACTGGCATCGGGATCTCATTAATTTACAGCTGAGCTCGCTAAATATAACCGTAAATTCTATGCTAAGAGTTTATTTATACGCACTTCTCGCCTGTGGAACGCCCTTCCATGCATTACATGCATTCCAGCCTACTTTAATCCGCAAAAATTTAAATGCAATGCCAATCGCTATTTACTGTCCTCCTGATTACTCTTTCCACTTCCCGCTCATTATGAACTGTTTCTGTTCCTATTTCTTCCCCACCCTGTAACCGTTGTGTCTTCGTAGCTTTACGGCCTTGCATGGGGTGATACCGATTGAAATGCAATACAGCCATTTGCTCCATCTAATGTCCTGCTTACATTAATTACCGAATATTATTGTTAAGAAATCAGTTTTCCTGACCTTATTTGACCTAATCGTTTTGTGATGTTTACTTAAATGTTGATTTCATGCTATTAAGGCGGATACACATAAAAGAATAAGAGAACAAAAGACATTCTCATCAGCAGGATGCATAAAATCCAAGGACGGAACACCGAAAATAAAGAAATAAAAAAATACCTCAGCGTTGAAACGAATACATTGGAGAACAAAAGAGGACAACTCGCAATAGACAATAATATAGAAAGAATAGATTTATTAACATGTGAATGTGAAATCGGCAATGACGAAATGAATTAGAAACTAAACAGCAGGACCGGTTTGAATAGTAATATAGATGCTGGCAGTCTTAGGTGATTTCGCTATTGTTAAAATTAGAGATATAATCTTCTATTCTAACAGTTTCTTTTCTCGCAATTCTCACCTGTGGAACACCCTTCCGAATACATGTCTCCCTGCCACCTACAATCTTCTAATATGTACATGGAATCTATCTTCCTGAATCCTGTTTCTTTATTGTCCCTTTCTCACTTCTCACTATAGTCTTCGCATTCTGTTTCACTCGCTTTAACCCGCTGTGTCCTAGCGGCTTTATCGCCTTGCTTGGGGCGAAATGATTAAAACTGAAAAAGAAATGAAATATTCCAATGGTGACACAGTGCAAGACCTTAGTAGATGCATTTTCATAGAACTGCCTAAGACACCAGGTGCCAACGAATGTGACATTAATCAAACAATCAGCCTAATGGAACACATCAGAAAATATGTAATCAATTGATACATGATAAATAGATCGCGTTGCAGAATTATATTCAGAAGAATAAAAAAAAGTCTGATTTTGTTAAAGACAGTGGAACAAGGAATGCGATATTTATACTCAGAATGATATCGGAAAGAGCAATGCAAATGAAAAAGCATGTATATCGATATTGTACAGATTATGCTTAACGTTTGGTAAATTACTTAATGAAAAAAAAAACTAGAACTGCTAAGTAAGCTTGGTTTATTTGGGAAGGATTAGAATAATCCGGAACTTATTCTGGGTGCAGACCGTCAGCATACGGATAGAAAATGAAATAAGTAAACAGACAAAAATAGAAAGAGAAGCGTAAGACAATGACGTGTCTGCTCAGCAGACCTGTTGAAATATTACTGAGATAATTAGGAGGATTTATTATTGGTGGACACAATCTTCATAACACTAGATATGCAAATGAGACAATGTTTGCAGCAGATACAGAAAGGAAACTGCATTAACGCCTACATAATGTAGTAAATGAAAGCAAGTCGAAGGACTAAACATTAATCGTAATTATACAGAAAAGTCTAATAAGCGAAGTACGAATTAAAGATAGCAGAATAAAGTAAGCATGACAATTAAAATATCCGGTAAATGTTGTAAGAGAGGAAGTAAAATGTGATACAGAAATTCAAAAGCGAATTTGAATATCAAAATTAGAATTAAAAAATATTAAGAAACGGGAAAATCTTGATAGAAAAAAAGAAGAGTTGAACTGTTCGGTTTATAGCAGTGAGTGTTGGAAAATCTCACAAATCGAGAATAGATTTGAGGCTACATAAGGACTGGACATTTGAGCAACGACAAATGTTTACATAAAATGGGGACATAATGAACAGGTATAATTGGAATCAAAAGCGACATTTAAACTCTCTAGAGCACATAATGAGGAAAATTGTCTTAGAAAAGTTGACACTCATTTTACATGTTGAATTCAAGAGGGACAATGTAAAGCAATGCCTAATCTACCTAACGTGTTTGTGTAAATGGTTGGCAGAATAGGGCAACAAAAGACAGAAAATTACGGAAAGCGATGAACAGCCAACTACTGAAGGGACACAACACATACAAGGAGACAATGTACTTAATAGACTACATCATTTATTTCCTGCAGTACAAATAGTCTCAAATACTTTTTTAATAGATATTCTGCCTTTTGATCTCTTTTTATGACTCTAGTAAAGCATATTTCTTTCTCCTGCACTTGGCAATGTTTTCATTTAACATTTCATTTCTCGACCATCTTTCTGGAAGTTGACACGTTTTGGAACGGAGTATTCCCATCGCTCTGTATCTTACAGTATTTATTATTTGTCTTACAAATTGTGGATATCTTTATTAATTATATACACTACAGTTCAAACGTTTGAGGCCATGCCTGTTAATGTTTTAAATTCGCCCCAAAAGAAGTTGTTTTGTAATTCAAATACGAGGAAATGATTATACATGGTAAAATGAGACATTTAATTATGACAAAATGAAAAAAAGTTTTTTTCCATTTAATTTTGCTCTCATCTACCTTTAGCCTTGATTACCACAGAACAAATTTTTCTGGTATTCGTTGCAAAAGTTTTTCAAAGTATGTGTTAATTGATTCCAATCTTTGTTTTCACTGACTCTAAGAGATCTTTTTATTTATTTTATTTTTTTCATTTTTCTGTCAAGTTCATTCCATGCTAATTTTGGGGTGGCTTAAAGCTTTTGATCTGTAGTATATATATATATATATATATATATATATATATATATATATATATATATATATAGTCATCCAAAGGCAAACTGTTTATCTGTATCACAGATCATCAGTTAGACTAGACGCCCGGTTGCCTCTAGCTAGGCTCGAAAATCCGATTGAATTGGCGTCAGTCAGGATTCTACCATTTAGCTTTTGGCGGCTGACAGGGATGAAGGTGAATTTAAGCATATTTATTTTTAGTTAAACTCAAGTGACTGAGAGAAATCAATTCGAATTACCGAAGAGTTTTGCATTATTAGCCGTAATAGTCACTGTTTACAAACCTACACTTTCTCCCCAGAGCTCCAACGAAATAAATTCTTCAGGAGCATATATATTGTCATCCAAAGACAGTCTGTTTCACTGTTCATAGCTCATCAGTGTGGCAAGAATATATATATATATATATATATATATATATATATATATATATATATATATATATATATATATATATATATATATATGGGGGTGTTCACTTAAAATATGATGAGCAACACTCGTGTAAGATAAAATGTAGCTCTACTCAATATGCTACGGAAAGTATTTCTAATTTTACTGAAAATATATTGTAGAGAAGAAAATGGCGAACTACTCCGTCGGCCAAAGAGGTTCTCTTTTGTATTGTGTTTAGTGAGGTGAGAAACAAGGAGGGGGCCGCTATTAGAGCTCAGCTCTAGAACATCCAAATCCATTTCACTTCTAGTCCCCTGTAAAGGTCGGAACTGTTGCAGGGTCGAGTAGACTGCTTTAAACACACTTGTTTTTTTTTTCTGCCACAAGTGAGTAAAAAGGTTTACATTTTATCTACGTGCCAAATTTTCTCTAAATTTATAGAAATATATATGAATAGAAAACTTCCCTTGGGTGTCTGTGACTGAGGAAAGTCAGCTTCATGCCTTTTTTTCTCAACAGAAATTATTAAAATGTAAAGCAAATGTAGCCAGAAAGGAAAATAATGATATAATAAGAATATTGACTTTCCACACAACTTTAAACCGAATATCAAAACGAACCACTCATATCAATAATGGAAATCGCAATAACACTACGTGGACTTCAGAATCTTATATAATTTTCAACCAACACTGACGTTAACTTTTCTGTCAATGAATAGCGAAAGTTTCCCTTACGAAAACACCTAATTTTAACAAGATCTTTACCAGTTCTAATAGAAACAGATATAACCAGCTAAAATGTGCTTCCATAAAAGCGATTGGTTACCATCAATTTAATTTTGGAAACACTAACTTGTACAATACAATGCAACATAGTGTAATAGTGCACAAAGATCTATACCTTATATGTTATAGATGACATATTCTTCAAAATTATAGGAAGGCTTGATAAATATGGAAACGATATTCAAATAATGTGTAGCCTTTACTAGGAAGAAAGTTTTTTACGGCTAGAGAACAGTTTTATTGAATACAAATAAGTAAAATAGTGCGATAGAAAGCAAAACCAAGCGGGACGATAGTGTGGCCTCATATCCCACATGGGATTCTACACGGATAATGTATGTTTGTACTGCGTACACGCATATATACCTGCGTGGGCACAATCGAGGGCGGACTAAAAGTTTCTTGGTGTGTCCCACTTCCTAAAATTTGACCAAATATCCAAAAATCAGATTATCTTAGGGAGACGATAGGAGTAGCTTCTTGTTCAGTCCGAGAATATTTCAGCACCGCCCCGCTCAATATAATATCTAATTTCTACTTAATATTATTGTGGTCAGCCAATTACTGGACATTGTTTCCGAGCGTTAAAAAGTCACAAGGGAAACCTGCCCTTCGTGACCGCATAGAAAAAATGCTTGTGCTGTGCTTAAATATATTTGTTTGACGTTCATGTAGAAAATCCCATTTTCAAATTGGTCATTGAATTGTTAGGAACTCTCAGAAAGGAAATAAATCGAATCTATTCTAAGTTTATCCTCAACATCATCGTGTTCGTTTCTTGTAGAAATTTAGCAGAATTTAAAGGGAAATCTTTCATGACAATTTTATGGAACCTGGGAAATCTACCGTTCCTCCGTAATGTATTTCACCTGGATCTTTTCACACCGGTCGTCATATATTCCTCTGTATTTTCACCTCCCTTGATCTCCTCACACCACTCAAAAATCAGTATAAAGATCGATACAAAACTAAATGTATCCCCTGATGTAACAACTCATCAAACAAACTTCCGATTCTTCAAATTGTACTGACATAGATATTTCAATGCGAAATCTCCTTTCTCAACATTCTTCAAAACAAAGAATCCGTTACAAGAAGTATCCGACAAACCCAAACAGCTAGTCTTGATTCATGCCTGAATGTGCTTCTGCCATTGCCCACCATAACCACTAATTCCGTTTCTATCCATGTGAACACTGCAACAACCCCTGTTACTTTCATAACCCTCCGAAAACATTGCAAGAAATCGCTTGAATATGCTATATACATCTATGACTAGTTAGCCTCTGTCAGAATTGAAAACAAAAGATTTGGGCCTCTTAACAATCTGTCAGTGATTCCTAATATAAGTGACACTGTATTTATCTCATCTTCATCGGACAAGGACAAGCTCTTTGCAAATAAATTCGCCTCAAACGCACCCGCTAGACGATCAGGCCCATTCCCTACCTGACTTCCCCGCTCACATGGAGCATAATCTAACTCTATATATAGATGTTGGCACAGAGAATTTCCAGTTTTATCAAACACCTTGAATCTACAACGGTTACTGCGCAGCATAATATCCCCGTTGTTACTCTTAAGAACATTAGCTCGATGTTATCCTGTAAAGTTTGTTTAACCGATGCCTAAAGGAGAAATGATTCTGAAATCTATGGAAGGTCTCGGGTGTGTGTCATGTATTCAAGAATGTATGCGAACATTCCTCCCCACCAACCCATCAGCCTACTTAGTGTCAACAGCAAACTCATTGAGACTATTATTAAGTAAATTGCTCACCTGTCCAGAAACAAACTCATGAGAGATAAACAGCAAACATTTTCACTCGTGATATTTTAATTTCCATTACTCAGAAAGAGTGAAGCACACGAAAGTACTTATATCACGAAAGCTATTGACTTAGATATCTCGAATGCTTTTGACAAGTTGTAAAGCGTGTTTCTGTATAAACTTTCCAGTCGTGTCATCTCTTAGAGATTCTTTGCAATTATTACGTCCTTTTACTCAAGAAGATTAATTTAGATCCTTATACGATTTTTGATCAGCCCTCTGATATCAATGGCCAGTCTTCTTATATCAATTCAGGAGTGTCCCCCAATGCACTTCCCTAACGTATGTCTGCTTTTTATAAACTATCTGCTTTGGGTCATAGGTAAATAGTCTCAGATCATTAGTAAATATATATGCTGATGATACCACAGCTTACGGAAGGACCTGCAAAAATTGACATCTTTAGATCTGATCTCTCTGGTAACCTAGCTCAAACAGGTCAACAAGCAAAAAGTGGCCTGTAATTTTCATTGGCTGTAAAACGAAACTAGTATCATTTCATCGTGACCGATTGAACCCTAAACTTTTCCATGCAGTGTTCGCAATCTCAAATTGGTTTAAATTTTTGAACATCTGTTGGGACTCAAGTCTATTCCAGAACTAAAGTGATGCATCAATATTATCCATCGTGAGATATGCTGGAAAACTATTAGGCATGTACTGCTCCAGGCAGTATTCTTTCTGCCATGCTTTATCTCTACACGAGTTTACTTAGACAAATAATGGACTATTACTGCCCTTTCTGCACTGGAGCTGCTAAATTCTTACTTTCTAAACTTAGTAGGGTTCATAATTATTCACGCGGTCTTGTAATTAATGCCATACTTTTCACTTGACAGTCTGTTTCTCAGGGATGTAATGTTTCAAGCCAATCGCTACACTATCGCTATTTCTATGTTAAAATTTCAGATGAGATCCACTTATTAGTTCCACCAGTTCATGCCTATTGCACCTAAGACACGCCATGATGCGTTCACCTACATTTCTTCTGTATTCTATTCCTATAGTAAGAAATTCCAGTTAGATATCTTTTTCAAGAGAATTGCTATTCTGTGCAAGAAATTCGCGCGAGGTGTTATCGTAAAACTTTACAAACTCAAATTAAGGGTCACTTGCTGTCTATCCTTCTTATCCTCATAATCTGTACTTCCTTCTACCGTCACCTACGTCCTATTAAATTCAGGAAACCCCTCCATCGTGACTTATGTGTTTTATAATGGGTGAGAAAAAGGCAAATAAAAATAGTATTGTTTGGTCTGTGCAAGGTTATCCTTTGACAATGTCCGTAACATCGAAAAACCATTGCGTTTGAAAGAAAGGTTCGTCCATATATACTGTAATAACAGGATCAGGCACCTTCAGTCAATCACGGTCCATCCTTCCATCCCTTCCCATATAATTACCATTTCCATTTTATTTCGAGATGGTGATTGTGTCACAACTAAAATTGTAATAGTCTGTTTACTGTATAATATATAATTTATCCTACATATATATATATATATATATATATATATATATATATATATATATATATATATATATATATATATATATATATATATATATATATATATATACGTATCTTATATCTTACGTTATATCTTACGATCACAGCTCCATTAGAACCCATTTAAACACACACAACAATTTACCAGACTCCATTAGAAATATACGAGTAGAAAACACAAATATATTAATTGCTTCCACCTGTAAAAAAAGGTTAACAATAATGGAGGCTTTAATAATAAAAAAGAAAAAGCCTACCCTTAACAATATTAACTACGAACAAAGCCACAACGTGCTAACCGTATTTGGAAATTAAAACACCACGACTACACAATAAGACATATACATAATGCACACACTCAATTAAGCTGAAAAATCAAATCATCCTTGATAATGACTAAAGCGGTCGGAAAAATACATTTGGACAGTTCTTACACACCCAAGTAAATATACCAGTGTAATTGAGCCTCGCTATGCTTTGGTTGCTCTCTGTAACTTGATGGTGAAGTACATTTAACATAAGTTATTCCCGATGCTAAAAAGTGGATACAGCTTCGATTTATATCTGGCCTGTTCATTTTTCAATCGATTCTCTAAGATAGTAGACATTAATATCTCTGTTTGAACAATTACTGGTTGTCAACCCAAACACGCGTAACCACTAATGCGTTTATAGTAATAAGTAATACGTACGTTTATTACACTTAACATTATTTTAGTAGAGGCAATTTGTTTGAGTAGAAACCTTGCTTTTTTACAGGTTACATTACGTCCACCTAATTGCGCATTGGATTTAATTAATGAAGAATATGTGACCACTGGCGTGGTTCGAACCTCGAGCCCCCTTCTTTAGATGAACCCACCGTCGCATCAGGCGTAGTTTTGAACGCTCGGCTAAAAAGATCAGCACTGCCCAGAAATATTCAATTTCCTTTTTAAAGTATGCATATCTTTTATCTCATATTGTTTCGAAATCCCATATCTGCGCGAAAGTTCATATCTGGTGGCTTTTTGATTATCGCATCCGAAACGCAAACGCAGACATTTCTAAGACATGAATTAATTCATTTTATCTTTATAATAATGAAATAATCTCGGATTTAAAATAAAATCCATGAACACACACACACACACACACACACACACACACACACACACACACACACACACACACACACACACATATATATATATATATATATATATATATATATATATATATCTGGCGCTTAGAATTCCTACATTCTCAGGAAAAGTGTTCAGTATATAAACAGTGTAGGTATGAGAATGAGGACTACAAGATGCCTGTCATTTTCACGTATATAATATATATATATATATATATGTGTGTGTGTGTGTGTGTGTGTGTGTGTGTGTGTGTGTGTGTGTGTGTGTGTGTGTGTGTGTGTGTGAATATATTTATTTAGTTGAGCACAACGGCGTAAAAGTGATTTAAATCATAGTTTAGTTTATTCTTTCTGATAAAAGAGGTCCTGACTTTTCTCTCGTTACCTTGCGATCATTTTATGAGTAAATTTCACCAAGCGGATATTCGGCTTATTATAAATCTTTGCAAATAAAATCCAGTGGCAAGAGTTTAATCTTTAAAAGCACATTTCATGATAATTATACATATAATTATTGATGTTACTATGGCCTTAAATGTTACTGATGCTATTGACGTTTGAGATGTCGACAGAATGAATGAACAGTCTAAAGGGTTACCATATTGGTGGACTGCATCCGTCGTAGGCTTCATTGTCTATTCAAGCCTATTCATATAGCTTGCTGAAAGAAAATGTGCCGTTTATTGAGCAAAAGTAAATGAAGAGTCAATAGCTGGACACTGCAAGGTTACTCTGCTCTTTCTCAGTCGGCACCTCGTCAGTTAAGTAGCTATGCCGACATAGAATACTTTCTCATTGTATTAAGTTGTATTCAAGATGGGAAATAACTTATGCCAGTCGTTCGCTTGGTTTTCTTCTTCAAGAAAATTAAGCAATGGAAATCTACTTAGCAGCGGTGCATTTGACACATGAAAGAAAGGAAGTTGAAACAAAAGAAAGAAAGAAAGAAAGAAAGAAAGAAAGAAAGAAAGAAAGAAAAAAGAAGTCAATGCGAAGGGTGAAAGAGAAATGGGGAGATTAAACAAAGTAAGAAAGAAGAATGAAAATTCAAACATTTATGGTAAAATAACGTAAAAGATGAAAAGAAAGATAAGCAGAAAGAGAGAAAAAATAGAGACGAAAGATAAAAAAGAGAAAGGGGGAAGAAAAACTAAAGATAACAAAACAGTTTGACGAAACAAGATGTGAAAAAGAAAGAAAATTGAATTAATTAATTAATTAATGAAGGATGAAAAATGGAAGTTGAAATGAAAAAGAAATAATTGAGACAGAAATCTGAAATGAATTTTGAAAAAAAATAAAGACTGAAATGGCAAAGGAATACAGAAGGAAAGAATGAAAAACTGAGATTGCAAAGAAGGAAAGGAAATGAATAAATGAGATTGCAAAGAATTGAAAGAAGGAAAGGAAATGAATAAATGAGATGGCAAAGAAAGAAAGAAAATGGAAAAAGAGTTGGCAGAGAAAGAAAGAAAGAAAGAAGAAAGGAAAAAAAATGAAAAACTGAGAGGGCAAAGAAAGAAAGAAGGAAAGAAAATGAAAAACTGAGATGGCAAAGAAAGAAAAAAAGAAGGAAGGAAAGAAAATGTGAAAAAATAAGAGGACAAGACAAAAAGGTCAACCGTTAAATGTAAAAAAAACAACATAAAGACAAAATAGAGATAATTGAAATAATTTGTTAGGCGTAGAAATCGTATGAAAGGAAAATACTGATTAAAATATTAAAAAGAAAGAGAGAAAGAAAATTTAAAAGAAACTGGAAGAAAGTGTGTGTGTGTGTGTGTGTGTGTGTGTGTGTGTGTGTGTGTGTGTGTGTGTGTGTGTGTGTTTACTTAAAAGCCAGGAAAAAAAGGTGTACGAGGAATAGAAAGGAAAATAAAAAGAAAAAAAACAAGTAAAGAGACCCGGTATGAGGAGTGAATAGAAAGACAGGGTAAAGAGTGTAAAAATAAGAGAGACGGTAGTGAATGATAGTGACATGTTAGAAGATACAGAGAAGGTAAAGAAAGATAGATAGGCGGGTAAAGTAAGATATAGAGGGTGGATATGGGGAGAGTGAAGCTTTGTAGCACTTGCAGATGTACTAAACAGATTCTGGTGTCGAGGAAGCAGGTTGGCTGGTTGGTTCTTTCCTCTAAGAGCCTCCTTTCTACTCATACCAATCTTGGTCTGATTTTGAGGTAATTCACTCTTCTGACCGCTTCTTAGAAAAACGCGAATGTAATTCCAAATCAGGCAAGAATACTGAATGACATTTTTTTTCTTTCTTTCCTCTTCTTTTGAGAAAGATTCGATAAGACTGGGGCTCCTTATTCAAAGTAATTCGTCGCTTCAAAAATAAATCAGACAATATCCGCATGTGATTCGAAAGTCACGAGGTACTGTGCGACAAAAAAGAAAACGGAAAGGTAAAATAAAGTAGAATTGGTTCAAGTGACTACTCCTGGCGGACATTGGTCAAGTGTTAAAGTGATTAAAAAGGACATCGTGTTGACGCCCGGATCGCAGCTTTTTTTTTTTTTTTTTTCAATGGCGTCTATCTCGCAGGTAGCTGGTAACCAGGCTAGTGAAAAGCGCACCGCTGACGTCGAGTAGAAGATGTTTTTGTGCACGTGAAGATGATGGCATGCATAATTGATGAGATATTCGGTACAGACTTTGTTGGCGGGAGAGAGGAACCGCTTCCTCTGTGATATTAATCCCAAGCCCACTTCTGTCTGCTATTTACTCTATGAATCAATATTTCCATCCTAGGCTAAAATTCAATCATTATTCCAACGAAATTCTCTCCACGCTATTCACGAGCGAATTTAAAACTTCTGGATAACAAAACAAAGTTTGATTTTTGTGGAATTGTTTATTAAGGAGTGTAGCATGAAAATAGGTTTACATATATATATATATATATATATATATATATATATATATATATATATATATATATATATATATATATAATGAGAACGGAAATAATATAAATTCTAACTTTCAAAGCGCTAATTTAAAAGAGGGCTCAATACCAAGAGAAGCGAAATAAATATTTATTAAAGATTTTTAAGTTGAGGCAAAAACAATTACGCACTACAAAGATCCCTTCTTGTTTCGATGCACATAATGCATCCAAACAAGAAGGCATCTTTGTAGTGAGTAACTGTTTTTTCCGCATGTAAAAATCTATCATATATATATATATATATATATATATATATATATATATATATATATATACTAGCAATAAAGCCCGGCGTTGCTCGGGTTTTTACGTAGTTAAATTGCTTTGGGGTTTAAATTATTGAACTTACGCACATATCCGCAGTTGTTGAGGTCAGTGATATGCCGGGAATCTCACTGGTAGCAATATCAATCAGATAAAGGGTAACGGGTTGCAATAGGTGGCTGCTGTGTTGCTGCTCCGTGCTTACTCGAAGACTGCCACCCGTTCATAATCGGTCAAGATTTTTAATTCTGAAAATGTAAAATAGTGGTTGCGTTTTCACTGTAGGACTCGCCCCTTCACTATTAAGTCCATAAGTTTTCCCAGTTTTAAGCGGAATGCGCGCGCGGTGATGTCATGTCTGTGAGTGTAATTCTGTCCGGGTAGGAGTTCACGCGTTATCTCAACCCATTTGAAGCAGCGTCCCTGGATTGACGGTCAAGTGTTTTTATTGCCCTTGGTTTCGCAGTGGCAGCAGCGTTTCTTACGTTACGAAGAAGCCTATGATGATGAAGACCGAGATGCAGAGGTGGTTGCTGCAGCCTGTCCGTTCATTCTCGACCGTTGTGCATTCTTAAGCCTTGATCGCAACGAAGCCCTGTAGGCAGCTTTCCCAGCCAAGCAGGTGGCACGCTCTTCTTGTGACTGCGAGGCCTGCCTGTGGGTTCTGCGTTGAGTGACCTGTGATAGTCACATTGTAGTCTGCTCCTGAGAGTCGCGAGCCATTGTTACCCTCATAGCGGACGTTCATGCAGACCGAAGGCTAAGACGTACCCTCCTTTTTGGCTGCATGGGGAAAATGATGCTAGTCGTGGTTGATTAGGGTTGCTCAATTGTAGGAGAACAAAGTATAAATTAGTATCGCAAAGCGTGAGCCAGAATCAGGAAGGCAGGTATTTCAGTAAAACAGCTGAATAAATGGTTTATGGTAGTTGGAAAAATGTAGTTAAACAGACAAACGGAAAACAAAAACGTAAGAAACAACTTGCGGTAGAAGAAATGATCAGTTGAAGGAGCCTATCGTACCAACCGGATGGCGGCGTAACAGGAACAGAAGTGAGATTTTCGCCCCACAGCTGCGCATAGCAGGTTCAAATGCGAAGTATTACTGGCCAATCCGTTGTGCCAATCAGCGAGCGTCCTAGGGTCTCGAACACCAATCAGCTACCGCGTACTGCACTCAGCCAATGAGATACCACTATGTGATGCATGGTCACGCGTGTGTGAATAACAATCAGACGTAGATTTTGTAGTGTAGACGTCTCAGTTGAACATACGTTTGATTGGTTTATTCGCAAATTCCGATGAAGACATAATTGTATCGATTCCCCTCAGGTATTAATTGGTCACAAAGGAGTTCACAGCGCAAAAGTTTTTAATTGTCACGACTAAAGCCGATAAAGTTAATCACAATCACAAGCAAGTTGTGAAAATCATCGCCACATTCAGGTAAACTCGATTTGAATGGGAAGTCAAAAGGGGTATGATTTCATCGATTTTTCCAGTAACTGATATCGATATTTAAAATGAATGTCAGCACCTCATAAATGTTGACAAAAACAATGCTCAACGTAATTTTGGTGGAAATTCTTCGCCATTTGCGAAAAATATAGCCAAAAATCAGCTTGACTGGATTTGAATTGGAAGTCAAAAGTGGCATGATGTTATCGATTTTTTCCGATAATTGATACCGATATTGAAGAAAAAGGTCAGCAACTAATAACCGGTTTCAAAAATAATGCTCAACATGATTTTCATGAAAATTCTTTGCAGTTTGCGAAAAGCAGAGCCAAAAATCAGCTACATTAGATTTGAATCGGATGTCCCAAAGTGATCGATTCTATTGATTTTTTCCGATAACTGATATCAATTTTTAAAAACAAAGAACAACACGTCAAAACTATAATTAATGAGATTGCTCAACTTGAGTTTGGTGGATATCACTTGTAATTTGTAAAAACTACCACTGAAAAACTGATGAATTTTTTTTTCGAATCAATATTCGACCCCCTATCGGTTTTATTGATCTTTTCCAAAATCGGAGGAACAATCGAAAAATCCGAAGGCGTCAAGTACGAATGGCGTAAATTTCCGATCTGTGTCTGAATATTCAAGCCAATCGGACGAACAGTTTGCTCAGAAGAGGTAACAAGTTGACAAACACACAGACACACTAACAGAATGCCATTTATAGATACAGATATATATATATATATATATATATATATATATATATATATATATATATATATATATGTGTGTGTGTGTGTGTGTGTGTGTGTGTGTGTATGTATATATATTAGAATTAACCAAATACAAGAAACGAGTGCTACTTTAACACTAATGCTAATGATGCATGAGGCATGTTATATGAATGAAAAAGTTTATAGGAAGTGACACATGACTTGAAATAGTTTAGATTGTATTGTTCCACTTCAAGTAAACTACCATGGGTGGCTCTTTTAAACATAATGACAGTCCTTGGGATAGTATACCATTTTCTTTACAGTTGGAACAAGGATGAAATAAGGGTTTTTCGTCTCCGTGGAATTACCAACACGTGAGTATATAAGGAAAGGCCAATGCGAGAGTGTGCGGCAGAGTGGTTGTACATGATTAAAAATATTCGTGTATAACTCTTTACGTATGTAACACAGAGAAAACAATGATGTTTCGAGTCCTTGGCAAGTCCTAGCTGCAAAGGTATGAACTAAATAACGTTGCGCATCTGTGCATTTGTCATGGATAGTGTAGCGACAGAAAGATGCTCAAGAGTGGAAAGTAAATCTTCTTCCACGAGACCATATAAATAATCTTGAACGCTGTCAAGATTTTAAAGGGAGAACTGGGCAGCTCCCACCCATTTTTAGTCAAATCTGACTTGTAAAGTTAAAGAATGGTAGTAGGAGTCAGGTAATTCCTCAAGCGATGAAATCAGCCGAATTTCCAAGATTCGTATCAATAGTATATTTGAATTCAGCTTCAGTCCTGGTGTGAAGTTGAGACTCTGTAGACGTTCAAAGTAAGGAGCTTCATAATTCATCGTTACAGTGTAAAGTACTGTATCAAATTCTAAAGAGCTATTATGATATATTACAACAAAATTTCTTAAAATTCTGGTAATCAAATAATAGAAATCAGTAGTTTAAATGTGATTTATAATAAACAGTATAGCTATCAGCTCGATAATGCTTCGCTTAATAATTAGAAATCTACTTAGTTTGATCAATTAGTACTGAATTTAGTCTTCACTTGTTGCATCATACGCATCTTTATAACAAATACGGGATTGGTATTATGTAAATTAAACCATTATATATATATATATAATGGACATTGTGGTCAACGCCCAGCGGAGACAGTCTGACGATTGTGTTTTAACATCAAATTGACCTTCGCGACTGAGTCTTGACTTCAATGTTCATTTTTACATTAACATACACTTAATCCCTGATATAGAACACTTGAACCCAATAATATAGCATACTTTAAAATTATATTTGTGTCGTATATATATATATATATATATATATATATATATATATATGTGTGTGTGTGTGTGTGTGTGTGTGTGTGTGTGTGTGTGTGTGTGTGTGTGTATATCTTTAAACGCTATTTTTAGTGGGTACAAATATTTTAGTAGGCAAACCGTTTATTTTAAACAGTATTTCTTACCGGTTTAAAATAAGCTGACCGGCTACTCAAATACAGGTATCCGCTAAAATTAACTTTTAAAGTAATAAAAGATATATCTGATTAAACATAAAATCCATTAATTATTTAGAAATACATACATACATATATATATATATATATATATATATATATATATATATATATATATATATATATATATATATATATATATATATATATACATATTGCAGATTATTGACACATTTCATTGTACGAGCAGTAAGCATTGTAAATACAAAATACATTCTCAATTAAATCTTAGTTCACAAAAACAGAAATTAAGCGTTGAATCCATAATTATTTTTACATATCATTTGAATAAACTTGCATATTACTACAGAAAACTATTACATCTGAATTTTAGCACTGGCAAGTTTTACAGTCTACCTTGTGACTGCCGCGCCAGCTCATTTTTCTTGATAGCATTACCGTTAAATAAGCTGCGCTTGTTTTGACAAGCACAGTTCTGTTTTTATCTACAATTATTTATTAAGCTTTTCCCGACTTATTTTATTTGTACACTATGTCAGTATTTATTATACAAGTCAATGTTCTCAGATCGAAATTGCGTTCAATGATAATATATAAACTGTTGGAAAATATTTCAGAATATAATTATAAGTGTAATATACCGTCAGTCATTCAGCTTTTATTGTTTATTTGTATTTTTAAAAATATTGATAATAGATATTTGGAGGTGTTAGGTTTGATTGATTGATTGATTCGATTTCCTCGGTTTATCGACCCTTTTCAAACCATTCAAAATCAGACAATTTTTTTTTAGATTGTATTTCTTTTTAGATATTAATTTTTTAGTGAAACATGATGTACTGATTGACCCATAAACGGGAGAACAGGTGGATTCGTAATCTTCCCAAGGGTATTTGCGCTGAAGTGAATATAACAAACGCAACTGGAATTGGGACTCGGCTCTCCGATTAAAAATTCGTAGCCATTATCCAATACACCACCCGCACATCCATGATTGCAGCACCTTGTATTCCCCAGTGGTCACCCATCTAAGTATTGAATAGGTTCGACGTTAGTTAACTTTGGTGACTATATGGGGACCAATTTTTCAACCCCGTAAGCTCCAAATTAAAAGAACATATTTGTTAATTATACCGGAACCAGTGGTTCAACGTGATCTGGACGTAAGCCTGGAGGTGTTAGGCTTTATACTGCAAACACATTAAGTGCAATATCAATTTCCATGTATAGATATACCTAAATCATAAAATATAAAGTAAAAAAAATGAGGCAAAATAAGGAGGAGGAATATACTTAATATCAGGCACCTGAAGTTCCTACGACACATAATGTGGAAGCAGGCCTGGAGAATCTGATACTCACATGTCGAATAGAGGGGAAGAGAGACAAAAGAAAACAACGCATGACATACCTAGCGGCCTTAAGCAAGTGGATGACAGAACGTGGCGTGGGGGTGGTGGAAGAGGAGAGGAACTTGTTGAGAGTTGTAATGGATAGAAGGAGAGCCATGATCGCCTATATCCTGAAAGGACACGGCACATAGAACGAAAAGAAAGCATAAAGGCCAAGGAAGCATATATTTGATTAACACAATATTCTATCTACCCGAATGACGATCCGGAATATATTATCCTAACGCAGAGTACAGAGAAATGTCCAGAAAAAACGTATTCAATTAAAGATTGAAAATCCAAAAGTATACTACCAGCGATGTGTGGTAAGATTGGCAGTCACCGTCTTGTACCAAGTGCGCATGTCAACGTTAAATAAATATGCCGCCAATGTGCAATTCATGTTGACGTGTTGAATGTTTCATTCATGAACAAGAAGAAAGATTTTGAGTGATTTTGATAAAGGCTTACTTTCTTTAGCTTCGAGATTAGTACAAAGGTTTTCTGAAACGACAGCAAGTGTGTGTTGCTGATGTTCAATTATGGCGTAGAGCTATCGGCAGTAGTCTCATGAAAGAAATACCACTAACCCCCTACAAGTGAGAAAATAAACACGAGGTCTTTCATCATCATAATGAAATATTACGCACTTTTTTTATATATGTTGAGACGCTTTTCACCTCATGACCCTATGCATCATATTCTGATGTGAATTAAGCAAATCTAGAAATGTAATCTTGTGGATAGGCAAACGACGGAAAATATAATACAGGAATCCAAATGCTTTGGAATAGAGAAAAATGCCATTCGGGAACTCAGTAAAGTATTAAGAAATAGGAAACTTTGTTGAAAATAAAGAAAAGAGTTCTTACTTTCTATTTCGTGTCAATCGTATGTGGCGTTGAAAGCCCAGAAATCGCCTCACAGATGGGGAAAAAAAGATAAGCGAGATGTCAGATTTGCTTCTCTTTATAGTAACTTAGAATATCATGGACTGTACATGTGACAACGATGAAAATATGAACTAAAAGAATAATTACTCGAAAACAGAAAGATATTTGAAATTTCAGGGATATATAATGTAGATATATTACTAGGATAATTGAATACACACAGGATCTACTGTTGCAGAGACAGATCACTTTAAATGTGACTGATATAATCCAGATAGTGCAGCTGATTTTTCAGCATTTGATTTGAATATTATTCGTGTGTTGCCTTAATCCATTGGCGTGCTTTACTGACAAAGCTCAAGTAAACCATTATCAACTTAACCTCATTTGAGCGATCTTTGCGAATTCATGCCTCCAGACTTCTTCGAAATGAAAGATTGCAAAATACTTCTACCGTGTCTTCTATATCAATTGCATATATTACTTCATGTGTCGTATTTCGACATTTAACATTTTGAAAAATCATAATTTGTAGAAAATTACCCTGTCTTTCTTCTATCATTGAGGCTAGATAATACGCCAATTTTAATTGTAGGCTGATATAATAGCTATCACACTGCAATTAATTGGGATTTTTTTAAATAAATTTACAATTAAACTTTCTTACAGTTATCAACGCCAAAACAAAAAAGAATTTTCAGAGCTGCCAAATCCATTTTTCAGATTATTTGCCTAAATTTTGTTGTTACGAAACCGTTATTTTAAATATACATTTGAAAAGATCGAGTTTAAACTAATAATAATATCATATGAAATGTTACGAAAAATACTTAGAGATTAGAATATTATAATTTAAAAATCGATAAAAGGGTACGATAAATGAACGTTTATAAATTGACTGACCAGAAGTTCCGAAGACTATTTGCACTGTCATTTTCTTGGTCAGTCAATATTATGCATCAGGTTCTGTTGTCAGTGAACACTATGAAAAAGAACTCCGCTTTCAAACAATATGACAAAAAGTATCGTGAAAAACAGTTGATAAATGGTATATAATTCTTTACTAGAATCATTTCGTGCTCGCTAAAAGGAAAATGTTTCAACTGACAAGTAGTTTTTGTTCACACGTACAAATACGACATTTTCGTTCACACAAAAGATATATTGCTTCGGTTGTATGTGATCAAATTCTGATGTCAGTTTCTCCCAAGAGCATTACAACCAGTCTGAAAATCGTAGCACGCACAACTCCAAAAGAGATTTAAAAGGCACATCCTGCTTGTCGTGTCGAAGGTGGAATCCGAGCAGAATGGATTTTGTCTTTACTCAACTGATGCGTACATTTAATGCTTCTGATGTTTAAAGAGGCTTGTGCTGTACTTATAGTTGTTTGCTTCGTCTGCAACCTAGAGATGTCAACAAAAAAAATTAAAAAAACAATCGCGTTTAGAGATAAGGGGTATAACATCATAAGCTTAACATGCTTACTTTTCATAGTCTTCTTCTCGAACGTTTCGACCCCCTGTGGAACTTGCGGCCAAAGCTAAACCACGTAAGATAGCGTTTCTATGGTTTCAGTAGAAAATACGTTTTACGGGGCTGAATTACTAAACCTGGTTTTAACTAAGAATTTTCCATTCTCGTAGACTGGTTACCAATCAAATATAGAGAGCTGTCTCTGCCCTCATATTCAACCCATACCTGGGTTCATTTTTCATAGTGCAAAGTAATTAGTTCTTGAGTGCGTTATATTATTTGTATATGGGATTTACCCAGTAGCTTAATAATTGTGAGTACTATAGTCTCTTATCATATAAATAGATATGAAGATCACAAATCTGAAGCAATTTTATAAGTTTCATCTGCAAGAATTATTTCCGACTACTTCTTCACTTTAATCTTTTAAATATTTTCTAATATTTTCATGGGTTTCTTTTAGTTTTCTTGCCTGAATAGTTTTGTTTAATTGGATCCACAAATTACAATCCAATTTGCCTTCGGAGATTTCATTCTTCTTTTCTGATGTGCCAACTCCTTCGAGACTGTGGGCGATCACGACTTTACGAAACTTCTTGCTTTTTAATGCTCGAAATAATACTTCCCCGTTTGCCTCATCTCTTGTTTTTTGTACTCGTCCTGTCAGCTATATACTGCTATGTGTCATGTCCCTTCAGGAAATAGCCGATCATGGCTCTCCACATCTTTCTGACCTTTGTAATACTTACTAACGTTTATCTTTTCACAATCCCTCACTTTCCCTGTTTTTTCATCTAGTTATACTAGCATCCTATATTGGTCTTTTACTGTTACCATCCGACCATCTTGCTTTCAATATGTCTTATGTCTGTCAAACTGTCAAAGTAGTCTTTCTTCATTACGTGTAACAGAAATTTCATGTGTCTCATTAGAAATATAAGCATCTTTTATGTTTTCAGATTTCTTCAGTGTTCTTCGTTACAAACACGCCCAATTCATGGAATTGCAGTATCTGTAGAACCATATTTTCGTTCACTCTGTTCTCTCTATCTGTAAGTAGATTCTCAAAACAATTCACTGCCATGGAATTGGACTGATATTATATGACTTTCATCGCTCTTTCTTTGCCAATGAAATCTGCCGTCTTTATGTTATGCTTAGATTTTGCAAGACATCTTTCACCTCATGCGCCTTGTGTGTCACATATTCAGTCCTCTGTTAAAACATAATCGAGATATTTAAATTTCCGTACTTGCTTGATTTTCGTTTCTCACATTCGTAATTTGTACATTGCACTTCCTCTAGCTGGGAATGTGTCCTTCTGTTTGTTTGTCATTTCCCAACTATATCCACCTCCTTTTAAACGTCGCTTTTTGATTATAGCCACATTTTCTTAGGTAGTTCCCATTCTTAAAACTTCATGACAATTCCTTATATGCATTTAGTGTACGCACACGCTAACTACATCACAAGATCTTTGTCAGCTTACTGTAATATTCATTACATAGTTGCTGTGAGCAAAACGTCTTCAAAGAGGAAAGTAAAAACAAAATAGGTGTTTTATTAGTATTTTGCTGCTTATTCAGACGAGAATTCAAGTAGGTTAGTCAGTAAGTTACTTTTCAATATGTGTGGGTGTCAGGAAATATTTTCTACAAATATATATACTAAATGTTAACCCTTCATACTTACTTTCCGTTATAGAGAAACATTCTGAATTTAAGGTATTAACATAGAGATTATATATAATATATAATATGATTTAATGGAATACTTTTGCATAGATTTACAATTAGAAGTGGTAGGTTACAAAATATTGTTGAAATAAGAACAATTATAATAATACTGATGTTATAATAAACATTGTCTTAATTTGTGTAAAAATATTTTTAGATACGGTATTTACTGGTGACACTATCATATTTCCACATGCTACTCCACGCTGGGCGTTTCACTTGTGAACAATCTCCTGACTTGCAAAGAACTATAAGTTTTCTCTTTTTTTACGGCGCTGTTCAATCTGTACAAGACCCGCTAGATCATTTCTGTAGAGTAGGATGAGAGTTGGACCGAGAAGCGAAACTTAGGGGATTCCTACTTTGATTATGTGGGACTGGGAAAATTGGCTAATAACAACTTCCTTCACGGACCTTTATAACTGAGAAAACTCTTTCAATGGTCTTATCACTAAAGAGCTTGAATAATAACAACTTATGCTACACTTTGCCAATGCCTTTGAAATATCTAATGTGACCGTCCTTGAGATGTATATGTTTTCAAGTACCTTATTAATTCTATGAGCAATTGCAGTTAGGATATCAGCAGTGAACGGGGCAGATCGAAATCCGTACTACTTGTCGCTTAAGAGGTTTCTCCTATTAAGGTGGTTAACAATCTTCCTGTTGATTATATCTTCAAATAGTTTTCTAATGGCACCGGGGTGACTGACGTGTCTATACTGTGAAGGGGTGTGCTCACCCGCAATCTTGAAAATCAGTCATAAACTTGACAATTTCGACAGATTTTGGAAGAATTTCTCCTTCAAGTAGCGATTAAATAATTTCGCTGAGATTGGGGATAACTGTGGGTTAATATTCTTAAGGATAAAGACGGTGATTTTGTCTGCACCGGGGACTTTGTTAGGGTTAATAATTTTTATGAGTCTTGAGACTTCCCGGGCTGTAATGAAAATATTACTGAGATTGTATTCAGTGTTTATATGATACAAATATCTAATCTGTTGTTACCGTCGATTGTGATTATTTTCCTTTTTTCCAAAATGAATCAACATACTTAAAGAAATAAATTTAAAAAGAGATGGAAAAAATAGCATATTTACGTTATGCAAACTGATGTTATGTAAATAATATACAGGTTGTAGGGATACAATGAGCGATTAACTCCCTATCTTTCTGATAAGTTACCAGGGTCATTGACAGCCGGTGTGTAACGTCAGGGGATAGAGTGAGAACGTGTAGTTGCAATGTAACGCTCGGAGAAGTTCGTCACTTGCCCACAGCGGAAGGTCTTACAGTAAAAAAAACACATGCCCCCCCCCAATACTTTCCTAGTATAATCGCTGGAACTCCAGTTTTTCATTGAGAAAAATATGACAAATTTGGCTCACTTTTTTACACACTCTTTGCTAGTATGTATATGTGGAGCATGGATATATATGTATATTTTTTTTTCTTTTTCATTCAGTTATTACGTTACGTCATCCCGTCTTTTCATATCATCACGGATATAAAAAAATACCCATAATGGGTGGAAGTGGGAAGGTAAATGAAATGATATACCGGTCCGGTTCAATTTAACGATCAGCTGACTTAGCGACCAGATTTTACCTCAAAACTCGGTCTTATGTAAGGAGTATTTGCACTAAATTTAAAACAGTCTGCTACAATATATTTCAGTGAGTTAATTGGGAACAGAGAAGATAGATATAAGAACAAAAACAAACTGATAACAAAATAGAACTTTAATATGAGCTTCTAAATTACATGAGTCAATGTGCGTTGTGGGGTAATGACTATCGACTCGCAATGAGGTCGGAGAGCCCAATTCCAATCGAGTTATATTCCCATACGCTCATATAACCTTGAGAAAGATATGAAGGAGTTCTGAATTTTTCTCTGCAATTTTTGGGGTTGCGACCTCTTCTATAATATTTCTGTTTATCGAGAGATATTTTGTTGTAGGGCTGCATTAGTATTGTTGTTAAAATATTTAATATGTTAATTAAAATATTAAAATGAATTGTAGTTTCATTTTGTGTTTGAATTTAGACACAAATAAGCATTTAACAAAGAAAATATGGTTGGAAATAAGAATAAAATCTAACCTTTGTAATTCAAGTGAGGCAACACTATTTTCCCATGAAAATCAATAAAATAATAAATAATATTATTAATATTATCATTAATAAACTGAATAAGTGTGGTGATATTAATAATAATAAAATATGCCATGATAAAATTAAAATTAAATTACTAAAAAATAATACATGTCAATGAAAATAAAATAATATAAAATAAAATAAAATAGAACATATATATATATGTAAATAAACAGAGCAAATAAATAAAGCAAATAAATAAATAAGAACAGGAATTGCAAATAAAATAAATAAATAAGTTAAAAGCACTTTAATAATAGTAAGACTAAAGGTAGGAGAAAAAGACAAAATGACAAATAATAAAAATAAAAATAGTAGAGATAAAATAATGGAAATAATGGATTTGCAAAAACGTTAAATGCGTTACGCTTAACAATAGTTGTTTAGAAAAGATATCAAAAAGTTAAAAAATATTAATAAATAAGGTCAATACTATTATATGTGATCCATGTATACGGCTAGACTATACCTATCTCGGTCAACGTGTTTGAACAGAAATTTTTATCTATATAGCCATGTGCTCACTCTTTCGTTTAAGAGTTTATATTTTTTCTGGATTATTAATTTCTCAGAAAGACATAGAGTACATTTGGTGCCTTCGTTACTGGTTCCCAGATGATAATTGGGCTTTTATACTCGACTTTCTTTTTCCAGTGGTGTTTCGTATTGCTTAATATCATCTGGTGGTTGTAGAGGGAGCGATGGTAGAAGGGCGATTTCCAATGGTTTTCCGAAGAATACACATAAAATTTGGGTTTGTTGTCATATTTGATTTTTGTTATAAAAACTAACGATTTAGACTTTAATTTAGATTTTGCCGTTTAATGGGTACGTTTTGTTTTTTCTGCAGTTGCAATTATTAATTGCGGGGATGTTGATTTGAATGTTGTTGAATATCTGTTTAGAATGGAAAAGCTGTGCTGTGCTATGTACTGGTCGATGTTTTTAGCACAACTATAGCTAACTTGACCGTGTTTTTGTTGTAAATCCTATTTAGCGTTGGGGAATGACTGAAGTGTTTATGGATCAAATAAAAAAATTCCGATATTAGATTTTTTTAAGAGCGAGTTAAATCATATAATATTACGTTTCGATGCTTTGATTTGTTGACGCCATTGTTGTTATTGGCTAAGAATTCCAGGTTAATTTTATGATTACTCTTTTCTAGTGCTTCTAAACATGCCTTTATGTTTGTCCAAAATGTCCATATTGTTAGAGTTAGTCTAAATTGGACCGACTTTTTAAATTATTCTATATTTTAGGATTTTAGTTCGATTGTTTGGTGATGTATCTATGGTTGTATAAATTTTTAGTATATGGTTTGTGAAGCCCATTAGATGGGTCAAATGTTACACCGAGGAAATTAATTATTTTAGCATCGGTGGTGGTGGTGGTGGTGGTGGTGGTAGTGCTGAGATCGTGGTCTTAGAGGAACTTGATTAGTTTTTTTCTCAGACGGTCAGAATTTTGGCGCTTGACTTATGTAAGAATATAATCCCATCGTCCTTATAGATGCCGGTGTTTTTTAATATCTAAGATAAATGTAAGACGCCAAAGTAATAGTATACCAACTAGCTCGCAAGCTCCCACTGAATCAAAGCGCCCATCGCAATACTAAAGTCAGGATTGCTACGGTTGGTCCACAGGGAAATTTCACGAAACAGAATGAGTTTCTGGGTCTGTTTAATGATGTTAATGTCCTTTTTGCATATGGTGCACTAATTGTTAATTTTATTGATGCAATCAATGGAGTCACCGGTATTATACCACTGGTTGATTCCTAAAGCATTTCTTGTGTATTTGCAGGCTCTTTCTAGGATATGCTTGCTTACGGTACTAATGTTATTCTTGGATGGGTTGACTAGCCGGGATTTGCGGGTTGTGTGGGAAGCATCCTTGTGGTATTGAAGATAGAGTCTATAAATTGCACAAGCAACAGTCTTTCATTACGGTAAAAGTCCATAAGGATAGCTTCCCACCATAATGAATGCCTGTTGGAAACAAATTTGGGAATAATCGACATTAATTGCGAAATCCAGGTAAAGTCACCCATGAAATAAATATAATTGTTTGTGCGGAAATCAAGGACCTACGTACATCAAATTGTCTTTAAATTACGTGGCGGCAGAAAAAATTATTGTTGAAGTTTTAAAAAGTAAGCTTAAATATTCGTTGATGGTGTAACTCATGATGGCAGCAGCCGAAATAAATCTGAAGTCTATAGAAATATTCTACCTGGCATTTTACAGATAAATGCATCCAAACTAGTTGTGGGGAAGCTTATCATGCAACAGGAGAATGACAAAAAATATACTGCCAACACAAAAAGGAACTTCATCAGAGAAATTGGTGGGCAATTTTAAACTGGTCAAATCAATCTCCGGACCTTAACCCAAACGTGTATGCATTTCATCTCCTGAAGAGGTGACCGAATGAAGAAACCCACAGAAACAAATAATAACTGAAAGGGGTTGCGTTAAATGTCTAAAAAAAGCATCGCAAATGTGGAATGCAACAGTTTGTCAGCGGGTCGCAAGCTTTAGTCAGTTAATGAAAGCGAGGTTTATGTATGTAAATATTATGTATATACAGGGCGCGATGGGTAAATTGTCATAATTATATATTTATTTTAATTTCGTGCAGGCGCGTTATTTGTTCTTGATTTTATCGACTGCACATGATAGTAGGGCACCGTATGTGTGAAAAAGAGAACAATTCACTCCAGCATAAATTTGGAAACGCCATGCTGTACTATTTGATATTCGCGCCGAAAGATTCAATAGGGACATTTCAGAGTGTTTGAGTGTCAACCTGAGTAAAGTGAAGAGGATTCGGAAAGAGTTGGATGAGTCTAATTGAAATTACGAAGATGTTTCGAGTGATGGCGAAGTGATGCTTCCATTCATTACCCTACAGGGCCTCAGACTCAGCACAGAGGACTACATTAATAGCCTTGAAGAGGTAGTGCTTCCCTAGGTCAACATGTTGGCTGCTGGAAGATCCTATATCTGGAAACAGGACTCTGCCCCATGTTACACATGAAAGCGAACACAGTCTTGGCTATCAGACAATTTCTGCGCCCACAGTTCCTCCTGGTTTATTACATGTTGAGAGTAGTTGAGCGAGAAACCAACAAATCTCCTTGTAACACCAAAGAAACACAGAAGGCAAGGCTTGTGGCATCATTCACCTATTTAAAGAAGACCGCCCAGGAAGAGATAAAGGAGATTCTGGAGGCTGTGGTTGAAACCGATGGCAATTTTATTGAATAAAATTACTGTTTAGTATTTCAATATACTTTTGTATAATTTTGGTAAATATATCTGTTAAGAGATAACCGTGTTATTTTCATTTTTGCGTAATTAAGATGGCAATTTACCCATGGCACTGTGCGTGCGTGTGTGCTAGTCCCCGCGTAATCCGGTAAACAAAATATAGAGAATAATTTTCCGTCAATCATAACCAAAACAGCGTGGTACTGCCTTGAAAATCAACATATGAAATTTTCCCTATTAACTGTGTTTGAACTTTAATCTTTTTCACCGGCGGAAAACACGGGAATATTGAAACAAACATATTTTGACCTTTCTACACAGTAACATTAACAGTTTCTTAATATATCGACATTAAAAGAAAAACATTTTGTATTTTTTTCTGTTATCTTTCTCGTACTCATTTTAGTTTTAATGCCCTTTTGACTTTCTTGACTGCATTTTTTAATATATTTATATATATCTATATTCATCTACTCTACGACTTCCATATGTCTCCTCTCTCTCTCTCTCTCTTTCTCTCTCACACACACACACTCACACACACACACACGTTCTATCTCTTCCCTTTCTCCCATAGCAACTCATTTCTCCTCATGGCGTTCCTAGACTCACTGATAATCTTTTTTTGACCTGACACATATCATTTTAATGTCATCAGACACAAACATATTGATTATGCACATTGAGGGAATGCTTAGAATTTGTGACGCAGCCAAAAAATATTAACATAATATCTAGTATAAAATTCCGCTTCACTAAGTTTCAGTGTTTTCAATAAATCTACATTTAGAAACATTTTAGTGAAACTACAAACATCGAAAAACTACGCACAAATTCCCGTATGAAAATTCATATAAAAATAAGCAAATACTATTCAAACATATGCAGAGAGACATGACAAAAAACAGTCAAAAAGTTTAGATCAAGAACATTATTATATCCTGACATTGTCCTCTTCTGAGTTCAATGTCACGTCCAGTACATTGTGTATTGGTTGTTGGTGAAGAAAATTGAGTTAACGAACGGAGTTCAAGTTCCGGACTAGTCTTTTGCATTTACTTCGCACTAAGAAACATATGAACACACTTCTTCTGCCAAATATAAGTTACTTAGCAGGTTAAAATGGGATCTCTAGCCTGCAACAGCATCTAGTTTAGAAGGACGCATCTGAATTCAAAACGATAGCGATGACAATGAGAATCAACTACACCATCCCAGGCTGTAAAGGTTGAATATATCTTGTGGGAACACATATCTCTGTCTTACACACCTTTCTATTTTTGTATATTTATTGAATTTCTATCCGTATACAGGCGGTTATATATATATATATATATATATATATATATATATATATATATATATATATATATATATATATATATATATATAGATAGATAGATAGATAGATATATATATATATATATATATAGAGAGAGAGAGAGAGAGAGAGAGAAGCACACACCATATATTTCACTCCGTATGCAAGCGGTTATATATATATATATATATATATATATATATAACATATATAATATATTTATAACATAACATATAATAACTATATATATTATACATATATTATCTATAATATATCTATATTATATATAATGTTAATATTATATTTAATATATATATATATTATATATAATGTCTATATTATATATATTAGGTCAACCCATAATTTCTGTCCGAATTTTAACTTTTTGTTAAAATGAACGACATTGAAAGAGTATTTTATAACCAGTTTTGAATATCTTGGTCTATTTTAGGCCAATAAATGCAACTTCTTAGAAGGGATTTCTTTATTGACATGACAGAATGTCTAACATGAGACTTCTTTAAAATTATTTTTTTTAAATTAACATCAATTACGGCTTTTTCGCGTATACCTCGGTACTCTGTCACAAATGAATAAAGACCTATTTACAGTAACACCTGGTTAACTTTCTTTCTTACCACATAAATTTTATGTCGTTCAACATTTTCAAAATTAACTCATCCTTATTGATTTTTATTTTAATTTCGTCCAAAATCAACGATTGTTTCCTTATTGTGTTATACAAAACACTTTATTTCATTTTCTGAAATTCTTTAAATTTAGGAATTAATCTGGACAGACCCTCTGCATTTTACAATTTCTTTGATGGTAAATACTCCATCTTCAAATCATAATTAATTAAAACTGTCCCAACTTTGAATCATATTGGCAGTATGTGTTGGAATCCCACATTTTTAAAAAGGAATAGTTAAAATGGACGCTGATCTGTTTGCAGAATAAATTTCCTTTTCGTGTATCATCTTGCGAAATATTTTCCCTGCAAAAATAATTCCTAGCCCATTTTCGAAATTGATTTACACTTTTTTCGGCCGGGATTAGCGTTATAAATGCATTAGTAACTGCATTTATTTTGCCATCATTGAAACTATGACATAAATCTGCTCTAGTACCTCAATTGGTAACATCTGATGCTTGGATTGAAATGCCTTAATTATAATTCAAATATCAACATGTTCTTTATGACTTAAAAGTATTTGGCCTCCATCGGACCAATTCCACACGGCATCATTTTTCCAATAGTTTGTTTAAAAGGCACTCTTAATTTAGGAATGCTCGGCACAAAGATCTTAATAGCTTGCGAGCCCTAGAAATTATCCTAAAGTATAAACGTTTGTCAGACAGGCATATTTGTAATAGCACTCGTCCTCAATGTGTCTGGTCTACCCAATTTTGCATCAATCATCTCCCGCCCATGCAATTTATATTATTACTCCTAAAAAATGACATTTCTGCTCATCCCTATTCCTATGGAATACTTGCTGAATGAGTTATGAATGCTACCGCCAAGTTTCGCTTTTTATAAGGACGGAATAGTCAGCTAGCACCGTATCCTTTACTTTCTTTAAAATGCTACGTGCCACTCTGACCCCCCCGAACAGTAACCTATGAAAATTGTATAAATTCTTATGCGTGTTTATTGTTAACAATTTTAAAGTTGTAGTTATGCATCTAACTGATCAATTTAATATTTAAATTGAGAAACATCTCTTCTGGGAAAGGTAAGATATATGTGCGATGCAGTAGGCACTCATTTAACCCTGTAAAATGATCTGGGCATAAAAGAATTTCACCACAATCATAACACTGTTGATGTTGCCCACTCAGAATAATTGGTGGGTGAAATAGTTCTTAGACGTTCTAATCTGCCATGATCTTCGATAATTGGTCCTACAACTGCAAAAAGGCACACAACGTCTAGGTTTAAACACAAAGGTACATTTTCTTTTTAGCTTAAAAAATTGCCTTCCCCTTCGTACATTTTGCACGATCTTCGGAGAACATATAAGAAAACTTACTTCCTTTGAAAAGCTTTCAAGATCCGTATTCGTTTTAGCGGAATTGAAATTCACTTTACAGAATGAATTTACGAACAGATTTCACAAATCAAACAGTTCCATCCAGTCTGAGCTAACCAAGTTCAACGTATTTTTTTATGAATTCCTTATTTTTTAAAGTTCTACCGAGAGACACAAGAGACATTACAGGCAATTTAGCCTCGAAAATATAATTTTTCCCTTGAGACGCCAAATGCAACGTTCTTTTGATTTTAGCTAATATTGGTTTACCAATATTTTTCCTAGCGATTTCATTAATTTTATTAATGATTATGGGCCCAATTGAAGTTTTACTTCGAAGTTATTAATTTCAACGTTCACCTTTTTCTGTTTTGGGCCTCACTCAAATTGAATTGTCAATAAAACTTACTGTTTTAGAAGTCTTGTATGTTTTTTTCTTTGTTTTGATTTGATATCACTTTCTATGGCGCTGTTAATCGATATTGGAAACAGGTTATCTTTGAATGGGTAATTTGCCTGAAATGAAGTCTATGACACGGCTTTGGTGTAGTAACCCTTCCTCCTTTTTGTCGCACTGTCTGAACTTGTACAGTAGCCCTTTCTTCAGTTTTTGCAGTATCGAGTCTTAAATTTAGTATTCTTTGACATTCTTCTGATAATATCTGTAAGGTTTAATTTTTGATCATGCTCAAATCTTGTTAAAATTTGCAAACGAATTTCTGTATCTTTACATGAAGCTAACCCTTGCAGAAAAATTAAACATATCTGGGGATCAGTTGGTTTAGTTTAAGTTTTTCCCACATTAGATTGAGAATAGCACTATAACTAACAAATATATTATTTGTGATATTTAAGAATTGTGAACGTGTGAAATAAGGAATTGTCAGTGAAAGTTTTATACAAAATTAGGAAAGTTTCCTCAAACGTAATATTCCCAGGTTTTTTTTTTTTAGATAAAATATAATTGCAAATTTGGAGTCAAACGTAATCGTTTGAACGTTGCAATATTTTTAGTGTTAGCTGTTGTTGATATTGGTGCTATTATTCAAATAAGTGGTTTTTATGTCCACTATATTGTGCATTACTCAAATCATTGTTTTCTCACGTCGCAATTATTATTTGTCCCAAAACGTCTCGAATCCTCGTTACTACTGTTCTAATTGTTTGTATCAACTCGTACTTCGGCCGAAAATATTTCAAAGGAAAACAATGGGGTGCAAGGTTAGTAAAAGATCTGTTTGATCACATAGAGTAATATTACAATCCTCATTAATATCGCAGTTAATGCTACTCATTGCGACTTCTTTCGTAGTCAATGGAAGAGTGCGTGTTCAACACTTCAGTGTAGCGAAGGTCGGTTGACCTACGCATCAATGCTGAAGTCCTTTTTGGGTCTGTATCAATGTCATGACGCAGGTGTTATCTTTTTTTGGTTTGTTTTTGTTCTTTCTTAATCAGAGACTCTGTGAAGGCATTTATGTTTATGCTAAGTCTACTGATAACGTTATGCAATAAGTTATCTCCCTTTCTACCCATTCTGTATTTATTAGCTGCTTATGATTTGATTATTATTGTCACATAGTACGAATGTTACTTTTCACTTAATATTTTACAGTTCAAATTATAATACACTTTTCACATTACAAAACAATCTATACATGAATTGAAATACCTCGTTCAATGTTTCTTTTAATGAAGCGAGAGAAGAATTTTGGGGTCATGTCAACAACGACGTTATAAAGAAACTAGAAACAAACAGGATATACTCTTAAAATCAGAAAGAGACAGTCGAGATTTCTCGGAAACATAAACACTGGAAGATTTAAAGCTCATAGTACAAATTGAAGGCAAATTGGACGTAGCGAGAAACTTAACTAACATGGCCTAATGGCTGAACCAGAACTTAGATGAACTTACAGTAATTTGACAAGCATTGCTAAGAACTACAAAAGATAGAAAGTTGTAGAGAATCATGATCGAAGAAAAATAAGTTTAACTTAATAACTAGTGATTTAAGGATTAGGAGTTATCGAGTATGCTGTCATTTAAAACTCTAGACTAAAAGGATTAATCATCAGCATTTACGTTTATCGTTGATAGTATGATTTCTTAAATAAACGTTACATAACTGCTTCTCAAAGTGATAATCCTTTACACTGTTGAATAGTGATGATTTCCTGTTCATGTTTTACTCAACTTATCATTCTTTCAGAAAGCAATATGTGTTAGTCACATAATAAGATCTGAAATATAGACAGTATTAGTTATCTGCTAAATCTTTCCTTAAGTCTAAGCCACAAAAATTGTTCTTAATGTTATCTTTTTTTCTTGAACTGCACGACAAATATATACATCACAAACCATTTGCCCATCATTTGCGCCAAGGCTACATCAACCTCTCTTTAATAATTGTATGATACTGCCTACCTAAGATAGAGTGAAGAAGCTTCAGAAGCATATTCTATATCCCACAAATTGCTGCAGCCCGTTTCGATACTAGATATTTTTAGTAATATATATGTGTGCAAAACAAATATTTGTGGAATGGAACTGTTTCCTCGAAGGACGTCCATTATGGATACCTGAACGCAGAAACCCAGAGGAATATTAATTCTGGTGGTAATAAATGTCATTCACTTAACTACTGAAGCTTGAATGACAAGAGATCTCCTTCACACAGAACTATGACAACGAAAATTTGACACCTACACAAGTAAGGTGCGAATAATATGCGTGTGTGGAGTGACATGAGTAACAAGCAGACGAAGGTTATCCACAGAACTGATCATGCACAGTACAACACAGAGAGGCAAATGAGAACGTGCGTCTACACGCATTTCTTTTCCCCCTTTTTCTCTTTCTCCCTCCTACAGTTTTTCAATATATAATCTTCTTCTCTCTTTCGCTCTCTCTCTCTCTCTCTTTCTCTGTCACTCACAACCATGCCTTTTATAAAAGAAATTCACTTAAATCAAATATTATAAAGAAAACATATTTTACTTGAAATTTATACCAACGATTTGACGATGTTTGCCACGATTAAGGCAACTGAGATATATTATATAAAAAAAATTTTCTGCAGCACATAATGAAGAAAAGGGGTTTGTAGAATTTAACCCAGTACATGCTGAAGGTGAGAGGGAAACCGCCGGTAACACATCTGAGGAACTTGGCAAAACATGAAAGAAGGATAGAAAGGTGTCAAATATTCCTTAGAGCTAAAAAAAAAAAGATAACGGCTCTTGAAGAGCACAAAATCCCACGTTCTGAAGGGACACGCTGCATAAAAGAATATATCCGAGGCATATTCCCAAAGGCATAATACCTGATTATGATCCCTTTTCCAGTGATATTACATTATTGTTTCATTTAATTATATTATTACATTACACACCACACACACACACACACTCATACATACATACATACATATATATATATATATATATATATATATATATATATATATATGTATAATCATCCACAGAGAGACTGTTTCGCTGTATCACAGCTCTTCAGTGTGGCTAGACATCCGATTGCTTCAAGCCGAGATCGAAACCCGACTTATTTGGCATCAGTCAAATCGCTTATATCTAGGAAATTTTTACACCTATCTCTATACAAAACACGCCAGCAGCCCATAGAACTCAATCAATTTCAATTGAAGATTATTATTATTATTATTATTACTATTACTACTACTGCTACAAAAATTTTCGTTAGAGCTGCTATCCATGCATTTTATTTTATTTTCTTAAACAAAAATATTAATAAGAATCGGCCCACATCGTGGATTTGTACTAATGAAAAATAGTGGCTCCCAAAAGTAATTGAACCAATATTATCTTTTTCAACAAGGAAGCCGCTTTGTTGTCAGAACGTGCCGCTACCAAAATGGCCAGGGGAGACCACTTATTCGTGTATGCAATAACTACAAATGACCGAATTCGTATCCACAATTATTTCTACTCAGTAGCATTCAGAATAATTTGAAATATAACCGTTGACGGCCCCCACCCATAACCGTTAGTATAATATAATAAAACGGAGATGCAAGAGATTGCTACCTATGATGCCCTATTGACCAGCATATATAAATAGCCGACGCAACACAAATCGACCAAAACTAATTCTCCTTCTTTATGCGGCTGGGGCCAATGCTCATCGCCTGAGGCTCCCCCAGTAAGAGGAATTGTCGAGGGTTCTTGAAGACTTTTTCAACGGTACTGCCGATAAACCTACATTAATCATATTCCTGGTCTCATTAAAGCTTGAAACAGACCCTCGCTCATGTTGATGACTTCAATATCCACTTTTATATTTTCATAGAGGCACTGGACTTACGAAAATGTTCCACTCATACGATGCGTCGTAACACGATTTTCCGTGTAAGCCAGAACGCACCCACGATTTACATGAATAAGGACTTTTGTCACCCACCTATGCTAACACAAGTCTAAATTAATATTCAAGGACATATTTCTATGACATATTTCTCTTTTAATCGGCATCACCCCATGCGAGGCAGTAAAGCCACTAAGACACAACGGTTACAATGGTGTGAAAGTATTTCGAACAGAAACATTGAGAATCAGCGGAAAGTGAAAAGAGTAATCAGGACAGTAGATAGCGATTGACTTTGCATTTAAATTTTTGCACATTAAAGTTGGCTGGAAAGCATGGAACCGGAAGGGAATTCCACAAGCGAGAAGTACGGGAAAAGAAAATGTTAGCATAGATTGATGATATCTCGACACCAGTATAACACTGCTGTTAAATTCAAAAATTTACCTACCCTAGCGAAGAGCTGATCCGAACAATTATCATGAATATATTTATAGAAAAGACACAAAAAGGCAACCTTACAGCGGTGGGAAAGTGACTGAAGACGAGCCTCTAGATCAGGACCAATAACATGATTAGGACAACAAACAGCACATGGAGGACATATATGTATAACACATATAAATATAATGTCCAAGGATGTGAAATGTATCCTTGATAATCGTAGCGAGAGTCGAAAGATTGAAATTATCTGTTACATATTAATATTAAAAATTAGTCTAAGTAAATGTCAAAAGAATAATACTTTGTGAAATTAGGAGCTGTTCTAGAACTTTTATGCACCCTGTGTATTCCAGAAATCAATGAAGGCAGATGTGTTTATATACATAACTGGGTGAGTGTTCATCTGTCCAAACATATATGTGCATATGCGAAAGCAATCAATTCTCGATGCTTCTTGCTAGGGGAGGCAACTGAAGGCATCAAACTTGCGCGGCAAACTGACACGAAGTAGTGTTCAGTTTCTTAAGGCGAAATTTGCTATGATAAGAAAGAAAGACTGACACTTTTACTCCAAGGCAATAAGAAACTTCTGAAACAAGAATATGAGACGCGTGTGTTTCATTTTGGCCGCCGATCAATTCTTTTCAAAATATACTTTAAACTATTTAGTTTGTTTTGACCACGACGTCTGTAACATATAGCTATTTTAAGCTTTTCTTTTTACTTGCATTCATATCTACATGTCAACATTTTCATTTTTTCATGTATGATGAGATATACTAACCCACGTTTTACACAGATTCTCGCTCTTACATCACACACACTCACACAAAAACTTACACACACACGTGTGTTTGTGTACTATTTTATTTTAGGATATTAATTAAAAAAAAACATGCGGGAAAAAAGCAAGACAAAGGCAATCATGTTTCGATATATCTTAACACATCTCATCAGGCGTTAGTAAAAATCTATATAATATTGCTGTACTTTTGTATTGAGCTCTCTTTTAAATTGAATGTTACGAACGTCGGAATATAAGCATAGATATATGGATATCAATACTTAATGGTGACTGGAAGTTTTGCATATTTACGGATCGTTTGAAATTAATTCTTATATAAAACCCACATATAAACTACAAAAAAAATTCCGTCAAATGGTCGCTTGGAGCGTGAAACTGACACTAACAATGTCTACACTGTTTACTGTTTATATCTACCTACAGCTCCATCACTGATGTGAAGCACTAGCAGTAAAGCCCGGCGTTGCTCGGGGCTTTATGCAGTTAAATTGATTTGGGGTTTGAATTATTGAACTTATGCACGTATCTGCAGTTGTTCAGGTCAGTGATAGGCCGGGAATCTCACTGGTAGCAAAATCAATGAGATCAAGGGCAACGGGTTGCAATAGGTGGCTGCTGTGTTGCTGCTCAGTGCTTACCCGAAGACTGCCACCCGTTCATAATCGGACAAGATTTTTAATTCTGGCAATGTAAAATAGTGGTTGCGTTTTCACTGTAGGACTCACCCCTTCACTATTAAGTCCATAAGTTTTCCCAGTTTTAAGAGGAATACGCTGGCGGTAGTGTCTTGTCTGTGAGTGTAATCCTGTCCGGGTAGGAGTTCACGCGTTATCTCAACCCATTTGGGGTTGCAGGTAAACGTTATAAATAAGTCCATCCATATTGACTAACGTATGCCATAGCGTCCTACGTGCGTTCATGCATGTAACGCGGCTTCCCAGTGTAGGTAGAGGGCAGAATTCACAGCTTCCCTAGGTCGTGGGGATTGACTTCATTTCGAAGGCTGTCGGGTAAGTGTACGTAGGAGTCTGAGCGCAGCTGTTTCTGATGATTCCGTATAAAACAAAGCCTTTCTGATTCCATCTTAGTGGCCATGTCAACCGCAAACTGGTGGAAAAGCTCCGTGCATCTATGAAGCATGTTGGTCTCCATCCCTAACCATGAAACGGTATGAGTAGAAGGCTTTGCATGATAAGGTTTGGGAAGACGTTGTAGGTTGGCTACCCGGAGTATGAAGGGCAATGCCGAAGTGGTAGCCATCGTCACCATAAGGGAAAAGTAAAGGGTACTGCAATGCGTCATATGATCGATGGGTCTCTGAAACCCTGCAAAGAGCGCCGCCTCTTGATTTGATGACAATATTGAGAGTGCCATCTTGCTCCCCATGTATAATAGCGGCCACTTCGTTGCACGCAGGTGCATTGTTGCGGCGTTCGTGTTCATCATGAGGCCGTTTGTCGGCGTCAATTACAGTGCTGAATGAAGGAAAGGGTCATTTTCCAAGGCATATTTGAAACTGCGAATGTAGCTGCTAACTAGCTGAAGCATGGCCTGAAGTAGTAGTATGACGTCCCTGTGAGGACCTCTTCTCGACGTCGGCAAAATACCAATCCGGGTTTCGGCCTGTAAGTTGTATTCTGCAATAAAGTACAGTTAAAGGAATTTCGGCGTAGAGGTCTACTCAGTCAGAAGAGACCCAATGCGGTGGTATACCTGCCTCTATATTTTGAAAGTGGGCATCCAACCCTCTTCTCGGACAAGCTGAGTCCCAAATGAGGTCATTTGAAAGGAGTTGTATTATCTAATTGTTTTAAGGAATTTGTTGGAGTCGGGATGGGAGCCGGCTATTAGTCCCCTCAACGGAGTAGGTGGTTCATGCAGAGGTGGCAGTCGAACTTTGCCGGAGGAGCAGCACAGAACGGCTGGCCCATTTGCGGGCGTTGCTGAATTGGCAAACGCAGGTCATGGACCCTACATTGATGTCGTCACGCGTAGTTAAGTTAATGCTTGGGTCGTAATTGAAAGCCAAGAACGACCAAAAAGAGCTACAGGGACAGGTAACGCGACGGGCGACCGCAAGACGCTGAATGTCGCCGTCGAGGCGTATGCGGCGAGCTTAGGGAGTTTGAGATAAGCGCGCAGCGGCCATGTTTGTAGCAGCCCTTGAAAGTCTGTTTGCCCTTGTCTGTGGGCCCTCGGATTATCTGGCATCAGAAGTCGCTGTAGCGTTGCAGGCATTACGGGTTGCCCGATGCAGCTCTGTCTAGGACACCCTCGACCTAGCTGTTGCAGCAGCTACCCTGTTTTGACGGGCGCGCTTGCGGTCAAATATTTCAGCTGCCCTCGACCTGGCAGTGGTGGCAGTATTCCTAGCATTTCGAACAGACTTACGTAGCGGTGTATCAGCAGCCCTAGCGGTCGCTGATGCTGCAGCGTCACTGGTTTGACGTGCGCGCCAGCGGGCAGTTGTCTCTTCTGCCATCGACCTGGCAGTGGTGGCAGAATTCGTAGCATTTTGCACAGACCTACGGAGCAGTGTCTCAGCAGTCCTAGCGTTTTGTTTATGGTATTTTGTAAAAATGTAGTTAAACAAACAAACGGAAAACAAAAACGTAAGAAACAACTTGCGATAGGAGAAATGATCAGTTGAAGGAGCCTATCTTATCAACCGGATGGTGGCGTAACAGGAGCAGGTGCGACCTTCGTCCCACAGCTGCGCACAGCAGGTTCAAATGCGAAGCTTTACTGGCCAATCGTTTGTGCTAATCAGAGAGCGTCCTGGGGTCTCGAACACCAATCAGCGACCGCGTACTGCACTCAGCCAATGAGATACCGCTATGTGAAGCATGGTCTCGTGTGTGTGAATAACAATAAGCTGTAGAGTATGTAGTGTAGACGTCTCAGTTGAACATTCGTTTGATTGGTTTATTCGCAAATTCCGATGTAGACATAATTGTATCGACTTCTCTCAGGTATTAGTTGTTCACAAAATAGCTCACATGGCAAAAGTTTTTAATTGTCACGACTAAAGCCGATAAAGTTAATCAAAATCCCAAGCAAGATGCGAAAAACATCGCCAAATTCCGATAAACTCGATTTGAATTGGAAATCAAAAGGGGTAGGATTTCATCGATTTTTATCCGATAGTTGAAACCGATATTGAAAACGAAAGTCAGCACCTCAATACTATCGGTAAATACTATGCTCAACGGGAATTTTCCTGAAAATTCTTCACCATTTTCGAAAAATATAGCCAAAAATCAGCTAGACTGGGCTTGAATCGGATGTCCCAAAGTCATTGATTCTATCGATTTTTCCAGTAATTGATATCGATATTAAAAATTAATGTCATTACATCATAACTGTTGACAAAAACAATGCTCAAAGTAATTTGGGTGGAAATTCTTCACCATTTATAGCCAAAAATCAGCTTGACTGGATTTGAATTGGAAGTCAAAAGTGGCATGATGTTATCGATTTTTTCCGATAATTGATACTGATATTGAAGAAAAATGTCAGCAACTAATAACTGTTTTTAAAACTAATGCTCAACATGATTTTCATGAAAATTCTTTGCAGTTTGCGAAAAGCAGAGCCAAAAATCAGCTACATTGGATTTGAATCGGATGTCCCAAAGTGATCGATTTTATCGATTCTTTCAGATAACTGATATCAATTTTTAAAAACAAAGAACAACACCTGAAAGCTATATGTAAGGACATTGCTCAACGTAAGTTTGGTGGATATCACTTTTAATTTGTGAAAACTATCACTGAGAAACTGATGAATTTCTTTCCAATCAATATTCGACTCCCTATCGGTTTTCTCGATTTTTTTAAAAATCGGAGGAACAAACGAAAAATCCGAAGGTGTCAAGTACGAATGGTGTAGATTTCCGATCTTTGTGTAAATTTTCATGTCAATCGGACGAACGGTTTGTTCAGGGTGAGGTAACAAGTTGACAAACACACAGACACGCAAGCACACTAACAGAATGCCATTTATAGTTATAGATACGGATAGAAAACTCTAGAAAAATACATACCCATATATATGTGTGCGTGATTGTGTGTACACGAATTTACATGTGTTTGTGGCTGAATACGCAGACGGGCACGAGGGTTTTTTTGTGCACGCGTGAGTGTTCAAGAGGCTACTGCAAAGAAAAGGGTTTTAACTTTATGGTTTTGGATCATATTTGAGTAAATGGTTCTGGCTGTTAACATTTTATTAGTCTTCTAACATGTATAGATGGGAAAGTGCTCGGACGAACTACATTACTTGGTTCCGCCAGGTCTAAACTTCACGGCTAGGGCCCACCATGCCACTTACATAATAGCAAACCATCCACTTTACCTCCGTATTCCATCGGCAAGAAGTTCTTCTCAAACTGATTCTTCCGACGAATGACTTCTCTGTGGAAAGACTCCCTCGAGGATGTTTCCACGATCACCACAATCTTAACCTGTTCGTGTCTAGAATTAACCGACCGTTAAGTTCCCTTACTATTCATATAATCTATCCCTGAACGTAACCCTCTCCACTGAGTGGCTCCTGGGCCATGTACAGAGTGAAACCTACTATAATAAAAATAGATTTGAGCGGGGATAAATATAGATAGATAGATAGAGAGAGAGATAGATAGATAGATAGATAGATAGATAGATAGAGAGAGAGATAGATAGATAGATAGATAGATAGATAGAGAGATAGAGAGATAGATAGATAGATAGATAGAGAGATAGATAGAGAGATAGATAGATAGATAGATAGATAGATAGATAGAGAGATAGATAGATAGATAGATAGATAGATAGATAGATAGATAGATAGATAGAGAGATAGATAGATAGATAGATAAACTCACATACGCCGCCAAATAGTTAATGCTGACACCAATAACCCAAGTATGCCTTCTACAGTACAGGATGCGCCAGGTATTTGAAAACAGGGTGTTTGCAGGACATAAATATAAAAAAATCTAATTGTAATAAACTCATTTATATTTCAGACGTATAATATACCCAACCACATTGATCTTGAATTAGTGTACTTGTTACTTTGAATTTATTATAAATAGAGATTTACTTGACCCCCCCCCACTGAGTCAGGTTGTGACACAAGGTCAGTTTTTAATGTGGGGACCCGACACGAGTGTTTTCACTCGGGCCGCTAGTCCAAGCTGATCTTAGATGGTCATAGCTTGACCAAGATGGTCAGAGCTGGTCTCAGCTAGTCATAGCTTGTCTTGGATTGTCATAGCTGGTCAGAGCCGGTCCAAGCTAGTCGTAGACGTGATACCATCAGCACAGGGACGGAGCCCAGTGCCAGTTAAGTATGAATTTATTATAAATATTCAGCATGTGAAATCAGTAAATACAAACATGGAACATGCTGAACATGGAATATAGTGCGCTAGGGATAGTTTCCGCCCAATACTCTTTAAAAAGGACCTCTAATCATTGGTTAACTGGGGCACGAAATGGCTTGTAAATTTGAACGCCTCCAAAACAAAACTGCTCTTATTTAACCACCATATAGAAACTTTCCTGCCCGCCATCAACATGACTGACGTCAGACTCATCGAGAGCAACACACTGCGCATTCGTGACCTGACGTTTTCAGCTGACTTGAAGTGGAAGAACTATAGTGAATGAATAGCTGCATTTACTGAGAGGAATGTTAGGTCACTGTGAATTGCCAGAAAATGTTACGCCTCAGAGTCCATGTGGTATTTGTACAAATCTACCATTCGTCCGTGCATCGAATATTGCTACCATATCTGGTCTCGTGATCCTGCTATTCTTCTCGTAGTTCTTGAAAATATACAAAGACGGATCTGTAATGTAAATATCTGATTTCAATCACATTCTAACAGACGTGACGTGGCTTCCCTTTCTCTTTTCTATATATACGAGGGTCATTCAATAAATAAGGTGAATATTTCGGTATAAGGACTTCTAATACAGATAAAAGCTTACTGTTTTTTATTTTTCTTGTTTTACTTCTTTTTCACATGGATTTATTTTCTGTTGCAGATTTTAAAAAAGCTTTGGCGATTAACATAGATGGCCGACCAAGAAGCATGCGCCAGGATTGAACAGCGGTCAGTTATCAAGTTTTTGGTTGCTGAAGGGTGAAAACTGTTAAGATTCATAGGAGAATGTCAACTGTGTATGGTGACACATGTTTCAGCAAAAATAAATGTCTAAAAGTGGGCTAAATTGTTTAAAGAAGGACGGAGCAGTGTTGAGGATGAAGACAGGCCTGGAAGGCCTACAGAAGTGAGGTCTCCTGATGTGATCGAATCAGTCAATGACCTCATTCAGTCTGACAGAAAGGTGATTGTGGATGACATTGCAAGGACTTTGAGCTTATCTCTTGGGACAAACGCAGGGGTCATCAGTCAGAAGGAGTCATCTTGCATCATGACAACGCAAGGCCTCACACACCAGCCCAAACGGTGCAGACCATCAATGAGCTGTGCTTGGAACTGCTCCCTCATAACCCTTACAGTCCAGACCTTGCCCCTTCAGACTTTCACCTGTTTGGTCCCTTGAAAGCGTTCACGAGAGGCACGAAGTTTAAAAGTGACGATGAAGTCAAAAGTGTTGTGAGCGACTGGCTGAGACATCAGTCCAAAGATTTTTACGCTGAGGGAATACGGAAGCTTGTGCACAGATGGGAAAAGTGTGTGACAGTCCTGGGAGACTACGTTGAAAAATTAAAAAAAAAAAAGCTTCCATCGGTATTAGAAGTCCTTATACCGAAAAATTCACCTTATTTATTGAATGACCCTCTTATTTTCATGGCAAATACTCTGACAAGCTTATTTTACTGGTGCACGGACTACATGTTTTTATTGGCATCTAGGTCCCACTCATTTACTGTTGAAATAGTTAAATGCAGCCGTCACTTTAATCCAACACTTTCTCTTTTCTCGCTTCCTGTCTTGCTTCCCTCATCAATACAATCTTCAAAAATATAAATGCAACTTCAATCGCCATCTTTTATCTCCTTGAATACTGTTCATCGTTTAACCTTTCCTCAATCCTCCATATACCAAGTTTTTTTCATTTACTTTCATGCCCTGCAATCCCCTGTGTAATAGTGGAATTTCTACCTTGCTTGAAGTGAAATGTTTAAAAAAATAACCTCTTAGATACAGACTTTTACAGTATGCCATTAATGGCGCCAAATTCGTTCAATAATATATATACACTCAGCTGTATATAAACGCCTTTCTCAGATCAGTAGTTAAAACATGCTTCCATAGAATGAGGCCTGTCGTTCTTAGACCTGACTGTTCTTTTAATTATATGGACTGGTGCTACAAAACATTTACCAGATAATAGAAACGACATCCCTTGAGCACGTTCAACAGCAAGAACATCTAAAATGAATAACATGTGTAGGCCGTGGTTAGGGTATAGAGTTTATTATTAACTCTATGATATTATTAGTAGATAGAATAATACATCGTCATTACGATTGGTTGCCATGGGAAAGATATGAATTCATCCCTACTCATCCCCAAATATGGGTTGAATAGCACATCAGACTGTGCTCTCTGGAAAATGATAACTCTGAATTCAAATCCGATAGAGTTATCTTTAGCAAGATCTCTGTTTCAAACAATGTAAGATTGACCAAAAAACAATTCATTCAGAGAAAATTGTGTAAGAGATTAAGCAACAACTTGCATTGCATTTTACTGGGTATACATTAGCAAACACGTTGACTTCGCAGAAAACATGTTTAAACCCTAATATCAACCACTGAAACGTAAATTACCTTTTTGCATATATATATATATATATATATATGTGTGTGTGTGTGTGTGTGTGTGTGTGTATGCGTGTGTGTGTGTGTTTGTGTGTGTGTATATATATTCATATATATATATATATATATATATATATATATATATATATATATATATATATACCTTTATGAGTGCAGGTGCGTGTGCTTTTCTAATGTTCGGATGAAAAGGTATTTAAAAGGAAATATCCATTAGCGGTTCAGAAATGCCATATCTATTATTTCTTTTATTTCCAGCGTCCTTTCAAGTTATTGCCGACCACCACTCTCCACAATTTCCTATCTATGATGACCCTTAGCACTTTTGCTCATGTAACCCAGGTAGATGCACCCCGTTCCGTTATCCATTCACACAAGCTCCTCGGGTAAGTGGCTCTCTCTAATTTTCTCCTCCTCCGTCGGCAGGAATGTCCAGCATTCACTGCCATATAAGAAGAAGGTTCCGAAATAGCAATCCTTTACTCTTTTCCGTTTCTTAGCACCTTGCTTACGACGTTAGATTTCTTAGGTAAATATATTTTCTGCATCGTTTTTCAACCATTCAAATCTCAATTGGTAGCCCATTAAATGTGGTGTCATGCCTTATTAATTCATACCTCCATATACAATTTCCCATTTCCGCGCCATGGAAACGACTTTACAGTCTCAAAGCGAAAGGACAAAAATTGAACGAACAGAGTACAACCTTTATCTCGCAAAATAAACGGATGCCTACTACTATATCTTAAGATAAACATTAATTTTTTAAAATATTTTAGAACTTTGGTTGGAATCTCGTAAAACATTGAAAACCTTATTCAATTCTCTACTATTTGAGATAGTGCCAGACATAAATGTTTCGCTAGAAATAATAGTAATTAAGCTATTATTATTTCTCATACTGCAGTAACAATAGAATATTTTCATATTTATTAAGGAAAGAAACAATCATATGTAGTCTTCAATAACTTTTCTGCTATCAGAGACACCTAAGAGTGCAATATTTCTTTTTTTTTTCTTCTACTGAAATCCTGATTTGATCAGTTCTTTTTGTGGATATCATAAATACCCAAGTTATCGACAGAATAATTATTTTCTTATTGTATATTTTCCGAAGCTTTTTCATGTCTTTCTCTATAATTTTTGGTCGTTGCCTGTACACACCGTTCTGATACAGCAGTGTCCATCCTCTTGCGATCTCTCCGTCCAAGGAATTTTAAGTATGCTTCTGTAGAACCACCTTACTGCTGTCTCTGGTTTTCTCCATGGAGAGAATGTCTACTATTCACACACATATAAGAGGATGGGTAACACATAGCGATCCGCTACACTTCTTTTTTTTGTTTTTGTTTCTAACGAAATAATTCCGTTTCTGGTCACCTTTCGTACTACGGTAGAGTGTTTTTAGCAGGTATATCTTGCTCTGTCAGTTTTCATCCATTATCGCCAAAAGGCAGAATAGTTCTGTCGCTGAACGAATCAACTGGGAGTACAAAAAAAGGTTTTGCAACTGGAGAAACAGAAGAACATTATGAGTTTTGCATAGAGCTTGGCGCAGGGGTCAGAATTCTCCGACAGTAACATAAACATCAATTTGCATAAATCTGGTGATATTTACAGATTACCTTTTCTTTTTTCCTCATACATCTCTGGGTTTTTATTTTGTCTGCTTCTAGTTCGCATGTTTCAGAGTTGACAGAAATGAAGAAACTCATAGCGAAGATGTCTATGCTCTTAAGGCAAACATTTCGCTTTTCATTTCTCTAACAAAAACATCTAATTACACTTTTGGTTCGTAGACAATCAGATATAAAATCACATAGCATCTATATTTCAACAGGATAGATGTTAAATATCATTGACGCTTGTGAAAACAAAGAAAATCCAACTATCCTATTAAATGCCGCATTCAGCATATAGGCTGGGCCAGTATACAGATGCGGTTCTACGTTATTTTTTATACTTTGAATTGACCTGCAACATATATGACATGATAAGTTTAAATTAATTTCTAAGACGCAGAGTATTCCCGATGACAATGAGATTTCGAAAAGACAATGCTGCAAAATAATATATCTGTTGTAGACTCTTGATGAATCACTGCGTAACCATTTTACAATGCTCACTTTGCAGACAATTACTGTTTATTTTTTATCATTTCACCACGCTCAAGTATGTCAAGTCACTAAGAGTCAAGCGGATGTGTGTGAATGAATTACAAAAACTGAAACATTATTAAGGAACAAAAACAATAGAAGAATAATAAGGAAGACAGTAGATAATATATAGGCGGTAAATTTCTCGACGGGATTAAACGATAACAAATGCCCACACGGCCAGTTTGTTGTAGGAAAGAAATATATTAATACTTTCCCAAAATAAAAATGCCAAGTGAACTCAAACTGTCTAAGTCTGAACTGGATTCGTCAATTCCATTCTCCGCGTTGTTAACCGTTGAGACATAAGATTATTTATTTTCGGAGTGTCTTGTCCGATGTCATGAATTAAGGGAGAGAGAAAGAGAGAAACTTAAATGTTTAAAACTTTTACTTTTATTTTTTTTAATAAACATCCCCACGGAAAGTAGTAAATACACTAAGACATAAGCGGTTACTGGATGAGGACGGATTAGAAAACAGAAACATTACTAAGCAGCGAGAACAATAGAAGAGTTAATTAGGAAGACAGTAGATAACGCTTTACACTGCATTTACATTTTTAAAGGTCTATGTTGACTGGAACTGACGGAACCGGAAAGAGGGTTTCACAAGCGAAAGGTGCAAAGAAAGAAACTGTTATACTATAACTTACATTGAAATCTATCCAATTCAACTGTGAATTGATGGGACTTTGCTGGCAATCTAGTAATGTACTTATAAAGACTAGTAATCATGGTGAAGAGTTAATCCGAAAATGACAATGAGAGTATTTATAGAAAATTCACAAGGGATCTACACTACAGCGCTGAGAAAATGACTGAATCTTAAAAACCAATAATATTACTGATTCTTCTTTGGATTTTATCAAGAATCTCTAAATATACAGAAGGAGCACCGGGACATATTTGGCAGCAATATTCGAAGCATGGTAGACTTATATATATGTAAGATTGATTAAGGGGTAAAAATTGTCTAGAACGACACAGTGAACGAAATGTCTTTGCAGGAGAACTAGTAATGTAGTTAATATTATCTTTACACTTCATGTCAGCCAAGAATGTTTGCCCGAGAAGGCGCAACGAGCCATTCTTCTGGAGATCAGCATCATAAGGTGTCTGTCAGGTGAATAATAAAGAGCAGTTTCGTTTTGAAGACGTTAAAATTAACATGCCAATCGTTTCCAAAGATAACAACAGTCTCTAGATTGTTCGGAAATTAATGTCCGATATTAGAACAAATATTTATGTAGCGTTCTAATATATTATTATAATAATTGCAGAAAAATATACCACTCATTCCTAAAGATTAAAGTGTCGTCTATTTAATTTTAGAATTCTATTGTAACTCGATGGTATAAATATATAGATGCCCACTGTCCCATTTCGATGGATATAAACATTGTTTGAATATATTAATTTAGGTACCTCTACGATATCGCTAAAAAAATGGCATAAGCATGATTAAAAAGACGCCAAACTTGACGAAAACAAAATTTTATCTTTTAAATGCTTATATTATGTGGAAGAGGAAAGAACAAAGTTTTTTTTCATTATTTTTAAAAAAAATTTCCTTCTTTTTAGAATATTCTAAATTTTGATTAAAAAACATTGTTTATCTTTGTGTCACGGTCACCAGTGAAATAACATATACAATTTTTATCACTTTTTTTTTGTATGACACACATTATTTTTGGAAATCTTGCAAAAATGAAAATAATTGTCGGATCTTAATGAAACTTTCAGAAAGTATTCACAGATGATCGAAATTATTATAAATATGTTTTTTTTTATTATAGTCATGGCAGAAATATTTTTTTATATTTATTATCCCCCCACCATAACTAATTTTATGAAAACTCTAGAAATTCGCTCGCATCGGATTTAGTTATTACAATAGTTAAAAGCACAAGGCTTTGAAGAATGCAAATCACGTTTTGTTTTTTTTGTAATAACTCCACACGTACCTGAAAAATAGCTTTGAACTGTAATATACAAAACTCAATAAAACAAATATATTATTTAATTTCAAATGCTTTTATTTGCTTTTAGTTGTTTGTATTAATATGGACAATATTTTCTGAAAGCAAAAAATTTTTCCGATGAATAATAAATTTTTTATTCAGTTATTTCTTAATTATTTAACTATAATACATTTTTTACATTAAGTTGGTAAAATATTTTAAAATTACTTATAAGCCGCGTCGGATTTTCTAAATGCCCTTATGATATAGATCTTGTTTTAGTGCTTTATAAATTGTATCGTTTTGACTACTCCGAACTCCACACGTACTTAAAAAATGTAATTTTGTCTTAAAAAAAAAAGTTAAAACGGTTGTTATTAAAATGTATGAGAGGTAACAAAAGTATAAAAGGTCACGTGACTTGAGTTTAAATGGCGTTAAAAATTCTTAGCGAGACAAATGTTGTGCATTTTGAATTAGCGGTTTTTACTCATTACAAAAATTTGAACATCATCCTAAGCCATTTTCACCATCAACATTACTACATTTTTAAAAATACCATTTATTTCATTTATCATTTTACATATTTCATTGCAATTTCAATTTTTTGAAGTTGTTTTACAGCTTTCACTTTTTTTCTTTCAGTGAGCCGTCTGTCAATTTTTCAATTACGATTCATTTTCATACTGTACCATTTGATTTATTTTTAATTTTTTTATATAGCTACTTTTTCAATATATTTCTTGAATTTGTGAAATTCTTTTTATAGATTTTTTAATTCATGTATATTTTTTTTTGTTATGAAATAAGAAAGATAACATATCCAACCGAGCACTGAAATTTGGCGCACTCAGATATTTTTCGGCAATTTTTTTTTTTTTTTTCGTTTTTTATATTTTTTGATTTAGTTTTAATAGTCTTCATTGAGATTTTAATTCATTTCATTTACATATTTTTCATATAAATAAAAAGAAAAGAAAATTACCTAGCAATAGCTGATATTATTTAATTTTTGTCATCATCATTTATTTATCAAAATACTATATAAATTTACAATTTTTTTTTTTTTTTTTTGCTCCTTATTAGTTTGTTTCATTTCTAGACATAAAGAACAACATATAACTATCTCGGTGATCATTGTGAATTCAAACAAACTATCCAGTATTGCCTCCGAGTCCTTGGTCCATTCTGTCTACAGCTCATAAAAATTCATTGTCATCACCCTGCTCAAAATGTGTTAAAAAACAAAAATACATCAAGCCATTTCTCAAACTTAAATTATAAAAAGAAAAAAAGAAACAATTGGGTTTTTTTACAAGGTGGTGACAACTTGTTATTGTTGGGTGGCTGGCCCTTGACCCAGCAATGTCGAAGTCATTTTTTGGGGCTTAATTTCAACACTGTTTTCCTCAATGCTGATTTCAAATAAAAAACATGCAAAAAAAAACAAAAAAAAACTGGTTTCTAATGTTCAGATATAGTAATTTTAACTATTTTTTTTTCATATTTTATGCCCAGAAAAAATTTTTTATGATCATTTTCATTTCACCAACCAATTTCACTCAGAAATGAAAGAGCATTCTTTGCTTTCAGGAAATACTTAGTTTCATGGAGTTCAGATCAAAAGTTTCCTTGATATTTTGTTCAGATGATGACATAAGTTATTTTTCAATATTTTTTTCAGGGCAAATAGGCTGCAGAGTGTAACAAAATAACTATTGATATGTTTGTGATGATTTTTACTTAGGATAGAAATGTTTTATCAAGCAGATATGTATTGACTTTAGGAGGCTACATCTACGTGACGTCATTTACGTCCTTCCGTATGATCATTCGGATCTCACGTTAGCTGACGATATGTGATGACAACACATCACTCATTGCCTGTCAATAGCGAAAGATGTTAAGATCGCCTCCCTTTATTTTAAACCACATTTTTTTTCGAAGAAAGTAAGTAAAAGTTTCCTTAGAAATATATTAAATAATCTTTAAATTAGATAATGTTCGTTAAAAAAATTTTGAACAACCTATAATTTATTTTTAAAAGAAATATAAACTCGGATTTTTACTTAGTTTAAAAAATTTTAAAAATATGGCTGATATCGATTTTTTTTCGATAATTTTGCTGAAAAAAAAAAACAAGATTTTTAACTAAAATTTCGGACATGCTAAGAATGAGTAAAAAAAATTTAAAAATACTCAAAAAATATTTCGGTATTTCTTCTTAATAATGATATATATACTTAAGCAGATAAAAAATTTTTTCGTCAAATTTAAGGCCTTTCTTGTCAAGCTATACTGATTTGTTTACATTTCGTGGAGGTACCTATATTAATTGAAGAATGCATGTTTATTCTGAAATACGATATTATTTTCCGAACAACCTAATAGATGCGTCTAACTTCAGTAGGTGATTTATGCTTTTACCCTCACGTTGTACTAAACTCAGCTTTGTAATTATCATAATCACACTTGCTGCAAAACATTCTTCCAGACATTCACTACGCGTGAGATTTCAACTTTCAATGGATAACCCGTACCTGTGGCCTCTTACGTTATTAGATAAAAAATACATTTTAATAATTTTAAACTTTGGTTAGAATCCCGTCGAAAATTCATTTATTCAGTGCTCTGTTATTTGAGATAATTCCAGACACATAGATATCATTCTAGACGATCTTCTGTCGACATCCGAATCTGTCAGAGATTCTAGTCTACTGGCTTTGAATAAAAATACTGTAAACAAGCTTCCTTTACTTCAACAAAAGTGCTGAATCGTTGGTCGCGTGGGAAGTGTGCTATTGGACGGAATAGGCTATAGTCACTCGGAGCGGATTCGGGAATGAATACTAGATGTGGAAGGATCTCATCACCGTCCATCTGTTTTAGTCAACCTGACACTGTGCGGCCTTGCATTGTCTTGCTGAATCAAAGCCCGACCTCGATTGACCAAATCAGGATACTTCTTTAGTTTGTCGTGCAAGCAGTCTAACTGTAGTCATACAGTTTAGCGTTGATAGCGCGTCTGTGTGGAACAAAATTGAAATGCAGAACTCCTTGGAAATTAACTAGACAGATATCAAGATATGTTATTTTCTTTCCACCTCCTAAGTGAGTCAGGACTTTTTGGCCAACCTATTATATTAATTGAGGAATATATGTTGATTCTAAAATACGAAACTATTTTACGAACAACGTAATATATGTTTCCTTTCAGTGTGTGTACTATACTTTTATTCTCACGTTCTATTAAATGTAGCTTTGTAAATATAAAACGACTCGCTGAAAAACAATTATTCTTCAAGACAATTACTACGCATGAGATTTCAACTCTCAATGGATAACTCGTACCTGTGGCCTCTTACGTTATTAGATAAACAATACATTTTAATAATATTAAAACTTTGGTTAGAATCCCGTCGACAATTACCTTTTTATGATCCATTATTTATTCAGTGCGCTGTTATTTGAGATTATGCTAGATATATAAACATTAGCTAAAACTAATATTAATTAAGCTATTAATATTTCACAAAATTTTATGACAATAATTTAATTTTCATTAATATTAGGTAACAATCTTTCGACGTCTTCACTAAGTTTTCTGCTATTCAGAGACACTCAAGAGTGTAATATTATTTTTATTTTTATTGACATCCTAACTTGTTCTTTTCTTCTCATCTCTATCTTAAATACTCAAGTGATCAACAGATTTATCATTCTCTTATTGTATATTCTCCGCGGCTATTTTTACATCTTTCTCTATAATTCTTGCCCTGCATGGTTCTGTGACATCAGTATTTCTCAGTTGCGTTTTTCTTGTTGCTTAATATCTCCGTCCATGGAATTTTCAATATTATTCAGTAGAACCACATTTCTGCAGCCGTATAAAAGAATGGATAACACATTGCGATCCACAATACTTTTCTTTTTTTCTAACGAAATAATACCTTTTTAAAGCACCTTTCTTATGACGGTGGAGTTGTTTTTTTTTTTCTGGCAGGGGTATCTACACCGTCAGTTTCTAACCATTATCACTATAGCTGAAAGAATCAACTTGAAGTACGGAAAAAGTTCTATCTCTAACTGAAGAACATTATCAATTTTGCATAAAGCTCGGTGCAAGGGTCAGAAATATCTGATACCAGCACAAACATCAATCTCCATAAATATGGTGGCATTTAATGTTTATCTTTGTTTTCATTCTCTCATATTTCTCTGAGATTTTAGTTTGTCTGTCTCTAGTTCTCAAATCTCAGAGTTGGCAAACATGAAGAAACTCATTAGAAAGATGTCTATGCTTTTAAGGCAAACATTTGGCTTTTCATTTCTCTAACAAAAACATCTAATTACACATACGGTTCGTAGACAATCAGTTATAAAATCACATATCATCTATATCTCAACAGGATAGACGATATTTGCCACTGGCCCTTGTGAAATGCACCACTAACAAAGAAAATCCAAGCATATAACTCTCCGACTAAATGCCGCTTTCAGCATATAGGCTGCACGAATACATAGACGAATACTATATTGAGATTATCATGTATTGGAAAATATTATAAGGTATTTTTTTATAATTAAACCGACGCGCAATATATATGTGTTGTGGTAGGATCCACCTAATTTGCATAGTGGAGTACCGACGATATAAATATGGTTGGTACCGGGAAGACATGAGAGGCGAATCAAGAGATTCAACTAGAGACTCTGCCCGACTGCGACTTAGTCAACACATTCTCCAGGAACGGTCTTCCCAGGAATATACAAAAGACTATATGTAAATATTGTGTACACTTCTTGTTTCAATACATTTTGTTCTAAGTACATTTTGTGTTGCATTATTATTCCATGCATTAGTTCAAGTTTCAACAATATGACATGCTTGGTCACTGAATTTGATTTAATTTATAGAGCGCAGATACGATTCCAATGATAATGGATAGCGGCTCGGATTGAGGAATCGGAGAGCCGAGTTGGAATTCCACTCGAATCAATTACATTCACTTACGTGCTAATACCCTTGCAAAAGATATGAATCCTCTTCGTCCCCGCACCCACAGTTAGGCGTAAATAGCAGGACAGATTGGCTTCCGTAGCTTTGGATGGTAACTGGCCTACGCCAGAATGAAATGGCAACATACTGCGCGAAAAAATCTGCCTCTTCAGTTATGTATCAAAAGATACATGATCGCCTAAGCGTGTACTACGCACATAACTGACTGAATGAGAGTTCAGAAAAATAATGCTGCAAAATACGGTATGTGTTCTAGTGCATTGACCAATCACTGCGTAACCTTTTTAAAATGCTCAATTCGCAGAGCATTATACTTATATTAGGTTGTTCGGAAGGTAACGTCCGATTTTAGAATAAACCTTTTGTATTAGAATATATCATAATAATAGCTGCACAAAAATATGATATTCATTACTAGTGATTAAAGTGTCATCTTTTTAATTTTAGAGTCATATTGTAAAGTCTATGTAACTCGGTGGTATAACTATATTTTTCACTGTCCTATTTCGAATGAGCTAAACACTGTTTAAATATTAGGTTAGCCAGAAAGACTTGAATCACATGGGAAGCTGAAAAAAAAACAACACAATTTTACGGAGCAACATCAATATTTATTCTTAAAAATAAAGTCCATCATTCTCGACAATCTTCTGCCAGCATCCGAATCTGTCCCAGATGCTAATCCACTGGCGTTGAATAAAAAAACGGTAAACAAGGTTATTTACGTCATCAAAAGTGCTGAATCCTTGTCGCGTAGAAAGTGCGCCATTGAGCGTATTAGTCTATAGTCACTCGGAGAGGATTCGGGAATGAATACTAGATGTGGAAGGATCTCATCACCGTCCATCTGTTTTAGTCAACCTGACACTGTGCGGCCTTGCATTGTCTTGCTAAATCAAAGCCCGACCTCGATTCACCAAATCAGGATACTTCTTTAGTTTGTCGTGCAAGCGGTAGGGTGTTGTCATACAGTTTAGCGTTGATAGCGCGACTGTGTGGAACAAAATTGAAATGCAGAACTCCTTGGAAATTAACTAGACAGATATCAAGATATATCGTTTTCTTTCCGACTCCGAAGTGAGCCAGGACATTTTGGCCAACCTATTAAATTAATTGAGGAATATATGTTGATTCTAAAATACGAAACTATTTTACGAACAACGTAATATACGTTTCCTTTCAGTGTGTGTACTATACTTTTATTCTCACGTTCTATTAAATGTAGCTTTGTAAATATAAAACGACTCGCTGAAAAACAATTATACTTCTAGACAATTACTACGCATGAGATTTCACGTTGTACTAAATTTAGTTTTGTAAATATCATAAACCGACTCGCTGCAAAAAAAATATTCTTCAATGTGATTTCACCTCTCAGTGGATATCACTTACATCTGGTGTCATTAAGATAAACATTACATTTTAATGATATTACAATTTTGGTTAAAATCCTGCAGACAATTGTTTCATGATCCATTATTTATTCATTGCCCTTTTATTTGAGATTATGCCAGACGTATAAACATTAGCTAGAAATAATAGTAATTAGCTACTGATAATATTTCACAAACTTTTGTGACAATAAAATACTTTAATGCTTATTAATAAAACACAGCAATAATCTTTCGTCCAATAATCTTTCTCCTATTCAGAGACACTCAAGAGTGTCATATCACGTTTTTTATTGACATCCCACTTGTTCTATTCTTTTTTCTCTATCATAAGTACTCAATTGATCGACTGGACTATCATTACTTTATTGTATATTTTCAGATTTCTTTTCTTTTTATATTTTCTCTATAACTGTTTCCCCTTGTGTGTCTACACAGTGAAATCAAACGGCCGCCTATGATTTATGCTTTTTCATTATAATTTATATATTTTGCATCAAAGGATCTTGTTGTTAACGCTATCTCCTGAAATGAAGTATAAATCACCAGTAGTCTTCTCGCCGAAGTCAACAGCGCCGTGGTTTGAATAATCTAATTTCTTACTCAGATTAATAAATCTTTTCAAAATTTCTTTGCAAAGTTTTATTCTCATCCGTTCTCAGTGTTACCTTAATAATTGTTATTAATTCTCATATTTATTTGTATTTATATCTAACATTTATTATACGTGTATTTTCCCCGAGAAATATGAAAATTATTTTTTTTTTACTTAAATGTGGGTTTTCAGAAAAAATTGTATACTTTAACTTATTTTTATTTTAGCTTTTCAAAAAGTATGTAAATGATTACATTCCCCCCAAACAGCAACCTCGTAAATTGATAAAAACACTCACCAATATAATATATGCATACCGAGGCTGTCTTACCAATTTTAGACGTAAAACAAGCAATCTTTATGGACTACCTAAAGTACACAAAACTAAACTCATCAATGAATCATTCAATATAACAAAAGTGAAATGTCTCAATATAACCACATCAACCAAACTAAAACTAAGACCTATTATAGCAGGCTCAATTTGCGATACAAAGCGCCTAAGCAGTTTCATGGACATCCTAATGAAAGCTCTCATCAAACACGTTCGGAACTTCATACGAGATTATCTAGATTTTCTCAACTATCTACCAAACGAGATAAAAAAAATAATACATACATAGTCTCAATAGATGCTTTGAATCTATATAGCAACATTCCACAAGAATACGTAAAATTAAATACTGAAACGTTCCCTCAACAGCTACCAAACAGTATCAATGGGAATTTCATCGTAGAAAGCCTTGAATTAATCTTAAAAAAACAATTAGTTCATCTTCAATGAAACACCCTACCGACAAAAATCAAAAACAGCTGTGGGCTCAAGGTTTGCATCAACATATGCCAACCTAGTCATGGGATAACATGAACTAAACATCAATCAAAGTACCTCGACATTTATCGGAATGACTTCAGCTAATACATAAATGAAAACTGGAAAAGATATCTAGTTGATGGTTTCATTCTGTGAAATGAAAGTCTGGATAAACTATGGACATTTCAAGCATCCATTAATAATATAAATCCTAGCATTCAATTTACTATGGACTACAGCAAAAAAGAACTTCTCTTTCTAGACTTATTAATAAGAAAAAGAAACACAAAACTAGAAACATACATATATTTTAAACCTACTGACTCTCGAAAGTATCACCTTAGCCAAACGAATGTGTACAATAGTCTCAAACACTTAAACAAGAGGCAACAGACTAGAAGAGATTGAAAAAAGTACTCACCAAGAGAAAATACCCTCAAAGTTTAATCAACAATAGTTTTGAAAAAGCAAAAGAAATTAATAACCACACTCTCTGAGAAAACAAAAAGAAAAAAATGGCATACCTTATATCTCAACTTTCAACACAAAGAACACAGAAATCTACATATACATACAACTAAATCTCCCAATTCCACGAAACGACAAAAAATGAAAAACATATTAAAAATACCCAATCGTAAAAAGTAAACGACAACCAAAATCTGCTGACGACAATTAAAGAGGCTTAGCAGAAAAAATGCATCCGACCTCTCTGCGGAGTGTTCAGCTACCGATTAGAAGGCTAATAATTTCACTTTAAAACGGATCAAAATTAAAAATTAAAAATGATTTTTCGTGCAACTGAGAGAATTTAATACACATAATAACATGCAAAGATTGCCACGAACATTACATTGGCCAAACCGGCCAACATT
>OZ038475.1:42376846-42386846 GCA_964036315.1 Acanthosepion esculentum | reverse complement strand
CAACACCAAGTAAGATCAATATGGAACAAGCTATGAAGAAACTAATAAAACAGGAGAGTAAGGAAAATGAAGAAAAAGAACAAGAATGAATGAATATTTCGATCAAAATAATGGCAAAAAATGAGAAAATGATGGTTACATCGAACTGTTCACATAAATGACCAAACATTTATCATATACCTATTTTTGATAGCAGTTAACTTATAATCATAAAAACAGAGTGCTTGGTACGGGAAAAACAATTAGATTGATTCCTTGACCGTAAATAAATCTCATGTAAACAGCTAAGATGATAAACAACAAAAAATGCGTTGTAGAAAACAACACCAGTTCATATCGAGGCAGTTGTAGTCGTAATGATTACGTCTTATCAAAAACTCTTTAAGAAACAACAACTATGGACAAAATGTCAAATTTGTTAACAGCGATAGTATTCTACTCATCTTCTTCTTCATTTTCTTCTTATATGTGCAGCAGGTCGCAGGCAATCATGGTCCTCCACATCTTCCTGATCCTTGTAGCTCTTAATAAGTTTTGTCATTTTGTTATTTCTCCCAAACCTTGTTCTGTCATAAATTAGCTCAAGCTCATCGAGTGCGTTAGTCGCCTCTTTCTTGTGTTTCCCTTTCCCTCAATCTGTCTTGTGATTATTTGGTTCTCCTAGCCCTCCTTCTTTATTACGTGCCTCAGAAATGGCATCTTCCTCTTCCTGATGTTATCTATATATTTCCTTTTTATTTCCAATTTCTCCCAAACTTCGTTGTTGCTGACATGTTCTGTCCCTGGTATCGTCAGCATCTTTCTGTAGAACCATATTTCTGCTGCTTCATTTCTCTTCTTCACTTTTCAGATCTTCAAGCATTTGCTATCATACCGGAGGACAATAAAAATCCAGTACACTTTTCTTTGAATATAAAGAATTTTTCTGTTTCTTAATACTCTGCTTAGTATTTGGCCTTTCCAATGCGACTTCGGATCTCAGCCCAGATTCAAAATATGAGGATAGAAAAATACTCATACACTAATTAAGGGATACCGAAACGTGTGTTTTTAGGTTAATGTTTTCGATTTGTAGCAGCATTCGGTATTGTGGGAAACTACCTCCAGCCCGCTTATTCCATGTTGAATTCCTATACTTCATGAAATTTTATAAAGTACTCATGTTACGAGCTGTCACTTCTTTCATTCCAAATATCTGTATCTGTTTGGAAAGGTTTTTCATGTCCATCTACGACCTTATAGATGGCTTGCATATCTTTGGGCGAGATTTGACCTCCTTCCTGTATTACTTGCGCGAGAATTAGAATGATGAATACAAGGATAAGAAGACAATATGCTATGCAGGAGGAAGAAGGATGGATTTCTCTTCTGATAATGAAGCTTCATAACTTTTATTTGTTTACTTGTCTGCTAACTGCTTCACCCTATCTGATGGTTGGCGTCCCCATTGTTACTTCTGCGCCATTTTCCTAGTGGAAAGCTGATTTCGCCATCGTCCTCGAGCGATATAGTAAAAGATTATATTTTTAATATACAATCAGGTTTTAAAAGAAAAAAATCTTTGCTGTAGACTAGCGCGATTTTAACTAATTTTGCACCCAATACAAGGCACAAGAAACACTTAATGTAGAGGGGATTAGAATGAGGTTGTCATATTGACATAAAGAAGAGTGCATATTATGAGTATAATGAGATTCAGGTTGTAGCATTCAAGGAAGCGTTCTCTCAGGTGCCTCTTCTTCTACATCTCGTGTCTGTTCTTGGAAAGAAGCTGTCCACATGGAAGTTCTTTTTGATTAATGAAATTGAGTTTCATTCGGACAGATTATTCCGCCTACCCCTATTACTTTCTGGAACACAATCCCCAAGGGATACTTCCCAAATCTCTACAATGTTAACCTCACCGTTGTGGAAATACGATGTTATCGTTCCTCAACGCTGCTGTGGATTCGATAGAGACTTTGCTTTAAGGATATATTCTCCCTTTTTTTTTCATATGTAAATTAAATGGGTTGTGTAGGTCATTTTGTTCTCGCTGGTGACAATAGGATTCCAAAGTGACTTTTGTTATCATCAACTACAACTGAGAACCGCTACACAACATAAACTCAAGAAAATATTCAACGTTTTACGTAAAAACAAACGGAAATCTTGAATATTAAAACATTGGTAGTTTTAACGAAAATCTGGTTTTGATTAGAGACTCAGATGAATAAAAGAAAATTTGTTATTGGAGTAGGAAATAGCCGAACGTGCGAGACTCAAATAAAATCTGCGGAGGCGATTCCCTGAAAATGAGAAGTGTGTGGGTGCATCTTCTTTGCCAAGGCAGGTATGTCTGTGATCTCCTTGGTTACATGACGATGCTTGTGATTCTATTTCGATTAATGTCATCGCCTGAAATATCCTCAAATGCAGTTTAACAATACAAATGAAACAGGATGGATATCTATGTTTCCTTGATTATGCAAAAGTGTTTGATGATATCAGGCACAAAGATGTGTTTGAAATGCTAAGTCACCATGCTTTATTTGAGGACGCTATTAGAATAATCCAGAAATTATGATAGGAGTAGACCGCCTGCATACGGATAAAACATGAATTCAGTAGATTTGCAAAAATAGAAACAGGCGTAAGACAAGGATGTGTCTTCTCACCGGACTTCTTCAACTTTTTCTGTGATGAGATCGTGAGAGAATTAGAAATTTTACCAGGATTCATTATTGGCGGCCATGATCTTAAAACCATAAGTTATGTAGATAATACAGAGATGATAGCAGAAACAGAAAGGAAACTTCAAGATCTCTTGAGAAACTAGTATAGGAAAGGGGCAAGAAAGGAATAATAATCAATTATAAGCAGACAAAATGTAGAATTGACAGGAAAAGAAGCAGTCCAAGATGCAAACGATAATTTGGAAATTCCAAATCAATTACGAAAGTTTAAATATCTCCAGACTGATTTGGCAGAGGACAAAAAATATTAAACCGCAATCCGAGGACACACTCAACTAGCGAAAGATGTCTTCCAAAAGTTAAGCAAAGTATCAATAAATAGGAAGTTTTCGCTAGAAACAGAGAAACGTGTGTTGTAATGTTATGTAATATATGGTAGTGAATGCTATATGAAGTGGAGACTTGCGTTAACAGAATATGGTTCTACAGAATTATGCTGAGAATACCATGGACTAAATATGTGAGTAACGACAAATTTTTGAAGGAAAATTGAAGCCAAAAGACACATCTGCTTAAAATTCGAAATGAAAGTTGATATCTCTAGGGCAAATAATGAGGAAAGATGGTTTAGAGAATTTGAAATTCACAGGATATACTGAAGGCAAAAGGTACAGAAAAAAGCAGAGAATAACATACTTAATGAGCTTGTGTAAATGGATGGTTTAATAGGTCTTAGAAGAAATAGGAAAAAGTCAAACGTTACTAAAAGTTACAAATTACAGGAAGTTTTAGTAGAGCAATGATGGACATCTTCTGAAGTCCTTAGAAGAAGAAGAGGAAAAAGAGCAGCAAATGTGTTAATCTTAGTCGGCTGTTATAGTGGTTGTTACATAAATATTTTGCTGAACTTTCAGATGATTTTGTGTACATAAATAAATATGTTGCATAAATATATATAGAAGGTGTATCAAAAATACATTTACAAAATTTGGAGGTGGGTTCCTGACACAAATAGAAGGACAAATGTCCATATAAACATATGTCCACAAATCCTTCATTTTTGAGTTACGAAGTTTGAAGAAAGTTTACAATAGATGGCGCTGTGTTTCAATTTAGACAAGATTAAACTTATTCGTGTACATTTGTGACTAGTCTGTCTTCAACGTGACATGGGGGCATGCGAAACCAATCAGCACCATGTAGGAGTATTTGAAAGGGTTTGCCACTCAGTGATCCGACGGGTGGATGCGTGTATCAAAGCAAGGGAAGATTTTAAACATTTTTATGATTTGTTATTTTGAACATTTTACCTTGTCATCCATAAACAGACTGTTTTGATCTTTCACTGTCACCAGTGTCGCGAGACATCTGATTGCTTCAAGACGGTATCGAAAACCGACTGATTTGGCGGCAGAGATGAAGGGGAATTTAAACATATTTTTATTTTTAGATAAACACGCCAGTTATTGGGAGAAATCAATTCGTTTTATCAAAGAGGCTTGCTTTAGCAGCAGTAATACCTAATGTTTACAAACTCACTTTTCTAACCGAAAGCTGAACCGAAATATTTTTTCAAATATTTTTTCGTATATATATATATATATATATATATATATATATAATGATCACACACCTTTTATACTTCATACATTAAAAGAGAAGGATACTACCTACACCTCACAAAACACAGACACTACTATACAAACATTTGAAATAGCCGTAGCATATGACATAAAGAAAACAATAACACGTAAGCTGCCACGTAACAATATTACTGAAGGGGAACGTATAGCCCTCGACACGCTGACACAGAGAGATGACCTAATCATAACACAGGCTGACAAAGGGGGTGCCACAGTGATCTGGGGAATCAAAGAATACATTAAAGAGGCCAACAAACAGCGCCGACAAAGAAACCTATAAAAGCTTACCTAAAGATCCCCTTCCCGAATACCAAAAAGAATTCACTAGCTCACTAAACATAATACTTCGCACAATCTAATCGACAAGGAAACATGCACAACACTTACACCCACAAACATTACACCTGCTCGTTTCTATCTCCTTCCTAAAATACACAAAAGCAACAACCCAGGAAGGCCCGTCATCTCATCATTCAACTGCCACACGACCAAAATTTCCAAATACGTGAACCATTACATACAACCCTATTTAAGGAAGTAAAATCCTACATCAGAGACACAACAGATCTACTAAACTAAATTAATCACATGCAAACAGTTCCAGAGAATGCTATTCTAGTGACTATGGACGTAAGGTCACTCTACTCAAACATTAAGCACATCGAAGAGCTAACAGCCCTTCAGGAAGCACTTACTAAAAGAAGAAAACAAGACCCCCCACAGAAGTTATCGTAAAACTCATGGATCATATTCTTACATTGAATACTTTCAACTTCAATGGAGCACACTAGCTTCAAGTAAGAGGTTGTGCTATGGGTACCATTGCAGCTCCATCATATGCTACAATATTCATGGGAAAATTTGAGGAGACAAATATCTATCCCCTCATTGGTAACGACTGCGTATTCTATGCAAGATATATCGATGATATATTCTTGTATACACGGGCAGTGACGACAAACTCATCCAATTCCTCACGACCCTTAACACAGTGCACGACTCAATTAAGTTTGACGATGAAAAATCCACATCGGTCGGTAACATTTTTCGACACACGCATTTACATAGATGAAAACAGGTAACTACAAACGACACTACACACTAAAATCACCGACACCCACAACTATCTACACTTTAAGTCTTCCCACCCTAAACAGCACAAAGAGACCCTTCCCTATTCACAGGCACTTAGACTCAGAAGGATATGTTCTAACAATGAAGAATTAAATAAACACATTGAAAATCTGGAGCATCAATTCACAACACGTGGCTATAAACAACACCTAATCAGTGAACAAATAAATAAAGCAATTTTCACACCTAGAGAAGACACCCTAATGTACAAGATTAAAAATAAATCTAGCTGCATTCCTCTAGTAACCACTTTCAACCCCACTCTGCCTCCACTATCCCAAATAATCAAAAGTCGCTGGGAAATACTACATCTCAAACCAGACCTTAAAAAATTGTTTAAGGAACCCGCCCTTCTAGCATATCGTAGACCTAAGAACCTAAAAGAAATCATATGTAGTAACCACATTTCAGGGTACAAGGTAATCCGTAATAAACTAACAAGAAAAAACAACAGGATTTTCCCAACCATGTAACAACAAAAGAAGTTTATACTGCAACCACATCAGACACATGAATTCATTCACGAGCTCAGTCACTAAATCTAAAAATCTACCATGATTCTAACTGTAGAAGTCATAACATATTTTACCTCCTAGAATGCACACTATGCCAGAAACAATATGTAGGAAAATCTGAATGGCTCTTTCACTACAGAATTAATAATTATCGCAATCGAATTAAGTCGACTTCCTATGAAAAATAATTACCTGTAGAACAACATTTCCACCTAGAAAAACACGATTTCAAAACCCATGCCAAATTCACTATAATTGAGAGACTTGAAAAGTTTAGAGCAGATAACATTAGAAAGATTTTAGAGTTCCATGAAAATAAGTGAATACGACGTTTAAAAACACACTATCCAGCCGGGCTAAACCATAAATTTAACAATATAGATAGTATTAATATATAGCCCTACAAATCAAAACCTACCCACATTTCTCACCCACACAAGACAGACATGCTTAGGGAGGTGTTGAGGCCTCACACTTATACACACAACCACACGAATATACACACTTACACACTTCATACTCACTCACTCCCTAATGAACCATATAACACACACACTTAACACATCCCCTCTCCAGGAACCAATAAAATTGTCAGATTTACCAAGGAAATTCAGAGCAGCATGGATCCATCCAACTCTTATCTCAATTAACAACTTAAAAGAGACTGTTTGACCAACACAAGGAATGTTGAAAAATTCATGTTAAAAAGATAAAAAACTAAACAAATGAAAACTACAGACAAAAGTTCATTTAATCCATCAAGACATTAATTTCTGTAATTCACTGCAACAAGCAAGCAGAAATATATTTTCTCCTATGATGGCCATGCTGGCCGAAACTAATCGATGAATAAAAACGAAAGAATATTAATCTACAACCCAGTGTGTCTGAAGATTTCTATTTTTTAATAATTTTTATTGTTCAATATATATATATATATATATATATATATATATATATATATATATATATATATATATATATATATATATATATATATATATATATATAAATGGACAAAGTCCGACAATTATTTTAAGACTTTTTTATGTTTATACGCTCTTTTTATAGCTACAAATATTCAAGTAAATGCTTGGTTTATAATAAAAATAGTAACATCCACCATGCTAACCGAAGCGCTCATGTGTGGCTAAATCGGTAAAGCGCGTCAGGCTATATGACGGTTCTGCATAGGTTACAGGTTCGATTCCTGTCGGAGGATGCCTATTTTCTATGAAAGGCCGGTAAATGTCGTTAATACTGTTTATTATAAACAGAGCATTTAGTTAAATATTTGTATCTATAAAAAGAACGTATAAACATAAAAAATGCCCGTATTATTTTTCATTTGTTTTTGTTGGATAATAATTTTCATCTCTGATTGCAATAACCACCTCTCCATGCAAAGATATTCCGTGTGCGATAAGAACCTATATATATATATATATATAAATATATATATATATATATCACCCCTACCGTGCCCATTCATCATAACTGGATGTGACTTCTTGATATTCTTCCTTTTCAAAATCTTTATTATATTTCATGATGATGTTTTTGTTGAATAATAATATTCATTCTCCGATTGCATATTTGTGATTGGGGAGATTATGATTATAAAGGACATAGACAACGATAAACTCTTGACTTAAAATGATTAATATTGTCGTCTTCACGGAAGCAGTCATGCAAGAGAATCACTGGCAAAGTATTAATACTTGGAAAAAGTCTAATGGACCTTTCTCTTTACATTTGAACTATGTGGGTGATTCGAATACGTAGAATTTGTACGACATGTCGTAGCTGTAAAGGTCTGATCTGGGCTTAGTTAAGACTGTAAGCGATCTGAATAATTGCCATGGTAATAGCGATAGAGGTGCCTTAAACTAGTATCGTGGCGTCTGTGCCAAAGTGGCTGCAGTATGGAGAATAAGTCTTCTCATACAAGACCAATTTAAGAATTCTAAACTCTATAGAGTAAATGATGAATATCTCTAGCCTAGATATGGCGGCAGTATACATTTTTGTTGAAATCCACATCTTTTAATGAGTGACAACATGAATGTTTATTAGATTACGACAGAAATACGAAAGCTGGAATTATTTTAATATTCCAAGAGAACTGAAGGATTTGGAGAAAGTTCAGCAATGCTAGAAGAATTTAAATTCTGAAGAGAGAAGAAAGCCAGGCAATTGAACTATCAAACTCAGCAAAAACCGAATAAAAATAACATTGGGAATTCTTGCTGTCACTTGATCTCTACAGATTGCTACGAGATATATGTTAAGTTAGAACTGAAGTAGTTAATAACAGTAATGATTGCAGTCACAAATTTAATAAGCTTTCATTCCTCAAGCCCAATGCAAACTTTCTCAATATAAATAATATTGATCTGTAGACGTTCAAGCGAAACAAGTTTATAAAGTAATGGTCGATAGGAAATGGTGGGAGATGTCAAATTATAACAATAAACCTTCTAGTTGAACTTAGGGGAAAATGTAAGCGCATCTGAATATTAATATAGGAAGAGAAATATGTCTTTAATAGGGACTTGATAATATCTGTAAAATAATATGTTAGCAAAGTTTGTCAAGGGAATATAAGGATAATACAAATGATAATCGTGAGTTCGTTATCATCCAAACTAAAGTTTGGTACCAAGAAGAGTTTTGGAATTTATTATGGGAGAGCAGTTAGAAAATACTAACATTTTGAATTTATTTGACAACAGTGATAAATATATGCCACCGAGAGAAGATAACACTGACTCTGCAACTGAATTGTGAGTGAGCAGCCTGTTAAGCAGAACCCTAACGTAGATGAATATTTGATTTATAAATATACTATTTCTGCTCGAGAAATTTACATTGATAATATTATGGTTACCATGAATATCACGTAAACTTATCGGTCATATCGAGTACAAAAATTCCGATAGTGTTTAATCATATTGTATGTTTGTATTTATTTACAACTAGAAGCTTTTTAAGTTATTAACAAAGAATTATTTTCATTCTCTTCTTTTCCCTTTTTTTCTTCCATTTCTTTTCTTACGTTAGAGTTTTGATAATCACGCCACTAAATGAATGAGACATTATGACGGATTACACTAAGCTCTTGAAATAATTATACGTTTAATGTGGTACGATACTTAGAGATATGCATCGGCTTCCAATATAATTATGCAGTGATGTTCTGTGACAGCCTTAGCGAAACTCAGTAAGTATTTTCAAAGCGGGATGCTGTCTAAAAATCTTTGTAGATCCTTTCTCTGTTGGGCCGATTAATTGTATTGGAAATGTTCAGCCTTATTCTAATGTTTATTTTATCATTTACAATCGTTTTATCCACGATTAAATAATACAGTGTTTATAATACATCGGTTAAAATCTATTATGGATTTGAGGAAGCAGTAAAATATGCCTCGTGACAACTCGAGAAATAATGACACCGACATATTTTAGAACCGAGATAACATGTATATTTATAATTATATTTGTTTCTTTTGACATTAAAGGCAGAATAATTTGTCATCCAATGAAGATTAAGAAATAAATCCAGTAAAAGAACTTTTCAGTGTGCTACAAGAAACAGAGGTGAGTGTATTATTGAAGTCGATGGCATCGTTTAACATTCCGATATATCCTTTCGTCTGAAATACGAAAGTAAACCGATTATTAAGATTTCAGAATAAGTCTTTCAAGTTTCAATATCACAATATATCAATTTCTTGTGTATAATACGATTTCTAGCCTAGTTATAATACGACCCTGTTTTTTTCTGAAGGTAAAAACCGGAAATAAATTACATCCTTGAGTATAATCCGACCCTTTATTATAGCTCTGCCTATGTAAGATTATTTTGGTAAGTTTTATCATATTATCCATTAAAATATCAATGTTGTACATATATTCAATAATTTATCTCATTTTTCGCAATAAAGAATAGAATTGAACCGAACTGAATTTTTGCCTATTGCGTGTTTCTTTTTTTAATTTCCGTTTCAAATTTTATTTTCGGAAAAATGTG
>OZ038475.1:42359346-42371846 GCA_964036315.1 Acanthosepion esculentum | reverse complement strand
TAGATATGTGCAGTAAATGTCTTTTGGATATATACTGTAATCGGGCATTTATTTTAATATTTAGTGTTATATTTACGGGGAAAAGTTGGAATGATAGCATCATATACTTATGATGAAAGCTATTTCGTTCTTTTATCTTACTAAATGTTCACCCAATATTAGGCCCTAAGAGCCATTCAAGGTAGAGGTTTACTTAATGAGGTCGTCTTTCGGACACAAGAGGAGGAAGTAAGTGAGATTAGGTAGGGTAGATAACGGTTCACCATAGACATGACGAGTTTAAGTTTGCGTTTTAAGATCGAGGAAGCATCCTCGCAGCAGCCTTTCCTCAAAGTAGTAGTTTTCGGAAAGAGACTCTCAGAGTGGAATTTCCGTCTTGCCAATGGAATACGAGGGAATGAACATTATTTGACACTATCTGCGTTGCATCGATGGCCTTAGCTGCAAATGCCCGAGTGAGTGGAACTATGAAATAGAGCTCATAGGAAAATGAGGAAAAAGAAAAAACGTTTTCCTCACTTTATCTTTATCTTCTTCTTCTTCTTTCTGAAATGTTATATATTAATTTGGTCTACGGTTTCATTCATTAAATATCAAAATAGTATTGAGCATATATTTTAATTTGGTTGTTCTTTGAGGAACATTATTTTTACAAAAAGTTTAAATTCATAATCGAATATATATATATATATATATATATATATATATATATATATATATATATATTAACATACAAAGTGTATTAACACGTGCGATACCCTGTCTTCATCACCCGCTAACCAGGGGTGATATCACGGTTTCGGTGGCTATGGCGGGACCGCCACCGCTAGCGCCAACAGCAGCGTTTGCCACCAGGCACGGTATGAAGATAAGCTAATTAATCGTTCCTATTTGTAAATTCTTGTAATGAAATAAATAAACGATTGTGTGTATATATATATATATATATATATATATATATATATATATATATATATATATATATATATATATATATATATATATATATATATTATAGTAAAAAAAAATACCGCCACATAAATGTTTATAGAATTGACAATTAACTTCGCCGCTCGGTTGTGGAATCTATAATCTCGATTGCAGTAGAATAAGCAAATTAGTAAGTGATTAATGAATAAATTTTCTTATTTTTATTATGCCCCCTATTGCTAACTCATAATTTTTACTCACAGCAAAAAGCGTGTTTTATGCGTGAAAAAAAAAAACAAAAAAACAAATATCACCTAATTTATAGTAAACAAAAGGAACATCTCTAGCAGGTTTATATAGAGTTGGGAAGAGTCTTAGATACATATAATTTTGACACTGTATTGTCCGCTGTCGTGAGTGACACGGTACTAAAATGTTAAAAGCATGAATGGATGTTGAGGGTAGACATTTTGTTGTCTGAGCTCCCCTCTCAGCACCTTTCTTCTGCGTCGGGAAAGTACAAAACAGGAACCGAGATTCCATTAAATCAATTGAATTCCCTTTCTTGCTTTTGACGGCTCTGTAGTCCGATGCCATCACCACTGCTACCTTCACGAACTCAAGGGAGAAAATTCCAATAAACATGGACAGGGCAGAATTATATCTACGCAATGCAAACACTTGCACATCAAGTTTTATTTACCCTTAGGTTTATGGCTTACCTTTAAATAGTTCACCTTCGAGAATGTCTCGGTTAGACTAACTCAGTATCATCACTTTATATATAAACATAACCGTAAATATTATATATCTCCAAATTCCAGAAAAAATGCCACGTTTATTAAAGAGACTACCAGCGAGCAAGTGGCATGATGGATAACTTTAACAGACTATGTATCTATATTTTCAACTCAAAGCTGAGCAAAATGTAGCAGGCTAAACTCGCAGACACTTACAACGTGAGTGACTTCGTGCTTTCGTTGTATGGTAAGTAATGTTTACAATTCCAATTATTGCTCTAGTGTCATAGATTAGAAATTTTAATGGTGATATTATTTCCTTATAAGGAAACATTCTGCATTCATTGGCCGAGCAGTCAATACTACTGTCGGTTGAAATGTATAAGATCTTGCTCTAAAAACAATATTTCAGAAAAATAGGTTTCTCAAATTCAATATGTGCTATTATCTAGTAGTGATGGGGATTTCATTCCGAATCTTTTATTTGAAGTAGTGTGGAATATCAACATCTTCATTATATCAGTATTTTCTTCTTGAATTACATGTGCTATCCTTTTTAGTTGTTGCTGCTGTTGAAATTTTACAAGTGTTGTGGTTTCTGTTATCTGGTAGAGTTTTTTGTGATTCTATAGTGCCAGTGCACAAGTTTCGAAGATGTTCTTCGTCAAGATTCACAAGCTTCATTCGCTAAAAAAAAAACATTTCCCCATTGAATTGTGAAACCTGTTGCATAAATCCAATCATATTATATATATATATATATATATATATATATATATATATATATATATATATATATATATATATATATGAAAGCATGTGACAATTTGCGCGATATCCATCTATTTAAGAACATGGCTCGAGTTTTCAGGTTAATGTATTGGTAGCAACTTGCTGTGCTGAGCGAAACTGCTTTTAGTTCATGCCATTTTGAAGGTAATTTATATACTTCTATATAAGTTATACTTCATTCCTTAGCGTTACGGCAATGCTGAGTTGAAAAGATTGATACAAGAAAGAAACATAAGAGAAAATATCAGAGATAATATTAAAGAAAGAAAGAAAGAAAGAAAAGAAAGAAAAGAAAGAATTAGTTAATGTTCTTAGAAATCAATATTTCCAGGAAATTGAGAACGAAATTAAGGAGACCAAACAGCGTAGACGATATGTTATAATAAGGAGATAAGCGAAAAATCACGATAACATCATAGAATCGAAACCGACCAAGAAATATGTCTTGTTCTCAATAAATACTTTGAATCATCTTTCAATCCTGACTAAACTAAACTTAAGCTGTACGCGTAAATAGAATGTACACCTATATACATCAGATCATTGCAAAGCCTGTCTACAAGCATTATTAAAACAAACCTACTGATGATAAGTTAAGAAGTGTTTAAAATTAATAAAGCTTCACTTCACACTGAGAGTGATATTTTGAAAATAGCCTACCCTCTTCCTAATTCAGTAGCAACTTTCTCGATTTCATAGACGAAATCCGACATAAGAAACGGGACCAGACAAGATGGTCTATATCGAGGATTAATGTACTCAGTCAGTCAGTTATGTGCCATGCGTGATACACGCTTAAATGATCATGTATCTGTTTTCTCGCAGTCGGACATCAGAAACAGTTCCAGAAAAGATGGTCTCTATCGAGGACTAATGGACTCAGTCAGTCAGTTATGTGCCATGCGTGATACACGCTTAAATGATCATGTATCTGTTTTCTCGAAGTCGGACATCAGAAACAGTTCCAGAAAAGTTGGTCTCTATCGATGACTAATGGACTCAGTCAGTCAGTTATGTGCCATGCGTGATACACGCTTAAATGATCATGTATCTGTTTTCTCGCAGTCGGACATCAGAAACAGTTCCAGAAGAGCTGGTCTCTATCGAGGACTAATGGACTCAGTCAGTCAGTTATGTGCCATGCGTGATACACGCTTAAATGATCATGTATCTGTTTTCTCGCAGTCGGACATCAGAAACAGTTCCAGAAAAGCTGGTCTCTATCGAGGACTAATGGACTCAGTCAGTCAGTTATGTGCCATGCGTGATACACGCTTAAATGATCATGTATCTGTTTTCTCGCAGTCGGACATCAGAAACAGTTCCAGAAAAGATGGTCTCTATCGAGGACTAATGGACTCAGTCAGTCAGTTATGTGCCATGCGTGATACACGCTTAAATGATCATGTATCTGTTTTCTCGAAGTCGGACATCAGAAAAAGTTCCAGAAAAGATGGTCTCTATCGAGGATTAATGGACTCAGTCAGTCAGTTATGTGCCATGCGTGATACACGCTTAAATGATCATGTATCTGTTTTCTCGAAGTCGGACATCAGAAACAGTTCCAGAAAAGTTGGTCTCTATCGAGGACTAATGGACTCAGTCAGTCAGTTATGTGCCATGCGTGATACACGCTTAAATGATCATGTATCTGTTTTCTCGAAGTCGGACATCAGAAACAGTTCCAGAAAAGATGGTCTCTATCGAGGATTAATGGACTCAGTCAGTCAGTTATGTGCCATGCGTGATACACGCTTAAATGATCATGTATCTGTTTTCTCGCAGTCGGACATCAGAAACAGTTCCAGAAAAGATGGTCTCTATCGAGGATTAATGGACTCAGTCAGTCAGTTATGTGCCATGCGTGATACACGCTTAAATGATCATGTATCTGTTTTCTCGCAGTCGGACATCAGAAACAGTTCCAGAAAAGATGGTCTCTATCGACGATTAATGGACTCAGTCAGTCAGTTATGTGCCATGCGTGATACACGCTTAAATGATCATGTATCTGTTTTCTCGCAGTCGGACATCAGAAACAGTTCCAGAAAAGTTGGTCTCTATCGAGGACTAATGGACTCAGTCAGTCAGTTATGTGCCATGCGTGATACACGCTTAAATGATCATGTATCTGTTTTCTCGAAGTCGGACATCAGAAACAGTTCCAGAAAAGATGGTCTCTATCGAGGATTAATGGACTCAGTCAGTCAGTTATGTGCCATGCGTGATTCACGCTTAAATGATCATGTATCTGTTTTGTCGCAGTCGGACATCAGAAAAAGTTCCAGAAAAGATGGTCTCTATCGAGGATTAATGGACTCAGTCAGTCAGTTATGTGCCATGCGTGATACACGCTTAAATGATCATGTATCTGTTTTCTCGCAGTCGGACATCAGAAACAGTTCCAGAAAAGTTGGTCTCTATCGAGGACTAATGGACTCAGTCAGTCAGTTATGTGCCATGCGTGATACACGCTTAAATGATCATGTATCTGTTTTCTCGAAGTCGGACATCAGAAACAGTTCCAGAAAAGTTGGTCTCTATCGAGGTCTAATGGACTCAGTCAGTCAGTTATGTGCCATGCGTGATACACGCTTAAATGATCATGTATCTGTTTTCTCGCAGTCGGACATCAGAAACAGTTCCAGAAAAGATGGTCTCTATCGAGGACTAATGGACTCAGTCAGTCAGTTATGTGCCATGCGTGATACACGCTTAAATGATCATGTATCTGTTTTCTCGCAGTCAGACATCAGAAACAGTTCCAGAAAAGTTGGTCTCTATCGAGGACTAATGGACTCAGTCAGTCAGTTATGTGCCATGCGTGATACACGCTTAAATGATCATGTATCTGTTTTCTCGAAGTCGGACATCAGAAACAGTTCCAGAAAAGTTGGTCTCTATCGAGGACTAATGGACTCAGTCAGTCAGTTATGTGCCATGCGTGATACACGCTTAAATGATCATGTATCTGTTTTCTCGAAGTCGGACATCAGAAACAGTTCCAGAAAAGATGGTCTCTATCGAGGATTAATGGACTCAGTCAGTCAGTTATGTGCCATGCGTGATACACGCTTAAATGATCATGTATCTGTTTTCTCGAAGTCGGACATCAGAAACAGTTCCAGAAAAGTTGGTCTCTATCGAGGACTAATGGACTCAGTCAGTCAGTTATGTGCCATGCGTGATACACGCTTAAATGATCATGTATCTGTTTTCTCGAAGTCGGACATCAGAAACAGTTCCAGAAAAGTTGGTCTCTATCGAGGACTAATGGACTCAGTCAGTCAGTTATGTGACATGCGTGATGCTAAAAAACTTTTAATTTAAAACTCAATCAATGATTTTGTATAGCCTCGTATCATCAAGACTTCCAGTTGGATGTGATGCATAGCACAAAACTAGTTCGAAAATATCTAAAGTCTCATATGTATACTACCAGATAGATGGTTAAAGATGGGTTCAAAGCGAATGAATGATTCTAATATTAGCGAGAATCATTCTTCTTCGCACCTCGTGAATCGGAGCTACAGAATTACAAACGAAGAACTGTACCATATATCAGAAATCACATTATTTGAAGGGCATCAATTAAAATAGATAACATATACGACTCGAAGAAAAAACAATGTCCTAATCAAAATGTTCATATTCTGCACTTTTAAGGAACAGGTTAGGAATCCCCTCTCTATCAATACTGGAAAGAGCTTTAACATGTACTCTAATTGATAAACTCTTTTTCCTGAAAAATTGATGAAAGTGACATAGTTAAAAAACGTCATACTAATTTCAACCTCAGGTAGCACTGGCTGCTCAGGAAATGGTGATTTTATAAGAATAGGTCTAGGTTCGCACCAGGCCGAAAGTATGGGGTACTCAGTAATGATTGAAGTCACTACCCAGTCGTAACAGATCTAGCGAGACAATTGTGCTAAACATTACACCACATAGAAGTGACCCTGGATGCTTGGACAATGAATGTGGAACGTTTCTTGTATGGAAACGATGGTTATCATCACTCAAGTAACACAATACATGTATGTATGATGTTCTGTGGGGTTTTTTAAGACTTAAGTATATCTGTAGACTATTCATTTAGTGTATAAATATTACTTACTTACGATATGAATCGCAAATCTTTGACTATTTCTTAATTATTAAATGCAAAATTGGAAACTAGAATCAGTTAGATAATTTAAAAATCCGGGCCAGTTTGTTGCGTTCACTTTCGCAGAATATACGATCTGTCATTTCTCCTCCCACCGAAAGATTCATAAGCTAAAATAGCAGAGTAGAGTTGGCTCTCTATCCTTGAGTGATAACCAGTCTATGTGAAGGATAACTCTGGCTCTTCATACATGGAAAAGGCAACGGGGAATATATTCGTCATCTTTACCAAGCGTGAATCGTAATTCCTAATAAATAAAAAAGGAACCTGTGACAAACGATGATCACCGTATCTTAAAACAGATGCCATTAAAAATCGTTTCTACTTTAGGATAATTAGTGTATTACAGGATCAAATGATTACGCGAGAAATTTAACTCAAATGGTGACAGTTTAATTATTAATAATTTTCTTTGGAAAATTTAGCAAATTGACAATTGGCAAAATTTCTACCCTTAGCATAAAACTTGCCTCTTCTTCTTTAGTTAGGAAAAATTATGCAAGTAAAAGAGTTTGTAAGTAAAAGAGGAAGATCGTTGGGGTTAAATCATATGAATTTATATTTCTGTAAATGATATTAAAATAACGCTTATGAAATACACAAATACTATTTCATATTAATACAATGTTATTTCAATTTCTCCAATTAAAGCAGTCGTCCCCAAAGAGTGCGACACGCTTCATATATGCGGCAGAAGAGGATTTCATGTTAGGCAGAATGCTTGAAAGACAATCAAAGATTTAGAAACAGTTACAAAAAATGAATATACCAAAAATAAATATGATTTCAAATTTTAGAATATTATAGATTACTTTTAATTGCATGCATGATTCCGAGTATAAATAGTTATAAATAATTATTGACCGATTTTATCATTGTGATTTTTTATATTATATCAAGTATTAAGAATATAGTAACTAGGGTCCGCAAATTAGAGGAGAGAGTTATCAATGATAATTTTCTGACTTCGGTCATATCCCTTTAAATCTCTTTTTGTTTTCATTTTTAAATATACTTTTTATCATATAAAATTTGGCCAAGCATGAGTAAATTTCAATTCCGAAAATGCTGCCCAGAGAAAAATTTGGGGGTACCACTTATTTAGAGGAATACAGTTTGGTCTTCTTGTTTTTTCTAATGAGATGCATATGGCTAGTCGCAGTCGTAGATTGGGAAAATTAGAATAAATGTGCAAATTCTTGAGCAATATTAGCATTGAAATTCTCATTTATGTTATGCCTATTAACAATCTTAACATCTAAAATAGTTTAATTCAAAACATTATTTGAAATTATATTTACTTAGGTTTTCTGGTAATCTTTGCATTTCACTGAATTTTCTCTTTATATTTGCGTAACGATTAACGAAATAATATATTGCCCAAAGGACGTTCGAATATTTCTGCACTTAAACAAAGTGATTGGATCAATTTAGTATTTTCTGATGGCCCTATACTATCTCTTTACTGATTGACTCTAATAAGAATCTAAGTAGCAACTGTATAATCAACCCGGCTCACAATTATATGCACATAGATGCAAGCAGCAAAGAAAAGTTGGCAAATATCTAAAACGCAATACACTTTACATCTTTGATCTATGACAATTACAGTCTATTATGCTGGAAACGAAGAATGTTAAAGAAAACCATGTTTACATGAGAATTAATGTAAACAGTCAATTGCTATATCACCTGACTAGTGCACAGATTGCTGGAGGTTCCGTCTACGAACCTCTGGAGTCGGGATACTGAAGATAACACCAATCAGCTAAGTGACAAATTTTATATTTGCATGTATTATATATATTTATCTTCGTCAGGATTCTACATTCTATTTAAAATATAAGCAGACGTAAAAATATGAATATTTTAATTTCAACCGATTCTGAAGAATTGGATGAGGATTTCTCTTGGATTCATTTCAGAAAAGGCTATAGGAATTTCTTGCTTTCGAGCCATTCTGAAAATGAGATGACGATTTTCCTTTAATTCGATACAAAAAATGCTGAGAAAATATATTAACAACTTTCGACATGAACTATGAATTATAAAGATACACGATAAATATTAACGGCTTTTTAAAAAGTCAATCATTTTTTTATATTTATTTTTAATCTGGAGAAACGCCAGCTAAGGGAAAAAGTACTATGATTCATTATTTAAGCAAACAGACACACACACATACACACACACACACACACAGACACACACCCACACAACCACACACATACCTACACACACAAATTTCTTTCTTTCATTTTTTGATTTGATGAAACCTTGAATAGTGAAACGTGTAATCAAATCTAGTTTCAATGAAACATTTTTCATTTATCAAATATACTTAAAATCGTTTTCAGGATTCTATATCGTATTTTAAACACACACACACGCATACACATACACACACACACACGCATATATATATATATATATATATATATATATATATATATATATATATAAATGAACATTGAAGTGAACACTTAGAGGCGACAGGCTGTTTCATGCTAGACGAAATCTTCAGGCCATGACTATTGCGTCTTGCATGAGACAGCCTGTCGCCTCTAAGTGTTGATTTCAATGTTCACTTTTATATTTATATTTAAACACGCTCTATCTTTGATATTGAACACTTTATCCCATAAATATTGCACACCTTAAGAGTGTATTTCTTCATATATATATATATGTGTGTGTGTGTGTGTGTGTGTGTGTGTGTGTTTACGAGAGTTTGTAACTAACATATCAATATAAATTTTACACCTGTTCAGATCTTTCTTAATACTTTTCTTTAGTCGGATACAGTATATACCATTTGCTTCCCTAATTTCGACAGCATTATGAAAGTACACTATTTTTTATATTTTTATTTTCTACATACATTTCTTACCTTTATGATTTTTCTTCACGTACGAATCTACATATTTGAGACAATGAGACTATTCGCAATAATTCAAAGAGAGTCAACGACCGTAGAATGTGATCCATCAGTGTACAATGTAGAAACTAGGTGATATGTCATGGGACAATGATTCATTTCCACTCTCTAGAATCTCCATATATTTGTGATTCAGACAGTCGTTATTCGCGAGGCAGAATAAATAACTTACTGGTTGTTCTTCATTCATTTCCCCATACGTATCCTACGGTCGGAGATTCTGTAAAAGGCTGAATAAGAGCCCAAATAAAAAGTAAAACATGTAAAAATAAATAAAATGAAAAAATATGAAATGAAATAAATGAAATAAAAATAAATAGTTTAAATAAAGTATATCAATAGATACTGTAACTTATCCACAAATAGAAATTTTGCACCAGTTCAGTTCTTTGTTTTGTATTTTTTTTTAAGTTCAACGCTTCTTTTTAGTATATTATTTTTTTCATTCGTTTCTCTCATTCTGAAACAATTTTTGAAAGTACGTAATATTTAATGTTTTCGGTAGATATTTCTTTCATTATGGATTTATACTTACACACGAATTAACATTCGCTAGAAAAGTATTATCTCAATATTATTTACATTTTTATAATCAGCTAATGAAGCCGAGATTATGAAGAAAACCGATAAAGCTTTTAAATAAATATGGCTTTAATGAATTAGCAGTTTCAAAATTAACAATTTGGTACAGTCCTGTGAATTAAAAGCGTATAATATACGAAATGACTCTCCACACAAATCCATGTATTATAATCATTACCCATGAAAGAACCAATTTGATAGACAGACATCAAATAAGACACACTTTTTTGACATATACCCGCCTACCTAGAGCCTGAAATCAAATAATGAATAAAAGAAATATATACTACAAGAACAGTATTGAAGATTGGGGAACATATCTATGAGCAAATGCTACACATTTAACTGGGAAGACATCTACGCATATAGTTTCCGTGTCTGAATGTGGTTGAATGCCAAATAAGATTCGCGGTCACAAAATCTTTTTTTTACTCAGCTGTACGAGATTGCACCAGGTTTCCTTTAGAAAATGTCATGTTGTAGATTTAACGTTGTGATATTTAATTACATTTAAAACAGAAGTTTTTATAGTCAACAATAAGCATTAATTTGTTGTTATTTTTTGTACATTGAAGCCGACAAGTTCGTCTGAAATTAAGGCATACAAATTAGAGTCAATACTCAGGAAAAATCATACACAGATAGATAGATAGATAGATAGATAGATAGATAGATAGATAGATAGATAGATAGATAGATAGATAGATAATTAATTTGCTACAGTGAACAGTGATTCGGGAATACAGTGTAGCGCAGAGGTTCTCAAAATTTGTTTAGGTTGACGCCTCATTACGTACCAAAAGACAAACTTAATTTTTTAAAGCACTTCACCTCAAATAAGACAGGAGTGCCACTAGCATGCAGGGGGTTAGGCAGAGTGAAAATGAGAGAAACGAGTGGGTGTATGTGGGATTGAGGAAAGGAAAAACTAACAAGGATCAAGGCAACAGAAGATGGCGACTGACGTTGCATTTAAATCGTTGAAAATTGTAATTATTAGGGAAGCAAATGAGAGTAACGAAGTTCCAATGTGGGGAAGTACGAGGAAAGAAACTTTTGGGTAGAAGTGCCAGTTACATTTACCTAATTCAACATTAAATGGGTGGGATCTAGATGCCAATCTAGTAGCACGCTTAAGGTCACGTAGCTGGGGCACCAGGGAAAAAGATCTTCAGAGCAGTAACCATTAAACGATTTGTAGACAATACAGAGGGAAGCAGCATCACCTCTGTGAGAAAATACCTGAAGTCGAGAAGCCAATTCAGGGCCGATTACATTAACGATCCTTCTTTGGATTTTGTCGAGAACCCCAAGATGAACGGCAGGGGCACCAGGCTAGATATGGCAACATAATTCGATGCAAGGATGAACAGTAGATTTGTAGGTGTGTGAGATGGACGCTGACGAGAAATACCTTCAGCTACTTCACAGTGAACCAACTTCTCTTGCGGTAGTTGCAGCTATTGATTCAGTTTATGTTCCAAGTCAGATGAAAGTGAAAGGCCAAGAAGTCGCAGTGAGACCCGCTCACGGAGACGAGCATTAGCCATGCTGATGGAGGGCAGGGACCTTTCTCTATGGTGGTTAAATGAGAGCAGGTTAGTTTGAGAGTCATTAAAATTTAAAACTATTTCCTACCCCATTTAACCTCTAATTGGAAGTACTTTTCGAAAGCAGCGTCTAGGTTAACTTTGTCAGCGCTGCCGTACTTACTTTTAAAACAGGCGTAAATGGTAGTGTCCTCTGCATTGATGCCTATATGAAAACAGATAGCTCCAATATGTATTACACAGTCCTAAAGCCCTCTCCCAGATGTATAGTGACTTTAATTGAATTTAGTTGGTGCTAGTAGTGTATGTCAAATGTGTATCTTAGTATTTCTCATAGAAATTTTTATATAAATTGGATACACTGTAAAGTGAAGGCAAGGTACTGTGTATGTTATGGTTCAGATGTGCCACTACCACCCTCTGATTGCACAATTTTTTGCATCGCTGAATCATTCCACCGCCTCTGGGCCGGGGTCGGTACCGTTCACTTTGGGAAGTAATGCTGTAGAGCGATAGGCACGGTTCTAATGTCTGCAAATTAGATGGAAAGAAGCAGAGACATAAAGGTAAGAATTAGTACCAGATGTTTCATCTCTCTTTCTCTATTTCTCTATATTCATTATCATGCGCTCAATCGCTTCTTTTTTCCTTTTTCTCTATCTCTGTCTATCTCTCTGTCTCTCTTTGTTTCTCTCTGTCTATCTCTCTATCTCTCTCTCTCTCTCTCTCTCTATATATATATATATATATATATATATATATATATATATATATATATATATATCCGATGCGATGAGAAC
>OZ038475.1:42301846-42354346 GCA_964036315.1 Acanthosepion esculentum | reverse complement strand
TCGCTGAGAAATTTTCTTTCTACTTCGATGCAACATAACGAGCAATGTCCGCAACAGAGCTTTTAATCTAAATTAATTGGACTTCTAATTAGCATTCCTGCATCGCCCGTATGTCAGCTTGGAAAAGACACATACATCTTAATTAGTTATTGCTAATCATATTTCAGACTTTGCCTTTAATATTCTGGAGGTTTCTGCATGGATTTCACCAGTGAAATTCCTAAATGAGATTTTATAGTGTGCTTGAAATTCAAGTTAACTGCGCATGAAAAACCTTGCTATAGAATTAGGGCTGCGTAAATAAATTATAATCGTTGTGCAAACAAAACATTAAAAAATTTCCATGAGTTGCAGATTAAAATTATTATTATCAGTCATATCGGATTAACAAAGTTACATACTCACAACAGAAGTGACAGTCTCAGATCTCGAAGCTTATCTCTCTAAATCCAGAGTGTCTCGCTTATCTCCATCTCTACTCTTACTTTCCCCCATCTCACACACGCGCGCACACACACACACACACACACACACACACACACACACTATCTATTTCTCTAACAGTAAGGCAATAAGGGGAATGCATATTTTTCTTTAATAATATAATATAAAATGGGAGAGATATTGGAAGAAAGGTTTATTATTCCCCACGTTCCCCCATTATGGGCATTATTATATCCGTTATATAATAACACCGCAGTTTACGGAATGGCTGAAAGGAAAAAGAATGACAAATATGTTTATTCTCAAGCGTGTTTTCTAATTCTACATCGTACATAAAATTACATATACATTACAAACGGTATGTAAAAAAGGAGACACTATTTATAATATTTCTCGAATGAGGAAAACTGGAGTTACAACAATTTCTCTATGAACATAGTGGGGCCATGAGATTTTTAGTGTTAAAACCTACCGCTGTGGGCTAGGGACGTCCTTCTTCTCGCAACTGGCCTTCGTCCCATCAACGTAAGGGAGCTAATCGCTTTTTGTATCCTTACAATAAGAGTTCTCGAATATCCAGGCCGGTTTTGTTTGCTTTATTTTGTTTTACGGTATATCAACTTCAATAGTTTATTTAATGCTGACAAGATTTTTAAGATAGTTTCGTAAGAATAGAATATGCATTCTTTGGAGGGAATGAGTTTTATAGATCAGTTTTCGTTGACGTATTTTTGTAAAGAGGGTTTTTGTCGAATGTCAAATGTATTTATGGTAATATTTTTTTTTCAAAATGTATTGCTGGTTATATATTTTTTTCAAAATGTATTGCTGGTAATATTTTTTTATTTTTACTTAATGTGTTGCTACTAATATTTTTTTTCAAAAATGTACTGTTGGTAATATTTTTTTCAAAAATGTACTGTTGGTAATATTTTTTTCAAAAATGTACTGTTGGTAATATTTTTTCAAAAATGTATTGCTGGTAATTTTACTGTAAACATTTATCCTTATTCTTTCATAGTGTTTTGATCCCAGTTTGGGGGTAACTATTTACCCATACCTGGCACCCTATGAGGTGCTAACAGACAAGTAAACGAAAATAATTATGGTGTTTAATAATACCAGGATATCTACTCAAATATGGGAATCCTCTAAAAATAACGTTTAAACAATACAATCTGTCGTATTAATAAATAAAAAACTTAGGTTTAAAGGTACAAACTTGATATAATGTTTTAAAAACAAAGTAAATATTTGTCTCTAAGGCCCTTTCATCCATCATCTCATCAGCGTTGGCAATAAATTATACGAAGGAACAATAACAACGACAATGAAGAGCAGAAAATAGTGGGGAAACACGATAATATATATATATATATATATATATATATATATATATATATATATATATATATATATCGAGGGAAGAGGAAATCTCGTGTAAATACAATTAGCAAGGTACAATTAAAATAAAATATCCTCCAACAAATTAAGGGACTCGACAAAATCCTTCTGTCAGCGGCGAGAAGGTTAGCGCAGTGATATATAGACTGATTTCAAAATCTTTAAATGATTATTGGAAACAGCTCTATGAATATTTCTAAACCACTCTTTCTTATAAGACTTGGCATATGCCATATTTTCCACTAAATGTTACGCGATAGCAGATTCCATACTCGAAGAGGGAAGGTAACACATTTTAGCAAGTCCTATTTTCAAAGACACATGCCGATTGACTCTTGTTTCAAAATGTAAGATGTTACACCCCACATAACCAGCAGCGCACTGGCAACTATATTCGTAAACCAAATTGAACTGTTGGAACTTCGGAACGTAGTTTGTCTGAATATTTTCCATGGAAATAGAGTAGTATGGGGCTTGCGGCATTTTGTTTGAGGGAAAACGGTTGTATGTTGGAAAATAATTAATCACCTACAAGATCACGCAGAGACTTTTGAATTCTATCAAGGACGGAAAGTAAAGACTGAACAGCTCCATCCCAGGTATGCCCTCAATACTCCATTTTTTAACTGATCTGACACTTGTAAAGATAGAGCATGCTATGAGAAATCACATATTTCCATCAGTGTGAGGCCGATAGTTTTTCCAGCCTCTTTAGCGACGGCTGGTATATATCAGTTCCCCGTGAGGTCTGAAATGATTTTGTCTCCCAATAGACGTCCAAAACTAGGAGCGTACAACCGTTTATCATGACAAGAGAGTCTTGGGGATGTCATGCAAGGATTTTATAGGTTTCAGAAGATTTGTCCATTAACAACTACCTCCATGGATCAATTTGATAAGAAGGACATATATATCGTTGGTGTAGAATTTGTGTAGCAAAACCCTATACCCAACGTATTCAAAGTCCTTACACAAGATCTGCTATGGGATCTCGTAATGAATGGATTATCGATTTCTTTACTGATTCTGTTTTTAATGACAGGACATTAAGAAGAGGTCTGGTGTTAACTTCAGACCTAATGGACATTCAAAGAAAGAATCTTCATTAAAAGTGCAGACGTTCATCATGACAAAAATATTAGGTTCAGTTTGGTGACGACAAACCATTACCCGCTTGGTTTAGAGGTACTGAATGTAAAAAAAACTGTTTTTACCACCACTGACCTAGGTCAGTCGATAGATCAGCTTCAGTGCTCTGGTCGTCTAGATTTTGGGAAGTGTGCCAATAAATTGTGGTTTCAGCTGCATAAATATTTACTAATGATCTGATAACATTCTTAGGCGAGCCTTGGGGGACGTCTGAATTGATCTCATAGGATTCAACCATAACAATTACCTTTGCGTATTTGCCTGGTATGAAGGACTATATAATTGCGAAATCTTCTCCAGAGATACCATAGCTTGAGTGTGTGTAGCACTCCGCTATGCCATAACTTGTCAAGGGTTTTTGAGATATCTAAGGGGACCAAACTCAGGATTCATTTCTTGTCTCGTGCCGCACTGATTCTGCACATAATGATATTTAGATCGTTAGCAGAAGACCTAGAGGAGCGAGATCCATACTATTTGCCGCTAACAAGGTTGTTTATGTCGAGATGATCAGCAATAGTTATTGATAGAATCAAAGAGTTTGCTTATGACACTAAAGAGTCTGATTGGTTTATTGAAACGAGGATTAGCGCTCCATTGCATTCTTGTAAACAGGACATTCTTTTGGCACCGTCCATAGACTTTGAAAGCATTTCTCTTCCAGGAATCGGTTAAAACACCCTTGCCAAAATTGGAGATAGCTCTGATGTAAGGTTCTTTAAGCACAAAACCAGTTGATCATGAAGCTTGCAACCTCACTCCGTGAAAAGCTACATGCCTTAGAAACTATTGTATTGGTGATATATGGCCCTATAATCGCCAGATGGTACTACAGGTCATAGTACTTATGTATTATAGGTAGATAAGTACTATGACCCCCATCAAATGTTTTCTAATGTATTGCTCTGATTAACTCGAAAATAAGCCGAAAAATATCCTAGCGACAAAGCTTATTTTATTGCTATGATAGACTATAGGAAGTACAAAACCTAAACGTCAATAGACAGAGAAGAATTGATTCCAGTAGATTCTTCATCTGTTTACTTTCGTGCAATCGGTTAGCTTCTTTCAGTGCTTAAAAATCTAAAGGACTTCCTTATATGATACATAGTTCTACGTTGATTAAAAACAAAAAAATAGAACTGATTGGTTTAATAATAAAAGGCCAGGAAAATTACACGAAAGAAAATCACTACTTGTAATACAAAGAAATAAAACGAAGCAGTAGAGAGAATCAAGAACAGACATATCTGAGTTAATGAAATCAAAAGTGTCTTTTAATATATTGAGGAATATTCGGTCGGCAATTTATTTAAATAAAGACATTTTTAAGAAAACTCTCACTGAAGTGTTTTAAAAAATATAAATTGAACAAGATCTTGCAGAGTAAGAAATACGATATCAGAGCTATTAATAAAGAAAAAAATGGGAAAGAACAATGGCCAGAGAGAAGCTTTACAGCTGTGAGAAAGGCTGCGGCGAAGGCAATCAAGATTTAAAGCAGAAGTAACAGGAGCGGCAGATAGACAACGTGCGGGTTATAGGCTCAGAATTGCCCCCAACTCTGGTACTGGTAGTACAGTCTCTGTAGAAACACCGCGAACAGTAAGCATAAATCAAAAGACGAAATGACGTTAGAGATAATGAGGGGAAAGAGAACAGTCTATGCGGGTAGATTAAAATAAAGCCTCCATTACGAAGGGTGTCTATAGTTAGGTACGTGACTAATGTCGATATTTTGTGTTAATAATAATTATGACTGCAACATTAATCTGAATGTAAATAATGTAAATAATAAGATCACCTTAACCCAGAAATGCAGATCAAAACCTAAATTCATTGTGTATTTCATAAGAAAAAGCCATACCTTTAAAAATATATTTGTGACTTATATTGTAAAACCATGCAGTTGAATATTCAGTAACGATTAAACATATAGGCGCAAGGGTACATTTTAAAAATATCCATGCTCAAATCACAAACAAAAATGTATTTATGACAAACAACAAAATAGTAACTATTAACGTATGACAAATATTGATAGATGCTACTAAAATACTATAATGTACTCACTGAAACGAAAGACGCAAAATTCCAGAAATCATTACTATGTAAATGGAACAACCCATCTTAAATAATATTTGTTCGACACATTGATTTTATATTAATTGGGTCTGGCATCTGCTATATTTCTGAGATGAGGTATTGTAATTATTTACACTATTTACAATGGACGGGCTGTTGTCCTCATCTGAATTTCGATATTCCTCGACGATATTGAAACTATTTTGTCTATGTTTCTGAGATGAAGTATTGCAATTACTTAAACTATTTACATTGTCTGGGCTGTTGTCACAATGTGTGTTGTAATTTTTACAACGTTTCGACAGTTATAGACTCCGGCCTTCTTCAGGTGATTGAAATTTCGAGAAACGGGGATAGAAGCGTACAAGACAATAACAACACTCAGAAAACAGCTTCTATTTGCATACCCTATGTGAAAGGATTATCGGACAAATACAAAAGTGTTTCAACACTTCGCCGACACGTCTTTGAATCACATACTGAAAACTCTTCACCATGTATATTTTGTCGCGTGGACATATTTGGTCATATATATATATATAGATATATATATATATATATATATATATATATATATATATATATATATATATATATATATATATATATATATATATATATATATAGATAGATAGATAGATAGATAGATTTTAATATATTGCTCCATGATTTTGATATATCCCTAGCGTTGTTTGGCAGAGGACTTGGATATTTAGGAATCTGATAAAAACTAAATGCATTTTACCCTTTGGGACAATTGGGATTACCCAGACAACCCCGTCTTTTTATACAAATGTATCTAATTATTTCATACTATGAAAGACAGAAAATCTCACAGATGAAAAAGAGACTTACAGTAACAGAGATGTTGTTCTACAGAAGGATGATGAGAAATCCACGGACTGGACATGTGAGTAACGGGAAGGTTTTGGGGAGAAGAAATACAATTACCCTCAAAAAGACTGAAAACATGCATTGTGACTATTCCATCAGTTATCACAGTAAACGATTGATGGAATAACGTGGATGTGCTGCCTACGGATTAGCGTAACTATCTCCGAATGCATATAAAGTCAATGGCAGTGAACGAGAGGACAGAAATCAACAGAATGCTGGGAGAGAGGATTTGCAACTCATTAGGCATGCGAACCTATGAATTAATGACAGTTTGCTTTATTTTTGCTACAAGTTTTAAAGAAAGAGAAAACAAATAAGACGTCATCCTTAGAATCAGGAAGAGAGCTGAAATTTTTAACAATTAATGAGAAAATAGGGTTAGGAAAATTAAGAGAAAATTTATGAAATTGTGGTGAACCATGATCCCGCACGTCCTCAAGGAACATGGCGCATAGAAGAAGAATATATGCAGTATACAAGAAGGTTTATGTATAAAACCATTAAAAGAACCCGAAACGTTCAGAATTCTAACGTTTCTTTTATAATGTTTGTTTCTGTTATTTATTCTATATAAATGAGTACTTTTTAATATTTAACTTTTAAACAATTGTCAATTATTATTATTATTATTATTATTATTATTATTATTATTATTATTATTATTATTATTATCTAATGATCATCTGTTTAATTCGACGTCAAAAGTTATATATGCACAGTTCATAGGATTCTGTAACCCCACGTATAATGGATTCCAATTTCTCAACAATGATAATCTTAAGGGAAAGACGGTTACTGCCACAAATTTAAACCACATTGGACTGAACTATTGGAAATATATCCATGGCAGTGATGACACGGCATTGCTGAGTTGGAGTGGGAGCATCGTAAATGAACTCAATGTTTTGACTGAAGCTTTCCCCCCAAATAATCAACGTGCACAAATCCTTCATCAATCGAGCCTAAAAATTGGAGGATTTCAGCTGTGGTCTTTTCTAATGGGGAGTGGACTCCACCAGGTCTACTTAGTCAAGACACAGCACGCAAGAAATAACTGTGCAACTTTCAATCCAGATATTTGCACATAATCGAGACACGTGGAGGGAGAAAGTCATGTAATCATCGGCAGAGAGGCCCAGCGACCACACTCAGCCATAGTTTTGAAAATGATGATGATGATGATGATGATGATGACGATGATGATGATGATGAGAACGCAATGTTTAGTAATTTCATATGCAATCCTCAATGCTTACCGCGCAGATTCTCACGTGTATTCCTTATGCATGTCTATTTTTACGCTTAAACTAACTAAATACGTACACAAATAAAACTGTTGATTTTACATTTTACGGGAATATTTCGATGTTTTATTAATGTTGTTTATACAGTTTTGTATCTTCCATATCCTTGTGTTATTTCCTTTGAAAGTTACTTCTCACTACATTGTATGTTAAAAACATTATATTCTTCTTCTTGTATATGCCGCGACCTGTCAGGATGTGGAAGACTACAACATCCTATCCCTTATAGCGCTTAGCATGGTTCATATTTTTACTATCTCTCCTACAACCAGTTCTACTATCCATTTACAAATCCTCGTTAGGTAGGTTCCTTTCTGTTTACTCCTTGTCCCTCCTACATTTCATATGTCCTGTGAGTGTAAAATTCTCCGAACCCTCTTTTCTCATTATGTGTCCATGAAATTTCAACTGGCTCTTTCAAATTCTAAGTATAAGTGTCCTTTTTGTTTCTTCTCTTCTTAAAGCTTCCTCGTTGCTCACATTCTTTGTCTATGGTATTCTCAGGCTTCGTCTGGAAAACGATAGAAAAATTAATAACAACTCAAATGATAGAACATTTTATAACAAAACAGCCTCAAGAATTTATTCTGATATGTATTATTATATTGTTATTGTTATGGAAAACAGATGGTCATCTCCGTGACTAAATATATATTTTCATTATTCTCTCGCTTATTTTATTTCATTCGAACAGTGTTTATTTTTTTTATATTTTATTTGTTTTGTATACTCAAGTTCAATTCTAAATTTATATAATAGATTAGCAGCTGAAAAAATAGAATATTTTAAATAAACGTATAAAAGATCCTGTAACTTATTTATTTTAAATTTTGGTCGCTTTTTCACCTAAGTTACAGTACAAATCATAGTGCAATTCTGAGAAGCCTCAAAAGCATTGAGGCCTGGAATGGGTGGGTTGTCAGCTGAAAATTTAGAAAGCACTCATGTAGACAAAGAATATTTCTCAGAAGATAAAAACGAAATAAAATATAAAAACATTTATAGAATATAGTGCATTATTAGCTTTCATTTTTTTAAGAAAGAAAAGAACAGTAATATTAAATATCTATGCCTATTGTCTTGAAATTTCCAGTCAATAAATCATGAAAAAACATTTTAACCCCAAGAGAGAAAGACACATTTACATAAATATATGTATATACAAGACTGACGTTAACACATTTCATATAATACATAAATACATAGTTTTACATACGCGTATTTGGAAAATATATATTCAAGTACATGTGCACACACGCAAGCACTTAATGTAACATAGGCATTTCAATAAGAACTTATACGTTTAAGATTTATATGTAAGTGTGCGTGTGTCAAAGAGCTTTTAAATGTAGATAGATGTAGACAATATATATATATATATATATATATATATATATATATATATATATATATATATATAGATAGATAGATAGATAGGTAGATAGATAGATATATGCGACACAAATATATAGAATAAGATAGATAATTAAAAAAAAAATGATAATATGAGATTGCGACAGAAATAACTGCCACATGTCAAAAGTACCTCCTACATAATTGTAAGACATTAGTGTCAATGGTGTTTTCATCTAGCTAATCTCACTGCATTATTTAGGAGGTATTTATGTGAGATATAAAAGGTGGGAGTTATTTCTGCCCACACGCTCTCTGCAGAATATAAAAAAATATTCAATTGAACCAAAGACTATATGTTCATGATATTCAGAAATTTTGAAAAAAATGTTTTTTTAATATAGAAAGAATTCCACCTGAATGGACGACATTATTTTCATGCCTGAATCATTGGATTTTAGTTCCTAATCATTACCTAACCGATGCTGACTTTAAAAAATCTTTTCTATTATGGAAAAGCTAATTGGTCTTTCCCTGCACGATATTTCAAGCCTATTAGTCTGGTGGTCTTAGGAAGCTGCATATTGAGAATGACGTGATGCGACCATTCTCAAGCCAGGCCCTACTGGACAGTCACGTAAAACATATGGTATGGAGCAGCGTGCATCTAGAATACGTATGGCAACGCTACATCTAGCACATCAAGTAGGCCCCTTTGCGAAAAACTGATATACCATGACCTTTGTTGCTCAGTGCAGAAAGTTATGTTATTGTTTTGTTTCTTTTGCTTTATTTAAATTGTTTATTTATTTTCAATATAGATATTTTCCTGACATTCTTCATATATCATGTACCTTCTAGATGTGTACGATCCTAACACTACACAACATCCAATCATTCGTATCAATGTTTCTCTTTTAACTACAATAACTAATTTCTCTTCTGACGTCCATTTACACATATTCGCTGTGTGGTCAACTTATTGTTTCCCTTGCTTTCTGCATGTCCTGAGAGGGTTAAGTTCTTCATACCCTCTTTCCTTATTTTATAACTCCAGAAAATTCAACTGTTTCTTTCCGATTGAGAATAAAGTATTCGTTTTCCTTTAATTTACTTTTCCCATGATCTGCTTTCTGAGAAGCAATATAGTTTCCGCTTTACCTGTTCTACAGCTGATGTGCTCACGGCCATAACCGAAATTGTTTACCAAGTATTCCACAATAACGGAGAACCTCGTGCCGTGGCTCTAGATATCTCTAAATTGTTTGATAGGGTCTGGCAGACCGGCCTCCTTCATAAGATTAAGTGATACGGAATTTCAAGTCGATTATTTGACTTAATACGATCATTCCTGTCAAACCCTGTAATGAGGGCCGTCCTTAAATTATTCTCTTCCAGTTCCTTTCCCACGAACGCAGGTGTTCCTCAATGTTCCTCTATCATGGGCCCTATTCTGTTTTTTATCAAGTAGACATCTATGCTGACGGCACTACTATTTACTCCTGCTTCAATAGCAAGTCTGGTATCGCTGACAAAACTAACCTGGCCGTTAGTCTCGAAAAGGACCTGCAATTGATTGTAAACTGGGACAGGAATTGGCTGGTTAGCTTTAATGCCTCTAAAACAAAACTAATCTCTATTACTCAGCATAGGGAACCAATCCCTGCCAATCATTAGAATGTCTGATGCTCAACTCCACGAGAGCACCTCTTTGCGACTGCTTGGTCTCAAACTGTCCAATGACCTGAGATGGAACAATTGCATTGAATAAATTGCTTCATCCATCGAAAGGAAAGTTGATTCCCTGTGTCACGCCAAAAAGTTTTTCTCGCCCGAGTCTATCCTTCTAATCTATAAGTCAACCATTCGCCCTTGCATGAAATACTGCTGCCATATATGGTCTGGTGCCTCCGCTGTTCGCCTTAAGGTCTTCGACAAGATCCAGAGAAGGATATGCAATGTGGTTGGTCCTGATCAGGGCATCTCGTCTACAGTCACTCTCTCACAGACGTGCCGTCGCCTCCCTCTGTCTTTTCTACAAACACTTTCACAGTAACTGCTCCGACGAGCTACTTCCGCTAGTTCCCAGACTGCATGAATTTAAGCGTGCTACTAGGCTGGCAACACGGTCCCACCACTTTACTGACGAAACGGTTAAATGTGGTCGTCTATTCTACTCCAATAGCATCATGTCTCGCACCTCCCCTCTGAGGAATTCCCTTCCTATTACTCTTTCCCTGATAGCTATAATCTACAACTATTCAAATGTAATAATCGACACCTCCAGATGTTCTGACCTATTCCCTGTCCTTCTTTTCACCCTTTCCTCCATCACGCCTCTTTACTCTCGCTCCCGTTCTGTAATTCCTTGCGTAACAGTGGCATCCAACCTTGCCTATGTTGAAATGCTTTAAAAAATAACACAAAAAATGATCTGTCATTTGTTTTGATAACATGCTTCTGTACGAGAACATATCTTTTACTTCAAGTTTCTTCTTTAGGTAACTAAGCAAAGCCTTCAATATCATATATGATCTGTTATAGCAATCTAAATAATAGGGCAAATTAATCTTTTCCTCCAAAACTATGTCCTATCAATTAATTAATACTAAACTATTACTCATCAATAAACATTCCGATTGCTGACCACCAGATTTAATTTTACCCAACAAAAATTAATAGCCCTGATGAAAGTGTCAAATATGATAAGAACACCACAATCATAAAATTGTCTTATCATAATCAGATGCACTCAAATTATGAATGAGATACAATAATTATAAAACAATATTATCCCTGAAGACATAATGCCCACACATAATAATAATCTCGAATTCTTTAAATATTTTATTCTTAAATTAAAACAAATCCTCTTCATAAGACTAATGTTGTTTACCGATTTGATTGCCTGTTAATGATTCTATTTCTGAAAATGTAAAACAAATCAATCTATTGTATCAGATATTACCGCTCTTTCTTGTAGACTAACTTTTCATAACTCTTACCAAAGAGTTATACCACAAAATACAGTAATATAAAAATTGCAGTAAAATGTATTGCGATTGTGATATAAATAACTTTTAAACTCGAATTACAGAATAAGGAATCTAAAATATCTTATATTCAGATAGTCTACAAATGTACCGTTCTCGCGACACCATAAAGTTTTAAAACGAAAAAATAAAAATCAATAAAATCGTGTTCAGAGTCATCACAAAATCTGTTTATCTATTGTAATTATTTTCACTTTTTGCATTGTTCGGGGCGTTGTCCACATTTTCATTGCCATATTCAGGACATTTCGTCCGTCCTATACACCGGCCTTCTTTAGGTGATTGGAATTTCGAACTGAACACTTTATTGTGTCGACCTAGTTAGATTGTTCTAGTTCCACATTGCATGCCTCTTCCGGATAACTCAACTTAAACTCCCACGACACATCTAGCAAGATCGTGCGAATGTCAAACGTCAGAAACGTATGAAAAATAAACGGTCAGTATAAGCAGTACGCTGCAACTTAATAACAACCCTGGGTACATGGCAGCAGCTCCAACATACTGGAATAAAAAAGGTACAGTTGGATAACAATACTCAGAAACAGTTCTGTTCTGCCTAGCCTAGGGAAAGGGATTATCGAGAAAAATACAAAAGATCTCTGCTCCATATAACATTACGACGACCTTGAAAAGAGATTCAACATTTCGTAGATACATCTCCCATAGAGAAGAACATTATTAAGGATTGCGTGTACGCCATCCCCTGCAGCTGTGGTAAGAAATATAGAGGAGAAAACAGTCCGCGCCCCCTTAAGATATGACCGCAGGAACAACATAAATAATGGAAAATTAGAGGAAATAGAAATATCAGGTATAACTGACCACATATGAAGGGAAGAAAGAGATCAACGTCCTCTGTGGGATGGGGTTTAAATAATAGTTAAAAAAAACATTACTGGAATATTTTAAGACTTAAAGAACCAGTGCATATGCTAGGCCACAAAAATCTCCTAAGCGGGCCAAGCATAAATATGAATACAATACGGCGAGCTACAGAAAAAATAATACCAAGAAAATGGCAATATGAGCCCTTAAAAATGGTTACTAAGATATTTGGATTATAAGTCCCAAAATATTTATACTAATGCCTTCAAGGACACATGACATCCAGAAGTGTCATTCCACGCTGAACTAGAACAATTGAACCCGGTGGAAAAATAAAGGGTTCAGTTCGAATTTCCACTGACCTGAAACTTAGTGAATATGGCAACGAAGATGGGGAAAACAGCCGGAATAGTGTAAATAGTGTAAGTAATGAAATTCAAAATCATCTCAAAAATATTAGTCTTCACTAAACAAACTATAATTCTTGATAATGACTGAAGTCACTCGGATATTCGAAACTTTAACAAGGACTAACATGTTTTGGAATGTTCCTGTAGACATTCAATACCTTATATATAAACAAAGAAAAACAGATTAAAGTATAACAGTTTCTGTCATCTTCAACTTGTTTAAATGAATGTTACAACCTAGATCTTCATCTTCAGTATGTTGGCGATCGTGGCTGCTCTTTGTAGGTTTCATTTTTTTCTTCTTTATGTTATATCTGCTACACTTGCTTCTGCCGTCCATTTTTAAAATCCAACCATTTCGTTTATGCGTTGTTTTATTCTGTCCTGCTTGTCTTCATTTTTTTCTGTGAGTGTCAAATCGTCTAAGCTCTCTCTCCACATTATGTGCCATAATGTGGAAAGAGACCTTAGACAATTTTATATTCACAGACTTCAATTGTCACTTTTCGATATAGAATACAAGTTTCTTTTTCCTTTCATTTTTTTCTAAACCTTTACTGACTTGTTCCATCCATGATATCTTCAGCATCCTTCTTTTTATCATCTATGATGCGTTTATCCGGAATTCACTGCCATATAGGATGACTGATATTACGCAACAGTTCAGCACCTATTTCTTTGTTTCTAACGAAATGTTCCTGTTTAACTTTTTGGAAACCTCTTTCGCTATCCAAATGCGTTTTCGGATTACAGTGTTCCACATTCCTTCCTCCGTTGAAACAATCCCCATATATTTAAATTATTTGGCTGTCCCTTTTGCTGTCAACCATAGTTCCTTCATTATTGTCAAAATTTCATCCAATTTCTGAAAAACCATTGCTTTTTGATACCTCTCCATTTTTATTAGAACATTCTATACCAGTAATTGTACGTTAATTCTTTTCTTTTAAAGAACATCTAAATTCACTGACGACATAACGTTTCCGATATCGTCGTCGGTGTCGGCTTTATCTCGTATCAAAGAATTTAATTCCTACCGCCCTGATCATTCCCTCTATTATGATGTTATTGATGGATAAATTTCACCGCCAATGTGTAGGTTCATGAGTAGATGCTCCCAGTTTCACCAAGCGTTTGCTCTATCATCCATTCTCTATTGCCGATTGTCTTTGCAAGATTTGATTGAAGGTGAAAGAAATCAGAGTAGAACAAATTGCCGATGGTGTGAATTTGGTGGACATCATCTTTCCAGGAAGTATGCCCCAGACTTGATTTCAGGACTTTCCTCTTCGGCACACATTCAGAATAGAAAATGCTATTGCCGATGTAAATGTAACATTAATGTGTAGAAACTCAAAGTCAGCAATCTCAACTAACACTTACTAAAACTTTCCTTGGATATAAATCTTTTTTGTTTGTGCCTTAGCCTGATCACACCTACTAGGCCATTATGCGCATCGAAATATATCATTTTAAAATATCTACTTTTCTTCAACGGTTATTAATCAATTTGAAAATGACGAGTTATTTTCGCACCAGTGCAGTGAAATGCAGATCCTCGAATTTACTTTACGATTGACTTCTTTCAAATTGTGAAGAATCTATTTTACAAGATTATGAACTTTTCTAAATTGTTGCAGTTGGTCACGGACTGGTCATTAAATGATTGAATTTGGTTTTCGAGCAAATACCAATATCTCGCTCAAGTTCAGATGAAAGCATATAATCATTTAAACGAAAAAGATGTCTTGTTCATTGTGCTTTTCTTGCTCATGTCACCATTTATACGAATCCCAAACCACCTTCTGAAGACTTTCGTTAAAATAAACTATCCCCATAAACTTCAAATATGTATGGTGACTTTCTAAGCGTATCTAAGATGTGGGACAACGCCGAATGTGTGTATCACCCAAAGAGGAACAAATTCACTATTCAGTTGTAATTGATCCACCGACTTTTGAGATGTCAACGAACACTCATTTGACGCTTTTGTGATGCCAGCGAATACTCGTTGTCACTTTCGTAATTCTCGTTGTAGTACAGACTTTGTAATCGCCGATACAACTATAGTAACGCCGTTGAACAATACTGGTGTCAGACGCGTTCGAACAACAGTAGCACTAATAGTACTTGCTTGATAATACTCGCTCGACAAGTAACCTGTATAGTGATCTGAATAGAGAAATAGTATAGTGAATAGAGTGGAGAATAGCGGTCCGTATAGTAATAGAGGATAGACTAGAAGTAGCGATCAATTAGAAGCCACCCTACATCCTATATATGCGTTTCCTCTATGGTCACCTGGTCTACATAATTCAATAATGGCATATCCTGTTTGTTCACTGGCGATCTATGTTCAAACTCAAATGTCGACAACGACATTTTATTCTTATATAACAACAAGCTTGCCAACCATTACACCACATCGAAGTATTTCAAATATTTATGCCTACTTCGGCAACATTTCTAGATTCATACTGTTACGTATACATTCTTTACACCCGGCGATGTTTAAGAGGAAGAACATCTGTTTTATTTGTATCTTAACGATGTAACACTCGATTAATAATATATTGAACACGTGCATATAAGTTCTGTCATCATTTAGACATATAGAATAGCAAACATAACATTCAAACAATTGATAACATGATTCAGACATTACCCCTGTGATGATTTAATACTTTTAATCCTCAGATTTTACAAGAATCCTCAGCATTTTGACCTATAGATCACCAACTGATAAACACCTACTTTTTAAACCAGCCATCTACAAAGATATATTTTCAATGGATAATATTAGGAAATATGCTTTTACTGAAGAGCTTCTATATTGCAGCATGCATGCATAGAAAGCCTGAATGACTTCCACAGTGAAGCAAGACTCAATTACCAATTTAAAGGAAAAGCACATCCTTCATTAACATCTTTAGAAGCTCATATTATTTAACTTTACTCTTGTACACATGTATCCACTAATATAACGTTTCAAGTAATAATAAATAATGTTTCATTATAAATAAATGTCCTTTCATTCCTTAGAAACGATTTTATTTTGTTCCGAACACGAAAATAACGTTAAGGCTAATACACATGGTTCAAAGAAGGATAGTCCTCTTCAATACCTACTTGCTTCATTCACTCGACGCCGTTTTTGATCTGTGACAGCGTTTGTATAAAACTTAGAGTTTGGATATTTATAAACAAGTCTGACGTTAATTCTTAATCGGACAATGCTATTTAAAAACACGACCCGAGTTTTAGGTTAATGTTTTTTTTTTCTTTTGTTACTATTTACTGTATTGAGCGAAACTGTCCATAGCACATTTATATGTTCTATTTCCTGAATAAAATTTGTTACAAGTGATCAATACATATATAATGGGAGTGTTCATGATGGATTCAGGGTACGTGGAATCACTGTTTTCATTCATATAAGCGTCGGACGAAATAAATAAAAGTATTCCTACATCAAGAGGAGTAGCAGGAGGAGCAGTAGAGGCAGTAGCCTTTTCTGAAAACAGTTAGTCATTCTCGGCTAAAAATTCTCTTCCCTGGTTCATACTCTACATTATATTTCCCTGTACCAAACGTTAATAAACTTGTTGTTAAACCAATCCCGGTTTTCTACTGTCGTTTTTGATAAATTAATTACAACAATAAGACATCATAGTTTTTGTTTTGGAAACCTCTAGAATCTTAATTCTTAAAACATTTCATAGAGGATGTTGACTTTTCATTCGCTATCATTATTATTACGAGTCTGAATACCGGTCTCATCAATTTAACCTCTCACATCTTCTGTATATTGACCTCGGGAGCGAAACCGGAATGCTGTTTTCTATTAGTATATTCCTTTAGGATTAGGTAATGAATGCTTGGATGGTCAGTGTCCATTTCTTCATATCTGTTTATATGCACAGAGCATAGTCTACGAACTGATTAAGTAGCTTAGTGCGCTTTTTTTCCTCCTTGTCGTACTCCTGATGTTGTTTGAAATGTTTCGTCATTGTGATCATCGGATTTGTGGATTATTAGTTCGGAAGTCAGTTTCTAACGGATGGTAAGAAATATTTTCATCTGATCATATACTATTACGTAGGCATCATAGCAGGTATGTAATTTTCTATTGAACAGGTCTGGAATTTGGTGTAATTATTTAATGACATATATGCCATACTTACCTCCCTTACCAAAATAAAAGTTCAATTGGATTGTGAGCAGTTGACTCTCAAAGAAAGGTGAGGATCTAGCTAATATAAAACCATTAGTATTTTCATTATAATGTATGCAATTGAGATACATTGTTACGCATGACGGTCTTAAGTACTTCATTATTTTTTTCATAGGACATTAATCCGCGGTATTTCACCACATTTTGGGGTTTCGCTTCTGGTTTTAGAGCCGCTTCATGAAGCTGACAGACGCGTTTCAAAATTTGTGGAGAGGGTATTCTATTTTAAACAGTCTAGTCTCAATGTAAAGTGATGATTTATCAATCTTTAGTTTTTAATAGCTTTCTTAAATTCGTCATCACTACGTTGTTTATTGAAACAGACTTTATGATACTCGTATGTAGACAGGTGTATGCTCTATTTACGCGAGCATCTTCAACTTAGTTTGGTCAGAGTCGAAATGTGACTCAAAGTGTTTTCACTATTTACATTATTCGGACTATTGTCCTCATCTTTGTCGCCATATTTGTCACGTTTCGACCGTTGTACGCTCCGGCCTTCTTCAGGTGGTTTGGATGTCGAACTGAAGCCTTTATTTCGCTCACTGGGCTAGACTTTTCTAGTTTCACGTGCAATAGTCCGAATAATGTAAATAGTGTACATAATGCCTCATCTCAGAAATATAGACAGATACTCAAAGTATTTTTGAGACGAGAACATTTTTTTTTCTGTTTTTGGTTTGGATTGTATTATATTATTTCGTGTTTTCTCTTTAGTCACATTTCAACATATCAGCTTTATTGTTTAGCATTGTTATAATTTTTCCTCCAATTTTGGGGAGACATTGGTTTCTCGGAGCATTAACATGAGTTTCCGTCTTAATGTTTTTATTAATTTCCCTTTCATTCAATTCCTCTACTGTTCGTTTCTTTCTTTCAGTCTTTTCAAATGAGTATTGTCATCCACGAGAATATCATTTTCGTCTAGGCCTTCTTGGAATGATCTTGCGTGATTCGGCTAAAGAAGATACGATTATATCATTTTATTCTTCTATGTTCTTCATGACAGTATTTAGGGACATAATTCAAGACTAGTTTATCACAGAATTCTACTCTTAGACTTTCATTTTAAGGGGTTACATTTTTCACTGAAGTATATTTTGTGGTTGATGTCCATTGGAAGTGAGCTATTTTTTAAGGCAATTCTCCCCAAGCAAAGCGGGAGTGCCACTAGCACGCAAGAGGTTACAGAGGATTGAGAACAAGGGTAAATAGGTGTGTTTGATGAAAGGATACAGAGAAGGACGGGAACAAGCTCAGGGTGTCATATGTCGATTGAGATTACACTTGAATGTTTGAAGAGTATAGTCATGGGGGAAGCAGGTAAGGGAAAGGAAGTTCCAAGACGGAAAATGCGTAGCTGGTACTGCCGGCTTTGTTACAAGAAGTATGCATTCAGATACATCTGTCAAAACGGCCTAAGACAAAAATCCGAAATGCTGAAAATTAATCAAAGCGTTTTGCAAGCATCAAAGAATGTAATATCGCTTGGTGCAAGATCAGGTGAAAATGGCGGGTGGGGTTAGAACAGATCAACCGAATTCAAAACTATTTTCCTGTATATTTAATTCTTTGTGTTTTGTTACATTACAGTTTTTCATTTTGAAGTTTGCAGGGCTATTTTTCGATCAAACGTTTATGGACACGATACAGCTGATAGATGCATGAATTCGCATTTAGTGCTTCATTGTCTTTTACGAAATCTAAATGAAAATATCCCCGATGAAACGGCCACTTGCACATTATCTATCAGGGAGTTCGTCTTTTGTGGTCGCTGTGGAAATTTACCCTTGCAAGTTCACAGCATAAACTTATTGCAAAGTACTATAAAACTATGGAAACTATAAAAATGAAATCTCGGGTCATGCTCTCAAAACAAAATCTCGAGTTATGTGTTTAAATAATCTCGTAAGATCGAGAGATTCATATGAATGTCATAGCGCGAAACTTGTTCAGAACTATGTAAACTACTTCATGTGTATATAAAAAAGCTTTCTCAAATGAATAGATAAAAATGGATTACACTGAATGAAGCGAGTAAGGCCTAGGAGAATGTATGAATCACCCTTCTTCAAACCCTTTAAACATGTACTAGATTATTAAACAAAAACTGAACCAAATAGCAGAAACCATATCACTTGAAAACTTTCGACAGAAGAAAGAATTAAAATGGATAGCACATATAATTAAACGGGAAAATAAGCACTTAATCAAGATGTAAACGTTAAACACTACTATTATGTTCGTGTACCTCAAATTTATTTTTAACAGCCACGGGTTAGGATGATATATTCATAATCACAATTGTTTACCGAAAAAAAATTACTTATTAATCGATCTAAAAGAGAAGAAAAATAATTATATAACCATGCTTTTAATTTTCCACATAACCAAAATAAAAAAAGATTGAAAGGAAACTCCCATCAATATTAGAGTTATAAGAGTTATAACATTTAGCAGATAATTATAATTTCTTAAAAAATCTGTTTTCACAAGATATATTATGAATTTCAGCAGACACTAAAACTAACTGTTCAGTAAATGACTGCTGGATATTTCCAGTATGGCAAAACTTAATTTTTATCATTACTGATAATTTCTTTAGATTTCTACTAAAACATTCTACTTGTTTTATAAAAGAAAAGACATTAACCATCGGAGATATATTTTAATCTCCAATCAAACTGACAATCGTACAGATTGTAAGGAAATCGTACAGACGCATCCAATGATCACATATCTGAATCTCCTTTGTGTGTTTATACCATTCTTAACTTGTGAACATTTGCCACATTACTGTTGCTTTGCCTACTTTTGTCTTGCATATATTGCTTCCTTTGTATTAAGTTTTTAGCCTGTTCTTTTCTTTCATTTTTTATTCTTTTTTCAATTTTATTTGTTGGGCCTTTCAGCCAATTACATTTAACCATGCTCAATAATATTACACCAATCATCAAGTCTTTTAAGCAATAAATGTTACTTTAGAAAATAATTGTCTTTCATTTCTTCATATTTCATAAGATTTTTTAAAATCTAAAACGAGTGGGTGACACAAATAATGAGTCATAAATATTGAATAACTAAATCAGTCATTAATTCCAAATTCTACTCGCTTTGTCTTTTGAATTATGTAATATAAATTCTCAAAAGACTTTTGTTAACTATGGTCTATTTTTTTTTTTATTTTTTACCATTACATTTAAATTATGGAATGACATTTATAATCCGTTTCAAAGCCGTTTCAGATTGATTTACAAGAATTTCCGTCAGCAAGTGATTCTGTTCTGAGACATTCCGACGACAATGAACGTGCCATGATTCATTCGTTGGCAAATATTCAGCGAATTAGTCCGCCACTAAAAATGATTTAGATGTGAGACATTCTGGGGCTGATTAGTTCTTTATATTAGCAAGGACTGGTGAGATATTAGGAACGAAGTATAATTTCGCTATGAAAGTTTTAAAAATTAGTGATATGGAGTGGGGTTACAGCGAAGTTATAATGTTTTAATTTAAGAAGTTACTAATCCCTGTTTTAACGAAAATATTTTTTAGACAATCAGTACAATGATTTTCAGTGATATGGAAAAAGATCATATCAGGAAAAAATCTCAATAAAGATTATAAAACTTGAAAGTATACTGAATGAGTTTGTTTTTTATCTAAAATGTCTTTTTTATTTCTATTAGACTTTACAAAGAAAATAATATAGCATGATGTACAGATTTGACGATCGTCTTATCCTCAGCCTGATATAAGTATGGTCTAGCCAGAAATGCAAACGAGCTTAAAATGGAACAAATATTCCTGGTTTGAAGAGGTAAACTCAAGTAGTTCCACCACTCAAGGAGAACGACTAAGGTAAAATCTTAGTGTCTCTAGTGACGCAAAATAGGATATGACGAGGGAGTGTGAGTCGTTTACTTCATGATCCCATATACGCCTGGGACTCACACAGGAAAATCGGCCTTGAACCATATTGCTTTTGAATTACATGAATTATTAAAAAACAAACAACTGATTTCCTATTTATGTGATTTATTTCTTATATATTGAATTTCAACAGAAAAGATGTAGAAAAACGTGCAAATATTAAAAGTATATGGGTATGCCAAGGTATTTCTATTTCTCTATCTCTTACCCTATATTTTCCTTCTCTTCCCTTCTCCTACTGATCCTCCTTTCTCTTCTTTTTCGTTCTCTCTTTCCCTATTTCTTCTCACATTTTCCATTTCTTTTTCTCTTACTATCTTTCTCCCAATCTTCCCTTATCTTTATATTCCCTTCTCTCATTCTCCCTTCCCGCCTTTTCTTTCTTTCTTTTATTTCTTTCTCTAATCTGTATTCCCTCTATCTGGTTCTATCTATCTATCTATCTATCTATCTATCTATCTATCTATGACGATCAGACTTCTTTTGTTGCTATTTTCATGCTGTCTACGATGTATAAGCAGACGGCAAGTGCAATGGGGAAAACTTCGATGATTGAGAAAAACTGTTTCCTTTTTTGCAGCTATTTTTTTCTTTTCTACATTTCAGAATCTTTTTTTTTTCTTTTTCTTGGTGTCAGCTTCTTATTTCTATAAGAAACCATTTCTCGCGTTGCAAAATTAAAAAAAAACGTTCATTCGTTTTTGTACACAGTCGTATACGTCATCTCTTTATCTCTATTTACTTCTATGTACTTCATGAAAGGTTTTCATAGCCATCTTTTCATTGTTTCTTTCTCAGATTTCACACATTATACTTTGTCATCTACAATCTTCTTCTATATCTTCTGAACATTTTCATTTTAATTCAATCTAACAAAATACCATATCGAGATCATTGCACGAGCTTAATATATTGTAAAAAGAGTTTGTTTGTAGATAAGGAAATTGGATATAGAATAGCCATCACTAAGGATAGTTTCGCAAAATAACCACAGCTGCGACAAAATAAAAAAGAACACACACCAAATCTGGAGCTGCTCTACCATGAACTTATGTGGAACTCGAAATATTAAAAATTGCATGTACTTCGATCAGTTTTAAGACATTTATCAGTTCTAAGAAAATTATTAAAGGAGATAAGGAAATGAAATATAGTGACACCCAACTCTGCAAAGTACTATGTAACCAAAATTCGAGTCATGTTCTTAAAACAAAATCTCGAGTTAGGTATTTAAATAATCTCGTGAGATCGTGACTTTCATACAGAATTCATGCATGGCGCTTAACTAATTCAGAAATATCGAAACTTTCGGCTGTATAGAAATGCTTTCTCAGATCAATGGATGAAATGGATTCCGATGAATGAAGCGGGTAAGCCTTAGGAGAATGTATGAATGACTATTTTTTTAAACTTTTGAACATGCACTAGATTATCCAGCAAAGAAGTGAATCAAATAACAGAAACTACCTCATTTCCAACAGCATAAACAACTAAAATGGATAGCACATATAATAAGGACCATTCACCATTTCGAAGAAAAAATTATTATGGAAGACCCCATCAGTACTGGAAAGAGCTATAACAGTTTATGGAATTGATAACCTTATTTTCTATGAAAATTGTTTTAAGAAAAAGATTTTATAACTTTCACTCGGAAGTAGCACTGGATGCTCGTTCAATGAATGTAGAATGTTTCCTCATAGGGAAACAGATAATATTACTATTATCATTATGATCGCGTTTAGCTTTTTATTTCATCACATTCTTTTAGTTAAACTTCTGACTTCCTTCTCAGTTTGAATTTTATTTTTGCTTCTATTTTTCCTATATTTTATCCTGTTTAATCCTGAAACCATTCTACTTCTCTCCTTCTCATCTTTCTTCGTTTTTGTTTCTCTTTTCTATTCTAATTCCAATGCCATTACTCTCCTCATTCTGCCGTTCTTCTACGTTTGCTACACATATGTTTCTCTGTACTATTCCTTTTATTTCTCGTCTTTTCCTGATTTTCTTCCAGCAATTAAATGCTTCAAGGAAAACAAAAAGATAGGAACTTCTCAATCCTCCTTGACAGCAATATTTCCCCGAGCATTTCACTATCAGAATTTGGGAGACATTTTTAAATTAATTCGTATTAAAAAACACACACACACACATTGAACAAATTAAGGCGGCAATAGAAGAAAAATAGCTTTACTGAGCCATACATCTGCGACTAGTGAATGTCATTGTTCCTCCTATATTTTATTCGTTCTTTGGTTTTATTTTATTGACAATCATTATAAATGCCCATAACATGTTCCGTATATGTGGGGGTAAGTGGAAAATAAAGAATATTCATATTTAACTACGTCTTTACTGCTTAAATTCACATAGAAGTATATTCTACAATATTTTATCGTTACAGATGATAAAGAGGAATAATGCATCCCTCATGGGGGCAAAAGTTTGAATAATCTAATATACGGCAAAGTGTCACAATGAATTCAAGGAATTGCGGTGAGAAAGTAAACTTTTCTTATCTGTTCTCGATTGGCTGATATCACCTTTAAATACTCCCTTTCGGAAGCTTTGCACCTCGTGAAACTATGATTTCCTTGCTGAAAGCATTCCTGGAAATCCTTTTCCGGTATAACTTCAAATAATTGGTTCACGGGTTGCTGAATATCAGGGATGTCAGCAAATATTTTCAGGCCATCTTTCAATTTTGGATATAGCCAAAAGTCTCAGTGACTTAAATTATATTGATAGTCTATATTTAAATGTTTTTTTTTTGTTTTGTTATTTTTAGCCTAGAACTCGCGATCTGCTAACACACCATGCGCCGTAGAATTTCATGGTTTACCTATTCGTATTTAGTTCTTTTGTCATTAGTCACACATTTATCAGGAACGTATGCCCTTGTGCCTCATGTTTGTATTTGCCCAATTGAGACAGCGTACACACCTTCCTGCCTTTGCTAGAACTGACAGTGTCATTCAAAGATCCCTTAATAGCATTCTCAACATAAGCCATTTTTAGTATGTTAAACTTTTTATTGACAATTTTACCAATCAAACCATATATTTTTGATGTGTATTTATTTGTGTATTTCCTGTATATTTTCTCATATATTTCTTTTCTCATCGGTAGTGGTAACGGAGGTAAATCAATTTAAGTTAGTAAACTGTATCAGTACGTATTTCTCTTAGTCGTTGTGAGCAAGTTTTAAGTAAAACAGAAGCAACAATAGCACTTCTATCTAGAATCAGAAAGGGACAGTTAAAATGTCTTGTATAGACAATGAGGAAATAGATCTTGGAGACCGTACACACACGAGACATATGAAAGTCAAGAAGAACAGAAGAATATAGGAAATAACCTGCCTAACAAGCTTGTGTTAGTGAATGTCAGAACAGGGATAGGAAGAGATAACTAAAAGACAAAGCTTACAATGACCTAGAAAGGGTAAGTTGTTGAGGTGAACCATGATCGCACTCGGCCTGAAGGGACATGTCATATGGATGTTTCATCTGTGTATGTCTTGTGAGAGACTGTGAACAGGTTGCAGGATATTATTTTGTTTTGTGTTAATTAAATGCCTTAATGTTTCTGAAGTAGTTGTAACTACTATATATATATATATATATATATATATATATATATATATATATATATATATATATATATATATATATATATATATCCGAATGCAATAAGTATGAATCAGATATAAATTTAAAAGTTCATAACATTAATTTAAAAAAGGGCTCAATACAAAAGTAGAACTATAATTCTTTATTATAGGTTATTACATTTGAACATACATATTTCCGCGACAAAAATGCATTAGTGTAATTAATTAATGTTTGAATGTAATAACCTATAATAAAGACACACAAACACACACACACACACACACACACATATATATATATATATATATATATACATATATATACATATATATATATATGATAAATTACCTGATTTAAAATATGTTTTTTCGCTACACATTAATAACCTTGTTTCAAAAATGGAAGCTAAAAGGTTCGAATTTAATTTTGTAATTAAAATAAAAACATTAGTTCCATTTCATCCTCAAGCGAAACTCACAAATTCGCTTGAGGATGAAATGGAACTAATGTTTTTAATTTAATTACAAAATTAAATTCGAAGGTTTTAGCTTCCATTTTTGAAACATGGTTATTACTGTGTAGCGAAAAAAACATATTTTAAATCAGTTAATATATATATATATATACAGAAAAACGATTAAATAAGGAACAAGCAAGAAAGTATTAATTAGAATTAGGAAGAATATGTTAAATGTTTGTTTTTTCGAATTGGTCGGATGTATATCGTGTGCGATATTTTGTGCTGTTAGTATGTTTGTGTTTGTCGATCTGAATTCTAGTGTGTTTTTATTTTTCAATATATATCTAGTAATGCCTATGTATGTATCTAATTCCTGAAGACAGTTGTGAGGTGAAGTTGGAAGTATATGTACGTGTGTGTATCAAATTTCTAGTCGGACGAACATCGAAATAGGAAAACCGATAGATTCTCTGCATCTGTTAACTGAAGACTGAAATAATGTTATGTTGAGTTTTTAATGAATTTTCATTATTATTCTTAGGATTATTTATTTACTATTGATTAAAATACGGGGGTATTGGATAATTTTTAGTTTTTAATGTGAATGGATATATTGGCTTGTGTTGGATTAAATTTAATTATTATTATTTTATTTTATTTAACTAAAACGAGACAACATTAAGTGACACATGAAGACTTACTCCTTTAAAGTGATATGGGAAGACGAGATATTTGAATAAAGGCTGAAATTAACACAATACAAGACATTAAAATAATTTGATAAGATCTGATGAAAACTGAGGCAACAGATAAAAGATAAACTAATTTAGACCTGCCTTCTAGTTAGACTAAAAGCAACTGCAAAAATATTTTGACAAATAACTGACCGGTATAAAAAAATAAAATGAATTGTGACAGGGCGATATTTTATATTTTGCTTTTTATATAACTGAGTAAAAATACAGAAGCCTACATTAGTATGGATACAAAAAACATTGAAAGGTAGGAATTGTGCAGATCATATACGAGCGCGTTCGCGGGGAGAAATTTCAGTTACTAAGGGAAAATGTATATATGGTCCAATGGTGTTGTTACTAAATTATACCAAGAGGGAAGGGAAAGATTTTTTTTTACTTATAGCTTCATGACAGCACTCACTAACGACTTCTTGGTAAAACTGTCGAAGCGATGTGGGGGATAAACCACTATTCTATATACAAACCAGAGAAATTGTGATTTTCTTAGCGTAGCTTAGACGTGGCACAAGGCCAAATGTATTGGCATCCAGTGAGGATCGAAATCATTATTAAGCCGTAACTGATCTAGTTAGGCAATTTTCTATAACATGGCGTCGAATTGCTCTTCAAGCCAGAGAAATGATGCGAAATATAGAAAAGCAAACAAAATATCCTTAATAAGGAGATTACATTGGTCTTTCAACACACACACACACACACACACATACACACACACACACACACATACACACACACACACGTGTGTGTGTGTGTGTGTGTGTGTGTATTTCAGGTCATCCCATAAGTTCTGTCCGGATTTTGAATAATAAAGAACGAGTGATCAAATCTTACATTTTATTGAAATTGATACGTCAATGTAGTTTCCATGATTGTCAATGACTTCCTTCCATCTGTGTACAAACATTTTAAAGCCACTAATAAAGAACTCTTTGGAAGTGAAAAACTCTGAAATGTCAGTTTCGACCTTAATCCATCTAAATGATTCTGTAAACTGCCGAACAAATGGTAGTCTGAAATAGCAAGGTCGGGAGAATAAGGTGGATGAGATATTCTTACCCAACCAATTTCATCAATCTTCTGGGATGTGATTTTTGCAGTGTGGAGTCGTGTATTGTCCTGATGAAACACCACTTCGTTTTGATTCACTAAAACAGGTCTTTTTTTTTCTTCAAAGCTGCGTTTGCGTTCAAACGTTCTACTTGCTGACAGTAGAATTGAGCATTGATTGTTGAATTAGTTGGTAACAACTCAAAGTGAATTATTCCTTTGCAATCCCACCAAATTAAGAAAAGTAGCTTCTGCGCATGAAGTTCCGTTCTTTGTTTTTGTTTTGACCTTTTCCCATTTACCAAGCCACTATCTACGACGTTTAACAATTTGATACAAAATTCATTTTTCATCACCAGTCATAAGTCTATCTATTGTTTTTGATGATGATGATGATGATGATGATGATGATGATGATGATGATGATCAAAGCTTCACTGGCAATTCTTCAACAGATACTGCAGGATTTTCTTCAAGTGATGCAATAAGGAGCTCATCATCAAACCCAAGTGGAAGTCCTGTTCTGTCTTTATATTCAAGATTGAAATTTCAGTTGCTGAATTTGGCACACCATCTTCTACAAGCTCTTTCATTCAGGCATTCTTCTCCATGATTTGAGTGAATATTACGAGTCGCTTCGACCTCAGAGTAATTTTTCCACTCATAAAGCAATATGTGCCTTAAATGCTCCTTCATTGAGGGGCTAATTTGAGTAATTAATTCAGTAAAATTATTCTATAAAGAATTATATTATGTTAAAGGTCTCTAAATTCATATGAGTATCAGTCAGTATCACTTGGCATTTTAGGATAGTGTAAAATCTGATTGAAATTACATATATATATATATATGTAATATTTCGGACAGAACTTATGGAATATCCTGGGATATATATATATATATATATATATATATATATATATATATATATATATATATATATATATATATATGTATGTATATGAAGAAATATAGTCATAAAGTGTGCTATATTTATGGGATAAAGTGCTCAATATCAGAGATAGCGTATGTAAATATAAAAGTGAACATAGAAGTCAACACTTAGAAGCGGCAGTATGTTTCCTGCTAGATGCAATCGTCGAGCCGTTGTTCACTTTTATATTTATATATATATATATATATATATATATATATATATATATATATATATATATATATATATATACATATATGTGTGTGTGTGTGTGTTAAATTCGTATTATCCTTTTATATATGTAGTATATATGAAATATTTACGCATATATATATATATATATATATATATATATATATATATATAAATTAACATAAAACCTGAAGCAAGACTTTATTGTGTAGACTGTAATGACAAAGAATACATAGGAGATACATCGTTGAATTTAAAATAATCATTTACATATATACATATATATATGTGTGTGTGTGTCTGTGACTGTGTGCGTGTGTGTGCTTTCTGTGCATTGGAATAGCAAGACTAATGTTACAAAACAAAGATTCTTTGTGAATTTTTACTTTATTTTTCCGCGGCCATTCGCTTTTAAAAACAACAGAGCAGAAACAATTCCCAGTTGATCATACGCACGCAACTCAAAAGCCGGATAAAAAATGGCACCTGAAAAATTCTCCTCTCTCTCTCTCTCTCTCTCTCTCTCTCTCTCTCTCTCTCTCTCTCTCTCTCTCTCTCTCTCTCTCTCTCTCTCTCTCTCTCTCTCTCTCTCTCTCTCTCTCTTTCTTTCCTTCCTTCTTTATCTCTTTTTTCATTCTTCATTTATTTATCTATTTATTTCTCACTTCAACTACTATGATCACGTGCTTTCTTTTCATTGGAATAAACTTTCAAATAACAGCAGGTAAACTTTTATCTGCACACAATTTTTCATTGCTGTCTTCCTTACATCTGCTATCCAGAATGACCTGTAATAACGTTCAAGTTAATCACCGACGTCATGAATATGAGAAGATATGGTCTGTTAAAAACTGCAGTATAATAACATTAGATAATTTTACTTTTGAAATATCGCTGTTTGCAAACATAAAAATCATTAAGGCAAACATGCATTGCAAGAAAATGACTATTGTGTCTTGAAATATAACCTTAACTATCTTCAGGTATCCAATAACTACTTTCATATAATAGATACTAACGTGTTTCTAATAATAAATAAACTGTACAATTTCATTTTCCATTGATATTGGCAAAAATCCCTCCCTTTCAAATTGTATGTGAATTATTTTAACCCAGAAAACTTCATAGCCATGTGTTTGTAACAAGGAACTATTAACGTAAAGACATTTAATGTTTACGGTTCCGTTTTCATACTGTTAAATATTCCTATCGACTCTTTTAAAGCTATAGATGTAAATGTATATTTCCTAAGAAAGGGAACAGTTAAGGAATAACAAAATTGTAACCAATATAGAAAGAAACTTATGTTTAGTTTAACATTTCATATTTTGTCTTGTTCGTCGCTAATATTAGTTTCGTTTCTCATATCTTTTTAATCTGTTAAAATAGAATTTTTCAATATATATACGAGGGTCATTCAAGAAATAAGGTGAATTGTTCGGTGTCAGGACTTCTAATACAGATAGAAGCTTACTCTTTTTTATTTATTTTTTTTGTTTTACTTCTTTTTCACTTGGATTTAATTTCTTTTGCAGATTAAAAAAAAACTTTGAGAGTTTTGGCGATTAACAAAGATGGCCGACCAAGAAGCATGCTCCAGGATTGAACAGCGATCAGTTATCAAGATTTTGGTTGCTGAAGGGTGAAAACCAGTTGAAATTCATAGGAGAATGTCAAGTGTGTATGGTGCCACATGTTTCAGCCAAAAAATGTCTACATGTGGGCTAAATTGTTTAAAGAATGACGGAGGAGTGTTGAGGATGAAGACAGACCTGGGAGGCCTACAGAAGTGAGGTCTCCTGAGGTGATCGAATCAGTGAATGACCTCATTCAGTCTGACAGAAGTGTGACAGTGGATAACATTGCAAGGACTTTGAGCTTATCTGTTGAGAAAAACGCAGGGGTCATCAGTCAGAAGGAGTCATCTTGCATCATGACAACGCAAGACCTCACACAGCAGTCCAAACGGTGCAGACCATCAACGAGCTGGGCTGGGAACTGCTCCCTCATCCCCCTTAAAGCCCAGACCTTGCCCCTTCAGACTTTCACATGTTTGGTCCCTTGAAATCATTCACAACAGACACGAAGTTTAAAAGTGACGATGAAGTCAAAAGTGTTGTGAGCGACTGGCTGAGACATCAGTCCAAAGATTTGTACGCAGAGGGAATACGGAAGCTTGTGCACAGATGGGAAAGGTGTGTGACAGTACAGGGAGACGACGTTGAAAAATAAAATAAAAAGTAAGCTTCTATCTGTATTAGAAGTCCTTATATCGAAAGATTCACCTTATTTATTGAATGACTGTCGTATATATTGTCCAATATATATTGAAAACAAAATGTTGTAAACTTATTAAAATGAAGTATAAAGTAAATGTTGACAGAGGAAATGTGAGACCGAAATGGAAATCATATAGCGACGTATGCCTTCCAAAAGCTAAGCAAATAATCAACAAACACTGAAAATTTGTTAGAAACAAAGAAAAGTTTAATGAACAGCGTATTAATTTCTTGTCCTATATGGCGATGAATGCTGGACAATGACGAATCGATTAGAGGCAACAGAAATTTAACTCTGCTGAAGGATGCAGAGAATGGAACATGTTGAGTAACGACGTAATTTTAAGAGAAAAGTTAACAAAAAGGACACCAATACTTAGAAACAGTTTCCTAGTGTGCTTAAGGGAGAAAAAGTGTTGGTGAATTTGACACTCACGGGACATATTGAAGGCCAGAGTGACAGAGGAAAACAGCGAATAACCTACATAACGATGTAAATGGCTGGAGGAACACTGTTTATGAGGAAGAGCTAATGCCAAAGCTTACTCTGTGCTACAAATGACAGCAAATTGAGGATATCAGTGATCGTCCACATCCGTGATTATCCAAGGACTGAAGTGACACGGTACTTAAAAGAATAAGAGTGTATACTCTAGCTGATTTTCTTTAAGTCTTTTTTTCAATATGCCAGACTTGAATCATTTATTTAAGAAATAAATCTATCAAGGCTGAATGTAAATAAGCCAGATTAATCCATGCTGTCCAGATTATTAAATGAAAGCTTATTCAGTTAATTTTAATAATTAATTCACTAAATTATCAGTTAAACTTCAAGCAATTTCCGTTTATTCTTCTATATACCACGATTCTTCAGAACGCAGGCGAACTTTTCTCTCTGCAACTTCTATTAGTTGTATAGTTTACCCTCTTACTATCACTCCAAGTCCCTGTTCTGGCAGCCATTTTAAAAAAAAGCTGGTTAGGTAGATGAAGATGTTTTCTCTGTCCCCATTTCCTTCAATATGTACTGAGAATTTCAAATTATCCAAGCTTCTTTCTTTAATTTGAGATTTCAACTGTTTTTGATACTATGTACAACTGTTTTTTTTATTCTCATATTCTTTAGAACTTACTTGTTAGTGATAAGTTCTATGAATAGTATTTCGTACATCTTTCTTTAGAATTACATCTGTAGCTACATGTTGCCTCTACGTCTGTGAGGAAATTGTCAAACATTGCCAGTCATAAAGGATTGTTATTAGCAATTCAGCACTCACTTTTTTGCGTTTAACGAATTTTTCATGTTACTTAATATTTTAATTAGATATTCTGAAAGAAATGTTTCGCCACTCCAGTACACCTTGGGATTTCTGTGTCATTTTCCCGTCTTCTCCGGTCGTTAATTTTCCATATCTTCCCTCATTCTACCGCCTTCAATTCGCAACTCGAATCTTGGGACGTCTCTCTTGTTAACGTCCATACATTCTATCTTCATACACTTGATGGTTAGCCCTTTCATTTCGTTTACCTTTATTACCTTATCTTGAAATTCATGCAGTTTTCCTTCCGTATCTGCTATCAACACGGTATCATCTGATAATCAGGTTATGTTATCAGGTTTTCGCATGTCGTGACCTAGCTAGCGAACATGTCGTGCAAGATGATCGGCTGGTCCGTTCTCCGTTGGAGCTCCAAACTGGATACAAGATCAGACCAAGACCACTCCCTCGATGGTCCTGAGGAGGCGGGAGGTGAGGGTCTTGCTGAAAGGCCAGGTTTCACGGAGCTAGCATAGCAGTGTTCTAAACTCGCAACCTGGTGTGCCATGACACCTGCAGCCAGCCCAAATAAATAATTTAATAGAATTTTTTTTAAAATTCAAATCAACGGTAGCATTGGCTCTTCGGTCAATGAATGCCAACTGTTTCATTATATGGAAACGGCGTATAATATTATGACCATGTACCCCCAAAATGATGGGTTATTCCAGTAGCATAATGCACTATGTAATCGGGAATCACTAGCTCTGAATTGTTTTGTAATATATTTTGGAGACTTTCAACAAAGAGTGTGGCCACTATTTTTCTCCGGCATGATATCAATTAAGAACTTATAGGACATGGCAGAGAGGTCTATTTGCGTGCAATATCATATATAGGTATATTACAGAGCTCCAGTTAGCTATCCAACTAAATGCTTGAATATCTCTCCAAGCTTCTTCTAAGCACTTGTGGAATTAATAATACGTCGCGGTGCAGCGGTTTTCTCGGCTACAATGATTAATATACGATACTTGGCACCTTGCCCTTAAATTTTGTTATGTCTGTAAATTACATTGAGGATTATACATGAAGAAATTCAATTTGTTAGCTGAACGTGTAATTCTTTAAAATCTTAGAGTAAAGGTTTATACCTTGTTTCCTGTTTAGCATTGGGTTTTGTGTTCCTTCTAAAGTTTTTCATTCTCTTTCAATCCCAGTAGCCCCTTGCGTCTTGGTAGCGTTATAGCCTTGCCTGATGTAAAATGCTTAAAAGATACACACACACACACACACATATATATATATATATATATATATATATATATATATATATATATATATATATATATATATATATATATATATATTAAATAAAGGCAGATAAGTCCACAAGAAGTCAAAGAAATATGCAATTGAACGTTTTGAATGTTTCGTTGTTCAATTGCATATTTCATTGAGTTCTTGTGGACTTATCTGCTCCCATTTAATATCTTAACCTATATTTATTTTCTTTTTCTTTATTTCCTTTTTCTTTTCTTTTTTTCTTCCTTTCCCCCTTCCCTGTTTCCTTCCTTTCTTTCTTTCTTTCTTTGCTTCTTCCTTTCTTAACTTCCAGTTTAATTTCTATATCGTTTCTTGTATTTTTCGTAATTCCTTTCCGCATACCTTTTGGTTTCGGGCATTTCCGAAACTTCGATCTTCAAATGTGATTCTTATCGCTATGTCGTCTGCATTTGTCTATTCTATTCTTCCATTCAAAGCCAATTTTCTGCTTCAATTTCCCGCCATTGTCCTATTGGAGAAAATGCGTTTGCGGTGGAAGACCACTGCTGTACGTTTATCTTAATGTATTTCGAACAAATTTTATTTTCTTCAGTAGTCTTATTTTTCTCATCCTTGTTTGCAACCCGCGACTTAAGAGCACAGAGTATTATTCTCTTTCCCAATTTTTATTTATTCTACTACTCTGCTCAACCGTTATCCAGGAAGTAATGCTTCTCCTACTATTCTTGCCTTCACAGGTGTTACAAGGAAAGAATGAATTTCAATGGCGACAATGTGTATTTCTAAATTAAAACTTCTTTCGAAAACACCAGAAACTAGATCACAAGACAGGAATATGTCAGCAGGAAAAAAAGTCTTTATACATGAGCGCATATTACGTATAATCTTATTTATATCTTCCCCACCCTATCTCTCTTTCACACTCATCCTCTCAGTCGCACATCACTCACCCACCATATACACACACACACACACACACACACACACACACACATATATATATATATATATATATATATGTATATATATGTATATATATATATATGTATATATATATATATATGTATATATGTATATATATATATATATATATATATATATATATATATATATATATATATATATATATATATATATATATACATTCAATAAATAAGGTGAATTTTTCGGTATAAGGACTTCTAATACAGATAGAAGATTACTTTTTTTTTTCAACGTAGTCTCCCGGCACTGTCACACACTTTTCCCATCTGTGCACAAGCTTCCGTATTCCCTCAGCGTACAAATCTTTGGACTGATGTCTCAGCCAGTCGCTCACAACACTTTTGACTTCATCGTCACTTTTAAACTTCGTGCCTCTCGTGAACGCTTTCAAGGGACCAAACAGGTGAAAGTCTGAAGGGGCAAGGTCTGGGCTTTAAGGGGGATGAGGGAGCAGTTCCCAGCCCAGCTCGTTGATGGTCTGCACCGTTTGGGCTGCTGTGTGAGGTCTTGCGTTGTCATGATGCAAGATGACTCCTTCTGACTGATGACCCCTGCGTTTGTCCCAAGAGATAAGCTCAAAGTCCTTGCAATGTTATCCACTGTCAGACTGAATGATGTCATTGACTGATTCGATCACCTCAGGAGACCTCACTTATGTAGGCCTCCCAGGTCTGTCTTCATCCTCAACACTGCTCCGTCCTTCTTTAAACAATTTAGCCTACTTGTAGACATTTTTTTTGGCTGAACCATGTGGCGCTATACAGAGTTGACATTCTCCTATGAATTTCAACTGGTTTTCACCCTTCAGTAACCAAAATCTTGATAACTGACCGCTGCTCAATCCTGGATCATGCTTCTTAGTCGGCCATCTTTGTTAATCGCCAAAACTCTCAAAGTTTTTTTTTAATCAGCAAAAAAATTAAATCCATGTGAAAAAGAAGTGAAACTAAAAAAAATAAATAAGAGTAAGCTTCTATCTGTATTAGAAGTCCTTATACCGAAAAATTCAACTTATTTATTGAATGACCCTCGTATATGGTGCGATTGTTAAAATGTCGCCATTTTATATTTTTTATTTTGCACATGTGTGTTGTTTGTTTTGGATTTTGTCGACTGCACAATATAACCGGGTCAGTCGGGCACCATCTGTCAGAAAAGTAGCACCATAACCCAATTTACTCCGCCAGAGATTTGGAAACGGCATGTTGATCTGTTTGGCATTCGCGCCAAAATCTCCAACAAGAACATTTCAGAATGTTTGGTTGTCAATCAAAAAAGGACAGTGCACAGGATTCGGAAAGAGATGGGTGATATACCCAGTCAACATCATTGGAATGATCACTAGTGATGGCGACGCTATACCTTCATTCATTCATCTTCCAACAGGGCCTCGGCCTCAACACGGAAGCCTAACACATGTGCCTTGAGATGGTAGTAATACCCTGGGTCAAGAGCGTGGCTGCTGGAAGAACCGATGTCTAACAACAGGACTATTCACCATGCTGCACAAGCAACGGAACACAATCATGGATGTCAGACAATTTCTGCAACCACATCACCCTTTACATTAGGCCACCAGCCTGCAACCAACTTGATTATTATATGACTGGCGCAGCTGAGCGCAAGATTGACAAAACTCCTTGTAACACGAAAAACGAACTAGGCAAGAATTATGATAGCATTAACCAACTTAAACAAGGAGACTGTGCAGAAACGTTGCAGGAGTTTCCGATGTCGTCTGGAGGCGATTTTAGTGGGAAAAAAAGAATCTATAGTAATTCAAGATATGTTTGTGTAATTTTGGTAAATATGTCTGTTAATATGAAATGTCTGTCTTATTTTCATTTTTGTGTAACTTAGAAGACAATTTAAACATCGCCCTCGATTTTCTTATATATTTATGATCGTTTCTTCGTTTAACAAGCTGCTAAATCAAATACGAGGAAATGTAAAGTGATATATTATGGAGGTTCAAGTATATAAAAACTTTGGCTAACTATATATTGCCTTGAGCCATGTTGAGCGCGATACCAGTTGAATCAATTTACTTTTTTGGTTTGATTCGTTTTCTACGGCTTATCTACTCTTTGCAGGTAATTTAATGCCAGAAAATATTTTTTAGATTGGAAGAATAGTTTTAAGATGATAATGGTTTAGTGATAGAAATCTTACTAATTAACGCACAGCTGAGGGAGAAACGTAGATTCATGCCTTTCCCAAGGGTATTTGCGCGTGAGTGAATATAACGAACACAATTGGAATTTCAATTCAACATTCCGATTAACATTTCTGAGCCGTTATCGAATGCACCACCCGCACATACCAAGCTTACTCACCAGGTATTCCCAAGCGGTCACCCATTTAGGTACTGACTAGACTCTACGTTGATTAACTTCGATGATCGTACCGTCACAGGGGTTTCAATGACCTGATTGGCTTATGGACCCATATATCACTGAAGGTAAAGAACACTGAACTGACTTTTTTTTTTATTGCATCGAAAGAAATACTGCTGCTCGGAGAATTAGAGAGACGTTCATTCTATCTTGACCCCACTTATTCACCTGTGATTAGTTGTCATAATTTATTACTGTTAGCTATATATGAATTGCTACTGTTAGCTGTATATGAATTAACCGGAAATGGAAAATTGATTTATGAGGTCTCTGTGTGTTCACCCGGACTTCAATTGCAATAGAGACACGGAAGTAAAGAAACAAATCGTGGAAAAATTGATAATGAAATAGGATTGATTCCCAATACTGCGTGCTGGATAGTAAAAAAGTAAAGTCTTGCGTCTGATCACCGTATAGTGGTTTGCGTTATCATCACCGAAAACGGCGATAATTACTTCTTGTCTTGCAGACACCCAAAAATCCCGTAGCAGCTGTTCAATAATTCTTAAGGTCTTCCATATCAGACGTTGGCAGTGAATAATCTTGAGAGAGTAGGAAAGCGTAGTTCTTCGGTTCTTTCATCTGACAGGTTAGCAGTGGATATTCTGACAAGAAAAAAAATGGCCGCCTTTATAGACGTCGGATTGAATATTTCAAGTCTTCTGATTGGTTAACCTTCTGTTGGTAAACTATAAAATGAGTCAGCTCATTTTGCTTGGCTCACTAGTAAATAAGGATGTATCCAAAAATTGTAACAGAAGCGTCAGGTTAAAATATATATAAAAATACTGGCTTAAAAATTTGATATGGTAAGGTCACTATTTCCCATGATATCTTTTAAATAGATAAGAACTTTAATAATGTCATTTTTCAAATACTATATTCTGCTAATATATAATATCACAATAGACTTATAAATTTCGACACTCAAACTAGGATTTATTAAACCAACCAAAACAGAGCTAGGCTTATTCCCTAAAAATATAATTTTAAAAATTACTGATCAATTGGGTAAGGCTACTGGGGCCAATCTTTGGAAAGATTCCTCTGATACTATTAAATGGTTCAATAACATTAGTGATAAAAAGAAAACCACCTTCATTACGTTCGATATTGTTTATTTCTATTCGTCCATTTCTAGAGGTCTATTGAATCGATTAACTTTGCAAAGAACTACATGGATAATAATAGCAAAGAACTGTACGAGAAGGCACTCCAAAAAGTGGCTTTAAGAATAAACTTTCATACTTAAACACCATAAGTACCACTAATACAGATAAGAGTAGTAATAAGCGCAGAAATAGAAAAAGAAAATGTAATATAGTTCAAACCTCACTTCTATAGGTTATCAAAATTTAACATTGGTCAAGTGTTCCTAAAACTAATAAATAAACATTTCCGAAATAACCACATCCTAAGGAAAGTCTTCAATAGAAAAACAGTCAAAATCAGTTATTCCTGCACAAATAATATATTGAAAATTATGAATTCCCATAATAAAAATATTCTTAATAAATTTTATGACAGCAACAATTACCTAGTATGTCTACCCCATGTAACTCTGGAAACCGAGATCTTTGCCCAGTAGATAAGAAATGTAGGACATCTAACGTCATTTACCAGGCAACAATCTACCCAAAGAGAATAAGGACATCAAATTTGTCTATATTGGTATTTCCGCGGGAGAATGGAAACAGCGTCTATAACTATATGGGCACTCTTTTGCCAACCCCAAATTGAAGTGCCAAACTACACTTTACAAAAACTTTTAGGAATTGAGGGAGAAAAAAACAAAACCCTCACATTGACTGGAAAATAAATGGGTTTTCCCGCACTCTTAATAGCTTTAAAGGTTTAAATTTGAAGATCAAAAGATACTCTTAAACCAAAGGAATGAATTAATTTCTAAATGCCATCACAGCAGTAGATTTAAGCTTACCTAGACTCCGATCAAACCAACATGAACTATCATAGGAGGACATTCACCTGGGAATCTCTGCTCCTCCCCTGTCCGGACTGAACTCAACTGAACTTTTATCCCTTAACAAGAAAATGAACTGATCAATTAACTGTCACACTGCACATCTAACTTCTCCTCCCCTCTTTTTATGCCCTTACCAATTTCCCATATTGTTCCGTCCATATACATATCCCTCCTCCATCGCTAAGTCAGTAATCATTCTTGATGACTGTGAGTAATATCACCAGGAAATTTTCACCATCTCTTTACTTCGGTTGTCCTAAAATTGTTTATATACCGTTTCTATTTCTTTTCTCATCTTTGAGTTTATCTATTGAATTAGCCTTGATATACAGTACATATAGGCATTAAATCTCCATCAAATGGGTTACGATATAATAATAAACAATTAAATAACCTTTGAGCTAATTAAATATCAAATAATAAAATTTTTCGAAACATTAAATGAGTTCTTAAATTTCGATGCATATGCGAATATATGTGCGTGCAGGGGTATATATGGGTGTATGTATGTAGACATGTATATGAGTGTATGTGTAGGTATGCGTATGGAGACACACACATATATATGTAAGCCTTATATCCTATATATAATTATTATAAACCACTTAGTATATCCAATCTTAAGTAATCAAATTTTCCTATCATCATGAAACTTTCTAATATTTGACATAGGATACATACGTTAATACAGGAATTTAATAAGTAGTTTTTAAAGGGTCACTTACTGTTACATATTAGATTACAGATTGAAAGAATATATATCTAGGGAAATAATTTATGATTATACATTCGTACCTAACAATAATTTTAATTAGTTTTCATTTTTGTTATATATTCCGTCTAATTATGGTGGAGTTAATGCCCGGGTTTTTCTAACCTAACTAAACTCCTTTTATTATCCTTCAAAAATGTTTCATCCTAATATAGGGTATTTGTAGATACATGTCGGCTTATGTATGTATGTGCATGGATGTAGGTATCTAAGCGTAAGCAAGTATAGATGGCAATGCTAGTAGAGATATTCTTAGAGATGGGTACGCATATTTATCCAAATTCCCTCGAAATCTTTGAAAACACTCCCCCAAACTTTGAGCCCTGATATATGGACAAGTTTAATACACCAATAATTCTGTATTATCTCTCTTTCATCTTACTAAAGTTGCCTCTTGATTATTTTTTCACCTTTTCGTTAATTTTCGTGGATTCCCGTTGACTCAATCTTTGGCCGTGTGATCATTACAATGTAGGTCAGCTCATCGTTTCCCCTTCTCTCCCCCTACGCAGGATCTCCTATCTCCATGATATCTTTCCTGTAACGGTACCTTCTTCTGCCATATCTCTCACCATATCCCTTTGAATGTCCTCCCTCTCTTTTTTCCAACTGGCCAGTATCCCACGACAAACTGATGCGTGTGTGTGAGTCTGTCTGTAAGTGTGTGTAGTTAGGCAGCATATCTTCATTCATACGTTTCTCATTGAATAAGACAAACTATGCCTACTTTTTATAATAATACTTTCTACTTCTCTAGTCAGTTTCTTTATGTTAAGATGAAACACATCAAGGAAGTTGTCCTCGTGTTTTCCTAAAAATGTACTGTCTATATTATTCAACGAAACAATAATATACATATATGAGTTTAAAATTCAGCTAATCACACTATGGTTTCAACCTTTAAAGGAAAATATTGATAAAAGTATATACTAAATTCAGCTTATGTTATGGTCCAAGGTTAGGACCAAGGAAGAACAACAAGAACACAAGAGTAGAAATAACAAACATATATTACACAGGATAATAATACAAGATGTTGAAGGTGTTAGTATGACTGTCAGTCTGGTTTAGAGTGAACTACTATTGGCTCGACTCGGTTCCGTCTCGACTCGTTCTACGTCTCTCTTGAGAGGCGCAGTCTTTATAGTGTCAGAAAGAGTTCATTATGTCGTTATAGGTAAGTTCCCATAACAGCTTAGCATCACATATCGTGTAGCATGAGATGCTAAAGTGTCTTATTAGTTAAAGACAATTTTGTTATTTCTTCCTTTTATTATTATTTAGTATTTTGCATAAAGAGTGGAGTCAAAATTTTGCCTTAGGAAGATGAATACACGCAAATAAGCATTAGGCAATAAAAAATGACGTAAAACCACAAATTACACTCCAATTTCCGAGATGAAGCATTATCCTTTCTTATTAAGTATTGAATCGCATTTCTGTCATCTTATTTCCATTACTTTTTGTTGCAGATGCCTAGAAATCATAACACATCGGACGTAACAAATGGAAATATGATGTCTAGAAACTGAGCAAAATACTAAGAGATAAGAAATTTTCATTAGAAACAATGAAAATACTTCGGAACTGTTACATAATATCTAATATTGTATATGGCAGTGAATGGTAGACAATCTCTCATATAATGAAGAACCTGTGACAAGAGAGATGTGGTTATACCGACGGATACTGAGAAAAATATGGACTGAACATGTACATAACGAAAAAGCTGTAAATGAAAACATAAAGACACTTATTTCTGGCCACTTATTTCTGGCCACTTATTTCTGGCCATGAGTCTTTAACATTTACATAGCCTATTGAAATCAAGAAACACATGGCGAAAATAGAAAACTATTTTGTTTAAGGATGAATAAAGAACAAGGACAAAGAACGATTGTAAAGAGTCAAAAGTTTTTTTTCTAGCAACAAAAATGAGTAAATGACCTGCGAATTCAGATCTCATCGGAGACTACTTATTCCTTTTTGCTGGACGGGATTTAACGATAAAAAGCAAGCAAAACAAAATACATAGTTAGTAAAGGATATAGACGGGATTTCTTTTGTAATAGGTTTGGAAACAATTCAGACATTGGTGTTATATCGACCACATGAATTTTGGCGACGTCAAGTCATTTCTTAATTAGTCTTACTAAACCAAGATACTTAAGATAGAGCCTCAAATAGTAGTAAAGTGTATGACGAGGATTTTGCTACACCAATCATCCTAGTAGGGCGTTCTTATCTAAAAAAAATGCATTCAATATTTCGGTTAGTAATTCACGGAGGAGTAATAGATAGCGATTCGCATTGAGGAATCGGAGAGTTGATTTCGAATACCAGTCGAATCTGTTACATTCACTTAAATGCTAATACCCTTGGGAAAGGCATGAAACCTCTTCTTCTCACCCCAGCTACGGGTAAATAGCAGGACAGACCGGGTTCTATAGACTTGGATGACAACTGGTCTACCGCAGAAAGAAATGCTAACCTACTGCAGGAAGCAATCTGCGTCGTCAGTCATGTATTTGAAAGATACATGATCGCCTCAGCGTGTATCACGCATAGCACATAACTGACTGACGGAATTCACTTTGAACACAGTTCTGGGGCATCACTGGAAAATGCAACTATTTTATTCACAAAGCAGAGCGAAAAGTTATTTCTTTCTTAATACAATATTGATATGGCTGTGGGTAAATATGAAATTACGCTAAGAAAATATCTATTTCCAGATTACATAAGAACAATATTATATGACGAATTGTAAATAAAATAAATATGTAAAATGTAAATATGTAAATATGAAATTACGCTAAGAAAATATCTATTTCCAGATTACATTAGAACAATATTATATGACGAATGTGTATGAGTTCTTTGAATGACGTTGAAACATTACAAATTTTTTAGATAAATACTCTTTGCATTTGAAGTGTTTGACAATAAATTATCGAAATGAAAGTATTGTTGTCTTTTTTGTCAAATATCCATTTGTTTTGAAGCATTAAAATGCTAAATAAAAATCGTCAATATTCAACTTTGAATTATTTATTTCTGGATAAAACATTTCCCAAAACTTGATCTACTGATTAATATCTTCTGGCTTGAATAGAAGGCCGAAAAAAAAACATATCAAGAATATTAACACAAAATGAATTACTGTTTAAGCTATCTGGGAATTACAGAAAGAAAAACACGGATATATTTCATCTTGTGAAACTATTCAATTCTCAAAAGAACTCGATTTTGCTATGCTCGGCATTTTATGGGTTAGAAAGCAGCTAATCTTTTTTTTTATTATTCATTATAATCTCTATCTAAACTTATGGTTCATCAGTAATTTATCTTTAAAGTCAGGATAGCCAGCGACTCGTCAGAAAGTAACGCTTTCAAATATTGATTATCAAGTCAGATTTTCCTCAGTGGGAACAGTGGCGTAATACAATATTATGCGCATTTATAACGGTTTGCAGTTGTGACACACAAAGATATCTATAGAAATTATCTTAAAAATAAATAACTCGCGCCAATTAGCGCAATGTTAAGCAAACTTACCTCGCATACCATTCCGATAGTGCAACGAGTTTGTTACTCACTAGGTGCCTCATTTAATTTTCTTGAGTTTCTTGCGACTTTCCCACTCTTCAGTTTTAGAGACATGTTAAAAGCTGTATTTTTTTAAACATAAACACCATCTTACTAGAGAGCTAGATGCAATACAATGCCCCGTATACTAATTTAGGCTTAGTCATCACGTAAGTAATGGTAAAATGGCGTCGACCATCATTCGGAATGTCTTCCTCACATTTTCATTAAAATTTACGTCATCTCTTAGTGGACGACTAATTCCTGACAGAAGCAACTTTGCAAGCTACTCTGTCGATCTTTTCATATTAAATGTTTAGATGAGCCCGATTCGTTACTTTCATCATCTCAGACTTTTACAGCTACGTCCACGAAGGCGAATCCTCAGTATTCCGTTTGTAAAGAAGAAGTTTCCCCCAGAGAACCTTTTCCTGAAAACGTTTACTCAGTGGAAAATACTCCATAATTGATGCTTCAGTTAAACACTACAGTATCTTCAAATCATTGGTCAATATACCTTATCCTCATAATCTTCACTTTCTCCTACATTTTCTTATATCCATATCACAAAACACATTCAGTAACCTTCTACCACGAGTGGCACTTGAGCCTTTTATTAGGTTAACTTTAGTATAATAAATAAATAATTAAAGAAAAACTATTGCAATTATTACGGACATTTTGCGTTAAGTTACTAACATTCTCAAAGATTTGAGGATTTTTTTCTAATTTAGATTTATGCTACTTTCATAATCCTGGTTACAATTTGTAAAAAACGATATTATGGTGAAAAAATATTGAAACATTAATCCTAATACAATGTCTTATGTAATTAATTTATGCAACCTCATTATCATCGTCAAGTTCACTTAATTCTGGGTGTGTGTATCTTTAGTGAACTGTGTGAACACATGTTAATATTGGTAAAGAAACGCAAGCGAAAATAAAGGAGATTAGTTTTGTGTTTGTATTTGCAAGTTTATAATAAATATCAACTGTCTATATCAATAACTACCTCCGCTTATTAAATACTTGGATTGGCCAACATATGAACACGTAAAGTGATTGAGATCAGTTTTCAAACCAATATTTTGAATAATGTTATTCTAAGCACTAGAACCATCCGATTTAGAAGATAGACTTAACAAATTTTCCTGCTGAAACTATTATTATGTATGTATTCCTTTTTAGATGTGTTATGTACTAATCTAATCTGACGTCATATCTCCGTATGTGTGCTTATGTTACAATTTTCTTCTGTATTACCTGCCGGCATGGTTGTGTCAACAGTAGTTAAGCCGGTTCTCTCCAGAGGATTTTCTGTCACGGATAATACCTTGACACCAAACAGGACTAAATGCAAAACATGTCAAGGCAGATTAATCATTTTGTAAGGGTCATCAGCCATATAGTACAATTAAATAGACTAGGCTTCATAACTACATAATTGTTTTCATTTCACCCCATGCAAGGCGGGAAAGCCACTAATCCGCATGAGGTTACAAAGAATACAAAAGAAGACTGAGAATAAGAGTTATTGAGGAAAGGACATAAGATGAACGGGATTCACAAAGACAGACGATGGTCATTGACCTTGCATTTAAATTTTTGAAGATTGTAGTTATCAGGATCGCAAGTGAACAGAAGGTAGTTCCACAGTTGAGAAGTACGAGAAAAGAGACTGTTGAAGTAAAAATGGCGGATGCATTTAGCTATTTCAACGATAAAAGGGTGGAACTTTATGTCAATCTAGTACACGGTTAAATTCATGTATTCGGGGCGCCAGAGAATAAAATTTTCTCAGAGCAGTTGCCATAAATGTTTTTATAGAAAAGACAGAAGGAAGCCACGCCACGGTTAGAACCGATTATATTACTGGTCATTCTTTATATTTTGCAGCTAGGTGAAAGGCTGCATATACTGGAATCTCGGGGGAATCAACGGCTATGTGTACGTGAGCAAAGTGTGACTTCTAGCTGGAGGATATCGGCTGTGGTTGCACATGTAAAGAGATGGCTTCTTCCACGTTTTCTTGCCTAAGACATGTTCCATGTGAATGAATTATTCACTATCTTACGACCTAGATATGCGGAAGGAACTGGTGTGACGCTCAGCGATGTAGTGGGCCTACTACAGCATGGTTCATGGGACTGGTGATGAAATTGATCATGATAAATGAGGCTTTCAAATTATGATTTTCTGACATTCTTCCACCTTCAATTCATAATTCCTTCCGCGATTGTGTCTCGTATGAAGCCTAGTCTAATTCATTTTACTATATTTCACGATTAATCTGCTGTTTTTTTACATTAAATCCTGTTTGTTGTTAAGCTATTATCCTTGACAGAAAAGCATCCGGAGAGAATCGGTTTAGCTGCCGTTGACATGACCATTCGGCAAGTAATACAGAGGTACATTTTAACATATAAACGCGTAGAGAGATATAACGTCAGATTGTTAACTATTCCAAACAAATTTGTCATATTTTCGTGTATAACATAAACCATGTAGATTTTTACAATTTTTAAGCTGAAAAATCAACATTAATCCGAAGCAGTATATAATTTTTGTTTGAAGGTCTTTTTCACCATAATCTAAAAACATATATATATATATATATATATATATATATATATATATATATATATGTGTGTGTGTGTGTGTACATACATGCACATTTCCCATATGTGTGTATATATATATATATATATATATATATATATATATATATATATATATATATATATATATATATATATGTATATATCAAGCCATTTCATTTTACTACTAAAAAAATATTTTAATTAGTATTTGACCTCTGGTGTCATCCACTTCATTTTATGTTCAATTTTTTGCTTTCGAAGTTACCCATATGTACTAATTCACTCTGAAGTATTTATTCGATTGCAATAAAAATCATAATTTTACGCACTAATTCTGCTGCCAATGACCACCGGTAAACTCGAAATTTGATCTCGGCCGTTTTATAATTTGTTAAGTAAACTTTGTTCTTCATCGCATAATTAATATCCTACTATTGCAAGAAATTGTTCCATATGGCTAGAAATGATATACCATGTATATCGATAACATTTGGGTACTTCAAGCTCACCTCGCATGTTACACCCGTGTGTCTCTTGTTTTTTTATTATAACAAGCTCACTGGAAATTGGTTTGCTGAATGGAAACGCTATTTTATACTACTTTATGACCTCTGGTATTTTGGACTGACCTCTAAGTTCAACCTCATGTAGACTATACCAATGTGTACTTTTTTGGGACGTAGTAATCTAATCTTACTAAAAAATTGTTACATAAATAATAAATCCAATATTTCAAATGCTGAATTTCTAACATAAAATTATTATTCCACGGTCAACGCATAATTATTCCTCTGAATCTGTCATGTACTGTATTGAACTCAGTCATTAAAATATTGAGGATTGGAATTTCAAAGAGTTGCTCTTGGTCTTTTAAATCGATTAACTAGTAGGACAGAAAATGGCTATATTTGAATATTTATGCAATTTAATTATAAAGCAATCAGCATAATTATAATTATAATCAACCCATGCATCTCTTATTTCTAAAGATCAAGAAAGACTAGATTTAAATGTAATAGAAAACATACGTTTTTAAAATTCCATGTTTTTAAAATGAATAGACAAAATGATTATCTTCATTAATACCTAACACTCGGGGCAAAATTAGGGTTAATCTCAGGTGCCTGAAGTGACCCCAAAATCAGGATTGATGAAGAAACACAGCTATTTTTCTTTCTGATCCTATGAATGTATGAGCCTACCCTCTTTAATCCCAGCCTTGTTTCATATTCCGTTCAAATAGTTCTACGAATTATTCCAATCCATATTGCCTGTGGTGTCTTCCAAGAAATGGCCCCATATGCATGAACTTTGTGTTATATTCTTTTCATGTGAGCGTTCAGAACAATCCCTAATGTTTTTCTAATATCCCCTGTCGATAGTAAGTTTGATAAGGTCAAAGTGACAGCTGCTATCCAAAACGATCTTCAGTCTGTTGTTTATTGGCGCGAAAGATGGCTTGTTAACTTTAGTACCTCAAAAATGCTCTCCATTATTCATCTGAATGACACCTCTTCCATCAGCAAGGCTGATGTTAATCTCTAAGAGGGTCACTCTTGGTACGTTCTCGGGCTAAGCTTCTCGGCTGACATGAAATGGAAAGAGAGAGTATATTGAATCCCTTGCAAGGTCAGCTGGTAAGAAACTTGGTTCACTGTGTCGTGTGAGACAATTATTCTATCCAGAATCTATCCCCCATATCTATAAGTCTACGTTTCGTCTATGCTTAGAATATTGCTGCCACATATGGTCCAGAGCACTTGTTATTTATCTAGAGCTCCTTTATAAAATCCAGAGAAGAATCAGCGGTATTATTGGACCTAATCTGGTGTCTCGGTTTCATTCACTTTCCAATCGCTGTAAGGTGCCATTTCTATAAATACTTTCATGGTAATTTTTAGGATGAATTTTTGCTATAGTATCCAGTCTTTTTTTTAATTTAATCACAGTAGTAGACTGGCGTTCAGCTGGTTAGATGTAACCGTAAATTTCTTTTCTTTTCTAGTACTTCTCGTTTGTGGTAATCCCTTCCGGCAGCAAGCTTTCCAGACAACTTTAACCTTCAGAACTATATATACAATGTCAAAGGTTATTTACTGTCCTCCTGGTTATTCTTTCTTCTACCCACTCCTTATTAATGTTTCTGTTCCTACTTCTTCCAGACTCAGTATCCTTTTATGTCTTAATTGTTTTACTTCGTTGCAAGGGTTGACCTCTATTTTTTAAAAATATCCCATTTCTCATATTATTTATTTACACTTTCTGCAGTTGTCCGACCGTACTATGTAGTACCTCCTCCATGTCTAGGGTCGATCTTTGCAGACACAGTGAAGGAGATCGATGGACTCAAGTCCTATGTACGGGAGGGCTTCTCACTTTAACCATATTCTGTTCGATGGGACGGGGGAATAGATATTTTTTTTAATTTTTATGATGACGTTTTTAAAGCTCTACAGGATGGATTGTGGTTGCAGACACGACCTCTCCTAAAGGCAAGGCGCTTGTGGCCTCCCCAAATAAAAAAAAATATGCAGAGAGAGCTTCAGCAGTTTTTGTCCTTAGTTTCAATGTACAAGTAAAGATCCTGCTATAAACTTTGTCTTCTACCCTTTCCCGTTCAATTTCGTTTACAGATTATATCAATTTAATTTCTGATGCAGACCTTTTGATTAAGACAAGGTCCAGAGGATTATACCCATCCGAATCAATAGCACTCTCAAGAGTGTGATTGAGGATTATTAACTGAGGGGTCGAAAACAGAATTGCCGTTTTTGCTTTAGTAATTTTAGTTCTTAGTCCTATACACGCTTGTGAAGGCGATTTATTAAGCCGGCCATTTGTCAAATTTGCCCTCGCTTAGTTGCAGATAAATTGAAAAAATAATCATTTATTCATTATTTGTCCGTATTCCTAAGATGAAGTATTTCAACTATTTACATTGCCCGGAGTATTCTCCTCAACTTTATTGTTTCATTCACAACGTTTCCGTCGTTGTACGCTCCGGCCTTCTTCAGGTGATTTTCGTTGGAACTTCGAACCAAACCCATAAAAAGTTGACCATGCCCATCCCTGTCACGATATTTGCAAGCGGCGGATGCAGAAAATGGAATAGATTCTCAGTTACTTTATTGAAAGACCCAGGAATGTGGAAGTTGTATGTCACCCCATTCCAAGAAATAAACATGAGAAAAACGTCTACACAAACGTCATCGAACCAATCGTCAGAGAGGCCAACATACAAGGACATTCCAACAAATATCACCTAAAGAATTCCGGACCCTACAACGGTTGAAAAGTTTTAAATGTACGTGGGTCATTCAATAAATAAGGTGAATTTTTCGGTATAAGGACTTCTAATACACATAGAAGCTTACTTTTTTTTTAATTTTTCAAAGTAGTCTCCCAGCACTGTCACACACTTTTTCCATCTGTGCACAAGCTTCCGTATTCCCTCAGCGTTAAAATCTTTGGACAGATGTCGCAGCCAGTCGCTCACAACACTTTTGACTTCATTGTCACTTCGTGCCTCTCGTGAACGCTTTCAAGGGACCAAACAGGTGAAAGTCTGAAGGGGCAAGGTCTGGACTGTAAGGGGGATGAGGAAGCAGTTCCCAGCCCAGCTAGTTGATGGTCTGCACCGTTTGGGCTGCTGTGCTGTTTGTGCTCTGCAGTAAGCATCTTTGGCACCCACCGGCAGCTGACCTTGTATGCTGTCCCAACAGATATGTTCAAAGTCCTTGGAATGTCATCCACTGTCACCCTTCTGTCAGACTTAATGAGGTCATTGACTGATTCGATAACCTCAGGAGACCTCACTTCTATATGCCTCCCAGGCCTGTCTTCATCCTCAACACTGCTCCGTCCTTCTTTAAATAATTTAGCCCACTTGTAGACATTTGTTTGGCTGAAACATGTGGCACCATACACAGTTGACATTCTCCTATGAATTTCAACTGGTTTGCACCTTTCAGAAACCAAAATATTGATAACTGACCGCTGTTAAATCCTAGAGCATGCTTCTTGGTCGGCCATCTTTGTTAATCGCCAAAACTCTGAATGTTTTTTTAATCTGCAAAAGAAATTAAATCCATGTGAAAAAGAAGTAAAACACAAAAGAAATTTTTAAAAGTTACCTTCTATCTGTATTAGAATTCCTTATACCGAAAAATTCACCTTATTTATTGAATAGCCCTCGTAATAATAAAGATGACAACAACGGTCCGAACAAAGCTAATAGTGTAAATACTTTATTTAATATTACATTTTAATCAATTTTCTGTTTCAAGCGGAGACAAACATTTTAAGCATTATATATTAGATAACAATCAACATTTATATACACGTGACTTACGTTAGGGCCAAAAAAGACAGCAGTTTCTTTTTTTAATTTCACTTTAGGGGTTGTTTACTATTAGTTGAAATATGTCCCAGCATGAGAGTACTTTTGAATTTCCCCTACCAGTCGTTCGAACATTATACCTTGTTACGCGACAGCCAACATAGTCTTTCCATTATCGTGTAACGACAAAAAATGAGAAGACAGCCTATCGCAAGGAGATTATTTTAGCCCATTATTTTTACGTAGAAATTCCGTTTTCATTAAAGACAGGGTAAAGTAGAAAGTTGAGAGTTCATGTGCCTTTCTTTATAAACTTGCTGAGGAATTTACAGAACTCTTATGAACGGTCTCAAATATCTATGAAGTGAAATTATTCCGCTATTTTACAAATAGCCATGCAAGATAAATTCACAATTCCGATGAAGACAAGATATGACTTTTACTCATATTTTAATTTATTAGGCGTATCCTAATTTGAAATTATTTAATTTTGTTAATACTATGTGCTATCTGCTAATTGGCATGACATCTTGAGGAAGATACTGGTGACGTTTTCTGTTAACTTCTCAACACAGTTTTCTTTCTGTTAGGCTGGTTTCCAACCAACACTAGAAAACCTGATATATCATGTTATTTAACCCATAGATGGAAGGAGAAGAGATTGATCTATTTTTCTTTTTAAATTGATCTCTGCGAAAATAATCTCAGAGTAGGCGGCAACTTGGATTCGGATCGTGAATTCACTTTCTGTAATTATTTTATTAGGTGTGCGTGAAATTTGCACATATTTTTCTATCATATGTGTCTACCTTAATTTCGAATCGTTTATCTCTATTACAGATTATCTGTTGCCACAATTCGGTTCAGTTTTTTTGGCTCATGTCTGAGGTTTATCATTGTAATGCAGCACAAATCGTGAGAAAAGAGAGTGGAAATGGTGAGATTAACCGTTTCCTTATAAGGAAAGAATCAGCATTCATTGACCGAATAGTTACTGTCAATTGCAATTTATAAAATATTTCTCTTAAAACAGTTTTCTCAACACCACTAACTTGTATAGATCTTTATATTACTTTTGGCGCTTTCCTTCATAACCTTTTTTTTAAACCGTGTGCAACATATTGATTACATATTTTTTCTCTTAGAATTACAAGTGATACCCATTTTAGTTACTGGTACCGCTGAAAGTCTACAAGTAATTTAGTTATTTTTATTTGGTAAATAACTTTGTGTTTGTTTAGCACCAGTTTACGAAATACGATCTACTTCAATGACCCAAAGGGTTCATTGCCTTGAAGTCATTTTTAATCACTGATTTGAGAAAACTGCTGTTCATAGCTGAGAGTTTAGACATTATTTAACGAGTAGGAGTAGAATAAAAAAAATGTGTTCCTCAGATTTTCAAAGTAGAAGCAGCATTCTTAATTTGGAAATTATCATTCGAATTTTTGGTATTTCACTTAAACTTGTACACTAATCACTTGCTCCTATGAGACAAACACAATACATGAGACGAGTTCAACAAAATAGTTCCATGATGCGTCGTGCCATCAATATTTTTTCAATTATTCAGCCTCTCATTATGCGACTATTTTCTGTTTATTTAATATTCATTACTTTGTTTTAACTTTCTTCTCATTTTTCTATTTATTTCCGTCTTGCTTTCTCGATAGTTTTTCTTTCAGTAATTCTTTCCCTGTTAATCTTTTTGGTTCTATATTCACTTTCTTTTCTAAATCCTCTTTCCTGTATTTTGTTTCTATCTCTACTTTTATTAGTTTCTCATTCTTTCCTGTTTTAATACTTTTCTTTTTTTTTCTATTTTTCTTTCGTCGGTTATCTTTCTTTCATCGACTACCTTTCTTTCTTTTTTCCTAGTTTCTCTGTCTTTCGTTCTTTTTTAATTCGCACTTTCTTCGCTCCTTTACTAATATCTCTCTCTTTCTCCCCACTCCCTTTCATTCAGTCTCCCTTTCTTTCCTTCTTAGTCTCCTTTTCACTGCTTATTTACTAGTCTCCTTTTTTGTTCTTTACTAATCTCAATTTCTTTTCTTCTTCACTAGTCTTCTTTTCTTTCCTTCTTTGGCAGTCTCCATTTCTTACCGTCTTTATTAGACTCCATTTATTTCTGTCTTTTCTAAATTCTTTCTTTCCTCTTTGAACAGTCTCCGTTCATTTTCTTCTTTTGTAATCTCTCTCGCTTTTTTTTCTTTCTTTCTTTCTTTCTTTTTTCCTAATGTCTGCCTGTTTCCTTTTTTCTTAGTTTCTCTTTCTTTCCTTTTTTCATAGGGTTAATTTCTTTTTCTTCTTACCTAGTCTCACTTTCTTTTCTTCTTTCCCAGTCTCCCGTTAATTCCTTCGTGTTTCTCTTTTTCCACTTTTTCCTATTCTCATTTTTTTCCTTGTCTCTCTTTCTTTCTTTCTTTCTTTCTCTATTTCTGATTTGTTTTCCTTATTTTTTTAGTTTTTCCTAGACTCCACCATTCCTATCTAGTTTTTCTTCCCTTTTTCTGTTTCCTTCTCTTCTACTCACCAAACCAATTTTTTCCCATATCACATACTTATTCTAATCAATCCACTGGAATAAATCTTTCGTCAAGTCTGCTATTCAGTCTCTCTTCCTTTTCCGGTCTTCATTTCCACACCTCCAAATACTTTCTATTTAGGGTTTCATTCACAACATTCCGTTCAGAAATAGTGATAGGCCTTCGCAGTTTATGTTTCCTTTTTAGTAAGTCAATTTAGAAACCGATCCCAATTCATAACTCATTATTTCTGAATATGGGTAATAATCTCCTGCTACAAAATTATATATCCCGTGGGCATTACAGATTTTACGCTTCCACTGTATGACTTTAATATTTATTTGAAAATATTTTATCTGTAAAATGGCCCTATGTACGAAGG
>OZ038475.1:42266846-42296846 GCA_964036315.1 Acanthosepion esculentum | reverse complement strand
TGTTAAAAGAATCAAACAAGAATAAAGAAGGAAGTGGAGAGGAGAATGCTGAAAAAATAAGAAAGAAATAAAAAAATATTTGATTCCTTGAAAAACCAATAATTGCAAAAGAAATCATTGAAGCCAATATGCAATGGGTTTAAAGGTGAAGAGAACCGAATATGAAGAGGATATGTTTGAAACCAAAGAATTACAATAACATTATACAATAGAAACCAACACAGAAGAAATGTCCTCATCTCAAAAAACTGTTGAAATAGAAAATACACCCATACACATCCGTTTGTTATAATTCTCTTTCCAAATATAAACAATAACGAACTTTCCGATTAAACGAAGAAATAATAAAGTATCACTTAACATTGAGGCTGAACTTTTACAAACGGCTTACCTTCTCTCTGAATTCAAGGGCAACATTTCCCGGTTTATAAAATAAGGCTAGAATCAGAAACACATCCCCAAAATGTTGGGTTTAATTAATGAACTATGAAAACAAGTATGTAGTATTGAAGAACCACATAGAGTTATCTCTCCTGGATCAATTATAATAAAAGTAAATATGAACATTGTCTTAACTAGCCTCTCATATTGTTATGAAAATCCACTCCTCACAACCAAAATTGGTTTTCCTTCTGGTAAGGGAGTCAATGATGGTATCAAACAACTCCAGGAAATTTCTTATCTCTCTAACTGTATACCTGCTTTGTAAACCTCACAGGAGCTTATTAACACATCAAAAGAGACTTTCTCTTCCGATGCATAGGACACAGCTTTCCAAACTATCACTCAATTAAATATCTAGATCTGATAGAAGAAAATATATCAGCCCACAAAATCATACATTTCTGGGGAGGATATGATTACTGAAACATCTTAAACACCAACCGGAATACTCCAAGGAGGAACCAATTGCCCCAGTCTATTTAATCTTTTCCTCGACTATTCCTTGTGAATGAACAGGCGCATTAAGTCATGTGTGCTGATTATATAAGCATTCCATACCATTTCCCAAATGAATGTACAAATAGAAAACTGTGTTCACGCTTTCCATCCTAAAACCAATGTACTGATACTGAAGGAGTTCTATGCTGATGACATAGATATTCATGTTTATATAAGAATGGATGAAAAATCACCATTCTCTACCAAAGATTTTAAGAGGTCGGTTTCAAGAAAATCATTTCCTAAACAGAAATTATTGACATTATGATTTGAAAAAAAAGCAATGATTAGCTTATTACTTGAATCCATCATAAGCTTTCAAGATGTGGAATTTGCCAATACGAAATATTTCAAATACATCTGGATACTGATAGGTTAAGACAAAATTATTAAGTAAACTACAGACAGACCAGGTTTAGATGGGGGAAGATTTGTTCAGCACATCAAAGACCAAAGCATAAACATAGAAAATCGTGTTATGTTCTTATAAAGACTCGTTATATCGAAATTTACAAATGTATCTCATGCATGGCGCCAAATAAATTCAGAAATATATAAACTGTCAGCTTTCTCAGAACAATGGATAAAGAATACTTTGAACATTGCAGTGGTAATGGTGATATTAGCTGTCTCTTTATGAAAAAACATTCTCTATTTCTTGACTGGCAGGCAGTGCTACTTTCAGTTGAAATTTCTAAAATCTTTCTTTTAAAACTATTCTTCAAGAGAATACGTTTCTTATGGGAAATATATTTCTCAAAGTATTTGAATGAATTCACCCACCTACTATATATAAGGTTTATTGTAAAAAAAATAATTCCAGATTAAAATATGATTCATTAGATGCTTATAATATATATGTGTGAGTGTGTGTGTTTATGATAGTACATATATATATATATATATATATATATATATATATATATATATATATATATATATATTCGTTCTCCATTCATACATATTGTTAGTGTGCATACACACACACACACATATATATATATATATATATATATATATATATATATATATATATATATATATATAATCACACACTTTGTATGGTGTGTAGTGTTCACGTTTGTGTTGTGTGTGTATGTGTCCGTCTAGTGTGTCTGTTTTTTTCAGTATGTGTGTATATTTCGTTCTCCCTATATATATACTATATATATACACGTGTTTTGTATGGTGCGTTTGTGTACACACACACACACACATATATATATATATATATATATATATATATATATATATATATACATATATATATATATATATATATATATATATTCTTTCACTTTAAAATATGTTGTTTACTGAGTTTAGTGTGGCATAAAATACAAATAATACGAATCGCTTTGAAAAGACTGAATTCATTCCAAGCTGGAGTCATTTTTGGCGATCACCATCTGAACAACATAAGATATACTCATGAGCTCCTACAGATAGTAGTAAGAGAACGTGAAAAGAAAGCGGGAAACACCAATTCTAATAAGACAGTATGTATGTATCTCAGCAAAAGACACAATTCAGTATGTAAACTACGGATTGAAGACAGAAAAATCAAACATTTATTGAAAATTTAAATATCAAATATCTTAGGAAGTGTTTTAACAAAGGACAGAAAATCTGTCACCGCGATCCCAGAGCACATTGGAACGGTGAAAGACCCCCTCAAAAGAAAAGTGTGCTCAATTTATAATCAGTATCTATCCCCCTACACGACAGTAAATACTTGACAATCTCTTCACAGACAGTGACGGGACAAAGGGAAACAGAAATGTCTTTCTGCAGAAGGATGCTGAGAAGATCATGGACTGAACATGTGAGTAGCAACAAAGTTTTACATTTCTAGGACAGATAATGAGGAAAGGGGGTTCGGAGAATTTGACACTCACATGACACATTGGATGTAAGAGGGGCCGTGGAAAGCAGCGAATAACTGATCGAACGGGTTTGTGTAAATGATTGACAGAACAAGGTTTAGAAGGGGTAGCAATAAAGTAAAATCGTACTAAGAGTTAAAAAGTAGAGGAAGTTGTGAAGAGACACGATCTTCCAGGTACTGACTCATCAAATTTGTACTTTAGGTAAAGTAACAGAGAAAACTGGCATAAAGCTTAACAAATATATGTCAATCCCTATCGCTATTTTGTACGTTGGTATTAATTCTCCTTTTCATTGTTAATACAGGGATGATTACTAACAGCTAAAAGGAGAGGAAGTTGTGGAGAGCCACGATATCCCATATAACATCCTGTCCAAACAAGATTAGTATCACTTTCTGTTATGACGGCAATGAGAAAAAAAAACGTTCTTGCGTACATGTGTATGTTTTCAATGTGACTTATCACTTCAGGACGTGGGTGATCATTATTCTCCCTACCATGTCCCATGTAGCCCTTAACAGCGTTTTTCTCTTTACCAAACCTCCCGTCACGAGTTTAATCATCCATTAAAATGTAAAGTGGAAATGTTCTTCATGGACGAAATTAGAAATTTTACAGCACTAGTCATGTTTAATAGTTCTATTCTCAATGATTTGAAGGTCTATTGGGTCCCACGTTCACCCAAGGCCACAAGTGAAACTTATATACGAAGTGTGCTAGAAAGGAAACTGGACTGAAGTCACAAATAAGTTAAGTCAAATCCTAGTTACATGCTACAAGTTTTCCCATTTGAAATTATTCCCTTGAGTTTAACGAAATTTACCATACTTCTCTGCTACGCTTCCATGCACTCCTGGATTCTCCGGAGCTCCATCGTAACGGCCATCTTGATGCTCTCCACATCCGCAAAAAGGGTTCCCTTGATGACCCCCTTAAATTTGGGGAAAGGAAAAAAATTACACGAAACTAGGTTGGGTGAGTATGGAGGTTTCTCCAGCACGGCGATCCTCTTCTTGCCAAGAAGTTTCCTGATGCTCAAGGCGTTGTGACATGGAGTGTTTTCGTGAAGCAGTCAAGAATTGTCTTGCCCCAACCCTCGTCTCTTCTCGTGCACAGAACGAAGCTTACTTAACGGGATTTCTTTGTAGACATGCTGGTTGATCGTCTAGCCCTGCGGCAAGAATTGTGGACGTGGCCCCTCATATCGAAGAAGGCGATCAACATGAGTGTAACATTGGATTCCAACTGTTTTGATTTCTTCAACATCGGCCTTTCCGAACTTTTCCACTAAAGCCTCTGCGCTTTGTCTCCGTGTCGTACTCAAAGTTCGATTATTCTTCACTGCTGATGACTATCCCTCGAAAGTTTGGTTCGGTTTCAAGACGGCCGAGGATGTCGTGACATACCTCGTTTAGTAGCTTCGTTACGATCTTTGCGCAGATCTTCCGCATGTCCAAATTGCCAGTGATTCCAGAGTCTGATTCGGTTCACACCCAGGTCACTTGCGATCAGTCGGACAGTCATTTTTTTCTGCTCGTTGAAAGCCTTTCACTCCCGGGATCCTAGTTCACATATTTGCGTCCCTCTTTGAATCTCTTGTGCTACTCGAAAACCAATGAGTACGAAACCGTCTCATCGCCGTACACTTGGTGCAATATTCCGGGTTCTTCTGGCAGTGCTTTCCAGAACGGATGCTGTCATGTGCCTATCGCTTGACGGTTTAAAATTGAGAAGCTGTCAATACAAGCACATTAAACAGCATACAATGGCTACTTGCAATGGAAATTGCAGTTATATATTTCCCGGATATTACATCACAGGGTGACGCAAACCGCTAATCCCTACCCGATTCATAGCTCACACAAGACGCTATTTTTCTTACACACCTCGTATATAAGCTATTGTTAAAGCAGCTGGAAAATTTGTCATCTCATTAATCGCTCTTGCACATCCTGCTATGATTTATCTTATTTGACATGTATGTTGCGCGTAGCTGCTCAATCCTCGCATTCCAGAGGCTTACAGCAATAACACGTTGCAACATCGGTTCACGCACTATCAACGAAGTTAAGTAACGTCGATCCTGCTCAGTAGTTAGATGGGGGACCGCTTTTAAATACCAGGTTGGTGTATGCTTAGTTGTCAGGTTGGTGTAATGGATAACGACTTTAAATTGGAATTCCAGTCTGGATTTTCATTTAATTTACGCGAAAATACCATAGGAAAATATATGAATCCCCCACTTCTCCACAAAGATATGAGTTAATTAATAAGACTTGTATTAGTTAAGCATTATTATCTACAAATAATTCTTACCATCTAAAAATATTTTCTAACTTGAGATAAACAGCAAAATGTTGATAAACCGTAAAAAACAAATCAATCTCACGGCCGTTAGTTCAAAATAATATATTCGTCTTCTCGAAGAATTTTTTTTTTTAGCTTTTGCGCATTATATTCTACAAATGCAACATTTCAAGTATATCTCTTCCTTACCGTAAATGTTCAGATGAGGTCCATTATTTCTTGCTACCAGTTCAGGCATTTACAGCAAAGATACTTTTCGATTCATATCACACAGCTCCTTCAGCATATGACTTTAACCCTTTACTTGAGTGGCTCTAGATTTTTTAATATATTATAAAAATGTTGAAAAAATAAACTTGTAATTTGGAAGGAAAATAAATTTATGCTCTTTTGATATAATTTTCATTATTCGCTATATATATAAAAATAGGTTTAATAGGTTTGGACACCGTATCTCATTATATACAGACTCAAAGGGTTACTGTAAGTGAAAGAGAAGGAAAAGACTTTAAAAGGAACGGAAACTCGAACTTAAACAGAAAACAAGGCATCCAATATATATATATATATATATATATATATATATATATATATATATATTCATACATGTTTCATTAAATAATATAGACAAGTGTTGTCTATTTTATGTAAATTTTTTTCATATCGTCTGATAAGCTTAATAACATTATCATTAAACTAAGAATCAAAATCACAATATTGATTACATAAGCCATTATCAAAGATGACAATTACACAATATATTAAGCAATACACGAACAAGAAATTGATGATAGTCTGTTTTTGTTTACATGGATGATTTCAAAGCAACGATAAACATGTGCATATAAGACGCTGGATGCGAAAATCGCACCACAGCCTATGACGTCACACATGACTACACGAGAGTGAATTCGATGAGTATTGAGTATGAAAAGCCGTTGGTATAAACCAATGGCTTCTGTTACCAATTATATGCATTTAAGAATATTTGTCGAGATTTCATAGTTTATTTTGTTCAGGTTTTTGCAAAAATCAAATATAGTAATGCTAACCAGTTGTTAAATCAAAGTAACGAACTGATTTTCAACTGTAGACATAACAAATTTAAATTTCGCTAAAAACGTTTTTTAGGAGTTCACACTTGAAGTGTTGATTCGTTTATATGGATTCTAGCATATATGGGTGTACATATAGTCATGCGTATGTATGTATATATGTATTGATTTATGTCTGGATGTGAGTTTATATTGGGTATCACATTGTATTGTGTTTTTCTATGTAGTTGGATCTATGACTGTCCTGCTGATGTATACAACATTTATAATTCTAAATTAACAGATTTCGTTGTATTTTTTTACTACTATCATTATTTAAAATCCCTTCATTTGTGCTTGATATTATTATCGTTATTTTATTTTTTTATTATTTGTATTAAGGGCCCTTTTATTAGACTAACTAGTTTGGAATTTTGTTCATTTGTCCTGTCTAAAATAACAGGCCATATCGGTCAATTTGCTTAGTAACACGATGTACAAAGTTTACTTTAAGGAAAATGTTTACTTTAAGGAAATATTATTGGCCGGGTCAGTCTATTTTAGTCTTACTACCATCCATTTAACTCTTCTATTTCCTTTCCTTATCCTCTCTCTATCTCACTTTTTAAAAGAACTTGACCATCCGTCACTTTTCCTCTTCCTCTCCTTCTTTCTTCTCTTCTCTCTTGCTTTCCCTTCCCCCTGTCAATCTAATATATCACTCCAGAGGAATTGTCTCCATTTACTAAAAGATTTCGGTCTGAAGAAATGCATATAAATATCTTCACGAAATAAATTATAACCGATTTGTTTTGGTTTGGTTTGTTTTACGGTATATAAACCTCAATAGTTTATTCAATACCGAAAAGATTTTTACTGTTGCTAATATCTTTTTTTTTTAAATGCTGGTAAAAATTTTTCCAAAACGTATTGCTGGAATTAAAGGCTATTTTTCTACTTTCATATTGTTTGACGCCTTTTAGTAGGGGTTAAATATTTGCCCATAGCTGGGACCCTAACAGCTGCTACCAGCCTGTCTCAGGGTGGACCTGGAAACACCAGCATTTAAGAGGTTGTTCCACGCTCGTCAAAATCTTCTGATCAGACGCCTTGCTGTTGGATGTAGTTCATCGTCTTACCCAGGACGGAAATTATAACCGAAATGTGACTTTACGGTTTTCTTCTTGGTTTTAAATATATATATATATATATATATATATATATATATATATATATATATATATATATATATATATATATATATATATATATTTATATATTAAAGCCAGTTATAACAAGCACATATCAAACAAGTACGTATGTAAAAGTATATCAGATCATTACAGAATAAATTGAATTATATAAGATTGAATCCATAAGGAAACTTTCTAGTGCTTTATTTCTCATCAAACTTTATGAAGAATTATTTGTCAAAGATGCATTCGGGCAATTTCAAATTTTAAAGAATGCTGTCTCCAGGAAATAAAAACATAAGTATATTCAATATTTCAAGAAAGAACAGAATTTATGAAATACATGAGCATTAGAGTTGTTGCCACAGAGAATTCTTCAGGCAACTGGTTTTGCCGTGGAAGATAATATCCGAAGAATGGAGGGAATAAATATGTAATACGTTGTGCACGAAATGTAATGATGACTGAGCCGATTCGATGTGACTCAATCTTTTCAAAGGAAACCATTATCCAACCTCAGCCCTGACCTTTTAAGACGGTAGATAGTGTTGTATAAGTTGAATGCTGAATGACATTTATCGTATATTGACGCATATCATGTTTTTTCTTCCATTTCTCCGTTCTCGTGCATACATTCTGACACACGGATAGACAAAATAAACACTGACATTAGGATAGGCACAAACATGTTTTATACACATGGACCCTTAAAACCTAATTGAAACCTCAATTTATCAAGCAGTGTATTATATTTTTAAATATTTTATATATCGAGATAAACACACTAAACGTTTAGGTATGTTGATGCCACTATTCGAATCATAACAAGTAAACAAAGAATAATCTGCAATACTATTGGCTCTGACGTGGAATCTCGTCTTCAGTCACATTCCCCTTGTCGTAAGATAGTTTTCCTTTGTTTTCTATAAATATTTACATGATAATTGTTTTTAAATCATTCCTCTTTGTTAGCTACACATTATGAATTTAAACGCAGTAGTCGATTGTCGGCAAGATCTTATGATTTCACAGTTGAAATAGCTAGATGCAACCGTACGTTTTATGCTAAGAGTTTCTTTTCTCTCATATAAAACTTTGATCTTCAAATATTCAAATGCAATCTCAATCGTTATCTTCTGTCTTCTTAATTCCTACTCTTTTATTTTTATTTCTCCTTAATAATGCTTTTCATATTATCTCACACTCAGTAACACCTTGCGTCTTAGTGGATTTATTTCCTTGATTGGGGTGAAATTATTTTTTTAAAATGTATGTGTCGATATATCTTTTGCTAGTTTGGGACCAAAGTCGTTTTTACACTTCGGCTCATTTAATTATCTGATTGAATATGAAAAGTTAAAGCAAGCAAAAACACGATACAATATTAGCCGACACGAAGACCTCCATTAATGTGTTATAAAATGTTATGATATAGCCATGATTCTGCTTCCATTAACAGACAGGCATAACTTAATATACTTAAAAAACAGATATTTCTCTACTTATTAGAGGTGGTGGCTATAACGATTATTTGTATTTATGAATCGGGTCACTGTCACAGAATTAGTACCTGGGATGTCAAGGACCCTATTTAAAATATTATACATATATCATTTACTTTTAATTTATTGTTGTATTTTGTTTATGGTGTTCTTTCATGATCTTATAGAAAAAAATAAATTAAATTAAAAAAAAACATTTTTTCATGAGAAAAATCGAATAAAAAGACGATTTTTTTCCTTTTTAATTGTAAGTTTCAAAACTTCAAATATCCAAAAATAGGTTTCATTTTATTTTCATTAAAGAAATATAACTACTTGTAATTCACACACCTTATGGGTAAATCTAAAAAAATATTCAGAAAGCTACTTGGCTAATGAGGAAATTTGACTTTTTTCTTTCTGTTTAGCACGAGGAAATAAGGAAAATATTACCAGGGCTCTCCACAATTCCCTGTCCTTTGTAGCTCTTAGAAAATTTTGTCTTGTTGCTATCTTTTCTAAACTCTGTTCTTCAATCCATTTACAGAAATTCGTTTTGTAGGTGATGTACTTTTGTCTTCTGCCCATTTCCCCTTCAATATGCTCTGTGAGCGTCAACTTTTCCAAGCCCTTTTTCCTTATTATATGCCCTAGAAATTTCAACTGTCTCTTTCTGATGATGATGATGATGATGATGATGATGATGATGATGATGATGATGATGATGAGTGTGCTGTTTATTTCCATTTTCTCTAAAACTTTATCATTGCTCTCATGTTTAATTCAAGGTACGCTCAGCATCCTCCTGTAGAATTACGTTTCTGTTGCTTCATCTCTTTTTCTGTTAGCAGATTGTCCAGCATTCACTGCCATATAGGAGGACCGATATTACATAATAGTTCAGTACTCTTTTCTTTGTTTCTAACGACTTTTTCCTGTTTCTTTCCACGTTTATAGAGTTAAGAGTGACAAAAACTATGTAAAAAAAAACAAAAATTAATGATTAAAACTAATGCTAGCCTAAAGCCTTTTCCCCCCACATTTTCCACTCGACTCCTATAGTGAATCTTTCTTCACCGCTCACTGTATATTTTTACGTTCTCCAGCGGAGCAGTACCAGCCACTATGAGAATCCCATATATAAAGTAATGACCTAAACGTTGCAAGTGAAAGCAACATAAATAAAGGTGAAAGAATTCCTAGTATTGAATTAATAATCTCAATAATGGACCTCAGAAATTACAAGACTACAACAACCATCCGCCCTTGCATGGAGTATTGCTGCCATATATGGTCTGGAGCCCCTTCTTTTTGCCTCGGGATTCTTGATAAGATCCAGAGACGGGTATGCAATGTAATTGGCTGTGATCTGGCTTCTCGTCTGCAGTCTCTCTCTCTCTCTCTCTCTCTCTCTCTCTCTCTCTCTCTCTCTCTCTCTCTCTCTCTCTCTCTCTCTCTCTCTCTCAGACGCGCCGTCGCCTCTCGCTGTCTCTTTTACAAATACTTCCATGGTAATTGCTCCGATTAGCTGCTATCGCTGATTCCCAGGTTCCATGAATTCAAGCGTCCTACGAGGCTGGCATCCCGTTCCCACCCTTTCACTGTTGAAACTGTTAAATGTAGACGTCTCTTTTACTCCAATAGCTTCATATCTCGCACCTCACGCCTGTGGAACTCCCTTCCTTATTCCTGTTTCCCTGACAACTATAATCTCCAACTATTCAAATGTAACGTCAATCGACCACTCCAGTTGCATTGATCTATCCACCATCCTTCTCCACATCCTTTCCTCTATCACTCCTCTCTGCTCTTGCTCCAAATCCTCTTTAACCCCTTGCGTGCTAGTGGCTTTCAGCCTTGCCTGGGGTGAAAAGCTTAAAAAAAGCTAATACTCCTAGTGTATAAAAACAAATTGGAAAGAAATTATAAAAAAATAGCTAATTTTAATCTTTAAAAATGTAAATGCAATGTCACTCGCTATCTACTGTCCTCCTGATTATTCTTTTCTTTTCATGCTCATGTCTCTATTCCGAAATCTTCCACACCCATTGTGTTTAGTGGCTTTAGTGCGTTGTTTGAGATTAAATTAATTAAAAAATAAAAAGCAACAAAAAATTACATGAAAGAAATTTTTGGCAGAAATGAATGATTATAGTGAAACTGATTTTTGTAAGGCATTCACAGAGTGTACATTCAATTTATATGAATATCAAAAGTATTCCCGGGTAATAACCCGTTTCCGTTTCATCGGAAATTAAATCTAAATGATTATCTTCTGTGTGCTAGGTTCCTGCAGGACGTAGGCGAACATAGCTCTTCACAACTTACTATACCTTGAAGCTCTTAGTATTTTTACATCACTCTCAACCCCTCGTACCGCTATCCATTTACTTAAACTGGTCCGGTGGGTGGCCATTTGCGCCACCCCTTTGTCCCTTTTGGCTTGAAACTGCAGTTGACTCTTTCTGAACCTGCGTTTAACCGTCTTTTTTCTCATTTTCCTTAAGACTTCTTCGTTGATGGTTTTCATTAATAATTAACTTATGGCTGTAAAATGCCCTGTGTTTGAAACTTAAAGGGCAGTGACAAAATTTATAGCTGTATGCATGATACACTGTAGTTCTATGATTAAGCACGAGTCGGGGTTTTTTTGTTTTTTGTTTTTTTTACATTTTTAAATGCTTCTCACTTCAGCATGTAGACGATCATAACACAGATTACTTCATTATTATTATTATTATCATTATTATTATGATTATTATTATTATTATTATTATTGTTGTTGTTGTTGTTCCGTCCCCAAGTGTACGCGTCCGTCTCATTCGCGTGCGTAATCTCGAAGACAGCCAAATAAACGCCTTAAGACAATTAAGACTCTGAAGACAAAGTCCCGTTAATCGGTAGTTTTATTAAAGGCCAAAAGGCGTTTTTCTGCCTGTCTTTGAGATTACGCACGCGTATGACATGAACGCATACTCTCGGGGCAAAAGAGGAAAACGGTGATGGTTAACTTTGAGGTGAGATTAGGAGGATGATAAAAGTATGAACCATATGATCATGCTTTGACTGTGAGTGTTCTGGTGATATACTAAGGGCAAACCGGAATAGGTCAAAATGGTGACCAATCTAAAAGGTACCTAAATTACAAAAGTGGCAAACAAATGAAGCAAATACAGTTTCTTTACTGTGTTAATAGAACAATGATAATAATAATAATTAGTTGGCGTAGTTATAATTCACAGAAGAAGATATTAATAATAATAATAATAATAATAATAATAATAATAATAATAATATTTCCTTTGATTTCTGCAGTGTACACATTTCTTTCCTGGTCCCGTCCAGAGACCTAAGGTTAGAAATGGCATTATAACATTTTCCACTGACCAATTAAAAACGCACGCACGCACACACACACACACACACACACACACACACACACATTTTACATAGATAAAGCCCTTCGTAAGGTTTGGGCTATACTCGTGAGAACGATTTTTTGTATTTCTTTAAGGCATGGGCTTACAGGATTCCCTTAAATGAGTCTACTTGAATTTTTTCCAACCAATCCGAGAGCTCCAACTACAACAGGGACTGTTGGTATTATTACTATTATTATTATCATCATCATCTGTGAATTATCATGCATTTTGTGGAGGATTGTAGTGCTTTTTTTTTAATCCAAACTTTTCGTTCTCTTAGACTGGTTGGAATCCCAAACTTGAGAAAATGGTCTACCAAGCTATTTACCGCAAAGCTGGTGTGGGGAGAAGTGATATATTCATTCTTTTCCCCTATGACGAAATAAACGAGGTTGGAATTTCAACTCGGCTCCATACTTTTACTTTCCGTACCGATATCATTTTACCTTATCCGCACAACCCCCATTTCCCCACATAGTAATTTTTAAAAAATCCTCAGTACTTCTATAATTGACTATTTAAAATAGTTAAACAGAAACGATAATTTTCCCGCATACCTCTTTCAAACTTGTGCGACTTTTCACTTTATCAATTTTGGGACGAAACTTTCGCACATCCTCCTCCATACAGAGTAAATGAAAACTTTGGAATTTTATTACCAGGATATTTATTTTTCCCTTGCATCATTTTCTTAAGAAAAGAGTTCACGTTGCGGTTCTTGTCAGATTTTGAACAGGACTATTGAAGTGAAAAGCTTCAATTACTGCGACAGGCAAGGTTTATTTTATTCTTACTCTTTGTACAGTGGAATATATTACCTAGTTCTGATTTCATTAAGCTACTCTGTGGCAACTTAAACGGTTTAGATGCAGAAAGAATGTCAAACGCTGTTCTTTGATGTTTCTCTTCCGAGTTGGACATGGCAAGAATTAATTCGACTTTAGTGGAAATCTTAGTGAAGCAGCGGAAAGTAGGTTAAGTAACTGAGTATTTGCGACAGACGGTAACATCTGACTGACAAGAATATGACAGTAATTTCCAGCCAATCCCTTGAACGGGAAGACCTGCATTAAAACATTGCCAGTATTACTAACGACTTTTTCTCTTTGTTTTATGACGTATTTTAAATTTGGTTTTTAAAACCTTGTCAAAAGTACAAATAAAAAAGATATATGTATATTTGCGAGGAATTATGGAATGTTAAGTAACGAGACATTTTGATTTTAAATGTAATACAAATGAATAAAACATAACTGTCTTGGAATAAAGATTGAAAAAGTTGAACTAACAGAAATCAAAACAGAATTGTCAAATTTGCTTTTAAATTGTTTAATTCTACAAAATGTCAGTTAATTCTAGCTTGAAAACGAGCATTATTTTCCGCTGAATTCTATATATATATATATATATATATATATATATATATATATATATATATATATATATATATATATATGTTTTATCACGCATCCAACAATTGCTCTGAAAATTGCTGTCACATTTGGTCTATTTCTTCTCCTATATATTTTGAGATTCCTGACAAAATCCAAAGGAGAATCTGCAATGTTATTGGCCCTACGCTGGCATCTCGGCTTGAGTAATTTCCCCACTTCTGTAATGTACATTCCCTGTGCCTTATCTACAAACACTTCCATTGTAATTGTTCTGTTGAACTTTCCTCTATGGTACCGAGACTTTATGAATTTAAGCGCAGTACATGATTGGAGATAAATTCTCATCATTTTATATTTGAAATGGCCATATGTAACCGTAAGTTCTATGCTAACAGTTTCTTTTATTGCACGTCTCCCTTGGGGAATTTTCTTCCCAGTCAACATTGATCTTCAAAAATTTTAATGAAATATCAATCGTTATCTTCTGCCTTATTAATCCCTGCTATTTTATTTTTCTCTTTCTTTAAAGTGTGTTTGCTTTTCTCTTACTCTCTCACACTTAGTAACTCCTTGCATTTTGGTAGCTTTATTGATTTGTTTAGAGTGAAATGATTTAAAAAAACATCAACAGAAGCACCTATGCATATCGAGGTCTTCTATTGATATAAGTCTAGAGATTGTAACTAGGCCTCTCATGTAGCTTACAGCCTATGTTATTACGCAGCGGTCACCAATCTTAGTATTGAGCAGGTTCAATGTAATCGTCTATTTTATCAAACGTATGCAATTTCTTTCATAGATCATTAGTAGCAGACATGCGCGTCAAATTAATCATCCCTCTACGACAACCAGGTATTCAAAATAGAACAGTCCTTTAATAATAGGATTTTCATACTACTCAGCATTAATTAATTTCCGTTTTCAAATATCTTTGCCAAGTATTCATGTGAATTAACGAAAAATTGATATGTGGAGTTCCTACATCTTGAAGATTGTTATCATTAAACAAACCACGTCACCCGGTTTCTAGTAAAAATTCAAATACACATTACGTCTTTTGTCCCTGGCTCTCTTCTTGTCCGTCTTACTCGCACTTTTTTCTTTCCCTTATCTCTTTCTTACACACACAATTGACTATCCAAGTAGCGAAAAAAATAACAAGTTCGTTAAATGAAAGCAATACGACCATTGATCAATATAAATTTAATATATTTCATCTTCGGAATCAATATATGACAGAAGAGTGATGAGGTTCATAAAATGTTCTCGGTTCAGAATCTGAAAAAACGTCGGTTTTGTGAGAGTCGTAGCCAAGACGAGAACATTTCAGTGTCCTCCTCATACTCAGGACCATCATTCCTTTAAATGTGAATTCCTCTCAGGTCTTAAGCGATCATGCTTCTCCGCGGATTGTGTCAATTACTATATGTGACTAATCATAACTTCTTGAGAAAGATATTGGAGTGTTTCTTGTTACCTTCTCCATGATTTGGAATTTAGAGTTTGACTTCTCTTACACTATAGCATTTCAAAGTCACGTTGAGAATAATCAAACTCAAATTGATATTAAATAATTTAAATTAGACTAACCAATTTCAGTTTGAGACTAAACAATTTCAAGTTGGTACTAAACAATTTCGAATTTATACTAAACAATTTCAAGTTTGCAACTATTTTTTCAACAAAACTAATGAAGCATAACATTGAAACTGGGGTAGCAAATATTTATTGTCACTAAATCATGCATTATAGAATATCAATGTACTCGTGCATGTCAAAAATTCATCTCCTCAAGATCCAAGGCTGGCTGTATAAATCGCAGAAGATGTGCTAGCAGAGCAGTACATTTAGACAGGGTTATTAGGGGTAGATTATTAGCAATCCCTTGCTAAAATTGTGCACTGCGAAATTCAGTTTAGGTTCCATTTCTCCGTCCTTCGCCTGCAAGAACTCGAGAAAGCTTCAAAGCTACCTCGGATTTTACACCAGCCTTAAGAATTGACCATGCTCCTCCTATATGGTCCGAGGCGTAAGAAATGATGATAGGCAAACAAGGGTTCCAGAAATACGATTTCCAACGAAGCATGGCAAGGGGCATTGTCAGTCATCAATAGCGTAGCTGACTGGTATCTGTCCTGGACCCGTCGTAAACAATGTCTGACAAACTCTTCATAATATTCTATTTTGAATGACCCTCGACGGATTTCATGATAGATTAATCCGAAGCTACTGATCCCTCCAATTACGTGACTATTTGCCCCGCGAGTCCCGGCGACAACTATAGTTCAACGACACCAATTCCATGATCGCTCTTCCGTACGAGAAATATACCAATTAAAATGTGTTTCATCAACATAAACAACTGGGATATTGTCGGCCTAGAATCGTAGAAGCTCATGGATATATTGTTGACGTTTGTTTTTGTTGATATCGCTATTCGCTTTCTCCGGCTCATTGAAAACTTTTTTGAGTGTGAATAATAGTCCATTCAAATATTGTCGAACACATTCGAAAATCACAACCATATTGAATAACTGCTGTATCAAAGCTGCCAGCTGCTTCAACGTTATTCGTGAATTCTCCTCCACACACTCTTCAATAAAAGCCTTGTGTTCAGCACCGATTGGTTAGTCCAACTTGAAATCTTTTAGTTTCAATTTGAAATTGTTTAGTGTCTATTTGCAATTGTTTAGTATCAATTGAAAATAGTTTTGTAGCAACTTGAAATAGTTTAGTCTGAATTTGATACTTGATTAATCCAACTTGAAATTGTTTAATACCAACTTGATCTTGATTATTCCCAACTTGGACTTGAAATGCTATAGATAGTCCAGTCTACCATTTACCACACAGCTTGGGACAATCTACTTATGGTGTCTATTTTGACTATACTTAGATTAGTAGTTCGCCAAATTCTCATTACTCTCTACAGGATTCTCTATAGTGTTCCCATATTTGCGTACTTGCGTCAAAATAAAATAAAATTATAACATACGTAATGAGGATTTATTTTGAAATAATATTATTGCCATTACATGGTTAACCTGATAGGATTTCAGTATCATTAGATACATTCCTCCATATTTTCACTGGTTCTCATACTTCCGGTTTCAGTTGAATATTAACGGTTACAGTTAGAGTTTAGAGAGTTCTGTGCCGTCCAGTAACGGGGACAGAATGTCCTTCCTGGTATTTCACATGCTGCGTGTTAGAGTTGCCAGCCGCCGGAGGTGATCTTGAGATGAACAGAGAGTTTGGTAGTAGACAAAAGTTGTCCCAAGTATTACCTAGCTACCCACCTCGTGTAAGTGATTATCTGAATAAACTTCCGGTCGCGCTGTGGCTGTAATTTTTATACTTCCGTTTCCCTTTAACCTTGCAACGCGCATTTCCCGGCTTTTGATGAACGCAGAAACGAAGGAGAATACAGATGTAACATGGGGTTTCATGTGCGTGGTCGATTAAATGCTGAGAAAGGGCCTCATTGCATGTTTACCGCTCCCGTGAAATTATAACCTATGAAAGTTAGCACGTGACCGCTAAAGGGAAATATAAGCTGTAAAAGATGTAAGTAACCCAAAACAAGATAGTTGTGTCAAATGCAATAAGAAAGTAAATTCGTACCTTATTTTGATGTTTATTTACCTCCTAGAACATTATGAGTGGAAATGATATTCTCTATTGATGTGAGTGTTCTTAAGGACACGTGGCACAGTGGATAAAGTCGTTGGTTAGATCCAGTTACATGATCCAAATAGTTGTGAGTTCAATACCTGGTTAAGGCAGTAGATAACTAGGAGAGGTGAATTAACAGGAGGTAACTGATAACTGACATCGATTAGACATGGCACCTGTAACTAGAACAGTCTACGCCAACGGGCGAAATAAAGGGTTGTTCGACATTCCAACCACCTGAAGAAGACCGGAGCGTACAACGGCCGAAACGTTGTGATAAATATGGCAACAAAGGTGAGGACAATAGTCAGAATAATGTAAATAGTGATATGAGTTAATATGCAAACTATGCAACTTAAATCAAGGGCATCAAACACTAACTGAATTAAATCAAATTACACGAAATACAATGTATAAAGTGTAAGAAAAGATAAAATTTAGAGACGCTTAAGCGAAATAATTTTAGAACGTGTTCAACCTATAAATCTTTACTATAATCGAGTAACTATAGTAATATAAATTTTAGCGGAATTAACATTTCACTCAAAACGTTCGTGTTAGATTTACGAAATCTGAAAAATAAGAAAGGACTATTACTAATTATTAGTGGAAAAATTAATATTAATCTTACAGCGTTGAATACTATATGTTTCTTGTAATATTGGGTATATAATTTGGGGTCAATTGTATGACGAAAATCATTTTTTCCAATGATGCATTTTTATTATCGAATTATGATTACAAAAGATTAAACACATCTGAATTCATACTGGGAACGCTAAAATCAAGCAGGGATAAAAATGTAACATTTCTGGTAGTGTAGTAAATTAGTAATGGAAGCCCTATGCGAAAATGTTATATTCGGTTTGCATTTTCCCTATTATGGGTATTATATTCATGATATAATAACATTTTAATATCAGGGCGGAACGGAATAGCTGAAAAAAGAATGACAAACATGTTTTGTTCTGAGAGAAAGTTTTATACCGAAAAATCATACTCAAAATCATATTCAAGTTTTTACATATGTCCCACACAGAGAAACGATATCAGTTGTCTACAATAACAAGCAGTGAGAAAAGGACTGAAAAGAGAGAAAGTAGAGTTGTCACAGGGATCTTCTGAGTTTTTGGAGAATTCATATTTATATTATCCTGGGATGATTTATCTTCTATGTCACGAGCGATGAGATTTCTCAAACAAGTAAACAGCTAGTCATGGGTGTTTCCACAACAGGGAGATCCTGGCTGAAAATAGTTTATATATCTGATGATGATATATTCTAAAAGAGATACGGCTCTATGGAAATTAATATTTGCCAATTCGCCCGGCTGAGGTAAGATCTCATCCGTTCTAAAGATTGAGTGATGACTGACCACTTTTTTAAACATGACTTCATCACATCCAAAGGGAGATAATCATCTTTTGAATCCTTACAGTAGGAACATCGAAAGATGGCTTCCAGAAAATAATTAAGACTTTGAAAAATATTATGAGAAAAATAATTTAAAACTACTAAACTGCAGTGTTATTAAGCTCCTCCATAGCACATTCAACGGTCGAAAGATTTGTGTTGCTTCAAATTTTTTCATCTGTGAAAAGATTGCCCATTATTCGCAATGGGCAATCTTTTCACAGATGAAGAAATTTGAAGCAACACAAATCTTTCGACCGATGAATGGAGCGAATACAATGGGCTGAATTTGTATAAAGTAAGATGGAACAATATGAACACTTATATTTACAATCAGAAAGATATATTTTTCAGGGACACGTAATTTGGAAAGCGTCACAGTGCATTGAAAGCTAGGGAAGCTGCGAAATACATAGATATATAGAGTAACCCACTTAGCTATTATGCAGAACAGGGACAAAGAGAGATGGCGAAAAATCTGAACTTACTTAGAAGGCCAAAAGGCTACAATTTGTGGTGACCTATAATCCCACACATTATGAAAATACTTGGCTCGTAAGAAACAAGAAATTAAGATTATATAAGAAAAAGAGGTACACAAATGTCAATGACTCCTTTCTTTTTTCTTTTTATTCTTCTTTTATGCGCCGTCTTCCTCCATGATGTGGGGTTTATCATGGCTATCCCAAACAATTCTGTCTCTTCTAGTTCTAAATTTTACACTTTAAAATCCTCTTTTTTGTACTCCTTCTATAAATCGATTCATATCAACTCATTAGGTAGATTACTCTCTGTATCCTTGTACTCCTTCAGAATGTCCAACGGGTGTTACAGTTACCTGTCCTACTTTCATGATGCGTCCCAGTAATGTCAGCTGCCCGTTCTGGTTTTATGTAAATAAATAACGAGGATGTTTTAAGGAAAATGAGAACGAAAGAGATACGTGTCCAGAGATTCACAGTTGGTATTTCTGGGATCCATAATGAGGAAAGAAGGACTGGATAATTTAACACACAGAAAACATACTTAAGGTAAGAGAAGTAGAAAGAAAGAATGGGTAGCTAACCTACCGAGCTTGTCTAGATAGATGGAAGAACAGGGATTTGGAGAGATAGTAAGTATAAAAAATATTGTTTAAAGCTAGGAATGATAGAACGTTGTGGAGAGCTATGAATACCCACGTTCTGAAGAGCCATGTCGCATAAAGCGAGTAAATTGTCTTTTTATTTATTGTATTAGAACTTCCTTGCTCATGTGTTCTATTCATGTTATTTCCAACATCCGCCTGTAGTATTACATATCTGTTTCATCGAATATTTGGGTCATTAGCGTTTAATTTTGGTGATTTAGAAAGGCTGTTTTAATTATTCAATATGGCGATCTGCTGTCGAGTGGACTATTGTGTAGTGTCTATCTTTTTTACCCTAAAATATAAACGTGAAAGCGAACAGGTTACGAATATTCACTATTGTTTTTACAGTCATAATCATTTGCTTTACATTCCCGCAATCTGCACCAACTGAGAAAGTCGAATCAAACCGTCATTAAACAATATTCATGATCATCAGACGCAAATACATTCCATCTTTTTTATCCTGTTATTTCTTGAAAATAATTTCATTTACCACTTGGAGATATTTCGTTACGGATTTCATTATTCAGGCCAAGAATGTAATTTTCAAATTGTTTAAAAATGCAAGGAAAATTTTGGAATTACTCTGCTTACGGCTTTATATGAAGAAAATACATTCCACAGAAAATTTTAAAAACTAATCCGTCAAAGTCAGTGTGTGCATAATATTTGTTCAGGTGTTCTTATGTGTATATATGTATATCTCTATGTGTGCGTGAGTATTTATTTACGCTTGTGACTGTGTGTTTATGTTTAAATGTTTCTTTTTCATTTTTGTTTGATTTTGTTTTTGATTTTCGTCTGATTTTATTTTAATCCATCAAGTGATCTTTATTCCCGAATGGAAAATAAATTTTCTTTAAGAAAAGAAAAAAAAAGGCACGGTTCAGAAGAAGCTGTTTAAATATTTCTTGCAAATTTTCTCCCTAATTTTATTATCTCAAATTCCATTTTCCCGCTCAAAATATTATTTTTAATTAAAATTTTGTATGATGCATTTAAATTTTCAATTAATATTTTTAGCTCCAACTTCACTGATTTGACGCTTTCAATTGGTGGCCGAGGATTAGATCCTTTATCCTGACGAATCATGTAATTATCGCTTCATTTTTAAACTAACGGCAACATGATTTGTCGTGTCAAATTCTCTCACAATATTCGCGCGCATGTCTCTTGTTTGTTTATTCTGAAGACTCCGCGTGATGCGTAGTACTGCAACTTAGTTTAATTGATATTTAACGAAATCAGACCTCGAATAATTTCCTCTCATCAACATGATTAAAACATATGAAAGACTGGCATTATTTATGTAAATCACCACTTGTCCATTATTTCATCTTAGTAATTTGTTATGCAAATATAGCACTGCTTGTGATTTTACTAGAGGCTGTAAACACTGTAAATTACAATGGGATCCAGAATTTAGTTGCTGAATATGCCTTATTCAATGTAACAGCTTTTAATTTGTGGGTATTTTGTTATTTAACTTGTGTTTAAGCTACAAACATTTCTTTCATACCGCAGGTATTAATACTTACTTTAAATTAATGCATAAATGTATTTACTGTATTCCGCTGCTTATAAGACAATCCAATGTGTTAGGCACCTCCCAAATTTTGAAGGAAGAAATAGGAAATAAATGTGTTTTCTTCGTTCTTCATAGCCTTCCTCATTATCACCAATTTTACCCACTGAATTGCATATTTCAGCATGAAAACTGACAAATCTATATAGAAAATTCTGTGACTTCCCTTACTTTGTTCGTCCGTCACGCCCTCTAAAAAAGCCATACATTGACCGATCGAAACAAAATTTTATGGATAAGTGCTACCAGAAAAGGGTATACAAAGTAGAGTTGGTTTTACTAGGATGCATACAAACCTCGCAGTAGGGTTTGTGTCAACGTATTTTTCCCAAACAAATCACCTTATTCAAATTTCATCGATTAAGCTTGCGAAATTGAGTGAAACGTAGTGCCTGTAAATCTCGACGAAAATGCTAGCGACAACTTCAACAAAACTAAATACTGTGAAGATTTCAACACGCTTACTGGTCAGTCTCTTCTTGCTGAAAATAATAGCAGTTGTCTTTTCAGCCGAAGAAGATTTTTTATCTAGTAGAGTGAAATATCACAATACGTATCATCTTTATTGACTCGCCTTCGTAGTGAAATTCTGTGACGGAGAGTGAGATGTAAGTGAAAGAGACTTCTAACCAATTTCCTCGTTACTATCTAGCGGTTTTGGGTCGTGTGCGTTCGGTAAGAGGCAAAGGGATATCTTCGTCTTTCGTTAATTGCTGTTTCGTTAATTCAATGTCGCTTGAAAACGCGCACGATTCAGCGGTATCCAAGATCATTTGCCGTTTTGTGATGGCCTGGTCGAGAACAGTTCATCGGGAAGCATTACCGTCAAATGCCCCTCTCCTATTTCTGAAATATGATATAATTCCCACAAGCCTTACTGTCTATTAGTTAGGCGAACTTATTGTTCTTTCTCTAATCCTTAAACTTAGCTTACTTCCCTCTGTTCAAACACACAGTATTATAACTTGCCATGGCTTCTTGAGAAGGAGAGTGGATTGTTTTACTAATATCTTTATGATCGTTTCAACGATTAACTGGTGGCCACTTCAGGGTAAAAATACCACTCTACCCTACTAAAAGGGCATGGGTTCATGACTTCCTCTAGGGCATTAGTGTAAATGCAACAGCCCGGACTGGAATTTGACCCAAACCACCATTAATTATTTAACCCGCTTAGTTACTAAAATTACGTTGTAAAATTCTATAAATTAATGCTATTGATCGTATCGCATAATCACAATTTTGTATGTCGTGTACTCGTTTCTTTATACGGATGTAAATGAACAATAGCTTATTGAAATGTTATTGTCATAAACCATTATACCGGAATAAGATTGATTCATTAACATAATAAATAATACTGATCAATTCTATTATCGTTACAGTAATTTGCTGTTTATAAGAAAAAAAATTTCGCTATAAAATGTTTCGTAAAAGTATCCTAGCTAATTTTGAGAGAACATTAATTTCGATAAATTTTACACCTTAAACTTGATGCTTGCAATAATCTATGTGGCCTAGAAATTCTCTATTTCTTATTCTAAGTGTCCTTTTAGTTTCTTAAAAGTTCGTGGTTTCTCACATGTTCAGTCCATGGGATTCTCAGCATCTTTCTGTAGAACCACACTTCTGTTGCCTCAATTATGTAATTCTTATGAAGTCCAGCATTTTCCACCGTACAGGAGGACTGATATTATCCAACAGTTGATCAATATATTGTCTATAAAAATAAGTTTTATAATAGTACTCATTTATGGGTGAGGCTCTGACAATAGACTTAATATTGCTGTTACAAGTGGTCAGCCTGGACTTCCAGCTGATTAATCATTTCCTAGATGATGTCCCGACGCTCTGTCAAGACTGCAAGACCTGGAGAGACAAGGTTGCTGTGATGGGCTCAATACCTCCATGGCACGCACTAACTGCTACAATTGCTTTATCGGTATAGCTTTTTTCAGTTAGCTTACTTGCTTAGTGTTAATTATGAAACCTTAGCCAATGAGTGTGCCCAGTCCTGGGTATGACGATAAACTACATCCGGCAGCAAGGTCTCTGATCAGGAGATTGAAAATTTTGAGTAAAGTGTTACCACATTTTAATTGCTATTGTTCCCAGGTTCACGCTGACCGGAGGTGGTAGCACCTGTTAGGGTACCAGATATGGACAAATAGTGACCCCCCCCCTAAGAAGAAAAAACACTATGAAAATATATATTTATAGTAAAATGGACAACAATACATTTTATCTGTAATTGAAGGCATCTAACTGGGTTTGAAATATTTAGATTTCGACATTAAAGAACCCATGCAGCTTTATATGCCGGTAAACGAAATCAACAAAACAACCAAATCGAAAGAACTATTTCGTGACATTAATCCATATAATACCGTACAATTTCATAAAGAAATCAAACTCTATTCCGTGATATAACAAAAATACGACATAAGATACACATATAAATGCTTTTAGTAATTATATCCACACAAACCTGTATACGCTCAAAAGCTGAGTATCACCAACCATGTCCTCAAATGTAAAGCATAATAACATATTTCATATTTTTATTACTTCAAATTACCAGGAAAATTAAATTTCGGAATTAAATAACCCATAAGGAGTTGATATTTCGTTAAACAAATCAACAGACAAACAATGAGTTTGCTCATCATATAAGACAATAATAATCTTAAATTAAACATATTTCATAAGCAATAGTGATTTACTGTCACATCAGACTGACAAAATATCTCCTGGCATTTCTTGATGAAAACTTGCATGTAAATCAGTTTTGTACCCACTTAATGTTGATGTATGAATATATCTTAAATTTTCTAATATCCAATGAATGTATACAGATGCCTGCTGTTCGTGTCCATTAATTTAATGCAGATATTTTTGAGTTGGAGGGTTTATTATAGTCAAATGACTTTTGCTAAAATGAAACTCTTACACATCTTATTAACGCTCGGGCAGATTCTGCTTGAAAAATAAGAGTTTCTTTTAATAAAATGTGTTCTCAGTGAACTTCCGAGATACATATGTATCAAATCGTTGACTTCTACAGAAAGGCTATGGTGGATTTAATAAATCGATATTAAATGCCATACCAATAAATCTGTGTGTGATTGAGTGCCAAATACAGCACAGATTGCTTCTTTTGACTTCAACCATTCACGCTAACAATCGAAAACGATCTAATAATGACCACAAATATAAACTATTCTATTATTATTAGTAGTAGTAGTAGTAGGAGGAGGAGGAGGAGGAGGAGGCGTATAAAAAGGCGAAATGTATAGAAAGTACACTGATTTCTTATTCTTCTTCGGTACATTTATTTCCAGGTTCATGCGTTTCTTAACAAGTTTTCTGTTGTCACGCTGTTGGATATTTACAAACAAAAACAAAGAAAAACTTCAGGTAACCGAACGAGATGGATGAGCTGTGCCCCCAGATACGTTAGATGCCGGATTTTAAAATTCAACATCCATACACTTCCAATACATTCGCTTCGGAATATAATTACAACCGACATTTATGTTTATATCCCTCTTCTCTACCTATATATAATTGCATCAAGAAGAACATTACTTTAGCCTGATGAAGTCCTTTTACAAGATGAAACTCGTTACATAGAATATTTCCCCATTACCATTTAATAACCTAACTGATAGTTCACCCAGTACAAGGCTTAAGTGCCACTCAAGTTAGAGGGGAACTGAATGAGAATGTTGTAAATGTGTATACAGATGGAGCAAGGATTCTCTATCATGTGGATATGTAGGATAGATTTGATTAATCATTTCACCCAAGAAAAACAACAAAACTAATTTTATTTCGGTTTGTTTGGTTCCGTTGCTATATTTTTGTATGAAACAGGAGGCGATAAAGCTGTTAAGATTCAAGTTGTTGCTGAGTGTGAGAAAACATGAGAAAATCATTATTAAGGAGAGAGAGAGAGAAAAAAATAGGAATTAAGAAAACAAAATGTAACGAATGCATATACATTTTTGAAGATCAGATTTCATTGGAAAGCAAGAAGCTGAAAAAGAACAAATGAAAATTGCGTGAAAAGAAACGCTTAGCATAGAATTTACTGTTACATGTAGCCAGTTCAAGTATAAAATATATCAATCTAGTACTGCGCTTAATAAAATATATCAATCTAGTACTGCGCTTAAATTCATAAATTACTATTTTATTTAAACTAGTTCCAGTTTCTTTACACTACTGAGTGTGCAAAGGTAAATCTCAAAGTAACGAAATATGTATATTTGTTTATTTTGAAGGATAAATTTGAGTTGATGTTACATCCTTTATTTCCATGATCAAATACCAGTCATTTTTAAAATTTCCAAAGTATTACTTTTTTGAGCCAACTTGCAGAAAGTGCACTCCGATATGGGTCATGGTCAGAGGACAGGTTCGGTTAACCTTTACTAGGTAATTAGGTCCTCACTGATTTGTTTTAAGCAATTCAACCCAAGCAAGGCGATAATGCAACTCAGAGCGCAATGGACTAATAGAATTGAAAGATAAAGAAAAGACTTTACAAGGAATCGGAAACGCAATCCTAAACAGGAAACAAGGAATAACCCCCTACTCCTGTTCAAATGGCCGGGAAGTATTGTGAACCGGACGATTGTTGAACCTACTGAGGAAAAATAGAAATAAATGAATAAATTGTAAATCAAAGGGTTTCAGTGAAGTCTTTAGACGTTTGAGATGAAGTATACTTTAGAAGGAATTGGAAACCCAATCTTAAACAGGGAGCAAGGAATAACTGCCTATTCCTGTTCAAAAGACCGGGAAGGATTCTGAACCAGACGATTGTTGAACCTACTGAGGAAAAATAGAAATAAATAAATAAATTGTAAATAAAAGTTTCTGTGAGGTCTTTAGACATTAGAGTTGAAGTATACTTTACAAGGAATGGGAAACCCAATCCTAAACAGGAAACAAGGGAAAAACCATTATCCCTGTTCCAAGAATCAGGTTTTTGTGCGAATCAGAGGGTAAAGACTCTAAATTTATGGCTTTATTTTGTTTTCGTTCAAGGAGGAAGTATCTAAGGTTTCCGCTTTCACATTGTACTTAAGGGGAAGTGCCACAATCATTAGGGTAGTTTTTATGGCTCTATTTCCAAATTGCAATCCAATATCTGCAACGTTCTTTTCATATTTTTTGTATATCACACCAATGTTTCAATAATCACTGATAATATAATTCCTGTCTTTACTAGTTCCTTTCCAAACTTTCGAAATCTACTTTGAATCCTTGAATTTGTTGATCATCATCGTTTCTTTGCTTTTCCTTCTCATGTCAAATAGGCAGAGATTTATGTCGTGTAGCAAATTGTTTTTCCAATAGGGTTATAATATCATAATTGTTATTCTTAATACTACTATATTATTATTATTATTATTATTATTATTATTATTATTATTATTATTATTATTATTATTATTATTATTATTCCTTTGATTTCTGGTGTATACTCATTTTTTTCCGGGTATCAACCAGAGACCTAAGGTCAGAAATGGTATCATATGTTTTCACTGGGCAAGAATAAAAAAGAATCACCTAAGATCACACATATCTTACGGAGATAACGCCCTTCATAAGGTGTTGAATGTACCTGTGAATACAATTAATATTATTTTTATTATTATTATTATTATTATTATTTGTGCATTTGCCTCTTTACACCAGATGTGTGCGTGCGCTGTGGATCAAGTAACAGTAATTAATCTCAAATCTCCAACAGCTTCCTCAGTAGACTTACTAACTACAAAAGTGCTGTTAGCTGGACAATTCAAATCCTTCCTCAAACCTGCAATTCCTTCTGCAATCTTACATTTAATATGATTGGAGCTTTTCCCAATATGGCAAATAATAAACCTAGCCTTCATTTGAAACTATTTTTATGTTTCACAACAAGATGCTGGTATGTTTCTATTTTCACAGTTTTATTTTCGTTTTAGTTTTTATTTGTTTGTTGATATATTAACACCGCCTACGATCAGAGAGACTTTTTTCCCCTTTCCTCAACAATCAATCCGAGTTTTCTTTATTTCCTGAAGAGATCTTTCGCTTCCATCATTTCTCTACACAATCAAAACCAACTCTTCTGCACAATTCCTAATATGTTCATGTCCCGAGTCTGTTGCAGCAGTTTTCACATCCAACCACTCAGCTGTAGTTAGTTAATACGCCTTAGAGTCTAGGCCCTTTTCTCAGTATTTATGTTATCATATTACCTTTATTTTTGATTAGATATAACTGATTCTGAAGCTTATATTCTGAATAAATAATATGTATTTTCTTTTTTAGATGCCTTCTGCTTAAGTATGCTTTTGACTTCTCATCTCTGTCTCTTGTAAGTTTACTCTGCATTTTATTTTCTTATATTTATTTCCTTGTTGCCTTCTTCGCTTTTCTCTCATTTGTTTTTCTTTTCTCAATTTATTTCCTGTGCGAAGCAGTTGTGAGAAACTGTTGCCTTCAATCTATAACTGTCAGAGTTCCACACACGAGGTATTTTGACGAATCACTCACCATCGTGACCCATTCTCCGCATTCTGGAACATAATCTTTCCTTATTTTACTAGTCTATTCAAAACACTGTAATTGAAGTTATATTTATACACGGGAAATCAGTTAATTTCGTTTAAAACTAAGGAAAAAAATTGAATCAATTCTCGCTGAAAAGTCAGTTTGATATGTGGCGCAAGTGGTAGTTTTCCGCAAAAGTGGATAATGGTATAAGACCAAAATATTAACATAAGAACTCGGGTCATGTTTTTTAATAACGTTCTATGAAGACCTTCATAGTATGTCATGCATGGCGTGCAAGCCGTTCATACATGTCTAAACTTTCAACTGTCTACAACAGCATTCTGGAAATCACTGATTAAAATGGCTTCATGCGAACGAAGAGTGTGGATCAGAGAGGAAACCATCCTTCCTCGAAAATTGTGGACTAACACGACTATATCTGTTGTGGATTCCGGGATGAAATCCGTTATCAAATAATAATAAACGCCAAGAATGAATATAGGGAATAAATGTATTAACGTAATAATACAAACTTGTAATACAGGTTAGTAGTTCCAGGAATGCGGGGTTAGTAGACATATATATATATATATATATATATATATATATATATATATATATATATATATATATATATATATATAAAGTCTTTGGTATCGACGTATAGCTGTATGACTTCTTACTGAGTCTACGTGCTTGTTACTGTTACTCTTGCCGCTACGTTATTCTACACGACCGACTCTACGTTCCACTACTACTCTCGACTTGACTTATTACTATTACTCACTCGGGTATTCAGTAGTAGTAGTATATGTACACCTTGTACATTTGTGTAAAAAGGGCAGACCCCTCATGGTATCAAAAAGAAGTGAAGCAAACAAGAGAAACCATATCTGTAGCAGAAATACAACTAAATTGGATATCACACGAAACGCCAAGAGGAAATAGTGACATAATTAAGATGTTGATATTGCACATTACTTTAAACATAATGTTAAGAAGGAAACCTCAATCAATACCTGAAATAACGTTGAGAGTATCTGGACTTGAGAAACCTATTACTTTTCTTAGAATCATTCTAATATAAATATTTTATAAATGTCAACCTATTATAGCACTGTTCAGTCAATAAATGCCAAACATTTACATATAAGGAGAGAACTAATATTACAATTACAATTACTATATCTACAATATCAGCAAGAATTACTTAGTGGAGTTATTTCAGTTCAATTTGTCTTCTGTGGATGACAATATATATACTTCTGAAAAATTTATTTCGGTTGAGCTCTCTGGGGTGGAAGTGTGGGTTTGTAAACAATAAATATTACGGCTAATAATGCAAGACTCTTTGGTAAATCGAATCGAGTTCTCTCAGTGACTGTGTGTTTAACTAAAAATAAATACACTTAAATCCACATTCATCCCTGCCGTGCGCCAACGTCTTAATGGTAGAATCTCCCGACTGACGTCAATTCAGTCGGGTTTCGATCCTAGCTAGAGGCAACAGGATGTCTAGCCACACTGATGAGCTGTGATACAGCGAAACAGTCTGTCTGTGGATGACGATATATATATATATATATATATATATATATATATATATACAGAATGAATAGAGTATATTTCCACTCTCCTTAAGATTTAATTTAAAAGTGGTCTCAAACTAAGTATTATTTATTTTAGGATGTTAAAAAATTTGCATGTTAAAAATCGCTACACAATGGCAATTTTGTTTCAAAACTACAAATGTGTATCCATGAGAGACGGTAAACTATTGATGAATGCAGGATTAATTTAATTTCAAAGACAGAGTATACCTTTTTTCAAGAAAAAAAACAGAATAAAAAATAGGCTTGTGGTTTTACCGTGATTAACCAATTGGATGTGACCTACGCTAAATTCATACTCACCGAAACAAAATGTATTATATATGTCATGAAACGACGTTGTCTGCATACAAATCGTAGAACATTT
>OZ038475.1:42259346-42264346 GCA_964036315.1 Acanthosepion esculentum | reverse complement strand
TCTCTACGCCTTATTTTCTCATGATCTGTTCTAGAGATTTCAAGAATCTTCTGATTCTATATATAAGCGAACTTTCTGTTTCCATTCACCAAAAAAATTACTTGCACTCAATGCATAGTATTCTTAGCATATTTCTGTAGATCTTGAGACTGGCACACGCTAATTGCATTGATCGCTATGTGCTTTTGCCTTTACGTATTGCTATGTGTCTATATTTGGATTAGTCTTTGAGATCAAATAAACTGCCTATTAAAGATGGAAAATGTACTGGATCATTAGACGTATTATTTTCGCTTTATTACCTAAAACATTAACAAAAATAATTTTTCAACTGTTGTTTTTTTTCGTCTTAATTTTACGAAATTGCGTCTTTTTGCAATCGTTAGCAGACAACACGTATGCACGATTATATATTTCTAGGATGTTTGTGTTACTTCAAGCTTTGGAAGAATAGTCGAAGAGTTACTCTCTTGGATGAGGTGTCAACATTATCTACATTATTTACCTTCGAACTAATGACCTCATAGTTGTTACTTTCAAAAGGTTTCGAACGTTCTGCCTCTACTGGTCTTCTTCAGATATCTGTTGATCTAGGTGATCTTCATATTAAGCATTATAAAAAGTTTAATTATACTATACCACTTGTTAGCAGATTCGTTCAAGGCTGAGGAAAATAAATAACAATACCATTCATTTGTATAGATATATCACGAGACTTCTTCGGTTGGTCTCCTAACTTTCTTTCGACGCTAGTTTCATCGACTGTTGGATATTTACGTCAGGTCTTTCAAATATTTGGAAACTGAGGATAAACTTTCTGCTCGACCTGGAAAAAAAAAGATTCTCTTTTTTCCAGCGCTAAATCAATTCCAAAGTTTGCTTTGGTATTTGCCACCCATTCACAACAAAAGCAAAAAATTATTTTGATATACTTTCATTTCTCACGTTTCATCAATTATATATTCTTTACGTAACTCAAACACAAACTCCAACGTATGTCCAATTTGCGTTTCAAACAGATGTAATATTTTATAGTGACTTTTAAGATCATCATTAGTATTAATTAAAAAAATAATTTCACCAAAATGTTCAATTATTTTCCTTTAAAGTTTCTATATAAAAAAAATAACCCATTTTATCACTGAATTAATGCTTTGTATGATTTTTGACTATCCTCTTCATTATTTTATTTTATACTGTGATTTTTTTGATCTGGTTGATTTTTTTAGTGGTATATCAACCTTTATGCGTTATTTAATGCCGAAACCTAAATATTGTTAGCGGAATGTTATGGCTTCAACTACAGATAAAATGCTTTTTTGGTAATTTTGCATGAAATATATATTGTTGGTAATTTTACTATGAATAGCTATTGTTCTTAATCATTTTATATTAAAAAAATGTATTTCTCTTATTTTTACTATACAAATTATTTATATGGGGTTTTGTTTTTGTTTAGGATTTCACTATTTAACCATAGCTGGGACCCTAAGTGGTGCCACCACCCCGAGTCAGGATTGACCTGGGAAAAACAGCAATTGAGCGGTGGTTCCAACTCTCCTCAAAATTTCCAGTCTCCCCATACTGTGATGGGTAACTGAATTCACAAATAAAAAACTAAAAAAAGTTCGAAAAATCCAAAACTGAAAATAAAAAGGAAAGAATAGATAAAGCACACATTTATTATGAACAAGAAGTGTGGGTTTCGCTCTTTGTTCCACTACGTAGGTTTTAACTGGCAATACTCACACCATCAGTAAAGCCCTTGGTGGTAGCTTTGTCACCAAAGCGATTGCCTTAGAATTCTTAAAGGATTTGACAATGTACGACATAGGTTTGTGTAAAACAAACTCAACAGCAATGGCATGTCTGTAATAATGGCAATTATCAAACCCTTTCTCTCAGATTTATCGATCAAGTTTGCTGTAAATGGTCAGTTTTCAGACGCCAATTAGCTATTTATTAACGATCTACCTAGGATCATTCCCAGATCATTAGTAAACATTTATCCAGATTATACCACTCAAGTTGATGGATAATTTGATCTATATTCCGACCTACATTTGAAACCTCAATTGGAAAAATAACCTGTGTCATTCAATATCTCAGAAGCCAAACAAGTATCGGTTCTTCATCATTGCACTGGCCCCGGCTTTTTCCAGTCATGATGTGAGGTACCACTATGAATAAGGTTCAAAACTTTGACCTTATATTGGATCTCAAGTTCACACAATGAATGAATGATTCGTTTTCTACGACTTATCAACCATTTACTGTTTATTCAAAGCCAGAACATATTGTAGAGTTTTAAAATTTCTCACTAATTAACCCATAGCTGCGGAGAGAAGAGATGGATTTCATACCTTTCCCAACGATATTTGCGCGTAAGTAAATATAACGAAATCAACAGAAATTGGATTTCGGATTTCCGATTAAAAATTCCGAGTTATTATTCATTAACCCACCCGAACATCTAAGCTTAAACATTTCCAAGCGGTTTCCCATCTAACTACTGACCGGGCTCGACGTTGCTTAACTTCGGTGATTATACGGAAATAGATGTTTATATATAATCTGACCGTAAGCCTGTGTTCGCTCAAGTGGAGTACATATGTACAACCCATTGGTAATGAGGCTGTAAAAATGTTTGGCTCATTCCATCACTCCAGTAGGTTGAAGGTGCAGATCACGACAATTACAAGTACCTGTAAGGCCCGCTCAACATGGAGTGCAGGTAGGTTCTGTGGGTATTGAATAAAGACAAATATGCCTGTGTAGGTATCTGCAACAGAGACTGGCTAGCCAACTGTGTAGACGGATATGCTCAGAAAGTAGATGCCAATTACACATATATATATATATATATATATATATATATATATATATATATATATACTTAATTATAATATATATATATATATATATATACTTAATTATAATATATATATATATATATATATACTTAATTATAATATATATATATATACTTAATTATAATATATATATATATATATATATATATATATATATATATATATATATATATATATATATATATATATATATATATATATATATATATATATATATATATATATATATATATATACATATATACTTAATTATAATATATATATATTAATATTATAATTAAGTAATTCTTCGAGTTTAGATGAAAACTAAACAGAATGCAGAAAGTTGGTACAGTTGGTGTGACGTTTGCCTGTTAACGTAACTGTCCGGGTTTCAATTCTTGGTAGTAGATGCGCCCTGCTGACGAGTTCCACATATAGGACGAAACGGGCGTCCAGTGCTTTCTGCATTCTGCTGAGGTTTCTTCTAGACTCGATGAATTACTTAATTAAAATTATCTCAAATGCCCCTAATAATTTCTATTATATATATATATATATATATATATATATTGACAAAGGACTCAACATAGAGAGATTCACTCCTCAAAGTTTACCACAAAACATATAAATATTAACACCTTCATACATTGCCGTTGAGACACCTTTTCCTGCACGATCACCAAAGTTAAAAACTTCGAGCTTGGTAAGTATATAGATGGGTAACCCCTGAGAAAACCAGGTGCGGTAAGCTTGGATGTGCGTGTGGTGTAATTAATAACGCTTCGGTATTGTTAATCGGAGAGTTGAGATCAAATTTAATTTGTGTTCGCTATATTCACTTAGGCGAAAATATGCTTAGGAAAGGTATGAATCCCTCCCTTGACCCCACCCAAGCTATATATTAATTAGTAAGAATTGTATCACCAAATAAATATTATCCTCCCCACCCAAAAATTCTTACAATCTAGAAATATTTCCTGTTTTTAAATAACACGCAAAGAGGTGATAAGCCGTAGGAAACGAATCAATAATAAAAATCGATGGATCTATATATAGAGAAAAGACGGATAATTTCAAATATATTAAGTCCTCAGTTAAATGCGCAAGGGTAACTACATATATGGATGTGTCTGTGTTTTTATCTTTTGTATAAGTAAGAGCTGAGTGTTAGAAATATCTCGCACACACCTATTTCTCAGAATCAATCGAAATGGTCAGAGATCAGAATTATTCATTTTTTAATCATTCCTCTTGTCACCGCGAACTTTTCTGCCCCCTCATTATGCATATAGACATCATCAAAATGTATATACAGAGACCTTATAAAAAGACAATCAGGCAGGCGTACCGTGATGACTTCTGATCTCGTCAGAACCATGTATCTAGTTTCTCAAGGGATATGATAAATTTAGCAAACCTTTTGCCAAGATTGAACCCGGAGTGTATGTCAGTGTGTGTACATGTGTGTGCAGGAGAGAAAGAGAGCGAGAAAGAGAGCGAGAAAGAAAGAAAATCAGATAAACAGAAAACGGTGTGCATATGTGTGTATGTTTCTCTGTGTATGTGTGTTTATGTTTGTGCGCTGTGAAGGTCGATGACAGCGTGAGGAAGACAAGAAGATTTTATGTAGGAACTTTGCCGGCTGTGTAATGTCAATGCGTGATTAGTATATTTATCTGGTTTTAATAGCAGATTAGACGAGAGGAAAATTGTGTCTACAGGTCACTGAAGCGGGCCATCAATTCAACTGCCAACTGTTTAGTGGTACGGCAAGGGCCGGGGGGCAAGGAAAACCTTCTTGGACTATTCCGATTCGTCGTGTAAGAGGGAATGAAATTGAGGTAATCGGTCAGATGTCTATTAACTCGGACAATCTATCGAGTGTAAATAGAACTTGTAACAATTTCTAATGCTTTAAGATGTCTGTTGTCTAAGCGGATAACGATTTCCGTAGTACTAAATGTGAACAAAAGTCATGCGAAATAAAGAATCTATTTATTGACACAAGCAGACACACACACACACATATATATATATACACACACACACACACATATATATATATATATATATATATATATATTAATAAAATGAGGATCACCATAATAGTGGCTACCACAGAGGCACACCGGAGAAAGACAACTC
>OZ038475.1:42104346-42256846 GCA_964036315.1 Acanthosepion esculentum | reverse complement strand
TCCATCTTGCTCTTTCCTGCGAATATAAAACCTATTTTCGCATTACATCCACTGTCCGCCTGACGATTGCTTAAAGGCAGGAAGCTTATAGCAGTGTTCGGATTTGTACACCTGAAAGGTGATTATTTGTGTAGAAACTCTCTTCAATATTGTAGGGTTTTGAGCACTTTTCTTTCCAGTATGCATACACGGCAGACTCTTTTTATACACACAAACATACATACACACACACACACACACACACACACACACACACACACACACACACACACACATACATATATATATATATATATATATATATATATATATATTCATAAATATATATATATATATATTCATAAATATATATATATATATATTCATAAATATATATATATATATATATATATATATATATATATATATATATATATATATATATTCTAAATGAACACAGAAGTGCACAGAATATTTTCTGTGGCTTTAGAAAAGTCTCCATTGAGAGCAATACATGTTATTATATTTAATTGTTCTCATTTGTGTGTAAATAATAATTTGAGACACTTTAGTTATATAAAGATTCCAAGTAGAAACACCAGGAATATTTGCGTTTTTTTAACAATACTTTGTTTTGCATGAACTAATCTCATTTTACTATAGCTCTTAGCAAAGTTTGACTTTTAACTATTTTTTCATCCCCTGTTCTGTCATCCATTTACACAGGCTAGCTAAGTCGGTTATTCTTTTTGCCTCAACCCCTTTTTCCTTCATTATATTCTTCTTTTACTTATGTTTACGAAATACAAGGTCCAAGAGCCACTCACGACAGAGGGTTAGTGAACGATGTCGTATGAGCGTAAGAAAAGGTGATAAGTAGTACAGTTCACGAGGTTATATGGAAGAGGTAACGGTTAACCTCAAACTAAGATTGTAGTGATCGGGGAAACATACCCTCGGAAGGCCACAATGTAGTAGTTCTTAGGGAAGTAACTGAATGGAACGTGTTTCTTACTAACAGAATACTAAAGGAACGAGAATGATTCATCCAATTGTATGTTGCATGTGGTGTCTTACTGGCGAAGATCAGGATGGGTGGAACCAGAGAATGTAATTGTTAGCGCATTTGTCATGAAAGTAGCTATGTGGGAAAGATTTTGTAGGTTGGAAAATAATTCATCACTCACAAGGCTGCGTTGACGCTTTTGAACGCTATCAAGACTGGAAGAGGGAAGACTTGATTTTTCCAGCCCAGAAATGGCAGCTATGTTTTTTGGTCTGATCTGTCTCTTGTAAAAACAAAGCATGTCAGTGGGGTGCGGGGAGGCAGATACTTACAGGAGCGGTAGAATCGATCATGTTTGTCATTTCCCTAAGCAATAGACCGTAGGATCGTATCTACCTGGTGATGAGCTTGAGTCCTAATAGACCTTCAAACAATAGGGTTCCTTGTGAGAATAGCTCACTTTCTTCCAGTGTTTTGAACGAAACTGAATTATACTAGTCATATTTCTGGTATAATCTAGTCATATTTCTAGTATAATCTCGTCATATAGTAATATTCTAACCATATTACTAGTATAATCCGAATTCTGATGATTATTCTAATCTACAGAATTCGGATTATTAGTTTAGTTATTTGATTCATTAAGCTGATTTTCCAATTGGACATTCATAGGCGCATGGTCTTCCCGTATTTCACCGCTATCGTTTATTTTGTTTATAATTTCCGTGCTTTATTCCATCCCGAATTCCTTTAATAAAACTGTTTTTAATTCCAGGTGTTTGGTATTTTCTTACATCTGATCATGATAAATAATCTTCAATCTGTAAATATGTTATTGATTTGTTTTTCTTTATTGTTTTTACATATTTTAAAAATATTCAAATTTTGATTCTTTGATATGAGCACAAAAGCAGATTGTTCATACATATACATAGTAACTTTTTATTTTTTGTTTTTATTAATTACTTTCATAGTGATTAAAATATAATTTTGTCTGCTTCTATTAGGTCAACACGAAATTAAAAAGAAAAATGTCATAAAAGAAAATAAAGAAACAAAAAGAATTTAAATTGGATTGATAGAGAAGATAAATTGTTTTGAATTATAGATTTTTGGAGAAAACCTCTATTCCCGGAAATAAGAAACTTAAATTACTAACGATTTCTTTGAAATTAGGAAATACATGTCTATTTAATAAAACAGATTTTTGAAAAAAATAACAGAAAACCAGAAATAATGTTTTAATTCTTAGTCAAATCAAACAATTTTGTCACCATAAAGTGACATTTTGTGAGATCACAGCACCTTGCATAACGCTGCTAGGTGGTGTTCTTTTCAGGATTATAAAAGGAAGTGTCATAAAACTTCTGTCACACGCTTTTATTTCATTGCTAATTCAATCACCGGATGAGAGAAGTAGAAGACAAGTATAGTTAATCTCGCCAGAAAGAAATATATTTCCCCGGGCGAACCGACTTCTTAATTTCAAACAACCGTGTGGTGCATCATGCAGACGCGCATACACGCACAAACTACCACTAAGCATATGTTTTCTTTTTTAGTTTTATATGTACACATATAAACATAATTTTTTATTTCTCTTCTTTCGTGAGCTTTATATAAGCATATGTATAAAATCCCCCCGTTTTGAATTCGCCTCTTTTAAATATTCTCAGGTTCATCCCGTTAAAAATTAGCACCTCTCAACTATAATTTTAAAAGAAGTATTAACAAATTGAAGAATTACAACCAAGCTACAACTCATGATACACATCTGATATTGTTAATTCACAAGTGAAGCATCCACGTCGTTCAGAGAACTGAAAGGAATAACATTTAAAATACTTTATTCAGAAGTTCTATTTAAACTAACACTATTCATAATTCTAAAGTGTGAGGCAGCGCCATCTTCTGTAAGAATTAGCGACGAGGCAGCAACAAAAAGTTATTATTTTCCCGAGGAAACTTCATGCTCAACTATGGCTTAAATGATTGGCGTTTCAAGTCAGGTAATGTGTTGTGACGCTAACCTGACAGGCCAAACATTGGTCAGATCCCTCTAACATCGTGACTGGAATAAAGAAAACGCACAAATACTGGCTAATCTGGTCATCTGCGAGATGGACTTCGTCCACAAATTTTGTTTTACTTTTCTTATGACTTTCTGCAAAATGTGAAACCTTTTGCATATATATATATATATATACATATATACATATATTTATATATATATATATATATATATATATATATATATATATATATATATATATATATATATATATATATATATATATTTCTTTTGTAAGAATTTGTATTTTATCATAACTTCTAAGTTATCTTAGGTAACTGCAAAAAAGCTAAGTTTAAAATATATTCCACAATCAAACCTGAAAGTCGAAATATAGCTTATAGAAAATTAATAGAGGGATCTACCGAAATCTTTATAATAATTTTATAGGGGCTCACATGCGCAAATTTGAAATAATTTCAACCAACCAAATTTTAAGCTACTATAGCTTATCCACCTGCTTATTACGATAAAATCCATCCGCCAGCAAGTCACTGATTGAAATATTGGAGGTGTTTAGGTGTGTAGAATTAACTCATAACATCTATTTTTCCCACCTCCACCCTGACACGAGATGGCAGAACCTGTTATGGTTCCTATCTATGGAAAAATAGTGACCCCCACTCAAACGTAAAATCAAAAGTTCATTTTTATAGGAATATTAAAATCAATTCAGCACTAAAATTGAACAAAAAACTGATTTCAAAAATATAATTTTAAAAATATATAACCATAACTACCAACACTCTTACTATGTAAAATACATTTTTTACTCTTTAAATACAAGGGTTTTTTTTAGAAAAAACATTGAATTTCGGCATTAAATGACCCAATGGGTTGATAAACCGTGAAAGAAACCAAACTAAACTGACAGCAAAACTTCCAAATATTGAGTTTTTCGATAAATATCCTCACCTTGGTTATTATTTTCCTCATCATCGAATGAATTTTTTGTTATTTTAATAAACTGACACACGGTCAATTCGAATATATATAGAAGTTTTATTGTATTTCGCTAGTGAGGAGCTATAAAAAGCGACTTTCTCTTTCGTGGCTTTTATCGAGTTAAAACAACACATCAAACAAACCAAGGTATTCCCGAAGTGTATAGTTTAGTGTAGACATTGGTTCACCATACCTGTGCATTGTAGGAGAACCTAAGTCACCATACTAGTAATAATCACATTAGATCGTCTTTCAAACTATTACTCTACGGCAGGAAACTTAAGCATTGCAGATAAAGAGTGCTTCAATTTTAAATGTAAATTAAGTTTAAAATTTGTCCAAGTTTTTGGAACACACTTTATGTGATTTTTCTTAAATCTGATGTTTATTGGTCGGGTTCGAAATATCAGATTTGCTATAATCTTCAATGTTCTTCAGTAAAACCGTCAATTATAAAAGTGCTACTCTCTAAATATTTTTATTTCATCTTTTGATGTTTATTCCTTATGTCTTCCGAGAAACCGTTTTGGGCGGTTACCAATTCACGATTCATGATTTCATAATTCTTCACTTTTCTAAAAGAAGTTAAAATTTGAGTAATTTTATAACTATTCAGTTTTACCCTGTTGTCTGCTGGGACAGCTTCAGTCAGAATTGGACGTTTCTTTTCTTTTTTTTCTGTTTTGTTTTGATATTTCTAAGGGCTGAGCACGGATACATGATTGTATTTATTTTGGATTTTTTATTTGAAAATGCAAAATATTTTAATCATTTTTTTAAAATTACACAGGTAATTTCTCGTTTGATAGTATGCCCGGTCCAACGTTACTTTTTGTGTTTATTTTATTTTAATTTTTTTATTTTATTTATTTATTTATTTATTTGTACAGTAAGTCAGAAAGCCACTCTAGGTAATTTTCTTTTAAGTTTTTCACCCCAAGCAAGGCTGGAAGCCACTAGCACGCAAGCGGTTACAGAAAGTTTGGCGGAAGAGCAGATTGGAGTGGTAAAGGAGAGGATGTGGAGAAAGATAGTGGATCGATCAAGGCAAGGGGGTTACAGAAGACTTGGAGCGAGAGCAGATGGGAATGAAAGGGGAAATGATGTGGAGAAGGGAATTGGATAGATCAAGGGAAGTGGATAGATCAAGGCAACTGGAGATGTCGATTGATGTTACACTTAAATAGTTGGAGATTATATTTGTCAGGGAATCAGGAATAAGGAAGGGAGTTCCACAGGCGAGATGTGCGAGACATAAATCTATTGGAGTAGAAGAGACGTCTACATCTAACAGTTTCAACGGTGAAGGGGTGGGAACGGGATGCCAGCCTCGTAGGACGCTTAAAAAATGAGGCCTGGGAACCAGCGAAAGCAGCTCATCGGAGCAATTACCGTGAAAGTATTTGTAAAAAAGACAGAGCGAAGCAACGGCGCGTCTGTGAGAGAGAGACTGCAGACGAGATGACAGATCAGGGCCAATTACATTGCATATCCGTCTCTGGATCTTATCAAGAACGCTGAGGCAAACAGCAGGGGCTCCAGACCATATATGGCAGCAATACTCCATGCAAGGGCGAATGGTTGATTTCTAGATTTGAAGGATCGATTCCGGGGAGAACAATTTCCTGGCTCGGCACAGGGAGCCAACTTTCCTTGCGATGGATGAAGCAATTGAATGGTTACGTTAGACGAAAATTTGTGTGAATAGGAGCGGAAGATAACGGTTAACTCTATATTGTAATGTCGGTTCCACAGATCAGTGGTTCGCAGGAATAAGCTATTAGAGTGAAACTTATTTCTCACCGATGGAATACGGAAGAAAGTTGTGTGGTTTGCTACTATATAAGTGTCATGGCTTGTTCTTGCCGTGAAGGTTTGAATTAGCGTTGATCAAAGAAGGAAGTTCGTCCGTGCACTTTCTGTGGAAGTAGCTATAGAGCATCGAGAGATTGCTACACCCTAACTGTCGGAGAGATTTTGGAGTGTGGAGAATAATTCGTCACCCACAAGTAATTGCAGACACTTTTGAACCCTATCAATGCTCGAAGGTGAGGTCAGGGTAGCTCCCGCCAAAATATGACAACATTACTCCATTTTTGGTCTAATCTGCTCTTGTAAATGTTGAGGATAGAAGGCGTCAAATCCTTAGCAATGAATCGTATATATGAGTTCCACTTGAGTTAAGGAGCGAGTTTGAGTCACAATACACGCTTACCAGGGTATCAATGGCACAACCTGTCGCATTATGATTTTTGTATTTATTTGAATATGAATCATTTTCCTAAACACATCACAACCGTTTATTTTACTTTAACAAGAGAAATGCACTTTGGTATATTCTATATTTTTATACCATATAGCGCAACGAAAATAAGTATTTCCAATTTATTTTAACATCGAAAAGACTAGTAATATCCACCTATTAATCTATTATTTATTTTTTCATCATTATATAAATGTACCTATTATTATTATTATTTTTATTATAATTATTATTGAGTGTGTGAGAAGAAATCCAAAAATATAACGCAGAATACAAATATAGAAATATCAATATTCCATCGTACGGCCAAATGAGAGCGACATCGGAAAAGGATTGATAACATCAGGGCATAATCTTGCAGGTATTGTCCTGTCAAAATTATGTTCGAGTAACCCAATCCACCCAGATGGTCTCCAAGTATCTCGATATGGAGTCCAAGACGACGCAGCGGCAACCCATTGCAAACCTTCAAAAATACAACACACTTAACACCTGGCTCTAGTGCTCACTGTCTACTCCCGCTAATGAACAGAGATGCATAATGCATCACTCACTAGGGAACAGGAGCAACTAGTTATGGTCATTTCTTCGTCCAGGCTTCGAATATGGCTGTCACATATGATCTTGCTACATATTAGAGACGTTTGATAAAATCTAAACAAGAATTTGCAATGTTATTGGTTCTGATCTAGCGTCCCTGCTTCATTCAATTTCTACCGCCGTAATGTAGCTCTCCTATGCCTTATCTATAAACACATTCATGTCAATTGTTCTAATAAAATTTCTTCTACGGTTCCTCTTTGTAAATATTCACTGGGGTTTCATTTTTTTTAATTATTTAATCTCCCCCTCTGACGGAAATATTGGACATATAGGAACTAGTTAGGACTTCATACAGACTATAGTCTGTATGAAGGTATTATGGTAGCTGTAGTAAGAATGGTACGTAAGAATGTATTGTTTTGATGTAAGGAATACCTTCGTATATTTGAGTCAGTAATTGTGTCTGCTTAAGATTAAGAAGAGACAGATTGAAGACTAACCTTCATTTATCCCACTTTTTACGCCTTGTGCGACATTTCTGTATTTTCAAAATAAATATTACATTCCTCTATAGTATCTAGATATAGATTTAAGCGTATTACTACATTGACAACGAGTTCTCATCATTTTACAGTTGAATTGGCTCGGTGTAAACATAAGTTTTCTGTTAACAGTTTCTTTTCTCGCACTTCTCGCATGTGAAAACCCTTCCAGCTTATTACTGACCAGTCAAACTTAATCTTCAAACATTTAAATGCAATGTCAATCGGTATCTTCTTCTTTTTATTTTTCTTATTCTTTCACACACGGTAACCCCTTGTCTATTATTAGTGGCTTTATTGCCTTGCTTGAGGTGAAATAATACAAACAAAAACAAATAAAAACTGACAAACAAATCTGTAGTGCCGAACGGGATATTCATGGAGCCCAAGTTAAATTACTAATACAAAATAAGTGCACGTTAACACAACCAAACTGGTAAGATCAAAAGCCATGAGAGCCGTGTCTATTGTAGCATCAGGGCATTATTATTATTATTATTAGTATTATTATTATTATTATTATTATTATTATTATTATTATTATTCGTTCCCATGATTACAGGTTTTACACAAAAAAAATAATAGCAATATTGACTCTGACCCAGCAGTCTGTTAAATACATTAAATCGTTGCCTGCATTATTCCTGCATTTCTGAAAGCGTCTGCACATTTTTACTGTATCGTTTCTACTTTACTTACAGGTGAATTTCGCGACAATTTCTCGGGGTATTTGTATGTTTCTTTATACCATTGAAATATTTTTTAAATTTCTTACGGATTGTTTTGTTAATCCTTTTTCAAATACCTGTTTTTGCATATATTTATGGAATAAGGATGCTTGTTATAATTTTCGTTATAATATTATATGTTCACTCCAACTTTGGATAATTCATTTTATTCAAGGGTGTCCACAAATTTTCCTACTAGTATTCTTTCGAATATCGGTTTATTATACTTGAATATTGGATTATTATACTCGAATATCTGTGTTTTATACTCCATAAATAATTCAGACAATTGGGCAGATTTTTTTAATTACTTCTTTTAACACCACAACGATTCGACCAATCCGTTTACATGTAAATTCTGTAAAGACATCAATTTTGTAAGATGAATAGGTATAAGTAATACAGATTACAAAACTTTTCGACTGATAATGATGGATTGTTCCTGTTTACTCCATTTTCTTCCACGAAGATTGTTTTGCAATTTTAGACAGGATTAACGTTCAATATCTAACCTTTAGAAATCATAGCAGGTTTTGGTAATTCTTACTCTTCCTAAATACTTCGCTGTTACTTTTACTCCTCTAGAAGTCATTTATCAAAACAAAGACAACCATTGCTTTTTGCGATGTATTTTCTTTACGTTTGCGGCTCATAAAATAGAACTGGTTGGATTTCGAATGGTATTCTGTAATACGAGCTCCTTCTACACGATAATACGTTGAATTCAGAGAACGAGTAAAGGCAGCAATCGATTAAAAGCGTCCGTAATTGGGCAATCGGAAGGATGTCGTCTTTTATCAGGATCACGTTAGATTTCACATCACTTTGTAAACCCGGAAGAAACTTAGCTTGGATATTCTACTACACCCGCCCTACTCACCGACTGTACGCCTTCGAATTGATTTACAAGGGTGGGGCTGAATGTCTCATACAATGAATATGAAGGAGTGATGCTAGAGCTGTGAAATCTTGCATGCATTAATTTAAACTTGTCTGATTAATAACCTCATTGTTTTTAGTTGTTTTTTTTCGGGTAATCTAACCGTTCAACGAAGACTTCAAACGTAATTAATACTGGCTACCATAAAAATGGAAAACTTTGGCATCATAGTGTTTTCTAGTACCTTCAGAAAAAGTGGATACATCACAAGCACATTCATGCTGACCTACTTGCTACATCAGACGAAGAGCTTCCAGCTTTTTCAATAGTGCAAAACTTGAGAGCTGAATCTAGGACAGGAAGGGAGGATTTTGAAGTTAACTCAAAGTTTGAACGTCCAGCGACTGCCAACATTGACGAAAAAGTTGATCGTGTTCAACACCTGGTGATGGAAGACAGGTGATTCACTATAAATCAAATAGCCAATGTTTTTATCATATCTTGTGAGAGAACTGAGAAGATTCTGCACAGTGAAATTGGCGTGATTCTACTCGGTGTGTACCACATCTTCTGATAGTTGATCAAAAGCGCACCAGACTGATTACACCACGGGAAAATCTGACATTATCTGAGGCAGATCCAGTTGCTTTCCTTGAACGTTTCCTAATCTAGGATGTTTTATGTTCATTACATTTGTACAGAGACTAAGAGACAGTCCATGCAGCAGAAATACCCATCACCACCTGCTTCAAAGAAGGCCAATGTCTTTAATCTATAGGAAAGTGATGGCCTCAGTTTTCTGTGATGTAAAAGGTATTGGATTTATTGATTATCTTCAATATGGGCGACACTATCAATGCACACTTGGCAACCAGTGTCGAGAAGCTCTCAATACTTAATGGCCAGGAAAACTGATGAAAGGAGTTTTGGTTCATCATGACAATGCTCCGGAAATCAAGTCATGGGTTTATGGTTACTATGTGTAATTGAGGTTTTAACATGATTGATTACCTGTTCTATTCTCCTGATTTGGTCATAGTTGATTATCATCTTGGCTGGGAACCAGTATCTCGGGGATTATGACGTCGTATCTTCTATCGATGACTTGTTTGACGATCAAGGTGAAAACTGTTTCAATAATTCGACCTCAGTAAAGCAACATCGACAAAAGATATGTGTGGATCCCAAGGGTGATTATGCTAAGTAAATTGTGTCATCACCGCATATACCATGTTGAGAGCTGATGCCATCGAGAAGATCATTAATGAAAATTAAAAACAAAGTAGGACCTCGGATGGAAACCGGGGAGACACTCGCATTAATACGAAAAGATCTAGAAAAGTGGCCGTTCAGGATAAGCTTCATTTCACAATTTGACAGGAAATACTGGATCATTTCAAACATTTGTCCGTAACTAACCAGTTTGTGGAGAAGACCTATATGCCGAAGTCTATCGAAAACTTTCGAGATTTCCAATGCTACAGCCCGGGTTTCACTATTTTTATCTAGAACGTGATAGACACTTTCCGTAATTATCGTCAGTATATAGCAGTTGACCTGGAGAAAATAAAGCATATTGCTTGTCTGAAAATAGGCCCAGCGATGTAGAGGTGCTTAACTAATTCAACATTGATTAGGGCCTCTAGGAGTTTCCCAAATTGATGTAAAGGATGTTCCAAAAATTTGGATCAAATTTAATGTGAATTGCGTTTAAGCGTCTAATGATGTTTTTCTTTTTCTTTCAGATTCTCATGACATTTGGGCGATATTATTTTTCACACATAATTGCCATGACTTAATTAACATGATCCAATAGAGAAATAAATAAATTTTCATTAATAACACTGATTTATTTACTGCTGAATTTGATCCCTCGTAATGAAACACCGTGATATATAATCCTTTTTAATGAAACACCATTTAGAAGGCTAATAGGCTGATAGTTGGCAGGGTTCTTCCGTATTCTTAGAATCAATAGATGCTGACTTCCATCATAAAGGAAAACAAGAGGCAGTGAGGGATTTATTATACATTTTAGAGAGCCAATTCCAGAGCACACTTCTTAATGACTATTAAGGATATAATCAGGACTACATGCTTTCTAGGTTAGAGATTATAGCAGAAACTATAGAAGCGCTTATATGCATATCACTCAGCAGAGCCTAAGTTCTAAGTGTGAATTTAAGCAGAGATATTCCTGATGAGTCGAGATTAGATTTTAACGTTAATTTACGGGCGAAACATTCACCTTTTTCAACAGATAAAATTGAGGAAAAAGTGGGAAATAGGCACCACACACTTATTTAATACACTATTACATAGCCGCTAGTAATAACGAGAGCCAAATTTGTTAGATGCAATGCGGTGGCTCATATCTCAGTAAATAGAGACTTAGATCCTTTGAGGACTCGTTTACATTTATTACGATGCGTCTGTTTTGACGGAAGCTGTCACACTGGTATAGCCGAAAATATTTGTTCTCATGAGCTAAAGTTGCTTAATATTCTGTTTGTGAACTATAGAGAAGATTGAGGTTTCACCTGGTATATCCGAGAAGGAATGAAAGCATCCACGCCGGCCTTGACCTCAGAAGAAAACGCTGTGCATCAATTCTCAATTGGAATTTAATGATGTCGGTCAAAGGGACAAAGAAAAAATCAAAAAATTATGAGTACGTAAGGTTTTTATTAACTCATGAGCAGAGTTAATATTATATTTATTAGGTAGATATGGTGTTATTAATTTATTAATAATTTTTGTCAATTGGTAAATAGGAGTGGTTACTTGAGAAATAATGGGACGAAGAGGGTAGTTAGATTTATGAATTTTAACCGTACCATATAGGTAGCCAGGCTTATAGTCTCCTATAATTTTAGGAAGTTTTAGGCGATAACGTTGAGCATTATTAGCTGTTATAAGTTTGTTAATTTTTGTTTTTAGTTCATTAATAGGGTTCTTATTTAGTTTTTTTTAAATTTAGTATGGTCATTGAGGTTATTTTGTAATTTGTTATAATAATCAATTTTGTCAATTACTACAAACATGTTAGTTTTATCAGCTTTTCGAATAATTATGTTAGGATGGTTTTTTAATTGTTTTGCAGCGTTTTTTAGCTTATAGGTCATAAGAGATGAGGAAATATGTTAAAGGTTACATCTGTTCTTCAAAGCTTCAGCTTTTAATAAATATTGCAATTCAGAGGTGGTAGATACCTCATTATTAAGTTGTAGTTTTAAAATGTCTTGATATAGCATTTCGATTTCTGTTTTTTTTTTAATCTTGTTGTAAGATTTCATAATATGGCAATTAGGGCCTAAATTTAAAAGATCTTTCTGTGATTGGGTCAATTCACAACCAGAGAGGTTAATAAATTTGTCAATTCCATTGGGTAGTAGAATGGTTCCTTTGTATAAATTATTCACAAAAGAATTGTTTCTACTAAACAGAGAAATCTTTCATTATCCTCTGTTAAACCAAATTAAACAGATACATTTAATATGTAAGTGCATTAGTCTGTCAGTGTGTCTTGGAGTCGGAATATTTCTGTGTTAGAAGGATATATATTCGACAGATTCTATTGGCGATATTATTGTGGTTGCATTTGTTGTTTTTTTTTCACACAACACGTTCACTGATAATATGTTGCTGTGTGCAGGGGAAATCTCCTCAAGGGTTAGGTAAGGCAGTGTTTTGACCCTAGGGCATCTTGTGATTGAAAAAAGAGGAAATGAAAGTGATGCACTTTCCTTTTATATATACAACGAAAACTAGCGAATATTAAGGGGAATTCTCTGGTAGACAAGATAGAATAATATAACAAGTAAACGAGGAAAAAAGATAATAATATCAACGAATTTTAGTACATTTTGCTAAAATTTTAAGCAAAACGCAAAAGTATGACGTCTCATTTAGACTAATAGATAATGATATATTAAGCTTTCAAACATTAAAGCCGGTGGGAATATTTGTCTGTTATAGGGTCCTTTTTAAAATGTCGATTTTCATTTTACCGAAAACTGTCTTCGCCGAAAGGCTTAAATCCAATATTCAATTCGTCAAATGGTTTACTTCAACAAACATTTTTTTTTAAAAACTAGAAACTTAAAGAAAGATAATATTTTATACCTGATCACTGCTATTTTAAGATTATGTATCATTTAAAATTACACGAAGATTATAGTTTACTTCACCTTGTCTGCCAGCAGAAAACTCCCCAGGCGTTGTAGTATAAAAAGAAATTGCACAAACTCTATCATTCTTTTCTCTGTTTCTCTCTATTCTTTCCCACTCTTCTCTATCTCTCTATCTCTTTCTCACTCTTCTCCGTCTCAATCTGTTTTTTTTCTCTGTCTCTCTTCCTCTTGTTTTCACGGTTTCTCTGTGTCTGATGACATAGTTAAAAAACGTGCCTTGTTTCCACTCCGGGGTACTTTATATTCACCGGGAAACCACAAAATTAATAACAAGTCGTTTCGTATAGCTAAATATGTCTGCTGAAATAATAAAAAATTAAAAATAAAAACTGACGCAACAATGCATCTAATATCAAAAACATAAAATCGAGAAATACACAAAATTAACCATGAGTAATTGCTAGAATCCGGATGGTCGACTCACTGATTTGCAGATGTACATTTTGGAACATCTCCCCAATGAGCAGTGGACCATTTTTGTCGATGGCCTACTGCTTTTCTCATAATTACGTAGAGATTATCGCAAAAATTATACTGGATAAATGGATTAGTATATATGGAGTGCGATCATTAATTAACGCTCTAGGAGTTTCAAAATTGAAAACTATATTCTTCCAGGTATTTGTTAACCTATTGGAACTACTGCTTGCCATGACCGTTTAAACGACATTGTGGACAGATTCAGAAGAGAACTAACACTGCATAATCAACAAAGGTTGACCGTTATAATAGGATAGTTAACACGCCTATACCTTTCTGTCTATTCGAAACAATTTGAAAGAAAACCTGTACTGTGCGGCTGAAGACATCGTTTTTGGAACCTCACTGAATTTTCCTGGTCAATCTTCAATGAAGATACCATCTACTGTCTTTGTAAAAGATGAAACGAAAAGATTAACATCTTCCATATCACTTCAGGACTTTGGAGACCTTTTCTATCTACAATTTCTTGTCCTTTGTAGGGCTTAATGCATTTTGTTTTTTTCTCATCTCTCCTATAATCTGTTCTGCCAAATCACTAGATAGGTTATACATTGTTTTCCTATGTCCCCCTTGCCTTCTATCTGACCTGTGAGGATCAAATTTCCCAAGCCTTCTTTCCGCATTTTGTGCCCTAGATATTTCTTTCTTATTTTAAATATAGGTGTACTTTTTGTTTCTACTTTCTTAAAACATTGTCGGTTTCTCACATGTTGGGCCTAAGCATTATCAGCATTCTTCTGTAGTTCATTTCTATGGTTACAAGTCTCTCCGTCATCTGTGAGAAGATTGCCCAGCATTCACTGTCATGTAGGAGGACTGATATTATCGAGCCCTTCAGAAATATTTTCTTTGCTTCAAATGAAATTTTCCCACTAGAAAACAGAGAAACGATTCTTTTATACCTGCAGATTTATATAATTACATATATTTTTGCAACAGGGTCAACATCGGGAAACAAGTCGAGTTATTCAGCTACACATTAAAAGAAAAATATCACTTAAAACATTAATATTTTTTCTTCAAAGTGTACTGCATCTGACACTACAGAAATTTCAACAACACTAGTGATTCACTTTTGAACGTACTTCGGCAAATATACTTTCCAGATCTCAAATTGACCATTCAAATATTCGTTCATTGCACTCGGAGAAATGTATGTTACTAATATGTAGGAATGATTTAATATTTCTGCATAATGGAAAAATACATGTTTTCTAATCCGGGGGTAATATTATGGGATAACCCACTTTGTCTGCTAGGGAGCTACTTCTAACACCTGCTAAGTATCGTTGTGTAAAACAGTATAAAACGAATGAGCACAAACACTATCTATCTCTTTTTCCCCTTTTTTTCCTCTTTCTTCCATCACTTTTTTCTCTCTTTCATCACTTTGTCTCTCCCTCTCTTTTTTCCATCTCTTCTCTCTCCCCCCTCTCTCTCTCTCTCTATCTATCTATCTCCTTCTTTCTTTCTCCCTTTCACTTTTTCCTTCTTTAATTACAGGCTTCTGAAATGACAAGTCTTGCCTCGTTTCCAATCCGGAGGTCTTTTTAGTCCTCAGGCGAACCATGTGTCGCGTACAACACATAACATTAACTCTTGTTCCAAAACATCATGGGCTAACAATAACATCTTCACACAGAAATATATACCTTCATCCAACACAAGAAAATATCTGAATTTCTCAATGGAGAAACTGTTGCTACAAACTGATGACACCCATAACAATCTGGCTGATACTATCTTACATCTTGTTATTATTATATTCTTGTGCATGTGTTATTATATAGCTAGCGTGATACTCCATATCATATGTTGTCATTTTGGAGATTTACATCTTGGTACAGTTGATCTAAACCGGACTCCAGGGACATGCGAACTTAGCCCGTGTAGTGACAGGTGTGAAGTGTGTGAATTTTCTACTTGTTTGTTTTTGCTTTTGTTCTACGAAACTTAATATGTGTCTCTACCTACCCTGATGTTGTCTAAAGAAATTCGAAAGCTTGGACGATATTTCTTGTACTTTTCTTCTGAAAAGATCTTCTGACAATTTCTGACAGAATTTACTCACTGACTGAGAAGCATTATTTGTAATTTGGAAAAGTCGATCAGTAATTTACCTAAATACGCAGAATATATATATATATATATATATATATATATATATACATATGTATATATATATATATATATATATATATATATATATATATATATATATATATATACATATATATATATATATATATATATATATATATATATATATATATATATATATATATATATATATATACACATACATATATATATTTATCGGGTCTATCAAATATACATTTACAAACATTGGAGGCCTATTCTTTACATCAAAACAAGTTAAAATGTCCATATAAATATATGTCCAAAATCTCATCGTTGTATCTCAGTAAAACACTCATAACAAATGCATACACATGCACCCGTCGGATCACCGACTGGCGGACCCTTTCTTAATATTCATAGAAAGATAGATGAAAACAACGGAATATAATAACATATATTTCCAAATATCTCTGTTATATCAAATATGAGATCAATTACCTGTTATTCTTAAAAGTGACACAGCCATTATTAAATAAGTGTTCTTTTATCTTCTTTTCTATAGAGTGGGTTTATAAACAATTTCAGTTTGACCGTTTATATGACGTCACCTTGAGTGACTCGAAATTGGTCCCATCAAATGTAAGAACACCAGAATTAAACAGCTGCGTAACAGAACAAACCTTGAAAACAAATGTAGCAAAATCCCAAAGTGCTCGGTGTAATGACAAAGGTAGGCTTTAAGAAAGCTTTATTTAACTGCGAATACAGGGTTCGCGTATAGTGTCCTTTTATAGTCCCAGTAAACAGAAATAGCTCTCTCAAAGAGGAGAGTAACAAAACAAGGTGAGACCACTCTTGATTATTCATAACACTCGGAAAAAATAATATAAACTGTAAATAAATATGAACAGATAACATAATGCAGAAATATAGAACATTTCATGGACAGAAGTTTTCCATATTATTTAACGAAACACACACACACATACAGACAGACACACACACACACACATATATATATATATATATACATACATACATATATATATACATACATATATATATATATACATACATATATATATACATACATATATATATGTATATACATACATATATATATATATATATATATATATATATATATATATATATATATATATATATATATATATATATATATATATATACATGGCGAGAAAGAGTTTATTTCTAATCGTTGCTTTCTTCTCCTATAAAGAAATGCAGGTATGATCTCTACTGGAAGGCACACTTTCTTTATTAGGACACTAGAAACACTGGCTGATAGACGTGGAATAATTCTCAAACATATGAATCCACTAAATATAAGGTTTAGATAATAAGAAAAAATGAATATCAGTGAAAAGATAACTTTAGAATGTTTGCTTTTTAGTTCATTTTTTTTATTATTTTGTTTAATCCATTGACTTTAAAGTCACAACGTAAAACATGTTTACCTTCATATATATTGGGTTGACCTAAAAGTCTGTTCGGTTTATTAATTAAAATTTCTATCTGATCTAACTTTGTGGCCAATAGATATTCCGAATTCTTAACTCTTCTCATGAAAAACCCGAGAAAAAACTCTTTTTATACGTGTATATACAAGTGTTTACTGAAACCTTTTCGGCCCGGCCCATTTCACAAATTCAGCAGCCTTCTACCTTGAGTGGCTCCTCAGTTTTCTATTGGAGGAACAGTAGATTAAAATAATGAGGAAAACATATTTTATTGAGCCGGGAATTTTTCAGCATCGTACATTTGACATTTCATTTGAAACGGGAGTCTCTTCAAAACGATTTTTTTCGCTACATTTATAAAAGGAATTTAACTTAAAATCAAACCAAATAAACGATAGACTAAGTCAGAAGTAGCAATGGTATGCCTGCAAAATAAACCGGATGCTGGAAATGAAAATGGATTGCTTAGAATTAGGCTAGAGAATTGTCACCGGGGTCTTAGAAACAATGTTATGTTTACTTGTCTTTTTCCATTAACCGAGACAAATTGAAATGTCAAACAGTGGCACTGTAATCTCTAACAGACATCAACAACTCCATTAGCAGCAGCTTCAGTGTTTTGACTCTCACAATCCTGCGTGCTCATAACAACCGTTTCGACAATCCTAAAACAAATAAAGACAAAGATAAGCGTCTACTGTACGGCGGTCGACACATGTAAGTGCACCGCTTCTTTTTAGAGCGTTTGCTCATGTGTTAAATACTCATACAGATATATATATATATATATATATATATATATATATATATATATATATATATATATATATATATATATATATAATGGTGTTCCAATAACTTGGACTGATTTTCAATGTGAATTAAGTTTAAGCGTCTAATGAGTTTTTCTTTTTCTTTCAGATTTAGCGGATATTTGGGCGATATTATTATTTCATACATAATTGCCATGACATAAATAACATGATCCAATAGAGAAATAAATAAATTTTCACCAATAAGACTAACTTATTTACTGCTGACTTTGATCCTTCTTAACGAAACACCCTTTATATACGTGTGTGTGTGTATGTGTGTGTTATCATTCTTAGTCATGTGTTCGTGTCTCTAAAAGAATGTGTGTGCGGATCCATGTATAAATATCATACCAGTAAGGTATGAGGAAACCCTCAAATTTTTAAATACACACACACGGAAATACATGCAGGAGAATATTTTACATACTTACATATATATATATATATATATATATATATATATATATATATATATATATAGGCATCAATTTCCCAATCAAGCGTTCTTTCTTTAAATTCTTTAGAATTCCAAATATGCTCGATCTTTTAAACTGTTATCTAATGTTTCCTTTCTAAAGTATTTTCTTCTTTTGCCATATCTACTTAGCGTTTCGTTTGTTCACTCTCATTGAAGTGTTAATAATTTGATAGTAGAGAACAACATTCAAAAGAAATGAGCTACATTTATAAAAAAGAAATAATCGTCGAACGTTTTTATTTAAAGAAGCGGTAAGTATTCGAGAATATTGTGCAAATTCATACGTTCTACGCATTTAGAGGAGAGACGCGTATCTGAATGCATTGTATGTAGGAAATGTCATATAAATATCATAAGGGAAAATAATATTAAATTCATCTATATTTATAAAGACAATAAAAAATGCTTTTAAAGTCCAACACCGCGTCCCCGTTGTGTAGCCTGGTAACATCATAGATGGTAACATGCATGGCAACCAGTGGAGCACTGGTGAAATCGCGACCGGTCCAGTGAGAAGTTGGCCCATACAATTTTGCAAAATCCTCGATATGTGTGACGTCCTTCGACAAAGATTTATCCAGATGATTACAGGATTGTTTAGACCAGTGTTTCTCATTTTCTTTTAGCACGCGGTTTTTTTAGTGGCCCGTGACATTATTATAGCGTCAGAAATTACTACCAAATTTGTGGCCCATAAGCTGTGCTTAATATATTAACCTGGTGGCAAGTAAAAATTATAAAATTTCTGTTTGTCCACCAGAAATTTACCTTGGCCCATTTTGGCCCTGTGGCCATAAGTTGAAAAAACTCTGATTTAGACCTTCGAGGGTATACAATGGCAAACATCGAAGCGGTTAAATTGTTTCAAGACGAAGCGAATGGACGTTCTCCTAAATTGGCAGGTCATAAGAATCAGGTGAGGAAATGAAGTTGAGAAGAGATTAAAAATCATAATCATTGATTAATACAACTACCATTGGTCCGAACTCAAATCAGTACGGGTCGTCAATTTTCTCCAATACAGTTTCGATTGTGTTACATTCTACGTAAGGGCGGGCTAATATTCTAACACTTCATTTCCTTTGCTATCATTGTATGTCAAAAGAATTAATGGATAATTTGTTATATCTTTGATTCGTTGTCGTTTTGATTTTTGATGTCATAATATACAGTAGGTTGTAAGGAAATGTCTAAAGTGGCTACCAATTGTTTCCTGTGAACGTATTTGTATCTGTTTGACATTGTAAGGTCTTCTGCTCATTTACAATTTAAAACCTTTCTTCCAGTATATTTGATTCAAACCAACCCAAATTGTCCTACCTAATCAAGTAGTACTGATATATGTTGCATTCAAACTATTTACACACCCTAGCCCTCAGTAGAAAAGAATACCTCCATAACCAATTCATCTCAGAGCGGACGTTGAATTTTCTCTAAAAAAAGACTCATTATCAAGAACGTCTAAGTGGACTCTAGCTAACTCCAAACCTCAAGTGGAACTCGGATATACTATCCATAGCTAAAGATGCTGGAAAAAGTACCTGACTCCTTCTTGGTTTGTTTAGCGACATATTAACTTAGATGGTTATTTAATACCGAAATATAAATATTCTGTACGCAATTTTTAATTGTGTTTTTGTGGGGAGATAATAATGTCTCAGACCAGGTCTTGCTTATTAATCCATTCATATGAGAAAGAGAAGTGTATTGATACCTTTCGTAGGTGTATTTGCGCGTAAATGAATATACGAACCCCAACAGGAATTTGAACTCGGATGTCCGATTAATGATTACGAGCCACTATCGATTACACCTCCGCACATCTAAGCTTACAGCACCTGGTATTCTCAAGCGGTCATCGATTTAGTAACTGACCAAGACCGCTTGACGGCCTCTGCCATTATCTATGTTTATGAAAACCAGATCAGGTCATAAATGAAATATTTCATATTTGGGCTAGAGCTGACCAATCCGCACTTTCCAACCTTGACAGAGTCCAAATGCGTTTAATCAGCTTTGTCGGTGACGGGTTATCTTCTAAACTAGAGCTTTTTTGCTACAGTCGAAACGTTGTTTAATCTCTCTATTTAACTCCTATTTTGATGACAGACTCTTAGACGAACGACATTAATTAATTCCTCTAGTCTAGATATGCATAGCTAGGGTCCGCCATGCTACATACACCGAGCCAACTCATTTCTTTTTCTTCCTCTTCTATTGGTAAAGAATAAGTTCCACGCAGACAGTATCTTTCCCAGACTCTTACATTGAGGAACAGACGCCCGAGTGGATGTTTCCACGATTACTCTGATCTTTTAAAGACTATGATATGTAGAATAGTTAGTGGTTGACTCAACCATTAACTATTCTACATATCATCATAATATATAGCTCCTATTCCTTCTTTTTGCCGCCTTTAAATAACCTCATTCAGTAAATCTTTACTTAGAGTGGTTCTAGGGCCTTGTATTGGTTGAAGAATAGCATAAATGGGCAGTGTAGATGTGAGTGTATTCTTGATTCAACTATACAATCAAATGAATATATCTTTTATTTATGCGTAGAAAAAAATACTACTGAAACGTGAAATGGGAGTGAATGCTGGACATTCACTTCACAGATGAAGACAAGACGAAGGAACAGAAATGGGGTTCTACAGAATGATGCTGAGGGTACTATGGCGTAGAAATGTGAGCAAAGACGAAGTTTTAGAGAAAATCTAAATAAAAAGGACACTTATACTTCACTTCAGAAAGAAACAGTTGAAATTTCTTGGGCACATAATGCGGAAAGAGGTCTTAGAAAATTTGATACTCACAGGACAGATTGAAGGCAAGGAAGACAAAGAAAAACGACGCATAACCTACATAGCCAGCTTGAGTAAATGGATGGCGGAACAAACTTTAGGAGATATTACAAAAAGACTAAATTTATTAAGAGCTACAAAGGTCAGGAAAGTGTGGGGAACCAGGAAGGGACATATAGAAGAAGAAGAAGAAGAAGAAGAAGAAGAAGAAGAAGAAGAAGAAGAAGAAGAAGAAGAAGAAGAAGAAGAAGAACAACAACAACAACAACAACAACAACAACAAGAAAATAAATCTCTGCGTGACTTACGAGATACATTTGAAAGTGAATAGCCATCCCTTATAGACGGAAATTAAATATGTTGTAGAAGATTCATTCATCATCTCTCAGAGTAAAAGAGGCGGTTGATGTGAAAAGCCATGACATTCTTGTATGGCCTCACAAACCTTACGATATCCTGCTACTGATGTGGGAGACGCACCTAAATGGTAATTCACAAAAAACAAGGCATATACATACTATACAGACATATATGCATACGTGTACGTGTACGTGTACGTGTGTGTGTGTGTGTGTGTGTGTGTTAGTGTATTATGTACCCATAATAATAAGGTGAAAAAATATAGCATGATAAAAATGTCCTAAACTTGATAAAAACAAAGTTTAATCGTCAAAATGTTCAGGTTATTATTAAGAGGGAAGACTAAAGTATTTTTTGATTATGTTAATACATTTTTTTAATCCTTTTATGTTCCAAATTTTGATTTAAAATCCTATTTCCTTTTGTGTCAGTGGGCGCAGCAAAGATCAGTGTTAGGAAATGTCCCCTTTTTTACTATACAATGAGAACTTGTAATATACACCTACAATATTAATACTAAATTTACTTCTTAATAGTTATTTAATTATATATTTAGAGGTTAAAAACATGTTGAATCTGTGATACTATAATTTACACATTCAGATAAAAAAAATAAAAATTGTTACATTTTCTGAAGCAACGTTAATAAAACTCGTGATACATTTGATTGAAAAACATGTTACTTGTAAATAAATGATTATTATTACTGCTTGCATTTCAGTCTGTTTTATTTGGCTCTCAGATGGGATAGAAAATGTATATATACACATTGTTAATTATTATATGGTTTGATTGCTACCACATACAATTTATTTGGAGAATCTCTTAAAACTTGAAACTGTCGTTATATAATTGTCAATATTATTTTCCCATTTCTTAAAATTCATGTTTGCACAGGTTTTAAGTTCAAATAGTAAATTGGCGTTGATTTTTTTATGATAAAATAATTGTTATTTGGTTATTCCGGAGTAATTTTAGTTTTCTAATTAAATGAACTTGTAGATCTTGTTGATGAATTAACATCTGTATCTCTACAGAATGAAGAAAAAGTAATTACCGTTAAAATTCTCTAGTGAAAAGGCTGTAAGACAAGGATGTGTCTTCTCACATACACAGTGCGGCGATTCCGAGAGAATTAAATGTACCAGAATTATTGTCGGCCACAACTTTAACAACTTTAGATATGCAGATGGCACATTGTTCATAGAAGACAAAGAAAGGAAATCGTAATACCTCCTACAGGATTTAGTGAACGAAAGCGAGAAAAAGGGACTAAATATCAATTGCAAGAAGTCAGGAACAGACCAACATTCAAATTAACTAAACCAAATCATTTTAAATATCTGGATATCTTTTAATAGGGGACGGAAAATAAGACACTTAAATCAGAAAACGCATTATTAGGATAACGAAAAAATCCTACCAAATGATAACCAAAGTATTAAGAAGCAGAAAGATTTCATTAGAAAAAAGAAAAGAGTAATGAACTGTTATGTAATATCAGTCCTCTTATATGACATTAAATTCTGGAAAATCTCCTCTCAGATGAGAAACACTTAGAGACGTAGAGATTTACTGTGTGAGGTTATTTAAAGGAGGAAAAAGAAGGAATAGGAGTTATATATTATGATGATATGTAGAATAGTGAATGGTTGACTCTAGTCTTTAAAAGATCAGAGTAATCGTGGAAGATATCCACTCGGGCGTCTGTTCCTCAATGTAAGAGTCTGGGAAAGATACTGTCTGCGTGGAACTTATTCTTTACCAATAGAAGAGGAAGAAAAAGAAATGAGTCGGCTCGGTGTATGTAGCATGGCAGACCCTAGCTATGAATATCTAGACTAGTGGAAGTAATTAATGTCGTTCGTCTAAGAGTCTGTCATAAAAATAGGAGTTAAATAGAGAGATTAAACAAAGTTTCGACTGTAGCAAAAAGGCTCTAGTTTAGAAGATTAAACGCATTTGAACTCTGTCAAGGTTGGAAAGTGCGGATTGGTCAGCTCTAGCCCAAATATGAAATATTTCATTCATGACCTGATCTGGTTTTCATAAATATAGATAATGGCAGAGACAATCAAGCGGGTCTTGGTCAGTTACCAAATCGATGACGTTCTAGAAAAGGATGGTTAGAGGAACATGACCGAACGTGTGAACAACATCAAGTTTTAGAGAAAATGGAAAAAAAAAGGACACGTACACTTAACATCAGGGAGAGCGACAATTGAAATTTCAGGGCACGTAATGCGGAAGAGGGCGATATTCACAGGACAGATTGAAAACAAATGGGACAGAGATAATTAACGCATAAACAACCGATCGAGCTTGAGTAAATGTATGGCAAAGCAAGGTTTAGGAGAGATAATAAAAGATGAAATATATTAAGGGCTAAACAGAACAGGAACTTTTGGAGGGTGTTGAGTCTAAAATATATGAAGCAATGTGGAAAAGGTACAAAAGAAAAAACAATATAAATAACCTTCATAAAAGACTTGAGGTGCATACACCCATGTGGAAATCAGTTGAAACAAAATGAATAATTCCGTTATTATTTAATTTATTTCCGTATTTTTAATGAAACATGCACCAGTGCACATGTTAATACTTCGTATGTCAATTCCACGGAGTCGTTTTTTTTCAGATTGGCCACATGTTCTTGATTGGATTTAAATCAGGAGAATTCATGAGCCAGTCGATAGTACTTTGATTTGCTCACTAGTAAGGATCGCCAGTGTGTTCGTACAGCGTTAAAATTTTCTTACGCTTCCTTGGAGTATTATCCATCGCAGATTATGCATGTTGGACAACTAATTGACAGTCGAAACAATAGTGTCTGGGCGTGATGAAAATCTGATGCAATCAAGGATGACACAATATTTTCAAGGCCAAACAAATTTCATCATACACCCCGAAAATAGATTCATATTACTGCACACCATTGCAAATAAAATAATCCGAGGAAAAATAGAAATCGATTACACCATGTCACTCCAGCGGGCCTAAAACTGACCGTATAGTGAAAGAAAGGAAACTAAAGCGTTTTTTTTTCAATTAATTTGCAGAAGGGTGTAGCACTATTCTATAAAAACTACAAATAAAAGTAATTTATCAAATCCTAATACAAAATTCATCATTATTACAAGAAAAATCAATAATATTTGTAATTAATACAAAACAAAACGAAAACATTACAAATGACAAGATAATAGCATTAAAACTAAAGCAAAAATAAATAAATTTTGTGAGAGATCTTGAAACGTAAGTAACAGATTATATGGACATCAGCAAAACTAAAGCAAAAATAAATAAATTGTGAGAGATCGTGAAATGTAAGTAACAGATTATATGGACATCAGCAAAACTAAAGCAAAAATAAATAAATTTTGTGAGAGATCTTGAAATGTAAGTAACAGATTCTATGGACATCAGCAAAACTAAAGCAAAAATGAATAAATTTTGTGAGAGATCGTGAAATGTAAGTAACAGATTATATGGACATAAGAAGGATAATTTACAAAGCGACATACTAGTTATATTTTGTTCATCATTTCCCCTGAAGCAAGGGAATAAAGCCACTAAGACGTTATGGGTTACTGAATGTGAGAGAATATGAGACAAAAAAGATTAATGAAAGAGAGCAATAAAATAACAGGGGTTAAGAGGACAGGTGATAACGATTCAATATTACTCATTCCTGGTTACAGGTTCAATCACAATTTCGAGTTCAAGAATGCAGTTTTAGTTTTTAGAAGGAAAATTATTTATTAAAATGAAAATATATTACAATTGTACTAATTTTGGAATCTACAATACCATTTCACCTTTCCTCAAAAAATCACATCTAATATAATCTTGGATAATTAAAAACCATGACGATAAATGTAAAAGCGATAAAAGCTGAACGAAATAAATTGATTAACTGATTCGTTTACTAAAAAATAATTGTAAAGGGTGACCCAAAAAAACGGGAACTTTTTAACAATTCAATAAAACCAAGAGTGGCGGAAGAAAAATATTTAATTCATAGTAATTGAAACGTTAAAGCATGCCATTTAAGAAACAATGAGGAATTTTCATTTTTTTTTTAATTACGTCCTATAGATGGCGTCCTCCTGTACGAATGCATTCTTGAAATCTGCTGTTGAGATTCCTCATTGACTGCTGCAACATCTCAGCTGGGATACTGTGAATTTCATCTTGAATTCTCTGTTTTAACTCATCCAGAGTTCTTGGTCGAGTTGTGTAAACTTTACTCTTGAGATAGCCCCACAAGAAAAATCACAAACGGATAAATCTGGCGATCTAGGGGGCCAGGCAACGATACCGAATCTTGAGATCACACGGTTACCGAACAATTCTCGTTACTAAAATGGCGAAATGTTTACTTGCTCAAGGTCACTGTCTCGCAGTGTTGCCACTTTACCATGTCTTGCAATACGCACTTCAAAAATTCCCGTTTTTTGGGGTCACCCTATAATAAAAAAGATCATTTGAAATATCTAGGGCTCATAATGAGGAAAGAAGGCTTTGCAAATTTGTTACTCATAGGAAATATTGAATGATTGATTTGTTTTCCACGGTTTATCAACCCTTTACAAGTTATTTAAAACCAGAAAATATTTTATATTTTTGAGATGATAATAATTTAGTGATACAAATCTTATTAATTGGTCCATAGCTGGGGGGGAGAGAAGTGGATTCATACCTTTCCCAAAGTATTCGCGTTTAAGTGCATATAACGAACCCGACTGGAACTCGGCTCCGTGCGAAGGAAATAGGAAAAGTTTAATATGTAGATACATCGGGGGTCAAAATTTAAATATTCATCGTTTCTGTATGTTTTCACTTTTGTATTCGCACACAATATTGGTCACATTGGTACATATATGATTTATTCTTTTACTAAATCCTTTGTCCGTAGAAATTCTGGAAACGAAATGCGTCGCTACACAGTTTTATTCTATTATTTACTATAACAATCTAACTTGTATATATATATATATATATATATATATATATATATATATATATATATATATATATATATATTATTTATTTATTTATATATATATATATATATATATATATATATATATATATATATATATATATACACACCCACACACACACTATTTACAATGTTCGAACTGTTATCCTAATCTTTGTTGTCACATGCAGAACGATTCTGTCGTTGTAAGCTCCGGCCTTCTTCATGCACATGACTCACTCGATAAAAGCGTTATTTGAGGTAATCCAGTGACTTGAGTTGTGAGTTAAATAAGTGGGCACAATAACTTGGAGAGTTGAATTAAAAGCAAAATAACACAACTTCAAATATCCGGAAGAGGCATGGTACGTGGATGAAATATAAAAAGGCCTGACCGTACAACTGCGGAAACTTGTGATGTGTCAAAAGATGAAGGCAACAGCAATTGTAAATAGTGTAAATTGTTAAAAATACCTCATCTCAGATATATATATATATATATATATATATATATATATATATATATATATTTGTGGGGGGGTACGTACAGTTTTTTTATGCATAACGCAGTCTTCAGGTCATGAAGATTGCGCTGAAGCATTAAAAAGACAGCGGACGCTTGGTGTTACCCTCAGTGCCCACTTTTATATTTACATACGATATATATGTTATATTCAGAACATTTAGAGATAAATATAACATACCATAAAAGTATATATTTTTATCATGTATATAAGTACATATTTCAATACATATCGTACATCAACACAGAGTATCGTAAATTCTCACTCGTTAAGAACATTCACTGTCAATTTTTATTATTCGTATAGAATGTCCTAAATAGTGAGAATATGCAAAACTCGGAGTTGACATACGATAAGACAGTTCTAGGACTGTATTATTTCTGATTCAATAATTAATATTCTAGACAGCTAGAGAGAACTTCATTAGCAAGAATTATGTTCATCATGATGAGCGTTAAATTATATAATAGGCGGCATTATTATTGTCATATATATATAGAGAGAGAGAGAGATAGAAAGAGAGAGGGGGAAGAAGGAGAAAGAGATCGTTTGTCCGTGAAGTAAGATTAAGGCCAAAACGAACAGAGAAGATAAGAGAATGTAATCTATTAAACAAGAAGGAATAAAGCAGCCGGTCCTGTTTTCTAAGTGACAGAACAATGCACAACAGGAAGAGACATGAGATGGAACTGGACAGAAATTGTAAGAAAAAAAGACCAACGCAAAAGAAGCTGGAATGACGTGAAAGCAAATTCCGACAATACTTCGTGAATGAGACAGATAATGGAATATCTCTGCAGGTATGCTGAGGATTGTACTCAATCCAAAGTTCAATATGGCCATTTGGAGACATTTGAACGAGATTATTATTCGCGAGAGAGTCATGTGGCGTTAATACATTTGAGAACAAGAAATAATCTGTAACTTTTATCGGGTAGCACAATTATTCTTATGAGTATGATTATAGTTAAGATTACTGACCCATTCGATAAGTTGATTTAACCAGAATTAATTACAATAAAATAAGATCGATGTCATTCCCAATAAATAACAGGACACAAAAGGAACCAAAAGCCTGCAATTTAAATTTGAAACTTTTTTTCATCGATACTAGTCAATCAACCTAAATTCTCTTCTCAAAATATTTTCCTTTTCGTGTCAGAAATTTAGCTCATTATTTGCTGTGAAATGTTTCTGAGTAAACGTCCCAAATAGGATGTGTTCTTTAGTCCTTGAAAGTGAATGTAGGTTAAATCACTTTCTTATTTCTTGGCACTGGGTTTGATTGATTGGGTTGCTTTTTTAAAGCTTAATATCAGAAAGGGACAATTGAAATTGCTAGGGCACATATTGAAAGAAGCTGGCTTGCAAAATCTGATCCTCACAGGACAAGCAATAGGGACAGAGGAAAACAACGCATAACATACTGAGTGAGCTTGAGTAAATAGATAGAGGAAAAGGGTTTAGGATAAATAACAAAAAGACAAAATTACCAAAAAGACAAAATTAAAACAAAATTATTAAGAAATACAAAGGACAGGAAATTGTGGAGAGCCATGTTCGCCTACGTTATGAGGGAACACAGCACATAAAGAAGAAGAACCTTGTGCCGATCATTTAAAGCCAGAAAATAGTTTTGGATTTTAAGACGTTTCTGGAGATAATAATAATTTACTGGTATACAATCTGCTAATTGACCCATACCTGGGCGAGAGAAGACGTACGTTCATACCTTCCCCAATGTTATTTGCACGTAAGTGAATATAACGTACCCAAATGTAATTGAATATCGGAAATCCTTTACACGACGGCGCATCAAAGCTTACAGCACCTGATATTCCCAACCGGTGACTTGTTTGGTTACTTAATTTCGCTGATCGTACGAGAACCGATGTTTCAATGTAATATGGCCGTAAGTTCCTCGCACTGGGGATCCATTCGTTAGATTATACTTCCCCGCTAATTCATCTGGAAATACTAATGATGACCATGAATGTAAGATGCCAGCATCCTTCGGTCCACAAGTCAGTCATTGATCATCGAAAAGATTACGCAGACGGTAAAATTTCACTATAAAAATTCAGGAGTATTTCTGTAGACTCCTTTGATCAAAAGAAAATATTTTCGAGAATATTTTTTCCTCCAAACTGAGTTTAATTTTGGCACAATATTTCTTAGTTAAATGCGGTGGCATTATTTTTCGAACTACCAAATTAGACATTAAAGTTAACAGAAAAAACAGATTGTGTAACTAAACTATTTGTGAAAGATATATAAAAATATACGTATATACGTCAGTCTCCGTATGTCCCCCTTCTCCTTAAGAACTTCCATTTCCAACAAATAACACCTCTTCGAGTTCTTAAAATATAAACGATTTTCGCTTATCCATATGGTGTTATTATGAACGTTGTTGAAGCTGTACGTGAAACGGCAGTACTTTACCATTCCTTATACTTATTGTTTTATGTTATTTCTTTTAAATTTCAGCATACTCTTCAATATTAGTAATGTCAATGTTATTATTAATACTACTATTGTTATTGCGATAGTTATCAGTGTTATTATAGTAAAAGCTATTATAGGATTTTTTTTTTTATTTTTAGGATTTTGAAAATACGCCTGGCTTTCATCGCTGTCAAATTGCTAGCTTATATTATATTTATTTCAGTTTTATGTCGGCAAATTTTTTAAAAAGGAATATCATATTGCAAAGTTTGTCCAAATTGCGATAAATGCTGTCTACAGAAAATTGTTGTCGGGATATTTTGGTTGAAAATTATTTACACTACTCAGAGATTGCACTAAGATAATACATATATACATACAGAAACACACGCACACGCATATACATACATACATATACACACAGACCTATATATATATATATATATATATATATATATATATATATATATATATATATATATATATATATATATGAGGTGTGAGCGAGGAATTGTGTGTGTATGCGTAAATATGACATTTTATTCTATTTTTAACGTATACTTTTAAAGATAGCTGAGAGAGTGAGTGTGTACATATTTTCATGTGCGCATGTATTTCTGTGTCAGTAAGCAATGGTGGATTCAATATTAATTATCCAGATAGATAGATAGATAGATAGATAGATAGATAGATAGATAGATAGATAGATAGATGTGGAATAAAGAAAAATATAGCTGTGAATTTCATATTCATAATCATATGAATACTATCGAAGTTTTTGTTGAAATCTGTGTGTATATACATACATAGATACATACATACACAAACACACACAAACACACACACACACACACACACACACACACACACATATATATATATATATATATATATATATATATATATATATATATATATATATATATATATATATATATATATACATACACAACGGTTATTTGAAAAAATGGCCTTTTATACTTCTTTGGCATTGTGTTCTCTTCTACGTGGCGTGTCAATTGAGAACGTTGGTAATCTTGACTCTCCACAATGTCCTGTCCTTTGTAACTCTTAATAAATTGTGTTGTTTTTTTTTGTAGCTCTTAATAAATTGTGTATATTTTTAAGCCCTGTTACGTCATCCATTTACTCAAGCTCGCTACGTAGATTATGCATTGTTTTACTCTGTCTCGCTTGTCTTCAGTCTGTTCTCTGGATATCAATTTTTCCAAGTACTCTTTCCTCATTTTGTGCTCTAGAAATTTCAACTCTCTTTTCCTAATGTTAAATATAAGGGTTCTTTTTGTTTCCATTTTCTCTAAATCTTCGTCGTTTTTCACATGGCATTTCTATCATAGTCCATGTTATTCTCTGCATCCTTCTGTAAAAACACGTTTCTGTTATTTTCAAGTCTCCTTTTCATCTGCGAGGAGAATGCCCAGCATTCACTGTAATATAGGACGATTTATATTACATGTAAGTATAGTTTTCTTTGTTTCTTACGTTATTTTTCTGTGTCTTAATACATTGCTTAGCTTTTGTAAGGCATATTTTGCTATTCTAATGCGCATTCATATTTCAGTGTCGCGCTCTCTGTCCTCATTTTAAAATTCCCAGTTAAATTGTTTTACATGTTTGAATTTCGTATCTACAAATCTGTAATTTGCATGTTGGGCTGTTTCTTTAGCAAACAACACGACTCTTATATACCAAAAATATGGCAAGAATCAATAATAGATACATTTTAGTTCGAACCCCAAAGGGCATCGTATGAGGTATTTAAGGTATCTCATGTAAACTAAATACTCCTTTCTTTTCAGAAAGATATTGTATTATTTTTATTCGTATGAAGAAGAAAATATATATATATATACAGTATAATAAAATTTGTTATTCACTAAAGGTCTAAGGTGAGGTCATCAAGTAAAATAAAGTTATGAAGTTTTGAAAACAAATGTACGATCATCCGAGACTGTCTTCAGATCCTGTCTTTGAATTCTCAATGTAAATCAAAGGGTTAGACAGTTCGGAGCAGTCGGCTATCATTGCCTTAGAGTGACGAGTCGTTTTTTGACTGGCGAGGAAAATAAAAATGAAATGATTTCGTTCGCGTCCCCTATAAAAAAAATAAAGAAATTATACTCTTTCCTTTCTCGTAACGACTACATAAGAAACTAAAGCAAGGGAAAATATTAGAACGTTAGAGAAGGAGAGTAAGCAAAAAATTAACAGAAAAAAAGTAGGGAGAGACGAAAAAAGAATAAAAAGAATAGGAAAAAAGGATCCATTGTATAATCACAGACTGACAGGCAGAAAGAGAAAAAGACGAAGAAAGAAAGAAAGAAAGAAAGAAAGAAAGAAAGAAAGAAAGAAAGAAAGAAAAGATTTAGTATCAATTGTTTGTGTCTTTTTTGCCCTGCAGTCTGATTAAGTGATGTTATCGATATTTGACCCCATCAAGATAAGGGCTTAGGTACCTTTCGCCAAGAGTATGTGTGTATTTTGACCAGCTGATGATTTTAGTTGTAGTAATGCACATAGGAGAACGATAAAACTTTCTTTCTCTCGGAAGGATGTTGAGAATACCATGAACAGAGCATGTGTGAAACGAAGACGTTTTAAGGAAAATGAAAACCAAAAAGACAATTCTACTCAAAATCAGAAAGAGACAGTTGAACTTTCCGAGATGCATAATAAGGAAAGAGGACTTGGAGAATTTAACACGCACAGGACATATTGAAACGAAGATGGTCAGAGGAAAATAGTGAGTAATTTGCCTAAGCAGCATGTGTAAATGGATGGTAGACCAGTAACTGGGAGAGATAGTAAGAAGACAAACCACAAGCTAGGAAGGGGAAGACGCCAGGGAGAGACATTATAGCCCAAATCGTTAAAAGAAAAGGCCCGGAAAGGAAGTAGAAACTGTTAAAAGTCTCTCACTTTTTCTTTTTTACTCTCTCTCTCTCTCTCTCTCTCTCTCTCTCTCTCTCTCTCTCTCTCTCTCTTGTGTGGGTGTGTTTGTGAGGGTGTGTTTGTGTGGGTGTGTTTGTGTGGGTGTGCGTCTGCATTGAAACCAAAATTTCATGATATTAAGAAACATATTTTAGAATAAAAATAAATAACTTTGCGTTGGTTTTGTTTCGACAGGTGATGTTCACTTTTAATATTTTTCCTTGCGTTCAGTGAAAACACAAGATCTCTGATTCTAAAGTCTGATTTTACGTCCTTTTATTTTCTTATACATTCTTTATACTCAAGAAACAGAGAAGATACAACTAAAAAGAGAGAACAAAGTTCCCAAAAACCTCTCACTTCCTTAATAAGGATCCATGTATAATTAATTTTAAATTACTATTTAATGGTAAGGTAATAAGCCTGTATTCGATAGATAGACAGAAAGATCCTGTAGGGAAATAGATTTGTATGTAAATAAGCTTAAATGAACTTCATTTAAGCTTATTTACATTCAAATCTATATCAGCGTGTAGCTGTTATGTTCACGACTACAGTATTGGAATAATGCCCGAACTTCGACATTATCTTCACTATTATTCACCAAAATCTTGGAGCGACGATGAAGTGCACCAGATTGATTTTGCCCAAAAACAAAAACAAGCTGCTGGTTTACCACTTACCCGATTTCGGCTACCCTCAATTCTCAAAGTGTTGAGACATCAAAAATTAAGTAACCTAAAAAAGAAAAGCCAATGTTCCAAAGGATACCAGTCTCAAAACGCTCGCAAATCAAGCTCCAGTGTTTCCTTTTTTTTAATACTAATTTTCATCCAATGCAAGGCCCAGAAGCTATTTATGGTGAAGAGTTACTGAATGATTTGCGTAATATGAAGTTAAGGAGAGAAAAGAACGAAGTGAGCATTATGAAGATAGTGAAGACAGCTAACGAATGACTACAGACTTAAAGACATTTTATAGTATTCGGGAAAACGTCCAAATACGAGTCTGTAGTGGTTCTTTGAAAAAGGATGTCCGACTAAAACTTCTTACCAGAAATATTTTTAGATATTAAGAATCTTTTTTTTTCTTTTTTTTTTCTTTTTTTTTGATATAATAATATTTTACAGAAACAAGTCATACTAATTAAGCCCTATCTGGGAGTGGGGGAGAAGAGGAAGATTCTTACCTTTCCAAACGGTATTTCCGTGTAAGTGAATGTAATGAAGCCGATTGGAAGTTGAACTTGACTCTCAGAGTGCCAATAACTTGCCATTATTCATTACTCCACCCCCACATCCAAGCTTACATCGCCTTCTCATCCTAAGTGTTCACCCACCTATGTTATCCAGTTTCGACTAACTTCGGTGATCGTATCGGTAGATAGATGCACATATACAGAACAGTCGTTGAAAACTAATGTAGCAAATTCGAAAGTAATCGTAAAATTTAATATAAAACAAAAATATATATGCACTATGGCAAATTTACCGATAATATAAAACAACGTATTTATATGTGTCACGTGTATAAACGGAATAGATGATCTATGTATGTGAGGAAAATTTTGGACATTAAAATGTGTGATAGTGTAGATATGTAAAGAAACGCTTGTGTATCTAGGTGTATGTTGGACGCTAACGATAATTCATCTAAGTGTATAAGTGTGTGTGTGTGTGTGTGAGGAATGTCTATAGATGTCACCCTCGTTTATGTCGGTGTGGGGAATATTTGTTGCCGTCTCTTCTGTGTGTGCAGTTGAAACGCATCAAGATATTGCAATAATCATGTTTTGGTTTGGAATTATCCTTCAAGCATGTCTCATGCGTATATTTTGAAAAGGATTTGTAAATGTTCATTATTATAGTCATAAGGTAGATTCATGAATACCGGATCTGTAGAAAGATGGTGATGTGATGTAATGTAATGTTTCAAACGAGTGTTTATAGTTGGTAATAATGCTCTAAACATATTTTCAAAATATTTTCTCCTTAAAGGATTATGTTCTTTTTTAACTACCCACAACATTTTATCCTCAATGCTGCCATATTGCCCAACAAAACAGATACCCCCCAAATTTACAAAATTCATAATATTGCCCCACCCCCAAACACATGACTAAACTCTCAAACGATTTAGCCATCCTTAACACTAGAATCGTTACCAGAACAAGACCAATACAATAAGGAATATAATCAGGTAGAAAAATAAAATAAACACCATTTGAAATGCCGGAATTTATCAGCTAAATTATCTAGAGTACATTTACGTAGGGAAGACATAACATGATCTAGAAACCTGGATCTACGAACACAAGAGAGTCTTGCGTCTAGAAAATCAATCTAACTGTCGCCTTACATCGAAACGACGCGGGACATGACTTTGATACCACGTGATTGTGAGTGAAATTGGGTAGACGGAACTCTTGAGGCGCTTCGATAACTGTGCTAGCACGAAGCCGCAAGCATAACTACCAACTATAAAGACTCGTTTGAAACATTGAATCACATCGCCATATTTCTACAGATCCGTTATTCATGAATCTACCTTATGACTATCCAATGCATAAACTAATGAAAATGTATAAATCCTTTTCAAAATATACTCATGAGAAATGTTTTAATGAGCAATCCAAACCAAAACATGATTATTGCAATATCTTGATGCGCCTCACCAACACACACAGAGGAGAGACGACAACAGATATTACCCACACTGACATAAACGAGGGTGACATTCATAGACATTGTTCACACACACTTATACAATTACATGAATTATCGTTTGCGCCCAACATATATATATATATATATATATATATATATATATATATATATATATATATATATATATATATATATAGGAATCAACACTTTATGATTGCAGTCAGTTTCACGCGCCAAGCGATCTTCAGGTTATTTCAGATGTGTCTATTCTTTTATATATACATATGTTGTGTGTGTGTGTGTGTCTGTGTGTGTGTGTGTGTCTGTGTGTGTGCATATTCTTGTGCACGTGTATGTTTGTGCGTCCTCCTGTGTCTATAACCGTTTTGAATTAAGAGTTCAGATGATGTATCACCGAAATAACTTTTAACACTTTGACAGATCCGAGACATTGAAGAAAGGACCAGACAGCTTTCAGCCATAATTATTAACTCTAATATGTTGTGTGCACGATACCGACAAATAGAAACAGATTCAAAGATAGACAGAGAGAGAGAGAGAGAGAAAGTATGTGAGCATAATGTGTATGTGCTTTATAGCTAATATCTTCTCTTTTTCCATCTAAACTGTTGAAATTGTCTGTTACTTCATGAATAAGTATCAAAAGCTTACGTTTTCGTGCGATATATATTTATTTATATTTAAGACAATTACCACAAAGCGTACATCAGAACGCCACTTCACATATAGGTTATGGAATCTCTTATGGTACGCAAGTTATTCTCCATGGGTTGGGTTGATCAGATAATTTACCGCGATTTATTTCCTGCCGACGAATCACGGTAGTTGAAATGGACTTCAAGCAATAGCTATCTATAGCTATACTCCTCTAACTGGCTATTTCTCTTTTAAATTTTAAATTCTGATTTGTCGAGGAAGAAGATAGTTGGCCCATAAGCCTTTATCTGAGTTTTGTTTATTTTAGATAAAATGCTTAATGAATTACACGTGTCCCACGCAGAGAAATTATAACATATATGAAACAAGCCTTATTTCCAATATTTCCCGAAGGGAAAACTGGAGTTACAGCGGTTTATCTATGAACTGCATGAGGTCATGTTGCTTTTTTCCTATAAGATCTAACACTCTAGCTTGGAGTACCCTTCTTTTGCAGTCCCTACATCACAACTGCCATTCGTCACTTTATGCTAGGCGTATCAATCATATGGTCCGCGTGCCTGAACTGGACCGCTGCAGGGTTACATCCTGTTCGCAAGATAACATTGAAAAGTGTAAAAATTATCTTATATATTTACTTACTTTTTTAAATTAATTCAATGACTAGCAACGTGATTTCTTTTCTTTTTTTAAGTTGATATTTCGCTCTATTTTACCTTACCGAAAATGTCTTTGCCAAAAAGGAGAATAGTGGATACACAGTGTAGAAAACTAATACTTTTTTCTTCATTCGTGAAGGTAAATGGAAACCCCGTATGATTGATGTGTTCACAGCAGGTTTCAGTGCTCAAAGAATATAACATTCGGCGCCACTATGAGATGCATCATGCCGAGATATACAATAACATGCAAGGGAAAATTAGAAAAGAAAGGGAAATAAATTAACAGCGGATATGAAGAAACAACATTCTGCTTAGACCCAAAGGCGAGACATCAGCCAGGCAGCAGTAAAGGCTAGCTACTTTGTGTTGCTAGAGAAATAGCATTAGCATCAAAGCCGTACTGTGAGGGTAATTTCGTGAAAACATGCATACTGAAGGCCGCAGAAATTGTATGCCCTGAGAAGCGACATGTGTTTGACAACATTAGCTTGACGATAAACACTGTGACAGACAAGATTTCAGATCTTTCTGCAGATTTAGACAGGAAACTGAAGCACAATGTCAAGTCATTTATTGCATTTTCAGTTGAAATTGATGAGAGCACGGGCATTACGAATGTTCATTTGTAGTGTAGACGAGATTTTGACCGTCACCGAGGAGTTCATGGAGTTGGTTCCAATGATGGATGCCACAACTGCAAATGATTTTTTCATCTCTCTCACTGGAGTGCTGAACAGTGTCAGAGTGGACTTGGCCCGTGCTGTCAGCGTGGCTGCATATGGCGATCTATCAATAACTGGGAAAAAAAACAGATGTTGTGACGCAGTTCAGAGAGAAAGTACAAACTGCAAATAGAAGACGTGATTTTTGGATATTTCACTACATTTTGTCGTTAAAAATGGATCACGTCGTGGTAATACGAACTATTAATTTCATCTAAATTAGAATTTTGAATCACCATAAGTTTGACGCTCTTCTCAGCGAAATAGTCATTACCTATGGCTTGCTATATCCCACCAACGTAAGGTGGTTAAGTCGAGGGGCTGTCTTGAAGCGTTTCATTAATCTACGAGAAGAAATTGAAAACGGCAAACCAATGTTAGAAATTCAATCATCAGAATGACCGCAGGATTTAGCATTTATCGTGGCTATTACAGAGCAATTGAATAATCTGAACAAAATTCTGCAAGGTCGTAAAAAGTTGTCATACACTATTATGAAAATATACGGCCATCCAAGTTGAGCCTTACTTTGTGGGAGACACAACGTCCAGCTCATTTTCCTTGTCTAAAATATGTAGTTGCGATCGCACATAGTGTTGAAATGAATCGGTAAAAAAACAATATGAAGAGATTGCTGCAAGAGTTTGAGCAACGGTTTCAGATTTTGATGACCTTGGAACAGTTTTTTCTCTCGCCATTGACAGTCAATGCCACTGATCTAGCCGTCAACATCTAACTTGAAATGATTGACTTGCAGTGTGTTTCAGATTTGAAGAGGAAATTTACCTCGATGGGATTGGACATGTTTTTTCAGTATCTCTTGCCGAAGTACTCCGAATTGATAGCCCTTCCTGCGGAAATTTTGTGCATGTTCGGGTGAAAAGGTTTTCTCTGTAGTAAACATCAATAAAACAAAGCTGAGCTCAAGGCTTACACATAAGCATCTAAATGACGTCCAGAAATTGACTGCTACTCATGATTTGTTTCCGGATATTGATGTACTTGTAAAGGAAAAAAAATGCCAACTTTCAAAAAGATATTAAAAATAAATGATAAAAAATAATAAAAGTGTTTTTAAATGTTTTTCTTTTTAATTTCTAAAATATATACATTTACAAGGCAGTGTGATAATTCATTCTTCTTTAAAAGTTCCCACTTTCATTTGTTTAATGTTTTGCTAAAAAAAAACATGTTTTTTAAAATTGAACATTTTCAGAATGTAGTTTTTTTTACACTAAAACAAAAGGAACATTTTGAAATTTCTATTTATAGGCTCTTATGCCATGATTTCACTGATCCGATCCGGTTGAGATCAAATTGGGTTGATATGTGATCCGTAAACTAAAATGAGTTTGACACCCCTGCTCTATACCTTGACTCCATTCTCCGGTCGTCACGTGACCACCGTGACTACCACAACGTAAGGGAGATAATCGCTGTTTTTATCCCTACACTATGTAAAATTATGAGCTTCAAAGATGCAACCGTTGCAGGTTTTGAAGAAATATCCTCCGAAACAACAGGTATTTCGAGCAAACCAAACAATCTGCCAGAAGCCAAAATATAATCGTTGATATTTCGCCAAGCACACAGACATAGAAAAATGTAGGAGTAGCAATGACTGTAATATTTCCTTTTACCTCTCTGAGGCCTTGTCCTAAAAATAAAAACTGTTAAATAAAGACCTAAATAAAAACTTCTAAAACTTCATCACTAGCTTTGATCTCTGGTCTTGCTCATACAAGTCGATGAGGGAGGAATTGATTCATAATATTCGATATCAAGAAAAGTAAAGGTAGTAACGTTTCAACATAAAGCAGCTCTTGGGTTTTCTCGAGTCACGTTAACTTTTTTGCTCTCAATGAAGCGTCGTTTTCGGTATAACGATAAACTACATCCGACAGCAAGGCTTCTGATCGGGAGATTGGATGATTTGATCCGCATGAAACCACCTCTTAATTGCTGTTGTTCCCAGGTTCACCTTACCCCGGGGTGGTAGCATCTGTCAGGGTTCCAGTTATTGAAAAATAGTGAACCCATAAACAAAAGCAAAATCCTGGGAAAGTATAAAACTAGCAGCAATACTATTTATAGTAATTAAGACCTAGTAAAATCGACCGGAAGGGAAGTCACAGAATTTTATTTAGAGATTAATATGAATTATTATCTATTCTGTAAACCCATTCACAGAGACGAAACTTTGCTAACCTCTTGCTATTTTATCTGTCGCTATTTTCGTAGCAGAAGTTCAAACGTACTGCACTATTTAGTTCCACCTGTTCAGACGTTCACAGCCAGGTAATGTATATAGAGTTGACTCTTCTTAATTCCCTTCGTATTCCATTGATAAGTAGGACGTTCCATTCTTCTCCAGAACAGTTATGTCTTGTAAGAGATATGCCGAAAGTAGGCATCAATGATCACTTAACCATAACAACTTCAAGTCTCGGGTCAAGCTTTATATATCCTACATATCCTCATAATATGCACCATCTACTATCTTTTTCTAGACTCTTAAAACAATCCCATCAAGTAACACCCTGCCTTGAGGGAATCCTGAGTATTGAGTGAAGAATAGTAACAAAAATGTTTAAAGTTTGTTTTCTTTCATTGTTAAAACCGTGCAAAATCTAACGTTTGTCTCACGAGCAACGATGACGTCATTATACTATTCATTTCTGAGATAATTTGAACCACCCTGCTATTACTGCAAATAATTTATCTGTTAAATGTTCCTTAATAATGAACATCAGTTCTTAAATATCCACAGGTGATAACATTAGATCGTTACAATATTTAATTAGGTCAGCCACGGAAAGGAATAAACGACATAGCCTTGTTCTGGAATGTGGTAATGGCAAACGTACCAAAATTAGACTCTCTGTCACTAACGAGACAAGAATACCGTCCTGATTTCAGCGAGGATTTTGTTTCGATTGAAGCTACTGCCCGGTCAGAGGAAACGAAGACATAATTCCATCAACGTGAATGCTCTTGCAACTAATGTATTTAATACATTTTACTAACATCAATCAGAACCAATGCAAATAGGCACATGATTATTTGTTCCCATGCAAGTCTATGTAGAAATCTACAAAGGTTTACTACCTGGCACAAGGCCACAACGGGGATGAATCTATCGATGAATTAATTTGACTTGTAATTGTCTGTATATATTGTTGGTGCAAAATTTATCATCGATAAATTACAAAATATCAGAGCAATGTTGGAAGTATCTTGGATTTTTTTATACTACAGGATCTCCTCAGAAAATTGACATCGTTTGTAGCCCAACAGCATCGCCAATTCTGGCTCAAATGATCCCAAACTTTAACTAGATAAGTGAAAACTAAGTTAAATGTGCGTAATTATCTCACTGAGAGTCTACAAGGAAGATAGATCGGGCGTGCCAGTGATAATTATAATGTGTTGTTGAAATAGCCACCACGTTGATCTGACCTGACACCTTGTGATATTTCCTGCGGAGCTATGTGAAAACACATGGCTATATCCCTCCTCTTCCTACAATCCTACAGAAATATAAGCAGAAAAGCACTGAGGTTCTAGAGAGTGTTACGCAAATCATGCTACAGCGTATTTGGCAGGAGCTGGACTACCGATTTAAACTGTGTTGTGTCACTGGTGGTATGCATATTGTACATTTTCGAAGCTTTGTGAAATCGGTGAGAAAGTCTACATCCTTTTGAATGTTTTATTCGAATTTCGATAAATAAATATTGTATTTTTCAACATAACGCCAATTATTAAATAATTTCGTTGGGCTGAGACATGTCATTTCTGAAATAATCACATTTTAATTTATGTCAATTTTGTGGGGACACCCTGTATTTTCACTTGCGTACAACAACTTAGACATCTCAGGACTAAGTGTGTAAATAGGTAGAAAGAAGACGTAACAAGTGTATATTATGAGATTGTGAAGGATACAAATAGGTTAACACTAGACATGAAATGGCTAAGTTCTTAGCGATCGGGCAACCATCATGTCGGGATCATATCCAACAAAGAAAACCTGAAGAAAAAAAATTGTGTGAGTGTAGCTTCCTATTTATCAATGGAATACGAAGAGGAGGATCAGGAGAAGTCGACGCCATGTGCCTGAACAGATAATATCCTAATTGTAAAGGTCTGAACTAAGGACATTTCCCCTGACGTGAAAATAGCGATATAGAAGGGAGAGGATAGCAAAGTTTCGTCTATAGAATACGAAGAGGGGGATGGGGAGAAGTCGACGCCATGTGCCTGAACAGATGATATCCTAATTGTAAAGGTCTGAACTAAGGAAATCTCTCCAGACGTGAAAATAGCGATATAGAAGCCAGAGGATAGCAAAGTTTCGTCTATAGAATACGAAGAGGGGGATGGGGAGAAGTCGACGCCATGTGCCTGAACAGATGATATCCTAATTGTAAAGGTCTGAACTAAGGACATTTCCCCTGACGTGAAAATAGCGATATAGAAGCGAGAGGATAGCAAAGTTTCGTCTATGGAATACGAAGAGGGGGATGGGGAGAAGTCGACGCCATGTGCCTGAACAGATGATATCCTAATTGTAAAGGTCTGAACTAAGGACATTTCCCCTGACGTGAAAATAGCGATATAGAAGCGAGAGGATAGCAAAGTTTCGTCTATGGAATGCGAAGAGGAGGATGAGGAGAAGTCGATGCCATGTGCCTGAACTCATGATATCCTAATTGTAAAGATCTGAACTAAGGAAATTTCCCCTGATATGAAAATAGCGACATAGAAGCGTGCGGCTAGCTACATTTCGTCTATGATAAAGTGGTTTTTGGAGGATAAATAATTTATAACCTACGATTTTGAAGTCTGTAAATCCTCGAAATTAATATTGGGTAACTCTAGCAGTTTTATTTTTATAGAGCATGGCAGAATGTCTAAGAGTCTTTTTGAAACGGGACAATAAAAGAAAACTAACATTTTCCAGCATCCTTAGTCGGTCTACCCGGGTTTCCCTAGGTCTGGAGTGAAGTTGATCCCAACAAGACGTTCAAACCAAGCACACATCGTTCATCATGGCTGAAGATAATTTAGTGACTGATTGGTGATGACTAGACCTTACTTAGTTTTGTATTTATTCTATCATAAAGCGTGGCTTCGTTTGCAATACTTAGAAAAAATCCGAAATTTGCAAAATGTAATTCACATGAATTTGTCAGTCCCTTCTTTCTTGACAATGAAAAAGTGATTTTTGCACAGATAATCACTGGCGATGAAATATGGACTGTAAAAGAAAGTTTACTAGGAAAGTTTAATAGAATTCAAAAGAAATTCTTTTCAGCAAATTGTTTGAAACAAGACAGACAGTTTTTATTCAAACAATCACTAGTTTCAATGACCCAGTGAAACAGAAAATGCCGTTTTGGTACAATGTATAAATGTAATTTTGCTGCATGAGAATGGTCATAATCTAGTTGCAAATCCGATACAGGAAACGATTAAAGCTCTAGGAGAGAAAGTTCAACAGGAACCGTAATCTACAAACTTCACTTCCGTTTACCACTCGTTTTGATCTGTGCAACATACTTTATCTTGATAATATCTCGATATCTGTGCGTGCATTAACAGAAACATTTCAAAAGTTGTTCACAATCAGAAATATCTCGAAGACACAACCAGATGCTTAAAGTAAAGTATATGCGAGAAAATAAAGGACGCAAAATAAGAAAGAAAATTCTCAATGCACTTACATTTGATCTACCAAATAACGTCTTTATAAAAACTGACTATCAGTTTCTCTGACGAAGATACATTGACACTAATGTGATTTTGAGTTCACCGTCGTTTATACGACAGAGTTATTTCCATATCAATCGTTTTCTTACTAAAATAGTACTAAGATATGGTAGGGTATACTGTAAACATGACAATAAAATGACATGATATTGGGGCAACAGTTATCATCTCCATATATCAGGCGTGTGCCCTCAATAATTACTCAGCTTGTGATATTTATAGGGTTATTCTACAAAGAAATAAAATATTTTGTATTTTATGCATACTAATCGGAGTAACCTTCATAATTTTGTTGAATTAGATGCATATTTTGCAACAAAAGGAGAATTTAGCTTTTGATATATTTTATTCATAGCAGACACTGCCTAACTTGCCTACATAGACGGAACGTCCTTGCTATATATCTACATAAATTCTGCCTCATGCCTCTTAGACTGTAACTTTCTACACCGTGTGTTCCTCTTAAATAGCTTCGTCAAATCGAGACGTCCATGTCGGGCATGGCGCCAAACGCGTTCAGAAATATCTAAACACTCAGATGTATACAACAGATTTATAAGATCAAGTGAACCCTGGAGGTCTTTGCAAAGTTCATCCTTCATTGGACATTGTGGACTGGTGATATCAAAGAGGTTGGGTCATGCAGATGGGTTGTCCAGTCTAATTTCCAAACTATGTGACCCATTAGAGGAAACTGTGATAGCAACATTAAGAATAGAAATGGAAATAAAAATCGTGCTATGCAACCCCATACGGCAATTATCTGTGAGACTCGAGGAAATCAGGATCAAAGAAAAAATAGATAATAATATCAGAGAGAAAAAGAGGCAAATAAATAGCCAGCATTACAAAACGAATGGTGGCGACATTTTCTTTTCTATCTGTGATGGAATATTTATGCAAGGTGTGTCGCTACGTTCATTCCACTGATCCCTTCAGGCTGATTCACCAATGGCTCACAGTCTCTGTTTCTTACTAAAAGTTAAATCGGACGTCTTTTTATTTACATTATTCGGACTATTGTCATCATCTTTGTCGCCATATTTATGACAACGTTTCGGCCGTTGTACGCTCCGGCATTCTTCAGGTGTCGAACTGAACCCTTTATTTCGCTCACTGGGGTAGAGTGTTCTAGTTCCACGTGCCATGTTTAATTGATGTCAGTTATCAGTTATCTCCTGAAATTAATTCCCCCTGAAAGTTCTCCACTGCCTTAACGGGATATTGAACTCACACACATTGGGTTCTGTCACTGGATCTAACTAACGCCTTTATCCACTGTGCCATGTGTGCATGAATTTCTGGGTATTATAAACCTAATGTCTTCAGTAAACATTTTTTACCAGTGCTCAATTGCAATTGTTGCTGTTATCACTGTATGTTTTTACCAGAGCTCATATTGCAATTTTTGTTGTTATTATCGCTTTTCTCTGTCAATCCTTATTATTGGTTGCCATATTGTATTCATTGCTATTCTTGTTCGGCTCAGGAGATTTTTGTGGCCCAGCATATGTGCTGATTCCTTCAGTTTTCCAATGGTGCTCTTTGTCTATGATCTCAACCTAATGCCACAGAGGGCGGTGATCTCCCTTCACTGTCCATAACAGGGGAGAACTTTCAGAGGGAAATTAACAGAAGATAATTGATAACTGACATCCATTATACATGGCACATGGAACTAGAACAATCTACCCAAGTGAGCAAAATAAAGGGTTCAGTTCGACATTCCAACCACCTGAAGAAGGCCGGAGCGTACAACGGCCGAAACGTTGTAATAAATATGACGACAAAGATGAGGACAATAGTCCGAATAATGTAAATAATGTACATAATACCTCATCTCAGGCGTCTTTTTACCGGGATAATTTTTTTTTCTATAGTATTACATACCACTGGTCATATAGTATGTACTGGATACATTAAATGTCCTCAGTATAGTAATTTTGACCACTAATTGTCGGTATTGGAGAGTTTGAAATGAGTCAGAGAATTATCCAATCATAACATTTCCAGTTTAACGTTCCTCCGTAACAAAAATTCTCACTGAACAATGACACGAGAAGAAACTCCTTTACGACGAGTAAATCTCATCTTCTGGCCAATTTTTAATTTCCGGGCCGATTAAAACGTACCACCATATCTTCCATTTCCTGTCTTTTTTTCCAAGATTACCAACTTGCCCTATCAAATATATCCTATTTCAGAAATACGATATTTTTAAAAGAACGTGTATGGCTGTTTCTGAGTAAGGATATCCTTTTGCTCCCAAAACTTTAAGTTTTCCTCCTCTATTTTACACACACAATATTATAATAATTACTTTATTTTGAAACCATTAGTTCATATATCTGATTGTATGTCATTAATTTCAAGCGTATCACTCGTCCTATTCTGAACGTTTGTCTCGAATCTCGGTAAAGACTTGCTATAAAAGTACACCCCGTAACATTACACAGTAGCGTAAATATCACATAAATATATATATAACATAATCTATGTTTTATTCAGAATTATCTTCCAGTCCCTCTTATCTAAAAATATCGTAGAGTACGTCTCTATACCAATTTCCTTTACTTCCACCCTCCCTCATGCCACCCTCTATAATGTTCTAATGTAAGTTCTGTCTGATATTTCAATGAAATGTTTTAAACAGATTTTAATGAAATTTCAATTTTTGACTAACATTGTCCAGTGTCTCAATTACTAATATCTCTCATTTTCTCTCAAATACTGCGAAAAAATTCCAAATCGATCATGTAGTTACTCCAAGTGAAAATCACATTTGCCTCTGTGAATTTTGCAAAGCAAATAATGTAAATGCACCTGGAAAATCCATTAAAACACATTAGGTGAATGCGTGAGGTATGAAAGAATATATAAGAAATGGTCTTGCCGTTTCAGAAAGTATAAACCAAGAGGTATCCCGAGAAGATCTAATTCAGAGACACTGTAAGAAGCTATTGATGCTCACTCAATTCTTATAATTATGGAACTCAGCAGTGACTTAACGTTAACCATATGACTGTCTATCGCAAAATCAAACACTTGGAATAATTCCTAAGTTTAGAAAGTCAGTTCCATATGACTTATAACCATATAATAACAAACAATGATTATTCTGCATCATTGCATGCCCGCCATCTTCAAGTCCTTTCTTCAAGGGAATCATTATCGTAGGTGAGAAGAACCTATACCAAAATGTTAAATGACAGCACCATGGAGGAATGTCAGCTCAGCAGTCATGAACGGGAATACATCAAAGGAGTTTTCTCACAGATAAAGATGAGACGTGAAGCAGCTGAAATCTGGTTCTATAGAAATGTGTTGAGGATACCATGTTAGCAACGACGAAGTTTTAAAGAAGGAAACAAAAAAGAAAATTACAGTTAACACCAGAAAGAGACAGATGAAATTTCTAGGGCATATAATGTGTAAAGCAGGTTTGGAAAATCTGATACTTCAGAGATGGAAATAGACAGAGGAAAACAACGTATAACCTACCTAACAAGCTTGAGTTATTGTAAGGTGGAACAAGGTTTAGGAGAGATAACTAAAACATTTATTAAGAGCTGCAAAGTACAGAATATTGTGGAGTGTCATGGACGCCGACACGGTATATAGAAGATGTAGAGAATCCATTACTAGAAGTTAAATGATAATCAGTCACAGGTGAAGGTTACTGTTAATAGTTGCTGCGTTTATAAACAACTTTGGACAAAAACGACCATCTTTAGCAAACAAAAAAAAGAGATCGTAATCATTATGACCGACACCATACTACACGATTGGCTAATTATCTGGATGAATTTTGCTGGGGAAAATGTTTCACCTACCAAACCCACTTTTTCTGAATAGGACTTGTTCAGAAACTTACAAATTTATTTGGACCAACTTGAAGAGAAAATGAATTAATCACAAATGAATTAATCTGTTATTTGAAGTTCAAAACTATTTTATACACCTGGTATGACAAACATTTTAACAGCTGTGTTAAGTTGACCAAAAACAATGATTAATATGTTGGTTATTAATTCTTTCTCTATTAATCACTGTTTTATATTTGGTATAGAAAATCGAACAATACTTTTTAATATCCTATTCCTTCAGAAAGTTGGGGATCATATCACCAAAAATCTCGTTTTTCTATTATATGTGAAAAAAACATGTAGTGGCTTACAATTGCCTTCTTCCCGGCTTTAAATTCAGTTTTGTGCTTGTATTAGATGAGAAAACCGAATGTTCTGTGTTATTAACCCATAGCTGGTAGAAAGGTCTACTTAAGGTGTCGATTTTGGTACTGATCAGAGTCGTGGTTAGAAAGTTAATCTCGCCGTTCATGACTACTGTAGGGTTAGATTCTTTGCCATACTTGTGTTCGCCATACTTGTGCTCCTTGTGTAGTGCTGATGAGTCCCAAATATATGACGAAACGGCCGTCCAGTGCTTTCTGCATTCTGTTGAGGTTTCTTCTAGACTCGATGAATTACTTAATTATGATTATCTCAAATCCTCCTAATAATTTCTATCACTTGTATATCATTGCTTGAACCGGCTTCTAATGCTCTGGATGAAGCGGCTGTGGACAGTAATCGTGGCTCGTGGGGGCACAGTCCTATGTGTAAGGGAAACCCGGATTAGTTCCACCACGGAATATGTGAAAGAGCAGCGCTATACCGAGTCTAATTCGTTACCTCTTCGTCACCGAGTCCCGTTGGTACAGTTGGTATGGCGTTTGCCTGATAACGTAACTGACCTGGTTTTAATTCTCGGTAGTGAATGCGCACTGCTGATGAGTCTCAAATATATGACGAAATGGCCGTCCAGTGCTTACTGCATTCTGTTGAGGTTTCTTCTAGACTCGATGAATTACTTAATTATGATATATATATATATATATACATATATATATATATATATATATATATATATATATATATATATCACTGCTTGTTGGTGCGTTTGCAGTCTGCCAACAGGATGTGGCCATCAGGGTTCTCCACATTCTCCGGACATTCGTTCCTCTCAACAATACATGATTCTCCCCTGTTTGATTTCTTCCTCCATCCGTTCTCTTAAATTTGCCTGATAAGCTTCTCGTAGCCTTTCTTTGTTTTATCTTCGATATGGCCTTTGAAATTCACTTCTCCAAACCGTCTTTCCTCACCATCATAAAATGTTCTAATGCTTTTAATTGGCTCTTTCGAATTCTTAGCAATAGTTTACTTGAAGATCCTATTCTTCTGAAAACTTACTCGTTTATCTAATGTTCTCTTAGAGTGATTCTCAATATCGATCAATAAGGTCATCTCTCAGTCGCATTAAATCTTTTTCATTTGAGATTACATTTTTTAGCATTTACTGATATATAGAAAAGTAGACATTGCATAGAAATACAGCACATTTTTTTTGTTTGGTTTTGTTTGTTTTATGGCATATCAACCTCAATTGGTCATTTAATGCCGACAACTTTTTTTTCTTCTAATATTTTTGTTTTGTCAAAAATCCATTTCTGTTAATATTTTTTTCTCAAAAATGTATAGCTGGTAATAATATTTTTTCAAAAACGCATAGCTGGTAATATTATTTTTCCAAAAACGTATAGCTGGTAATATTATTTTCAAAAACGTATAGCTGGTAATATTTTATTTTCAAAAACATACAGCTGGCAACATTATTTTTTCAAAAACGTATTATCTGAGGCCTTGCTGTTGGACGTAGTTTATCGTCTTACCCAGGACGCGGGTGTAGTTTATCATCATACCCAGGATGAGATCTGGGTTTGGGTGTTAACTATTTGCCCATAGCATGGACCCTAACAGGTGCTACCACCCCGGGTCAGTGTGGACCTGGGAACACCAGCAATTAAGAGGTGGTTCCACGCTCCTCAAAACCTCCTGATCAGAGGCCTTGCTGTTGGAAGTAGTTTATCGTCTTACCCAGGACGCGGATGCAGTTTATCGTCATACTCAGGACGTTTTTTGTTTTGTTTTGTTTTTTGGTTTCGAACATTATTTTTCGATCTCTCAATTTCGCCTTTTTTTCGCGATTTCGGATTTCTGAGTCCCATTTTCGGGCGTCTGTTACTAACCAATCAAGTTTGATTCCAGTACCTTCTTGATTTTTATATTACAAGGTAACCAAAAAAGTTCTGTCCGTTTTTTGATTAGTCATTGAATGAAGTTCAAATATATACGAAATGCGTGTAGCTATTGTTTTCAAATTCGGACAGCCGGAAGTAGGAACATCAGACGTTATGAAAAATACACGCGCACCGTGCCCGGCCATCAGTTATAAGCCTGACAGCTGTGAGAAGGATGGAAGTGTCTAGAGATCTCGTTCGGGGCTGTTTGCTTTACGACTTCAAAGTGGGCTTATCAGCAGCTGCATCAAGTTGCCGCATATGTCAAGCGTTTGGGGATAGTGCTGTGGATGAACGTACTGTAAGGCGTTGGTTTCTAAAATTCAAGTCGGGAGATTTGTCTCTCCATGATGAGCCTCGCAGTGGACGACCACAGGTCTTGAATGACGGAGTCCTGAAGGTGTCCATTGAAGAGGACAGTAGTCTAACGTGTGGTGAACTTGCAAGACAGTTCAACGTTTCCGATGAAACAGTTAGACTTCACCTGCACAGACTAGGTAAGACGTACAAACTGAGCAAGTGGGTTCCGCAAACGCTGTTGGAGGTCCACAAGGGACAACGAGTGGCAGCCTGCGTATCGCTGCTTTCTCGCCACCGGACCGCCTCCTTATTCAATCAATCGAATGCTTACCAGTGATGAAAAGTGGGTTCTGTACGAAATTCCCAAGCGTTCCAGACATTGGTTGTCTCATCAGTATGCTATCCCTCACACCGCAAGACCGCCTATGCACCCACACAAGATTATGCTTTGTGTCTGGTGGACAGGTCGTCAAGTGGTTCATTATGAACTGCTACCAACGGGTCAAACGGTCACTGGAGACCTATACTCGCAGCAATTGAAACGTGTGCAACAGGCATTGCGCCAGAAGGAACCAGCAGTGGTGAATCGCAAAGGTGTACTTTTCCTCCATGACAACGCCAGGCTGCATGTCGCGCGAGTGGTCAAGGATACCATACAGCAACTTGGGTGGGAGACTTTGTGCCATCCACCTTATTCCCCTGACCTTGCGCCATCCGATTACCACCTCCTCCACTCACTGGATAATCTAAGGGAAATTTACAAATATTTTCATTTTAGTTGTATTTCAATTAAATTAAATTTTACTTGAAATGATCTTTGATCAAAAGTAACTTTAAATTCTCTTAGAATTAGTAAGGGCATTGAACAGCTGGAGACACGTTGGCAGAATGTGCTGGATGCCGATGGCGATTACTTCGAAGACTAAATATAAGTTAAACATACTGTGAAGCGTTTTCTTTTTTTCCTTTAAAAACGGACAGAACTGTTTTGCTTACCTTGTAATAATGTGTAACTAACACTTTTTGCTCCCTCTTTTTGCAATTATTGTTCCTTCTCGACCTTCCTCGAAAATCTGGTTTTAATTTCTTTTTTCGGTTCTTCAAAGTGTCAGCTTAATTCCTACGATGACGCAATCTAGATTGCACTCTCATACTTTGTGAATCATCTCATTATACAAGTGGAAGAAATATCGTGTGAATATGTTTCTTTCTAAGACATTCCACTTTCTATTTTAGTGTACTCATTGGACTCGGTTTCTATTCACAAGCAAGAATTCTAATTCAGACTGCGGGTTATGAATATAGCTTTTCACATGTTTCTTAATATAGTGTTATACTTCGCCGAATGCATTTATACTACTTATGAAAGATGGATATAGCTATTGATACATTTGTAATGCACGCTCTGACTGTGTATTCTATCAAATTTACTTTTCTTGTTCCATATTTGTGGACGAAACTACAGGGTTCTTTTACTAAAACTGATCGAATTCTGCTCCGTTTTATTCGTTACAATCCTAATTATTAGTTTTGTCATGCTGTTTCCTTATAAGGAACCATTCGTTATTAATTAAGATAACAGTCACTGCTACTTTCGGTTAAAATCTTTCTTTTGGAAAAATTATTTAGTAAAATAGGTTTTTCATGTTCACTAACTGATATCGCTCTTTCTGGGAGCTTCCGTCTTAAACTTTTGTTTGGAGTAGTGTAGAATGTTTACATCTTGATTATGTAATTATTTTCTTTTTAGTTGTTGTTGTTGAATGTCCTCAATTGATGCCGCTTCTGTTATTTGATAAATATTTTCGTCTGTGATTCTCTAGCGACAGTTCAAATGCTTCGGAGAAGTATTGTCCTCGCTAAGACCTACAGTCTTCATTCTCTGGAGGAGCCATTGATCTGAGAAACGGACGGTATACAAGTGAGAGTTTCGATATTTCTGAACGAGTCTGCCGATAGGAACGTTTCGAACTGACAAATCTCTTTAAACATGACTCGAGTTTTTATGCCAAGTGACGTATCGAGGTGATGTTGCTCATTTGGAATCCTTGCCAAAGCTATGTAAATTGACCCAAGTAATTATTTCATTTTCAGGTTATACCGTTTCTGTATCAAACAGCCGTCATTTTATTTAGACTGAAAATATTGCAGTAAACCTTATTTTACAACGCCCTGTGTTCAACATCTATCAAAATACGGAGTAGAATATAAAGCGCTGAAGACGTAAATGCCAATTTAATCCAAGTACTCACGTCTTCATATATATAAATGACCGGCTGTAATCTGATATCCGAAGTTAAGCAATATTGCTTCTGGTCATGGCTTCGGTTACTATTGTGGAAACACCTGGGGCTCTATGCAATCATGTTCGGCCAGTAGAATACGTACATCACATGTTGCAAGATGCACTATTTTTTGTACTCTACCAGTGCCATTATAAACACGAATCTATGGCAAGGAAAGTGGTTATGTGGTCTTTAATGTTGTCTCGGTTGCTGGTATGCAACGAATTGACTTCCGCGTGCGACCCACTTACTTCTAGGAGAATATAGCCCAAACTCTCACCCTTGTTCCACCAGCTTGGTACTTTTTTTACAGTCTATCTAGATGACATCGGATGACTATGATGCGAACGCAGACTTGTCCACCTTCTTAAGAAGGAAAAGAACATCAGTGCGGTCGTATTCCATCCGTTGGTCCACAGCCCAGTTCTAACACCCGCGAAATCTATTAATGATGCTTTCAGATACTATCGTTGGTTAACATAAATAATCTATCTCTCTCTCTCTCTCTCTCTCTCTATATATATATATATATATATATATATATATATATATATATATATATATATATATGGGCTATACACGCACAGAATTACAATCTATTTTCCTACATTACTTACATTTTCCTTTTGACTAAATCTATCATCTATTCACCCTACAATAGTCAATCTGACATAAATCTTCTCTTCACTTCTTGTATCGAGAGAGACAGTACCTGGCGACCCAATACTTTGTAGGTGTTTCTTTATTTTTCCCTCACTTGGACTACAATTGATGCATACAACTTTAAATATCAGCAGTGTTGTAAGCAAATCTGACGAAAACGTATTATTACCCAACCTGCTTATATATATATATATATATATATATATATATATATATATATATATATATATATATATATATATCTGTTGTGCGTGTGCGTGTGACAATGATGTGCAGTGTTGTTACGAGACAGTAGATATAATTCTTGCTATATCTCGGCAGTCATGTTTCGGACTATATATACATATATATATATATGTATATATATATATATATATATATATATATATATATATATATATATATATATATATATTTATGAATTAATAATTTTTAATATAAATTATAAAGATTATGACTAGCTACTTATAAGTAATATATGTGTTTCATATATATATATATATATATATATATATATATATATATATGTGTGTGTGTGTGTGTGTGTGTGTGTGTGTGTGTGTGTGTGTGTGTATTTAATCCCTATCATGTCACGCAGGACAGTAACGCCACTAAAACACTATGGGTTACAGGATGTGGAAGAATTAGGAACAGAAGTATTAATAACGAGCGGGATGAGGAAAGATTAATCAGGAGGACAGTAGATAGTTGTTGGTATTGCTTTTAAATTTTTGCAGATTACAATTTGCTGAAAAACATGGAGCTGCAATGGACATCGACAGGCTAGAATTGTGAGAACCGAAACTGTTAGCATAGATGTTACAGCTACATCTCACCAGATAAACTCTAAATTGATGAGACCTCAACGCAAGTCTAGTGCTGCGCTTAAATTCAATAAGTCTAGGTAATAAAGCGAAGAGCTTATAAAACAATTACCATAAAGTGATTTATAGAAACGACAGAGCGAGCAACCTTGCGGTGGTGTTGTACTTCACCGAGTGCATTTATACTACTTATGAAATATGGGTATATCTATTTATGCTATTTTTGGCAAAAGTCGAACTGCCAGATCAGGACAAATATTATTGCTGATTCTTCTTTTAATTTTATCAAGCAGCTCAACATTTTATGATTTACACACACACACACACACACACACACACACACACACACACACACACACACACACACATATATATATATATATATATATATATATATATATATATATATATATAAGTGAAAATTGAAGTCAACTCACAGGGACGACATTCTGTTTGGTGACATACAAAATATTGGTAAAACGTTACAGTAAAACCCGACCCCCACTTAAGCTTTTGAAAGAAAAATCATTAAAACGTAAAGAAAACGAAAACGAGACCAAGGAAAGAAACACGAAAAGAAAAAAGTTAAAGACCTTCCTACATTAAATCATAGAGAGCTGGATAACGCTTGGATTTATACAAAGTCGGAGCTCGATTTTTGTCGTCTGAGGATTACATAGGTTTTGGATCAGAGTCCCTGAATGCTATTTAGCTTTTAGATATATATATATATATATATATATATATATATATATATATATATATATATATAGTCATCCACAGATAGACTGTTTCGCTGTTTCACAGCTCATCAATGTGGTTAGACATGCGATTGCTTTAAGCCAGGATCGAAAACCAACCGATTTACATCAGTCAGAGACTCTGACTCTCATCCCGCAGCGGAAAAATGGAATTTTTAACACATTATATACGAGATATAAGCATTAGCCGCTGCCAGAGTTCTCAAACTCACAGTGAAAAGCTTTTAGCTTTAATTAACAGCAGCCGACAAATTCCGTTTCTTCCTAAGAGCTCAACCTACGACAGGTTTGGGGATATATAGTTATCCACATGGATGTCATCGGTTATCTACTCTTAATTCCTCTCTCCAAGTTCTCCATCCCCTTAAAAAGGTATTAAACTCACACTCTTTGGGTCCTGTCACTGGATCTAACTAACGCCTTTATCCACTGCGCCATATGCCCCGGTTAAGTTGGGGGAGAATTGGAGAGGTGAATTAACAGGAAATAACTGATAACTGACATCCATTAGACATGGCACATGTAACTAGAAAAGTCTACCCCAGTGAACGAAATAAAGGGTTAGGTTCGACATTCCAACCACCTGAAGAAGGCCGGGGAGTACAACGGCCGAAACATTGTGATAAATATGGCAACAAAGATGAGGACAATAGTCCGAATAATGTAAATAATGTACATAATGTCGCATCTCATATATATATATATATATATATATATATATATATATATATATATATATATATATATATGCAGTTAGAATTACCTGTTGAGGAAGATGTGTTTTTCTCTTTACGATTTCTACCTATTTATATCTGCTAGCTTCAGTTTCGTACCTGAAGTATTATTGTGCAATGTTGACATTAATCAATGGGTATTTTTTTAATTATAAGGTAGTAAAGAGAACGAATTTATCTCGTTTTGAGCACAAGTGTTTCCACAAAGCATGATAATGAAGAGCGTTGGAAGATCTCGACGCCTGCAGCTCGGTTCCAGCACAGACTAAGTTTTAATGAACTATGCTCTTTACCAGTTTAACTGCCGAGTACGAAACGAGTTATATTAAATAAGATGCATGCAAAAGGAATCGCAGGGATGATTACAAGTACGTTACCAGCTGATTTCTTCAATTTAGGCGACATCTTGTCTGATTCACGCGTACCAAACGTAGCCCTTTTCAATTGATGCGAGAACAGAATGTAATGTGTTCGCTCTTATCTGTTTATGACTCGAATAACTGGATTATATCTACAAGCACATTTGGTACGTTCTTTTAAATTTTACTTGCCCCAAATTCTGCTAATACAGTTTGACCTTGCAATTTCCCGTATTAGTCAGGTTAGGAAAAGAGCGCCAAGTTGTGACATTCCCAAATTTTCTTTTCTTTGGAGCAGATGTCATTAGCAACTTCGTCTTCAGTTTTCGTCGGAGGTTCTTCAACTTACAGTTTACAATAGATGTACGTTAGAAACAATTGAGATTATAATTCTGCCTCAATCATCGGACAAGTAAGGGGAAGTAATTAGAATTACCGAACAAAAATAAACTTTTTTTAAGAAGAGGAACGCTTTATTCTAATTATGTTCAAGTTTAAAATGTGTAATATTTTTAAAGTTCAAGGCTTAATAAATTAAACTTGGGGAAATAGTTGAATAAATAGTAACGCACGAAAGTCGAATTAAGCCTCCAGCTCCATCATATCCAGGGTGGTCTGAAAGTCTTGTCAACACTACACCATATAATTTTCTATTTCAGATGGTTGACACGGGTACCTACAGTTTGGAAGAGAGGCTGCTTCTTCAAAGATCTTGACACATGATCGTTTGCATTCTGGCAAGATTCGGCAAAGCAGCTGCTCCGAAGAGGACAATGCTGCGATGAGAACTGTTTTTCTCGCAGGATCTATTAAGGACAAACCGAAGACAGGACGATCGTCAACGCGAAGGGACATATTTGCAGAGGAAGAAGCATCTGTGCTACAATCGCCCAAGTAGTCACTACTTGCTCTTCTATTATTCTCATTACTGAGAAAAACACCGAAATGAAAGTGCAGGAACTACTGGAATAATTAGTAGAGGAAAGCGAAAAGAAATGATTATCAGCTATTATAAGAAGGCAGAATGTCTGGTTTTCCCCAAAAGGAACAACCAAACATGGGAATGGGAAATGGGCGACACGAAAATCAAAAACTTTTAATATCCACGAAATAATTAAAAGATAACAGAAAATGCGACACCGCAATCTGAAGGCGTATTAGGAAATAGAAAGATACCTTCCAAAAGCAAATTATTAAGAATCAGGAAAATATATTTGGAAATAAAGGGAAAAGTAATAGACTGTTATGCAATACTGGTCCTCCTATATGGCAATGAATGCGTGACAATTTCACCACAGATAAGGAACTTAAAGCAACAGAAATGTAATTTTTTGAAAATAATGATGAGAATGCCATGGACGGAACATTTGAAAAACAATGAACTTTTAGAGAAATAATAAGCAAAAAGAACTCCTATACTTGACACCATAAAGAGACATTTGGAATTTCTAGGTCGCATAATGAGGAAATAGTGTTTAGCAAATTTGACACTCACAGAACATATTGAAGGCAAAATGGGCAGAGGGAAACAGAGTGTAAACAATCTAACGAACTTGGGTAAATGGTTTGCAGGACAGGGATTAGGAGAGATAGTAAAATGACAAGTGTTCCTAAGAGATAGAAGGGACAGGAAATTGTAGAGAGCTATGATCGCCCCCGTCCTGAAGGGAGACAGCATATAGAAGGAGAATATTATGTGACACTGAAATCTAAAAGAGCTTTGGGAAAGAAATACATGCTTTTCGATACCTAAAAGAAGTACTAGCAAGAACATTTCAAGAGAAAGAAAAAAATGCTAATTGTTATGTACTCGTAATCTTCCTCTCTGGCGGTGAATATTGAACAATTTCCTTTACAGATGAAGAGATTACTTTAGGCAACAGAGACGCCGTTCTGTAGAAGGAAAAACGATAATACTATGGACGAAGGCAAATGGGAAACAATGGGTGGTCTGCCCATTGAGCTTGTGCAAATGGATGGGTAGAAAAGGGAGTGATAGTAAAAAAGACCAACATCCCTAAGTGCTACAAAGGATCGGATGTCATGAAGAGCCATGATTGCTAACTAACGGATACGGCACGTAGAAGAAGAGGAAGTCTGATACGATTATTATTGTCGAGGTTTAGAAGAAGGTTATTTTTCCGGGAATTATATTAACCTCGTATGCTAAAATCTCTGTGTAAACCTAGAATGTGAGAATTTATTTTAAAAATAATTTTAATGGATTTTCGGTGAATTTGTTGTCAGCTAAATGAAGACGCTTCAGATCAGTGTTACAGCGATCGGAACAACAGGCCCCCCAGCCATACAAGCATATTTATGAATATCCTGAAACAAAATATACTTTGTATATGTTCCCCGGAGAGAAGTATATTTCGTAGTCACCATTAAAACCATTACTCTAACACAATTGCATTGACCATATTTCCTATGAGGATTCTTTACCTGATTTCAAACAATATACCTTCAAATTCTTAATGGAATATTCGGTTATTTCATTCTGTTTCTGGTTGTAAAATTTCCACATCATCTTCATAACCGTCATCATCATCCCCTTGACTTTTGTAATCGTAGGAGGGATCCGAATGCAGAAGCCACACTAAATCTCCACCACAACGGTCTATCAATGTCAGCCATCAGCAATTCTGGTCATACTTGTCCATTGTTTGACATTGTCCAACCAATTTTTACGTTGGCGTCCTCTCGTACATCCACCTTCAACGTTGCCATGTTTTCGTTCCTTTTAACGTGCCCCCAAAAAAAACAAGGCCACTACTCTCCGTTTGATACTGGCAAGAAGAGGTTCTTCGTGGCCCGCAAAACCTTCAACCATTTCCGCACAAACCACATTGGTTTTATGATCCCAATAGAAGATGTCAAATAGTTATCTCGTGTATTTGTTCTCAACCGCTTGGATCCTTCTTTCTGTTTCTGCAAGCAGTCACCACATCACTAAACATTCATTTCTATTTAAATTTTATCAGCTGCCATCCTAGAAACCTAAAACTATCAATAATATATAGCCAGTGTTTATGTATTAAACATATCTGCTTTGATCCTAGGGGTTACAAAAACACATAAGGCATCTGATCAACCATGTTCTCAGTAGGTATTTTCCCCTCAAAACTATTAAAAAATCAATCATTAAGACTTTCAAAATAAAACCAGTCTTTTACTCTACAAAATAAATAGGGCCAATTTCATATTTCCCATGGTTATATATATATATATATATATATATATATATATATATATATATATATATATATATATATTAAGCGTATCACCCCAAGCAAGGGTGGAGTGTCACTCGCACGCAAGGGGCTACAGAGAGTGAGAGCAAGAGTAAAGAGGGTGTTTGAGGAAAGGATAGAGAGAAGGACGGGGATCAGGATCAAGGCATCAGAAGATGTCGATTGACATTACATTTGAATATGTGAATATCATAGCTATGAGGGAAACAAGTAAGAAGAAGAGAGTTGCACTGACGGAAGGTGTGTGATAAGAAGCTGTTGGAGTAGAAGAGACGACTACATTTAACCGTTCCGACAGTGAAAGTGTGGTATCGAGATGCCAACCTAGTAGCACGCTTGCATTCATGCAGTTTCGGAACCAGTGAAAGTAACAGTTACCATGAAAATACTTGTAGAAAAGACAGAGGGAAGCCACAGCACGTCTGAGAGAGTGACTGTAGACGAGATACAAGATCAGGATTTTCATTATAGCATTCAAAAGCTGATTTACATTTTGCAAAATAATTTCGAGTAACTAAAACTTTACCCTGCAATTTATAAGACATTTAGTGAACTATCACTTAACGCCAGGCGACAACCTCCAATTTTAAATAACTCCTTACATCACCTGGATCAGTCATGGGCAAACTACGGTCCGTCTGGATTTCTGAATAGTATGCCTAATTTCGTGGTGAAAATAACATTTCTTAAAATTTACTTTGTTTCGTTATTTTAAGTTTTTTTTTGTATTTTCAAGTGGTTAAATTAGAAATTAATCACAGGAAGCGTCGAGGGTTAATCACACTCTAGACGCTTACGAATATGTTTATCTGTAGTGAAAATATTTGTCTCGAAAAATTACCATGAATTTCTTTAGTAGTGAGGTCCGCCTTATATTAAGGCATATTTCATGCGTTAGGCTGCTCGAAAAAGCTTGTCCAAGCCTGATCTTTCTACCCAAATAATCTACTGCTCAAGACTACGGCTTGCGACCATACAGCGTTAAAAGACCGGTTTCTGTAGTTAAATAAAGTCGAGCCTGGTCAGTACCTAGATTGATGACCGCGTAAAAGTACCAGATGCTGTAAGCTTGGATGCGCGGATAGAGCCGAGTTCCATTGCCACTTATGGGCAAATACTCTTGAGAAAGGTATGAAGCAGCGTCATCTCCCCCATCTATTGTTTAAGTAGTAAGACTAAATTATTATTATCTCAAAATATTCTTGCAATCTAAAAATATTTTCTACCTTTAAGTATCATGCAAAGTGATGATTAGCTGTAGAAAACGAATCAATCCCCAAGTCAACGAATCAATCCCCAATTCAACAAATGTTTTTATAAACCCCAATGTCAAGTTTGTAAACTTATTATGAACAGTATTTCTACCAACCTGTCATATACATAGTATTCAGACCTCCTCCATTGATTTGTGGCAGTTCAAATATATCTAATTTTCTGCTACAAATATAACAAAGGACATTATACTGGAACAACGGCCTCGGAATACGTCTCAGTTTTAATAGATACAACACTGTTAGAGATAAAAATACCAATTTCACTAGGGTTGCACATTTCAACCAACCGAACCATAGAATGCCGAACATTAGATGCACTATTTTACCGTCTTCAAAATCGCCGAAAATCCGAGTTAAAATTTTTTTTTTAATAAATAAAAATTTAGGCATACTCCGTGAATATAATTTCCAAAAAGCCAAATACGAAACCCTTATCTTGTCTGACAACAAGCTGTAAAACTACTAAATTTAATCAGTAAAATACACCCCTCACACAGATACGAACGCTTTAAAATAATGTTGTTTTGCGCAAGGGTCGTTTTTGAGGGCTCATGATCATTACTGGGTGATTGAACCTTGAAAAAAGTCTATCTTATTATCTATGAAATCGTCTATATTGTTTTAACTGTGGATGGGTATGTAAGGTTATTTCATACGATTTCTAAATCACTCTCACATTAAGTAACAGACTTTATTTCTCTGGTTGACAGGGCTTTTCTATTCATTATTACGTCTGAGTATGTGTGTGATTTTATTTACCTAAGCTACCCACAAATGCAGGCTGTGACACGAGGTTTTTATACTGGGGGCCAATACGCATACATATAATCAAGGACTTTAATCATCCCTGTGACTACTGTCGACCTGGCCTTGATATTACACATTAACATTAACGTAAGTGAATTGATTTACTTTCCTTACTGTTCAGAATAGTAAATTAGATGAAAGTATTCGTTAAAAATGTTTGAAGTAATATACAGTGCGAGATGCAAAAATTGCCGTCTAAATTACGCCAAACGAAAATAACCCTGACATCTCATTTAATCAGATATTTTACCAAAATTACATGAAAATATCTTGAATTATTAAGTAAATTTATTCAAAAAATTCGACATTTGGCTTCAACCACGGCCTTCAGATGACTTCGAAATCTCCTGCAATTCTTCTGTACGATTTCCTTGATTTAGTTGGTGAATGCTTCCATGATCCTTGCTTTCAGTTCATCTTTGCTGTTAAAAGGAGTTTTGTTGGTCTCTCGCTCACAACCGCCCACACATAATAAAGGGGGTTACCGTCTGAGGTGGCCAGATGTAAGGAGTAATGTGGCCACAGAAATTGTCTGACAGATATGACTGGGTTCTCCTGCTTGTGTGGCATGGTGCAGAGTCCTGTTGCTAGACCTAAGATCTTCCAGTAGCCCCCTTCATGAGCCAGAGCAGGACTGCCTCCTCAAGGCCCTTGATGTAGGCCTCCATGTTGAGTCTGAGACGCTCAGCAACAAATTCGGGAGTTCTTTTCTCATCAAACCTGTCAGAGTGTCTTTTCTGAGCTGCCATACCTTTGTTATCTCCATTAGACTTATCTAACTATAACTGACTCCTAAACACTCTGAAATATTCGCTTTAGAGCAATTGGAGCGCGAATGCATGTACAGCATGCCGTTTCCAAATTACTGGCGGAGTGAATTGCGTCATGGCGGTCATTTTCTCACGGACGTGCCCAACTGAGCCTAGTACAGAGTGCAGTCGACAATATCAAAATCAAACAATGCGCGAAATTAAATATATAAAATGACAACAATTTACCCATCGTACCTAGCATATATATAAATACACACACACACACACATATATATATATATATAGTGTAACCCGGGTATAAGAGACCCGATATAAGAGAAGCCCGGATATAAGACAAAACCAGATATAAGAGAGATTTTCTCTGGTCCCAAATTAGAGCCTGTGTTAATGTATATATAATAGACCAAACCCGGATATAAGATAAACCCGGATATAAGAGACTCCTTCTCCGGTCCCGAGAACTCTCTTATATCCGGGTTACACTGTGTATATATATATATATATATATATATATATATATATATATAGGATTAATACAAATATAAAATTTGTCACTTAGCTGATTGATGTTATTTTCATCATGTTGACTCTAGAGATCCGTCAAGAGATACTATGTAATAGTGAGGTATATAAAAATATATGTACACATATACTTCTGTATGTGCTGCGCTTGATTGATAAATCCACACATTAATATTGAATAAAACATTTACTTTACAAAAGTATTTCTTTCCCAACATTATATTCTTCTTTGTCGCTACTCTTAATTACAAAAATTAAGATATTCGTAGTCCTATCTCTTCTTTCGCCTATCTAGAACAGCTCAATGCGAGTGGAAGAGAATGGGCTTATAAATAAATACCAAATGAGCCCATCCCATCATTCCCCTGGTCAAACCACAGCTGATGTGCTCTAAATTTAAAGTCTACTTCAGTCATGGACACGTGGCCGTTGATTCCGCCCTAGCTTTTGACTTCAGTCTAGGAAACTCCTTTCATCACCGCACTGCCAACACATATAGCTATGGAGCCCAGTTTATTGTTGGCCCTACATGAAGGTTCATCCACGCTTCAGCTGTTTGTTTTTTGGGGGTTTTCTTTATTCTGATAGGTGCTTGGATACACACCGCATCTGAAAAAATCCTGATCAGGGAACCAGTTGATATGCTGATAAACCACACACACAATCCATGTAGGAAATTGTTGTGGGTTACATTGAGCCAGTAGGACTCGTAGTGACATGACACAATGCCTGAAGGGATATATCATTTGAAAAATTGTCAGTAAATTTTTATTAGAAATAATGTTATACTAGCATACAGCCCCAATCTTATTGTTCAGTTTTGGTTGTTCAACACGAAAATGATTCGAAATATAGAAGACGGTGATCAGAAATAAAAAGGCATGAACTCTAGAAAGCCTCTAACGGTTTATGGTAGAATATGTTAACAGTTAACAACAAAATATTAACAGCAGGACTACTACAAGTTTAGGGATGTACATTACTGGCGATAAGTGTATTCATAAAAATATGCTGTTAACTTAAATAAGCATGCACTATTTGACAGCAAAACTTTCACTAAATTCATCTTATACCAATATGCTTAAAACATATTACATGAAAATACTTAATTTATAAGAAAATTGTCTTTTAATCTGTGTATTAAAAATATCAATTTTAGATCAATATATTTCTGTGACTCAAGTACGTGAAGCTTTTACCCAGGCATACATTAGATAGATAGATAGATAGATAGATAGATAGATAGATAGATAGATAGATAGATCGGAACAAGCTGAGATAAATATATAGGAGCAGGCTAAGATAGATAGGAAGATAGATAGATATCAATAGACATAAAAAGATTGGCATGCTCCTCTATCAAATATAATCTATTATTTGTATTCCACCATTCACTGGTCAGAAGACCTGGCTGTTACATATCAGGAAAGACAGTCACCAGTTTCTCTTATAACAATTCCAACACAACACATGGAAAGCATTCCAACTGATGTAACATCTGCGAAAATAACAAAGTGAAACTTTTGTTCCCAGAAAATTTGAACTATGCCCTATTGAGATTGGAACTGTAATCTTTAGCATTACTTTTAAACCCGGAACTTTTATTCCAACACAATTCCTTTAGAAGTATTTCCGAAGCTCTATGTACACTTGCTAATATTTGTCTTTGTACGAATGCAAGTGCAAGAATCCTATAAATTTTCCAACCAGTGTATGAAGGGACGGTGGTAGTGAGTGAAATGTATCGTGTGGTTTGTGCCCATCCGTGCGTTGTGTAGTTCTCAAAATCTTCTTTAACAACAAAAAGAATGACAGTTTAAACAACCAAGGTACGTCTATACTCTCCTATCAACGGAAAGACGGGAGTGTTGAGAAAGGGTGTGTAGGGGAGCTTGCAACACGATGGACTGTTAGGGATGGAAGTCGGGAAATTTGGCTACGGTGCTGTGTAATGATAGTTCGGGTAGGGTGTTGCGATGATTAAGAATGGAATTGATCGCTCTCCACCTGACTCCGACCCCCAGCTGTTCTTCTGCTGGTAAGAGGCCAGACAGTCGACAGAAAGGAAGATAAAGAGTTTAAGGAAGAGAATAAGGGGAGGGGGTCAGAGCAAAGGGAGAGTAATACGGCGTATAGAAGATCGGAAGTATACAGTGGAATTTATAGCCAGATTCTAATAGTGAGGAGAGGGCAGGACAGCGCCTTTAGACAAAACGAACGAAGAGCCTCTTTAAAAGTTAATCATTTCATCAAGCCGGCCTCGTGTAAGGCTGAGCTTGACACAAGCCAGGTGGTGCCCGGGATTACAAAGTGTCTTCGGCTGCCAGTAGGTGCTGGCCTGCCGGCAAATAGAGTGTCAGTATGTGTCAACGCAGTTTCACGCTCTGTCAAGGCCGATTGCAGCCCGCTGCTTACAGTCAAGATATAGCGAACGGCCTGAAATAGTAAGCCAGCAGCGTTAGCGTGCGCCACTGAAGCATTTCAAGATGGGCTGACTAATTGGCGGACTATACAGCAAACTGGGCAACACTACAAGTGAAAACCTTTCTACTTTCACTTTCATTTTGCTCTTTGGTAATCTTTCTGTTTTCATTATTTTTGTTTTTCGTATTCTTTATTCACTTCTATCTTTTTTCTTATTTTTTACACATATTCTTCTTCATTCCACTTACTTTTATTTCTTCTTTGATTTTTAATTTATCATTCAATTTCTGCCCCTAATATTCTCTGATTTTTTTTTTATCTATTTGTACTTTAGATGTATGTTTCCTTCTTTCTGTTTTTTTTTTTCTGTCTTTTTGTCTTTCTATCTTTTCTCTCATTTTTTTTCCCGCGAAATTTCTCTCTGGTACTTCTTTTTACATATTACCAGGTTACCAGTCTCTATCCATTCTTTTACCTTCCTTTTTCTATTTTCTCTTTGGTCGCCATATCGGAGCTCCATTTTCTCTTTTGTTTTTTAATTCCCCTCAACAAATTTCCTCTCCCCCCTCTCTCTCTCTCTCTCTCTCTTTCTCTTTAATTCTAGCTCTTTATCTTTTATTTTCTATATCTCTCTTTCTTTTTTATGATTCTCTTTCTCGCTTAGACTTTATGTCCCTCTTTATGCCTTCCTAATTACTCTCTATCTCTCTTCATCATTCCTTTTATTCTCCTATTTATTCCCTATGTCTATCTCTCTCTTTTATTCTCCGTTTCCCTCTTTCTATCTTTACCTTTTATACTCTATCGCTATCTTTCTTTTTTATTAGTCTATCTCCCCACTTCTATTTTATTCTCTATTTCACTCGTTCTTGCTCCAATTTTATTCTCTCTTTCTCTGTCTTTTATTTTCCCTCTGTCTCGTTCTAATTTTCGCTTATTATATATCTCTTTCTCTTTCATTCTATATATCTCCCTTTTTTATCTTTCTCTTTTATTGTCTATCATTCTCTTCCTCTTTTATTCTCTATTTTTCTATATTCCTCTTTTATTCTGTATCACTGATATTCTATCTTCTTTTTTATTCTCTGACTCCCTCGTTCTTTTTTTTTCTCGTGCCTTATCTATCTCTCGTTTTCTCTTTTATTTTCTATATCTCTCTATTTTTTTTTCTTTTATTTACTATCACTCTCTTCCTCTTTTATTTTCTATCTTTCGATTTCTATTTTTCCCTTTTCTTTGTCATCCCTCTCCTTTATTTTCTATTTCTCCATTTTCTCTTTTATTCTCTATTGCTCTCTCTTTTCTTACAATTATACTTCTCCTGTTCCTTTATTATAATACATCTTATTTTTATCTTCCCTCTGTTTCCTTTTATATGCGCAGGCCCCATTCTTTCTTTTTACACTTGTTCTTCTCGCTTTCTGCGTATTCTTCATTTCTTTTTTCCTCTTTCCATTTTACCTCTTTATCCCTTTCCTCGCCTCCTCATTCATCTTCTTCCATTCTCTGGCTTAATTTGACCCTTTTCCATTCCAGTTATTTCTTTTACACACCTTTTATAAGTAAAACAAAAGAGAATCTACACATTTTCAGGATGGTAACACACCGGCCTTCTGATGTATATCTGACGATGATTGATGGCCGCCATGTTCTCGGTTTGTCTGTCTGTTAAACCGGTTGGCTCCTGATCGCCTTTCAATCGTAAACTTATTTCCGTGTTCTTCCAACAAACTCCTGCCTCCCAAAACAACAGAACATCTATTTCTCAAATAAAGTTTTGTTTGTGTCTGCTTCTTCATTTGGTTTTGTTTGCAATTTGCTGATCTTTATACTGGCCTGCTATCGCGTGCATATATTGATTAATGAGATAGATAGATAGATAGATAGATAGATAGATAGATAGATAGATAGATAGATAGATAGATGAGAAGGAAGATGCGGCGATAAAGAGTGATTGGAAGGACGAAAGAGAGAGAGAGAGAGAGAGAGATGAGAAAAATTAAATGAATCAAGGAATAATTGCAAATAAGAGAAAAAGAAAGTGTATAACCTTTAGGCAGTAATGAAAAAGAAAGAAAGAAAGAGAGAAAGAAAGAAAAAAAGAAGGAAAGAAAGAAAGAAACGAAGATACGGCGTGTGAGTGCTTGCGTTTCTGTGCCCGCGTCTGTTTTTATTTAGCAAATAAATTTTAGATCTACCAAACAAAAACATGAATAAATATTTGTACAACTACCGACTAGAATTACAAGGGCTAGTATTTATATTTTTTTCATTGCCTTCTTCCTCAGATCGACTCTTTCTTTAAAAATTAAATCGAGTAACTAGATTTATAATTAATCCTCATCTCTCTGGAGTTCAATTAACATGGACAACACCTTAACCTGTTTGAAGGAACAAATGAAAAACTAACAACAGAATGAGATTCCTATTTGGTTATGTAGGATTCCTGACTAATTGTTTAAACATCTATCTAATGTTACCATAGGGAATAAATCAAACTCAAGTGGTATAGATCATTATTGGGATGGTCTTGGAGCTGGTATTTTATCTCAACCGAATGAGTAACTCTACAGGAGAGTTTCGGAAACATGCAGAAAAAATCCCCTCTGAGTGGTTACCAATTTACATGAATACTACAAAAATAAAATATTTGTTAATGTGAATCTTGTTTTTAGGAAATCTTTCCTGCTAAATATAACAAAAATTAAATTACAGACAAATCTTAAAATCTCTCAATATATCTATCTATATATATATATATGTGTGTGTGTGTGTGTGTGTGTGTGTGTGTGTGTGTGTGTGTGTGTGTGTGTGTGTGTGTGTGTGTTCATCTACCTGTCTATTTCTATCGCTAGGGAAAAGGAAGATTGTTAATTAATGGAACATTTTTATCCTAGGTTCAGGAGATCCACCTGAGGCATCCGAATTTTAGAATCTAAAACAGATCTGTCAAATGATTAAAATGTCAATTGATTCACTCGAACGATTTCATTGGTTCGCAACTTCATACGGGGCTAAATTTAATTGTACGATTATATTGAGCATGTCGGGATCCGATTACAATACGATTGCAAGATCCACTAGATTAAAAAAAAATACAAGGTTCTTCCTCTCACAACCTTTTCTTTTACACCTCTTAGGAAACTCGATTAATTTGTGTGTTTGAGAGAAAATTGAGATTGGAAGTTTTTTTTTTCCTGTTAACAAACTGATGAAAGTAATTAGTTTGCTTCTTTTTTTTATAATTCTTCCTTTTGTTTATCGACACTAAACGCGTGACAGATTGTTCTCAAGCCTCTCCAACTAATGATTTCTGTCACTTGATAAACTAGGATTGTATTTAATAAAGCAAAACTATTTGAGACTATTAACCCAAAGATTCAGATGTCATTTTTGCTTTTTTATTTTATTTATTTGTATAATTAAAATATATATTTCTACAACTCTTAACTATAATCTTATTTTAATTGTGTTTTTCCTTCCCTTCTTTAGTTCGCACGGACGTTACGCCCTGCCAAATACTTCATAAATAATTAACTATTCCGTTTTTGTCGCGTGGTAAGAGGGGAAAAGACACTACATGGTTTCAGTGATAAAACGAAAGGAAGCAAGAAAAAAAGAAGGGGATATAGAAGTGTAGATAGAGAATCTGATTAATTAGATTAGAACAGATATTACACTTTTATCTTAGACAAAAGACCGAGAAGCAATTGTATTTTCTTGCAGCTCCACACTTGCAGGATGTGACACAATGTCAGTGTTCTGTAGGGAACCAGGTTTAAAAATAGTCCCCTCTCTCGCATCCGTTGGTTACGCTGGCATATGTATTATTAAATATTTACTGCAATGAGGGAGGTACTACCGCGGGCAACTGTTTCCCGAAACCGAGCATCTCTCAATAATATTTTCAGTTGCACTCTATCCGCAGACAAAAACAGAAAAGGCCGAGATGACAAGGCGACCCAGATAAACGTGCCATTTTTAAGCGCACAGTATCGAACGGTGGAAACTGAGTAAGGCAATCGCCAAAAAAACAGTTACAATAAATAAAATAACATCATCTACTGAATAATTTTTAAATTATGACTCATAGATTTGTCTAGAAAGAAAGAAAGAAAGAAAGAAAGAAAGAAAGAAAGCCAGCCTGCCCAGAAGGTTAGATAGAAGTATTTAACGTCTCCTGCCAATACCTCATAAATAATGGACTATTCAGTTTTGATTGCGTAGAAATACAAAACGACGTACAAATTAAAGAAAGAAAAAAAGAAAGAAAGAAAAAAGAAAGAAAGAAAAAAAGAAGAAAGAAAGAAAGAAAGAAAGTCAACCAGCCAACAAGGGAAGATAGAAGTGTTTAACGTTTCCTGCCAATACCTCATAAATAATGGACTATTCTGTTTTGACTGCGTATAAATACAAAACTATGTACTAATGAAAGAAAGAAAAAAGAAAGAAAGAAAGAAAGTCAACCAGCCACCAAGGGAAGAGAGAAGTGTTTAACGTCTCCTGCCAATACCTCATAAATAATGGACCATTCCGTTTTGATTGTGTAGAAATAAAAAAACAACGTACAAATGAAAGAAAGAAGGGAAATGAAGATGGAAGTGTTTAACGGCTGTTTCATTTGTACCCACTTCTTTAACATTTATCACTCTGTATGTGACATCATTTACTTTGCAAACAGCTTATTTTACCACTGAAGGTGACTCTGGTCCCTGAACAACAATGTATTTGAATTTCATAGTTGTGCTGTCATATCCTGCCATGGCAGCAGAAACAACTGAGTGCAATTGACAACAAGGATAATTCAATTGAGAGTCCTTGAAAAAGAATGCAGTAGAAAGGAAAGTAATATAAATAATGTAGGGTGCAAAAGGTTAAATAACGACCAGCATTCATATTCATGATTGTTATTGCAATATTTTGTTAAAGTTGTTAAGTTCAAATATTTAACGATGCGATAGGGGAATTTCTACGGATATGTTATTGTCACAGAACTCGCCATAAGCTTAGTCAATATTTAACTGAATAATTAATATTAATCAGACAAACCAAATAATAAAACCTGTCACCTGTGCTCCGGCCTGTGTGCTGGTAGTATCACAGCTAGGACTAGCTTAAACCAGTCTGACCAGCTTGAACAGGCTTTGACCAGCTAAGACCAGTTAAGACCAGTGGCCCGAGTGAAAACACTCGAGTTCCCCACGTTAAAACCGACCTTGTGTCACATCCTGACTCAGTGGGGTGTCAAGTAAATACCTACTTAATATAACTACAGCATCAATATAGATTATTTCCCGTATATGTGAAGACTAAGGTAAATCATTTTATGTTTTCTGACATAGCAAGTTTTTATGTATATGTTATTCGGGCACTAGTTTTGGTGGATAACATGGTTTTCAATACACTATTTACATTATATGGACTACTGTCCTCATCTTTGTCGCCATATTTATTAAAACGTTTCGGTCGTTGTACGCTCCGGCCTTCTTCAGGTGGTTGGAACTGAACCCTTTATTTCGCTCACTGGGGTAGACTGAAAGGCAGTCGAGAACATTCAGAGGGGAATTAACAGGAGATAACTGATAACTGGCATCCATTAAACATGGGACGTGGAACTAGAAGAGTCTACCCCAGTGAGCGAAATAAATGGTTCAGTTCAACATTCCAATCACCTGAAGAAGGCCGGAAGGTACAACGGCCGAAACGTTGTAATAAATATGGCGACAAAGATGAGGACAATAATCCGAATAGCGTAAATAGTGTACATAATACCTCATCTGTGAAATATAGACAGATAATGGTTTTCACTATATCATCGGTGCCACCTAACGATGTTCGAGCTCATGTAAAAGTCCAAGGTTTCGAATACTGATTTTAACGCTGACAGATATTTCTTACTTACTTCTTCTAGTGGACCTCAACCGAGGAAATATCAGTATTATATATTCTAGAGTGCTTACCGTCGCGCGATATTTAGCAAACAACTCTTACCATCCATTTAAAGGTATACGGATCTTGTTTCTCATTTGCCACCCCAATTCGAAATCATGACCAGTAAATTATTAGTAAGTTCGATTTTCACTTATACTTACTGCATTATGCTAGACTAAAGTCAATTTGTGTAAATATTAGTTTTAATGTTTCAATGTTTCTTCATTTATGTGCTCCATCTTTGCAGGACATGAGAGATCATGCATCCCCACAAGTTCTTTACTTTTTTTGGTCGAAGTAACTTTTGACCTTTTACCCTCCCACTTTGTCCCTGTTCTGACATCCATTCACATAACGTCTTATAAATGTTACATACTGCTTCCACTACTCCTCTTACTTTTAATGTCATGTGACTTTTAAATTCTCTCGACAACCTTTCTTCAATATTATAGCGATTTTCCAAGCATAGCTTAGATGTGGCACAAGGCCGAAAGTAGGGGGCACCCAGTGAGGATCGAACTCACTACTCAATCGTAATCGTTTTAGCGAGACCAGCTTGCTAACCAATACACCGCCTCGAGGTACCCAGTGATTTTCCAAGCTACGCTTGGATGTGGCACAAGGCCGAAAGTAAGGGGCACCCAGTGAGGATCGAACTCACTACTCAGACGTAATTGTTCTAGCGAGACAAGCTTGCTAACCATTACACCACCTCTAGGTGCCCCTTTCCTCATTATTATATATCTGAAATTTCAGCACTTTTAAATTATAATTTTGCTTCCTTATTGATCATATTTTCCTTAAGACTTCCTCGTTGTTCGCATGTTCTTTACACCATCTTTTTAGCAATGGTCGGTACACCCACATCTCAGTTATATCAAGTCTCTTCTTCAACTGAGAGGAAATTTCCCACCATTCACTGCTATCAGTTTAGCCCTCTTTTTTTCTAATAAAATTTTCCTATCTCTTAATACTAGATACACTTAAATTCTAGTGGATATATTTCACTATTCCTTTGTGCCATCAGATTTCTGATTCATATTTTCCATCGTTCTTTACTACACTGGCTAGAAAGTTAAATTTCCCTACCTGCTTGATTTCGAGGACGCCAATACGTAGCTAACACTTTAGACTGTTATTTTTCTTCACAACCATTCGGTATTCTTACAGCCACTAGTTCTTTCTTTTTGATTTATATTACTAAAATGTCTAAGAATTACTCCCGTCTCCCTCCGAGTTTACTATCAGCCCAATGTCGTCCGTGTATCTTATATTGGTAAGATTACGTCTGCCAGTAATAAATCCTGGTGAGTCTAGTTTTATTAGAACCGTCTCGGTTTACACGTTAAATAAATTCAGTGAGAAGATGTAGACTTGACTTCCACCATTTTTTTGTTTATTCGCTAAACTTATTCACTATCAGCATGCAAGCGGATTACTCGAATATTTTACCAAACAAATCTCGCTTTTCGACTATTTCAAATCGGTCTGTGTCTTCGAACCTCGAACCGACGTTCCAGAATGGCAAATAAAGAACTGCACAGGTACTTCTCGACTGTGGAACTCCCTTCCATTTCTGCTTCCCTTCTTACCTACGTTCTTCAAACATTTTAAAGCAACGGCAATCGCTATCTTCTGTTTTCCTGAATTGTGTTCTTTTATTGTCCTTTCTCCTTACTAACGTCTTTTCAGTCTCTTTCATTCCAAGTAACGCCTTACGTCCTATTGTCATTATTGCTTGGAGTGAAACGCTTCAAAAAATAAGATGAAGAAAAAGATGTTACAGCAGGCAAGTAAATGTGGTCAGTGCAGAACCACAGGTGAATACCTCAACCATATAATAGATGAATTCAGCAATTAGCTTTGGAGTATGAAGACAGACGTGATTTATTACGGAATTGTAATTACCAAGAGAATTGTCATATTCATAACCCATAAGTTTATTCTATGGAATAGAAGAATAAAAAGTTTATTGAACTTCGAAACTGAAACGGATCGCCTAATCCGAGGTTTGATCGAAAAGAAAGAGAAGTTTGACTAAGAGTTAACAGGGTGAAACAGAAGCAAATTTAAATGCTGGAAAAATAGTTTCACCTTGCTGGAGAACTGAAAAAGAAAACATAGAATAGAAAATGGAAATTATGTAACGAAGTGGATTTCTTAGAAAAGGGTGGTGGTATTGACAGATACGAAGATCGAATTTACAATATAATAAATATGACAGGTCACTTTGTTGACATGAATAGATTGAAAAAGAACAAGTAGCCCCATTCAGAATATTTATCGCATTCGAAGCTATGAGAAATGTTGGATGACAACTTATTTTGTCAACAAGTAGAAATATTTTTTATTGAAAGTATTTGGACGAGAGCATCAATATTGTTGTTTTGAAGTGTCAACAGAAAAGTTATATTATTGGGTGGCACGAATATAAATAGTAAATTCAGAGTCAGCGGTTTCGACTCGGGGAGAGAAGATAGATTTTAGAGAAGGACATCCAATGAGCACTTTTCGGAGAGGTGGGGGATGCTGTGAAGAGAACTCATATTTTAGACACAGGTCGTCGAGCGTCCAAACCTTTCTGCTTTCTGTTATCAAAAATAGTTTATCGAAGGAAAGAAGATGATAATTTTATCGATGACAATGAAAACAAAAATATCATAAATTCACCTGGAGAAAGACGAAAGTTATTATACTGTCGTGGAGTTATTTCCACAATAGAACTTGTAGTCGGACTAAATGCTTCCTAAATGGGGTAAACGTACAGAAACGTTAGGAACTTGTAAATAAGTGTTACGCAGAGTAATCGAGTTGTGGTCGCTGATAACATACTCCTTCCTCGACTACCTACTGACTCCTACTTATAATAGGTGGGAGAGTCTATTCTCTAGACAAAGGTATCCTTCACTATAACATATACTGAGAAAGAAAGAATTACTATCGTCTTCACTCAATTTATATGGGTACTCTGACACAATTTTTCTAAAATTAAAAATAAAATAAATTATTATTTCATCAGTAATTTTTTCGTCTCTCTTGCTTCAATCATAAAATTTACGATAAAAATGATTATTTATGAAATAAAGTTCACCGCGCAAAACCAAAAGTTCACCGAAAGAAATCAAATTAATCAGATGATACAACAAAATCCACCGGAAAAACTAGAAGAATCAGACACTTGGGATCCATGTAAAAAAAAGCTTAGCCCAGCCTATATTACAGGTGTACGTATCATCGACGTAGCCGTTGCTGTTCTCAAAGAGTTTTGTAAAGAGGGGAAATTTGTAATCCATAGTAGAATTGAAACTATCCAAAACAACACGAATTTTGAGAAGACTGCTGGACGGCATACGTTTTTCCTTGATTTCAGGTAATATCCACCAGATGCTAATTATATGAAATAAAATGGTACCAGATGTCAGAGTTTATTAGGAAATTCATTTTTTCATGATGATATCTGTATTAACCAAACGATTTTGATAAAGTTCTATCGCTATATGGTAAATATACCACGTGTGTTTCGTGTCATAACATCCGACTTTATAGATGTTGTCCAGAAAATAATCGGCTGCTTGCTGCTCTCCTTGGAAGGGATGTTTCATTCCCGCTGAGACTGAGCAGAAAACATAATGAAAGACAACATGCATCCCTGGTAACACTTGTTTGATCTGTTACCCTCAGAGTGATGTTTTGATGCATTAGTTCCAGACGCTTGAGGGGTAGCTTTTTTACTTGGACCCTGAGTAAAATGAGTGCTGCCAAATGCTGACAGTTTAAAAATTACTAAAAATAAATAACTTAAAATTCATGTGGTATATTTAGAATATACATATAAAGAAATCCTTAATTTTTTTATGAAAACAAATGATATTTTGGTTTTCAAGTACTTCCTTAAATAGCTTATTCATGCACGATGCCCCCCTGGAGTCTGATCTAAAATGTATCTACTATTCTTTGTTTCCATATTGTTGGTATATGGGTGTTGTTAGCAAAAGAAACAGTCCAACATGCAAATTAAAGATTTGCAGATAATAAAATCAAACGAGTAAAACAATTTAAGTGGAAAAGATTTTAACCGAGGGCAGAATGTACGACATTGAAATCTGGAGGCGCATGTCGATAGAAAACTATGCCTTACAAAATCTAAGCAATATATATGGAAACAGAAAAGGAAAAGTAATACTAACACCTTCAACATCTTGTATTTTTATTCTGTTTAATATATCTTTGTTATTTCTACTCTTGTGTTTGTGTTGTTCTTCCTTGGTCCTAACCTTGAACCTTAACAGTGGCGACGAGGATATTGAAGAAACGAATTCTACGCGGAGATTCTTACATATTGAAGAAACGAAGTTCTACTAAGAGATTCTAGGATATTAAAGAAACGAAGTTCTACGCGGCTAATCTATAAAAAAAACTTTTTGCTATCTGTTGTCCATAACAGAGGCGACGGAGGTATTGAGAAAAGAAAACAAGTTCTACGCGAAAAAAAAAAAGAAAAATTTTTTTGGACACCAACCTTAAGAGTGGTAACGAAGACACGAATTGAATTCTATGCAGGAAAGTTTTTCGTACTAAGGTTCCAGAACAACAGGCGACAAAGACCTGAAGACTACACTGAGAAAAATAGTTACAGAAAATTACGGTGTAATTAAGGCAACCATATTGGAACTAATGAAAATGCAATTCCAGAGGAGAAAATAGAGGAAAGACAGACTAGGCTCGAAGAAAAACAATTAGAAATGCAACAGAAAAACGAAGAGAAGCAACTCGAACTACAAGAATTACTACTACGGCAGTAACAAATAAATGGTAAAATTCCGGAAATGAAGCGGCATTCCCGCAAAATGCTATATGGAGCTCTATCAAAGACTTCACTTATGCACCGGACGAAGACAAAACCTTCGGGGTCTACTTCAGAAGATATGAAGATTCATATGAATTTGATTGCGGGAATTGGTCAGACGCGAATAAAATGTGACATTCAACGTAATAACCAAGAAATTAAAGATGTATGCTCTAAAAAATACAGAAAATTTATTTGGAACTGACTGGGATTTACCGATAAATACGTTCTGCCAAAAAGTGAAAAGTTTATCGACCGAGGCGGAGAAATTAAAAGAAAAATTAAAGGAGAGTTTACTTGAAGTATTTTCACCCGGCCTCGGGAGGTGTAAAAAAATGGCGGCAAAAATTGAACTAAAAGAAAATGTACAATCCATTTTCAAGAAGAAAAGAAATGTATCTTTCGCAGCAATAGAAAAAATAGACCAAGAGTTGGATAGACTTGTGAAAACCAGTATATTGACAAAGGTGGAATATAGTCAATGGGCCGCACCTACGGATTACGTGAAAAAGAAATCGGGTGAGATACGAGTATGCACTGATTTCTGGACGGGATTGAATGCAGTGATTAAGGATTATCACTATCCTCTCCCTAGTCCAGAGGAAGTTTTCACAAAATTGAACAGAGGAAAATTTTTCTCAAAGATAGACTTGAGCGAAGCATACATACAAGTACAAGTAGATGAGGAAAGCTCGAGGTTGTTGTGCATAAACATACATAAAGGTTTATATAAGTTCCAGCGATTACCATAAGGGATCAAGGTCGCGCCGGTGATATTTCAGCAAATAATGGACACTATGCTAGGCGGACTGGATTTCACGATCGCATACTTTGATGACATCCTGATAAATAGCAAAAATATTGAACAACACTGGGAACACGTTCAAGGGGTTTTCAGGCAGATACAAAACTACGGTTTTAAGGTAAAGGAAAATAAATTTGACTTCTTTATGAAGGAGATAAAATATCTGGGCCATATTATTGACGAAGAAGGAAGAAGACCAGACCCAGAAGGGCAACGGCAATAAAAAAAAATGCCGGCTCCAAAATCTTAGCCGAATTACAATGCTTCTTGTGCTTAGTAAATTACTATCAAGAATTTATTCCTAACGTGCACAAATTACACGCACCCCTAAACAAACTGTTGAAGAAGGAAAAAGTTTGAGAATGGTCAGATGTATGTCAGAAAACTTTCGACAAAATCATTAAGACTCTAACAGCAGATTTATTTTTAGCGCATTATGACCCAAAATTGGAAATAATTGTCGCGAGTGACGCGAATGCCTATGGTGTTGGGGTATGTATACTTCATAAAATGCCGGGTGGGACACTAAAACCCATCGCGCATGCGTCAAGAATGTTGCTACCAGCCGAACAAAATTACTCGCAAATCGAAAAAGAAATACTGGGGATTATTTTTGCGGTTACGAGATTCCACAGATATATTTACGGTAGATTTTTCACCTTACAGACGAACCACAAGCCGTTATTGACAATATTTGGATCAAAGAAAGGTCTACCTGTCTACACTGATAATAGATTGCTAAGATGGGGGACGATTTTATTAAACTATAACTTTAAATTGGAGTATCTTCCATCAAACAAAATGAGGCATGCAGATGGTCATTTGAGACTAATACCAAAGAAAACGGAGCCATTGGAAGATTCCGTAGTTGCAGCTCTACGAGATGAGGAAGATATTAGAACATCATTATGTAGCACAATTCGAAACCTCCCCGTCACATTACAGGAAATAAGATATGAAGCAGTGAATGACGAATTTATAAAGGAAACGAAAACAAAAATTGCAGGAAAAGATAAACATGTATCAGACAGTTTTTCGTTATGTGATAATGTTCTATTATAATGAAAGAGTGGTAATCCCGAAAACGCTACAAAGGCGAATCCTCAAGGATTTTCACATCCAGAAAAAGAACAGGATGAAATCCTTAATGCGAAGTTACGTATACTGGCAAAACATGGATCAAGATATGCAAATGGTTGACAAATGCAAGGGCTGTTCCTTAGCAGCCAAGGCAACTCCAATCATCCATAAGCCATGGCCTAAGACAGATCGACCGTGGTCGAGAATCCATGTAGATCTCGCAGGTCCATTAGATGGTTTTTACTACTTGATTGTAGCAGACAGTTACAGCAAATGGCCTGAAGTATTTCGTTGTAGAAAACCTACTTTTTGACTACAATAAATTGCCTTCACGAGCTGTTTGCTCGTTTCTGAGTGATCGATTGTCTAGTCACCGATAATGGGACACAATTTACATCTGCAGATTTTCAAGAATCTTGTGAAACTTTTCAGGTGAAACATATCAAACCCCCGCCATATCACCCAAGAACAAACGGGCAAGCGGAGAGGTTTGTAAGGAAAGCTTATGACGTACCAACAGAAAAGGCTTTACAACAATTCTTGCAAGTATATGCAAGTACTACGCCATCGGCATTATCACCGACGGAAGTAATGTTTGCGCGATAATTAGATCGGTATTCGACAAATTACTGCCAAAACAGACAAAGCAATCACCAACGTCGTTTGTACCAAAAAGAAAGTTTTTTTTTTAATATACAAAAACAATATATCCTACTGGGAGCAAGGTACAATAGAGAAACGAATCGGGAACGTCATTTACATAATTCAGGGTCCGAAGTTCTCGCATAAAAGGCACTTAAATCAAATCCGAAAGAGGCTGTTGGAGGATTCTAACGGTCTACCTCAAGAAGAGGAAGAAGTGATGGACACAATATTCGAAACATTCGATATGCAAAGGCCTCAAGCAATGTCAGAACCGCGAAAATCAAGCAGGAAAAAAATTTAACAGAGCCTTTGATGATTAATCCGAAGAGGAAAAAATATTAAAGACTCCTGCGAGGTAAAAGCTTTGGGAGGTGGGTGTTATGGGACATTACCTATAACGACAGTGAACTCTTCCTGACACTATAAATACTGCGACTCTCAGGAGGGGAGACGGAATCGATTCGAGCCAATAGTAGTTCACTCCAAACCAGACTGACAGTCATACTAACACCTTCAACATCTTGTATTATTATTCTGTTTAATATATCTTTGTTATTTCTACTCTTGTTTACGTGTTGTTCTTCCTTGGTCCTAACCTTGGACCATAACAATGGCGACGAGGATATTGGACCATAACAATTATACTCAACATCAGAAAGAGACAATTGAAATTTCTAGAGCCCATAATGAGGAAAGAGGTCTTGGAAAATTTGATACCCACAGGATATATTCACGGTCAGAAGATAGTGGATAACCTGCCTAGCTAACTTTCGTAAATGAACGGCTGTACATGGTATAGGAGAGATTTAAAGAAAGGCAAGATTTCTTAAAATCTACAAAAGACCGGGAATTACGGAAACCCATCGATAACGTCCTGAGCGAACAAGGCACATGAAAGAAGAATACTTAAATTGAAGAAAAAATAGCACATCATACCTGGAAATATATTGTTTGTTAAAAATTGCTGTACTGATATTTAATAAACTTTACCGTATAAAGTCTTCTCGGGTGAAACTTTTTTTAATAATTCTAAGAGAGAAGACGTTTCTTCCTGAGAAAAATATTAGCATTCAGAACACTAGCTTTAACATTGTTTATAATAAGCAGTCACTGATAATTTACTGTCTGTGTTCGTTAAAGTTTGTTTCGTGTTATCTAGTGGTTATTTTAGAACCATTGCATTTTATGATGCAGTTTAAAAGATTATTAATGCAAGAAAGAAATTCAAGATTTTCATTGTGTCCTTAGTAAGTAGAGAACCATGTTTTCAAAAACGACTGGTGTTACAGATGTGGATGTCAAGCAGACGGTTCCTCGTTGTCAAGGTGCAGTACTTGGAACTGAAAGTGGAATGATTGATTGACAAGTAAGTGAGTAAAAGGCACGAAACACTCGACCAGAGAGATGACATTATTGAAGCGGCGACAGAGAGCTAGTTGCTGAAAGAGGCACAAGATACAAAGGTCAAATGGTCACAGAAATACAAGGGAGAGTCAGGCAAGAAACAAACCAATGACATAAAATGGCGACATTTTTGTGTGCGTTTTTTTTTTGTTTTTTTTTAGCATTCAAATTAAAACATCCGTTGCGTCCGACGTCATAAAAATAATACTAAGAGATGTTCCCATCGCGACCCTAACATACCAATTAAGAGATATTTATTTATCAAAAATTGATATGTCCGTGAAGAAATGTGTGGGAATATTGATTCAAATGCGTGTATCTGTTAAATATGACGGTTAGAATAATAAGAGAGAAAATGTATTTGAGATTCATTCATGAACAGTTATAAGTTAAATACTAGACTGGCATCGAGATGTAGTTGTGAATTCTATGATTACACTTTCTTTTTTCGCACGTCTCGTTTGTGGAATGCCCTTTCGCCTGCATGCTTTCCAGCCAACATTAATCTTCAAAAAAAAATGCAATGCCAATCGCAATCTACTGTCCGCCTGATTAATCGTTTCTCTTCCTGCTCATTAGTAATGTTTCTGTCCTAATTTGTTTCACATCCAGTAACTCCATGTGTCTTAGTGGTTTTACTGCCTCGATTGTGGTGAAATTGATAAAAGAAATTAAATGCTAATGCCTGAATCTTTGTAGCTGGGCGTAGATCAACGGACATTTATATCATATATAATTTTTACTTGGTGCGGATAACGAATATCCCAGCATATTAATGTTATCGCAAAAGTTAGAAAACGGACACCCTGCCGAACTTGGTGTAATTAATAGGTCACTCTCACTGGAAGAGTATTCTCATCTTGTTGACTAAATCAAGACATTTCGGCTGCTGTACTCTACGAACTTCTCCAGTTGTATTCAGTTACTTTCTGAAAATGTTATTTTAATGGTTAGCAAGCTTGTCTTGCTAGAGCAATTACAACTGACGGGTAGATTTGATCCTCACTTCGTTGCCCATACAAGATCCACTTACTAAATCGCTACCGAGGGCAGTTCTACGTGATGTAATGGTTAGCAAACTTGCCTAGTTAGGACTGTTATGACTGAGTAGTGAGTTGGATTCTCACGGGGCCCTCCATACATACGACATTGTGCGCTTAGTAAATCACGACCTTCTGTGAATTTCGAACCGAAATCTTTATTCAGTTTAAGGAAGTAGGTTGTACCCATTCCCCTGCTCATGCTCGGGGATATATCTTATCAAAAGTTAATTCTTATATGTTTGTTTTTTACACATTCCACCACATGCAAGGTAGTAAATTAGCTAAGACACAATGGTGTAGAGAAAATGAATGAACAAAAATTACGTTTAAGTGTTCAAAAGCCGTTTTCAAATCAATGTCATAGTATTAGGTCATCCCGTTCTGTCGGAATTTTAAGTTTTTGGTAAAATGAACGAAATCTAAAGAGTATTTTATAATGTCTAATGGAGCTGGACATTATTTTTATGTTTAGATGCATTTAAACTGATCAAATTTTATTTCAGAGAACAATAAAATTAAATTGTGTTTGATTAAACCCTGTTAACATAGAAGTATCCATGAATCATTTGAGGCACATAATGCTTTATGAGTTCAAGAAAGGAAACTCAGCAGTCGAAGCGGCTAGAAACATTCACTCAGTTTATGGAGAGGAATGTGTGAATGAAAGAACTTGCAGAAGATGGTTTGCAAAATTCCGAGGTGGATATTTCACCCTTGAAGATGAAGATCGAACCGGACGTCCAGTTGAGTTTGATGAAAAACTTCTTGAAGCAGCCCTTGAAGAAAATCCTGCTTTATCACTTGAGAAATTGGCAGTGTTTCTCAGTTCAAACCATACAACTGTTCATTGTTGTCTTCAACAACTTGGAAAAGTTCCTAAACTTGGAAAATGGGTGCCTCATGAATTGTCTGAAAACAACTTCAAATCCCGAGTTGACATCTGCTCTTCTCTCCCTTCTCGCCATCTTGTTTCACCTTTTTTGGATAGACTTGTGACTGGCGACGAAAAATGGATCTTTTATCGAACTGTGAAGTGTCGTAGACAGTGGCTTGGTGTTGTGGTAGGATCCACCTAATTTGCATAGCGGAGTATCGACGATATAAATATGGTTGGTACCGGAAGACAGGGAGGCAAATCAAGAGATCCAACTAGAGACTCTGCCCGACTGCGACTTAGTCAACACATTCTCCAGGAACGGTCTTCCCAGGAATATACAAAAGACTATATGTAAATATTGTGTACACTTTCTTGTTTCAATACATTTTATTCTAACTACATTTTGTGTTTGCATTATTATTCCATGCATTAGGCAAGTTTCAACACTTGGTAAAGTGGAAGGACCCCAGCCACGGCCGAGAAGGGAACTTCATGGGCAAAAGGTTCTTCTTTCAATCTGGTGGGATTGCCAAGGAATAATCCACTTTGAATTCGTACCAGCGAATGCAACAATTAATGCTCAAATATACTGTCAGTAATTAGAGCGTTTGAACCAAGCTTTGAGGAAAAAAAGACCTGCTCTAGTGAATCGAAAATGGGTGATGTTTCATCAGGACAATGCGCGACCAAAAGAACGTCACAAAAGATCGAAGAACTTGGTTGGGAGAAAATTCCTCATCCACCTTATTCTCCCGACTTTGCTCCTTCATACTACCAGTTGTTTCGTAGCTTACAGAATAATTTGGAAGAAACAGCTTTTGTAACATAGGAAGAGGTTAAAACTGACCTTTGTGAGTTCTTCGAATCAAAGCAAAAAGAATTTTACAGTAATGGAATTAGTAAGCTTGTTAATAGATGGAAGGAAGTCATAGATAATCAGGGAAAATACATTGTTGATTGAATCTGCAATTAAATGTAACATTTGGTCACTTGTTTCAAAATTCAAAATTCGGACAGAACTTATGGGATGACCTGATAGATTAAAAAGTTTTTTTTACATCTCATTATAACTTAATCTTGTGTTCCCTTGCTAGGCCAGGCACTGAAGGCCGGATAAATTTGCTTCGTGAACAGTGGAAAGGTAACGTTATTAAGATGATTTAACTGAAAGTATGATGAATTGGCAATGTAAATATTTATATTACTTTATTAAAAACTCCCAGGACCTTTCTTAAAACTGTTTTACAAGCAAAGATGTTTTTATATATGTACTTATTTAGTTTATAGAGATTATTATAATTGTCGTAAGGTTTCAACGTGAAATTTCTTACTCAATTTTGAGAATGATTCTACGTAAAAAGTATAGGTATATATTTATATATTTATAATTAAAAACCCTGATAGAAAGAAACATATGTGTATATCAACAGAGATAAGGAAAGTGCGTGTATATAAATAAAGAGCGTAAAACATATTTATGTCTACAGATAATCTTAGAAACCTACTACATAATATATATATATATATATATATATATATATATATATATATATATATATATATAATGGGGGTATTAATGTGGATAAATCAAATACGTAGATATTAGCAACTGTATATACGTGCGTTAGTATTTATATACAGGTAAGACAAGAAATATTTACTCGATTTAATATAAGGTGTAAACAAAACAGTGCTCAATGTGGTTAGATAAAGCTAAGAACCATATATTAATAAATATACATATACCTCCGTTCGAAGTGCAACTGACGTTTCGTTGTTCTACCAACTCATTAGGCGCGAATGTACAGGGCTGTTCGATAAAAGTGACTCAACTGATTTTTTTTTACTAAATATTCTCTTCTCCGATGAAACGAAAGTTGAGCTAAATTCAAAGGATAAGCGATCTAAAATCCGAAGAAGAACCTTTGAAAGCTCTTTGAATTTAGCAGTAAGTACTGTCAAGCATCCGTTCATTATAATGTTCTGGGGATGCTTTTCTTTTCCTGGAACTGTTTTCTTAAAACCTATTGAAAAGACCCTCATGAGCGAGCAGTACAAGAAAATTTTAGAGTCTTGTCTGCTCCCTTCTGCTGAAAGGGTGCAAATCGACCCCACCAATCTCATTTTTATGCAGGATAATGCTCCCTGTCACAAATCGAAATTGATGAAGGAATACTATGATGAGAAGCAGGTGAGTGTTATGACATGGCCGGCCCAATCTCCTGACCTCAACCCTATAGAAAAATTATGGAGCATTATAAAGTACAGGCTCTCGGGAAAGCAGTTGAGCAACGAAGAGGATTTGATTGTAAATTTCATATCCGAATGGAATTCAATGCTCGGAGATGAGATTTGCCAGAACCTAATCAAGTCAATGCCAAAAATGGTTGAAAAGATTATTCAAAATAAAGGAGGACCCATAGATTATTAAATATTTCGAACTATATTACCTATTATAAATAAATTATAATTCTATTCTTTATTTAAAGCTATTCAGTTATGTTTCTATTGATTACTAGTTGCAGGAAATATGTGAGTCACTTTTTTTGCACAGAGTTTTTCCCTAAATCTCATTTATATCCAAAATTATAATTATCAATAGAATACCTTAGGGTGAGTAAACTTTTTTACTAGGTGGTCAGGAAGGGGTTTTTATATTAGTAAGATTAAAAATTAGTTTGACCCCAAAAACAATAGGCGAAAAAGTTTTTAAGTAAAAAAAAATCAGGTGAGTCAATTTTATCGAACAGCACTGTATATTTATTAACATATATATATATATATATATATATATATATATATATATATATATATATATATATAATCTTTAGAAAAGGGATACTATTTTATTAATAAAACATGATACAAAAGTATCAATACGATTAAAATTTTACGTACCTTTCAACCGACCCTTCTTCAGAATAAATATAATATTCGGCAAACTAAAACAAAGCAGTTAACAAAAAAAATATTATCAATTATGATGTTAAGACGACAGTTATATTTATTCTGAAGAAGTGTCGGCCAAAAGGTACCTAAAATTTTAATCGCTATGATACTACATACACACAGACACATACACACATATATATAGTGAGAGATTGATACATACATACATACATACATACATACATACATACATACATATTATTACACGCTGATAGCAGAAATAGGAGTTTCATAGACAGCTCCATCTTGAGTTGCTGAGTATAGACTGACCGGTACGTAATTTTAATTTCAATGAAAATATCTGGTTACCGCAATGTTGGAGCTGTTATACGGGTATTATACGGGTATTACATATTTTTTAATTTTAAAAATATATTTGGCATTTAAAATAAACGATATTTTTACATATATATATATATATATATATATATATATATATATATATATATATATATATATATATAATTATATTTTAAAGTGCTATGTTTTTTATTAAAAATATATAAGCCCAGTATAATATACACCTTGCCAATCTTGCGATAACCACATATTTTTATTAAAATTTAAATTGCATAATGTTCAGTCGTGCTGTCGACGAGAGAAAATGTGTATATTTATTCATATATATTTAATATTTAATAGTTCTGTTGTATTACATCGGACATACTTTTATTAACACCAGCACTGTATGTTCGGTATATTATAAGTATATATATATATATATATATATATATATATATATATATATATATATATATATATATATATATATATATATATATATATATATATATATTTGCAACGGTACAGAAGCACATCAAGGCATAAAAAACAATTTTTTTATTAAAGGCCATGATAGATTTAAAATAAAAACACCAGTTAACCGGTTTCGTCCCCTCTCATCAGAACTGTTAACGGGGAATAGAAATAATGAAGAAAATATCTGTTATGGATGACATGAATGAATGGGCAGGGAAGAAAGATATATATATATATATATATATATATATATATATATATATATATATATATATATATATATATATATATATATATATATATATATATGAGGTTAATGGTCAGAGTTTGATTAGCCCAGGAAATAGTAATATAAAAAGTGCTCAATACACGTGTGAAAATAAAATAAAGGTAAAAATAACACGTAGAGCGTTTAACTAATTAGAAGGTTAGTTGATTACGAGACCTTGGTTTCGACCTCACAGCCTCATCAGTCGCTTTCTATCAACTGACCACCCAAACGCTTTAATTTTAAGGAAAAAAAAACACTGAGCACACTACATTAATATAGAAATTAGCGATTATAACTTCTCCATATCCAAAATACTTTTAAACCAAAAATCCGAAATCTTAAGTCCTTGCCGTCGTATCAAAAACATTTTATTAAGTTAATATGAGGCCGGATAAAAAAACATATTTTAAAACCACCCCACTGTTATATTTACAATATGTTTACTTTCCTTTCCCACGCTTCTTTACATTTACGTTACATTTGCTTTTCTTTACTATTACTTTTTCTTTATACATTTACGATACACGTGCTTCCCTCTTCTTTTCTCTTATTCACTTCATCGTTCTCCTTCTTTTCGTTCTTCGTCCTTCTCCATGACCCCTACTTTCTTTTACACTCAGCGTTATGCGGTTGACAGTCGTGCGTTTTTTTATTTATTTTTGAAAAATAATAACGTAGACATCTTTGTGTGTGTGTGTGTAGGTGTGTATTTTTTAAATAAAGCGTTTGCGTGGTAAGTTGATAGAAATCGCCTGATGAGGTCGTGAGGTCGAAACAAAGGTCGCGTATTCAACTAACCTCGTAATTTTTAAAGTACATATATATATATATATATATATATATATATATATATATATATATATATATATATATATATATATATATATTATCGCTTATATATATATATATATATATATATATATATATATATATATTCACTCCCAACTGAAGCTTTCCACATTTTATTACGTTACAAAAAGTTTAAATCTGTTCCATTAGAGATTCATGTAAGGTAACAACCCAAAATAGTGATTCATTTTGGAACGATATTGCACGGTTTTCAAAATTATTTACAAAAAATTCTGGAAAGTGCCTATATATTCACCTCATTTGCTGTAAAACCATTCAGCAAAATCCAGTTCAAGTAACTGTTTTCAGGAGTTACATAATTAGTTTATGTGTAAATGAGTCACATAATTAGTTATGAGTAAAGGAGCAGAGGGTTTGGGGGGGGGCGGTAAGCATTCAACCCCAAGCAAGGCGGGAAGCCGCTAGCACGCAAGGGGCTACAGAGAGTTGGAGCGAGAGCAAAGAGGAGTGATAGAGGAAAGGATGAAGAGAAGGTTAGGGAATAGATCAGGACATCTGGAGACGTCGATTGAGGTTACATTTGAATAGTTGGAGATTATAGGAAAACAAGAACTGGGGAGGGAGTTCCACAGGCGAGAAGTGCGAGACATGAAGCTATTGGAGTAGAAGAGACATTTAATAGTTTCGACAGAGAAAGAGTGAGAGCGAGATGCCAGCTTAGTTGAACGCTTACATTCATGAAGTCTGAGAACCAGCGAAAGACATGGGGAGGCAACGTTACATATGTGAACGAGATGCCAGATCAGGGCCAGTTACATTGCATATCCGTCTTTGGATTTTATCAAGGACTTTGAGACAAATAGAAAGGGATTCAGACCATATATGGCAGCAATACTCCATGTTAGGGCGAATAGTTGATTTGTACATTTGAAGGATTGACTCCGGCGAGAAAAATTTCCTGGCGTGGCATTGTAAGACCGAGCAGTCCCAAAGAGAAGATCTGGTGGAGTTGAGCGTCAGACATTCTAATGGGAGGCAGGGATGGTTCTCTCTGGTGAGAATAGAGAGCAGTTTTGTTTTTGAGGCATTAAAGTTAACCAGCCAATTCCTGCCCCAGTCCACAAACGATTGGAGGTCCTTTTCTAGACAAACGGCCAGGTTAGTTTTGTCAGCGACACTAGATTTGTTTTTGAGGCAGGAGTAAATGGTAGTGTCGTCCGCATAGATGCCTACTTGGGAACCTATGACATCAGGAAGATCGTTAATGAAGATAAGGAACAGAGTAGGGCCTAGGATAGAGCCTTGGGGAACACCTACGTTCGTTGGATAGGAGCTGGAGGAGAATTCGTTGTGAACCACCTTCAATGCACAGTTTGACAGGAATGATTGTATTAAGTTGAACAATCAAACTGTAATTCCATAACCCTGAAGCTTGCAAAGAAGGCCGGCATGCCAAACCCTATCAAATTCTGTGGGGATAACTAGAGCCACGGCACGAGCTTCTCCGTTATTATGAAGTGCCTGGTAAACAATTTCAGTTATGTCCATAAGCACATCAACTGTAGAACGGACTAAGCGGAAACCATATTGCTTGAGGGAGAGCAGATTATGGGATGTAAGGTGCATCAACCACTTCGGCGTTAAAGCTTCAAAGACTTTGCCGAAGAGTGGTAGGAGACTTATAGGACGGTAATTAGAATGGTCAGAAGGCTCTCCCGAGTTCTTAAAGACAGGAACAACGGATGGGTTCAACAGGCTGGAAAACAAAATTCATTGAGGCAGTAGTTATATAATTTGGAGAGGGCAGAGGGGGCAGTTCAGGCGCACATTTCTTCAGGACAATGACTGGTATCCCGTCTCCACCACTAGCCTTGTGGGCCTCTAATTTAGAGATGAGGCCCATAACCGGTGACGGGGTTATGTGAAAGTCACTCAATTGAGCCTCAGTTCTAAGATGGAAATCGGGTGTGGGTGCATCGGAAGAGTCGAGCGTTGAATTGAATGAGGTTTTCCGAGTAAAGCATTCAGACTTGTCGACAGAAGAGGTCAGAACCTCAAACTGGTTGAACAAAGGAAGTATAGAAGATTTGCTATTGTTAAGTACGCTCTTGCAGAGACGCCGATAATCCTTGTAGTCGAATTTGCGAGATGCAATACGTCCTTTCATTGGAGCATCAAATAGTGACTTTGCTTCTTTGAGGACACGCTTACACTTGTTACAGGCAGAGACAAACAGACGTCTATTGCAATCAGATATGTCACTACGGTATAGGTGGAAGAAGGGATTCCTATGGGCAATGGCAGCTGAGCAAGCACCGGAGAACCAGGAGGAGGAGCGAGATTTGACATTATATTTTCTTGAGGAATGAAAGCCTCGATTCCAGATTTAACCCAGGAGACATCGAAAGCACATTCTTGAACGGGAATCGTGAGGACAACGTCCCAGGGGACGCCGCGAATGAGATCCCGGAACGAGTCCCAGTCTGCTCGTTGATAGCAGAACGATGTTCTGGTGGTATGAGGTTATTTGTAGAGGGTGGAGTTGAAGGTGACGTTGACAAACACTACAGCATGATCGGATTTGCCAAGAGGGCAGAGCTTCGTGGCGCTACAGGACTCTGGGATGGAGGTAAAACATAGATCAAGAAGAGCAGCCTTACCGTCCAGGTTGTAGGAAAAACGTGTGGGGAAGTCAACTATTTGCGTGAGGGATTGAGAAATTGAAAGATTAAGAGTTTGTATGCCTGCAAGGTCAGTAGTAGCGTTTTTAAGCCACTTGGTATGGTGGGTGTTAAAATCACCAAACACGAATATGCGAGCAAACGGATGGAGAGAGAGGACCTTGTCAATGCTGTCAGAAATGCATTCGAATACACCACAGTTTTGGCAGGATGGAGAGCAATAAAGGAAGAAGATGTAGCTTACAGCACTGAGAAGAGATAGCCGGAGACACATATAAGAAATGGTCTGGAGTTTCAAGAGACAACTCTCTCGCCAGTGGGAGATGGTCCTTGACGTAAACACCAAGGCCATGCATATGGGTTTGAGAGTCTTTTCTAAGGAGAGGAAGGAAGCCGGGGATCGAGATGTGAGAGGAGAGGATAGACGAGACAAGGTTGGTCTCACAGAGAACCAGTATATCCGGGAAGTTCGCAACAAGGAATGACTCCACACTGTAGAAATTGGTTCTAATGCCACGGATATTAGAAAATGAAATGTTAAAGGGTTTAGGTGATTTTTTAAGGGCTGGTTTAGGATTTCTTTTTGGATCGATGTTAGTTTTCATAATGTGTAATTACGGTAGCAAAAAAAAAAGAAAGAGAAATCCTGAAGTAGAAGACGCAGACGGTTATCGACCGCGACGTGGGCAGAGGGAAATTGGCCATACACCCCGGTATTATACAACTGTTGATCAGAGCGGCCGCAAAAGTTAGGGATCCTAACTACCAGTCGGAAACAGCAACCAGAAAACTGTTCAACCGTGTACCCTCATAATGAAAAGGCATTGCCACAGACTGCACACATCACGGGAGAAACACTGCAGGTCCAGTACAGAGGCCAGAGGGATAGGAAGGGAGAGTTCCGAGAACCCCTTCTTAAACAAGAAACAAGGTTTGAGCCTCTACTCTTGTCCAAGAGAAGGGGGAGGAGAATTGACTGACGGAGGGAAGGCTGCCTCCTTCTATTACACACACACACACACACACACACACACACACACACACACACACACACACACACACAAAGAAGGCCACAGCTGGCAAGTCCGAGTTGACTGCTGTAGAAATACTTACCAAGGGATGGGAATGGGATTTTATTTTTATGCCTTCCATTAAATTACTTATGTTATAAATAGTTTAAACATCTAACGGAGCCCTATTTAATATAAAGAATATGGCACAAGCGCAAATCTATGAAAACAAGACCATCCGCCTACACTGAGCGGACATGCAAGGAGAGTATTAATCGGTGAAGCAACCCAGAGGCCCGTAATAACTTTGGATGAGCCGCAAAGATTCATATCTCGGGTGAGGGAATCTATCCACAGCACAACTATTAGTCGCACACTCGACAAATCTGACTTTTATGGAAGAATGGCAAGATGAAAGCCATTATTGAACGAAAGTCATAAAAAAATCCCGTTTACAGTATCCACAAGCCATGTGTCGGATACAACATATATGTGGATGACGGTTATCCGGTCAGATGCGACCAAAACTGAACTTTTTTGGTCTTAATGCAAAACGCTAAATGTGACGAAAAACTAACACTGTTCACCAGCCTGGCACGCCGTCTTCACCATTGGTTAGATTACCATGCTATGGGGATGCTTTTCTTCAATAGAGACAGGGAAGCTGATCGCAGAGTTGACAAGAAAATGAATGGGGTTAAATGTACGGCATTCTATGATTAAAAACTGTTACAGTTTACAACTGGCTTGAGACTGCGGCGGCACTTCACTGTCCAGCAGGACAATGACGTAAAACATACAAAAGCTACAATGGAAAAATATTAAAGCATATTAGCATATTTGTGTGTTAGAATCTCTCATTCAAAGTCTTTCAAAGCCCTGTGTATTTTGTTTTGACCAAATGGAAAAATCCTGTTTGTAACACTAGAAAATATGGAAAAGTTCAAGAGTGATAAACACGTCTCTATTTCTCTCTCTCTCTCTCTCTCTCTCTCTCTCTCTCTCTCTCTCTCTCTCTCTCTCTCTCCTTATATATATATATATATATATATATATATATATATATATATATATATATATATTTACATACTTTTTTTTAAGCTTATCACCCCAAGCAAGGCTGGAAGCCACTAGCACACAAGGGGTTACAGAAGGTTTGGAGGAAGAGCAGATGGGAGTGGTAAAGGAGAGGATGTGGAGAAAGATAGTGGATCGATGAAGGCAAGGGGGTTACAGAAGATTTGGAGCGAGAGCAGATAGGAATGAAAGGTGAAAGGATGTGGAGAAGGGAAGTGGATAGATCAAGGCAACTGGAGATGTCGATTGACATTACACTTAAATAGTTGGAGATTGTATTTGTCAGGGAAACAGGAATAAGGAAGGGGGTTCCACAGGCGAGATGTGCGAGACATGAAGTTATTGGAGTAGAAGAGACGTCTACATCTAACAGTTTCAGCGGTGAAGGGGTGGGAACGGGATGCCAGCCTCGTAGGACGTTTAAATTCATGAGGCCTAGGAACCAGCGAAAGCAACTCCTCGGAGCAATTACCGTGAAAGTATTTGTAAAAAAGACAGAGCGAGGCAACGTCGAGTCTGTGAGAGAGCGACTGCAGACGAGATGACAGATCAGGGCCAATTACATTGCATATCCGTCTCTGGATCTTATCAAGAACCCTGGGGCAAGAACCAGGGGCTCCAGACCATATCTGGCAGCAATACTCAATGCAAGGGCGAATGGTCGATTTATAGATTTGAAGGATCGATTCCGGGGAGAAAAATTTCCTGGCTCGGCACAGGGAGCCAACTTTCCTTGCGGTAGATGATGCAATTGACTCGATGTATTTGTTCCATCTCAAATCAGCGGCCAGCGTGAGACCGAGCAGCCACAGAGAGGAGCTCTCGAGAAGTTGGTCTTCAGACATTCTAATGGGATTCAGGGATGGATCCCTGTGGTGATTATACATATATATATATATATATATATATATATATATATATATATATATATATATATATATACAGTAATAAACATAAAAAAGATCAAATATTTCTAATTCTGCGTCTTAAATTGTCATGTGAAGTCCCAGTTTGTTTTACGTCTGACTGAAAATCTTCAGAAGGGACAAAATACCCAATTCTATATTTTTATATTTAAGCCAGAAACATGCGCGTATCGTGTTATTCTGATATTGGCTCTGATATTGGTTGTGTTTATGTTTATATTTTATATTTACATGTTGCACTGTTCTTATAAAGTCCTTATTTGTTATACATATATATATATATATATATATATATATATAGATAGATAGATAGATAGATAGATATGTGTGTGTGTGTATGTGTGTGTTTGTGTGATAAAAATAGTTTTAAGTTATACTATAATTATGAATAAAAGTGATGAATATCAGATAAAGAAAATATGTAAATATGAAAATGGACACAAAACACAACGTTGACACTCGACTTCATTCATAAACGCAATCTCCAGATGATGTTTGTTATGTTTGACACGATCGTTTATATCTGCTGGTCAGTTTTACATTGTGGGTATCAAGATATATATTGTATTATCCCAATGGTCATTGGGTTTGCTGGAACGATTATGTTTCAAATTCTTCAAGAGGTTATTGTGATCTCCTACCTACCAGAAGAAGAAAATAATAAGTAAGAAAATAATCATTCCAAACAAATTTACAGGGGACACTGGCGCGGTCAGCGTAGAAACCTGAGCGTTTTTACACATTCTGGAACAGGATAAACGACATATAAAAGATCATTATGATTTTAATTTATCACTTGCTGAAGCGGTCCTTAATCAAGGGTATTAACATGTCGGAACTTTATTTAGATTTATAACATTCAAAACACCAAATGCCATGATAGCAAAAAACAAATACCTTAATGATTTCATTCCAAATGAATGCAATAATTCTTATTCGTGAAAATGATTAATGCGAAAACGCTCTAAAATATACCTATTTACAGTTTCCCACACACCGGAAATCATCTCTTAGCTTTTACGAGGATCAATAAAAATTAAAATGTCGAAATACACCTTGGGATTTCTCAGAAAAAAAAAGACTTAAATGAGAAATTTCTGCAATAAAGTTATATATCATACAAATACCTCATAGACCAACTAGAATTATGATATACAAAGATTCGAGAAATATATACATGTACGTTACTTGACAGGACCTGGACATGTGGGGTATATTTAACCAATTAAAAACGAACACAAAAGTAAAAGTATCTTCTTATCCCTTGTATATTATTTATGAAGCTTAAATAATTTATGAACGTTTCCTATTTGTTCCTTATCCTATCATATATATATGTACATATACATATATATATACATATATATATACATATATATATATATATATATATATATATATATATATATATATATATATATATATATATATATATATATATATATATATATATATATGTTTGAGTAAATAATTTAGACATATCATGATTTATTTTCGATGTGATCCTTTTAAGTTCACATATTAGTTCCTTGGTTGCCTTAGAAAATTGATTAAGAAAAGTACCGAAATTTTCTCCAGGGTTTAAAATTTTCTGTGAATATGTATACGCATTTCTGTAAATTCAAAACATTTCAAATGTTCGTTTTACTGCGTTATGCAGCGTTCTAGATTTCAAAATGCAAAATCACGTGTTTTTCAAGTTCAAATTTATACATATACGTCCCAATAATTCTGCTAGCAAAAAATGCACGCGTGTAGAGGCAAATCTTTTGTCAAAATTCGATGTAACGTTGTTGTGGAGAGGTTCAGTTCCTGCGCGATGAAGACGAAGGAGGTTTCTGGATTTTCAGCCACATTCTCGTGCACGGCAGCAATGTTTTCAGCTGAACGGCGTAAACGAGCACGCAGTGGGTTTTTTTCACATCTGCCACTGATCCAGTTTATTTGAATTTACGAAAAAACTTTTCCATTTGCACTTTCGGATGTTCGATTATGTTGACCAAAAAATCGCGAAGTGCGCGAAATGCATTTCTGTTTGAACGTCCATTTTAGTAATAGGCTTTGATAACTTTAACACGTTGTTTGATTGTTAATTCTTCCATGGTTGAAATTACCAAAGACTTAAGTTGTTAAATCTGAAAGAAAAAGAAAAAATTATAAGACGCTTAAACTTAATTAATTCACATTTAAAATCGGTTCAAGTTAATGGAACACCCAACAGATATATACAATGAATTGTATCAAATATGGATCAGAATCCAACAGAAAACAGAATGAGAGGATAAGGAACGTTTCCTATTAGTTCCTTATTCTATATATATATATATATATATATATATATATATATATATATATATATATATATATATATATATATACACACACGAGGGTCATTCAATAAATAAGTTGAATTTTTCGGTGTAAGGACTTCTAATACAGATAGAAGCTTATTCTTTTTTATTTGTTTTACTTCTTTTTTACATGGATTTAATTTCTTTTGCAGATTAAAAAAAACTTTGAAAGTTTTGGCGATTAACAAAGATGGCCGACCAAGAAGCATGCTCCAGGTTTGAACAGCGGTCAGTTATCAAGTTGTTGGTTGCTGAAAGGTGCAAACCAGTTGAAATTCATAGGAGAATGTCAACTGTGTATGGTGCCACATGTTTCAGCCAAAAAATGTCTACAAGTGGGCTAAATTGTTTAAAGAAGGACGGATCATTGTTGAGGATGAAGACAGGCCTGGGAGGCCTACAGAAGTGAGGTCTCCTGAAGTGATCGAATCAGTCAATGACCTCATTCAGTCTGACAGAAGGGTGACAGTGGATAACATTGCAAGGACTTTGAGCTTATCTGTTGGGACAAACACAGGGGTCATCAAGCAGAAGGAGTCATCTTGCATCATGACAACGCAAGGCCTCACACAGCAGCCCAAACGGTACAGACCATTAACGAGCTGGGTTGGGAACTGCTCTCTCATCCCCCTTACAGCCAAGACCTTGCTCCTTCAGACTTTCACCAGTTTGGTCCCTTAAAAGCGTTCACGAGAGGCACGAAGTTTAAAAGTGACGATGAAGTCAAAAGTGTTGTGAGCAACTTCCTGAGACATCAGTCGAAAGATTTTTACGCTGAATGAGTACGGAAGCTTGTGCACAGATGGGAAAAATGTGTGACAGGGCTAGGGACTACGTTAAAAAAAAGTAAGCTTTTATTTGTATTAGAAGTCCTTATACCGAAAAATTCACCTTTTTTATTGAATGACCCTCGTATACACACACACACACACACACATATATATATATATATATATATATATATATAATCTGTTGAAAGTTTGCTTATAGAGCTGATATTCCAAGCACACAAATATCGTTTTTATGTGTGTGTGTGCGTTCGCATTCCAATGCGATATAATCGTTTGTTTGCAAATATATATAACACAAGGCGAAAATGTCAACAATGACGGAAAGTAACTTTTCTAGTTTTCTTATTCGTCCAGACAAAAAAGGAATGCGGTTAAATACAAAATTTCGCAATCGATTCGAAATGCCAAAAAGCTCCAGGAATCTCCTCTTGTCGGATTCAGCCGTCACTCTCAGTAAAATAACATCGAACTTCTCTCATTGTTTGGTTGCTGCGGGTAATCAGGAAGTTAATATCGGTTACTATGTAAGTAGGATTTATCACACTTAAATGCATTGCGCCTGGCCCTTCACCAAATTCATTCGCCGCTTTTTGTTCAGTTTAGGTTTCCCTATAACTGACGCATTCTCCTGTTGTCGAGAACATGAATTATCAATGAGTACGCGAACATGCGGGTAGGACAACGTGTAGCGATTCGGTATGTGAAATCGCCGATCCGAGTTCAAATTCCGTTCGACTTCCTTACATTCTGTTTCTAACAAATATCCATGGCTAAGATATCACTTCCTTTTTCAGCTATGTGTTCAATCGCAGTTCCAAACACTCTAAAAAGAAAACTATGAATTCAAATCCAGCTACAACTGCAGTGCATTTAGTGTTCCTACGATTACAATCGATTAGGAAACACGTAACGTGCCAATAGTCCAGTGGTTAGTGTAAGAAACTGCCAGTGTAAAGGCCTTAGATTTGTACTTTTGTTGGTAGATTCTCAGCTAAATTGCAGTATAATTTTATCCCTTCCCATAGATGAAATATTTCCCAATAAAACTTGCTTCAAGAACCAATTTTCTAGAGAAAGTTAGTCCTAGTGTAATGGTGCCTTACTAGCTTGGTTGAAGACACTTGCAAGATATTATTCAAAGCTCGAATAACTGTTAATTTTTTTAGTTATTTCAGATAGTATTTATCCCATCTTATTTCAGTTGCTTTTTATCGCAACTTTAAGATCTTCCTTGCCACGATTGTTGGAATGAAAGTGAAGAGGTACGATTTCGTGTATCTTTATAGCAAATTCACTCAGATGAATAACAATCGGAAATTCTCGATATTGGATTCACGATAACTGTTATGGTCCAGGTCCTTGTACCACGGTGATGGTCCAAGGTAGAACCAATGAAGAATAACTCGAACACAGGTACGGAATAACACAGATATATTACAAATAGAATATATGTACAAAAGAGTAGAAGTGTTAGTAATAATAATCAGTTTAGGTTAGAGAGAACTATATTGTCTCGAAGTATCACTATTCCAATGTCTTACAGTAATCGTCTGACCACTCACTCACTCACTCACTCACTCACTCACTCACTCACTCACTCACTCACTCACTCACTCACTCACTCACTCACTCACTCACTCACTCACTCACTCACTCACTCACTGTCTCTGCTGCTTCCTCTTGAGGCGCAGTATTTATGGAGTACGGACTAGTCCATTACTATTATGGGTAGGTTCCTATAACAATAACAAGCAAGTGAAATAAGATGAAAGAAATACTAATCAAAACTCTATGACAAAGTCTCCTTACCTACGTATAACGAATTTTAGAAAAACAGAATTTCAATTGGTCATTACTTTTGTATCTTGTGTTTGAGATAGAAGTTTCCTTTAATGTAGTTTAACTGTGTGCAAATATCGACGAACGATTCTATGATCACGTGATTTCAATAAATAAAAAAAATATAAGGTATAAGATATTGCGAAGTTGTGGTTTTGTTGCTTTATCCAAAATGCTGTCGTGCTTATTTTAACATGGGTTGCTGCTATCAAGGAATAATGTTCTAAGTAGCGTGATCAGATCATCGAGATGAGGCTGTAAAGCCAACTTAGTTGGCAGCGATCAGCCATAAAGTCGACAAATTCAACTACAAGTTTACGAGGCCGTCGAATTCATCTTGGAATTCATTCTGTCACTTCTTATTGCTTCTCAATCGAATCCCAGACTCAACCCGCACGAACCAATATATAGAGAGAGCCAAAGGACAAGACTATGAAGTAAATAAATAAAAAGGAATTCAGAAACATTAAGAAAGAGAAAAAAAGAAGAACGAGACAAAATAAAATAGAAAAAAAGGAATAAGATCATTAAATAGAAAAGATAAAGGAGAAAATGGACATTGGGAAAACGAGAAAACTAAGAGAGGCATGGTGAATCGGACAAAGTGATGATGATTGAGAAAGATTGGGGAGATTGAAGAAAGGTAGAAAGGGTGTGAGGAGCAAATGTGAGAATTGTAGAGGAGATAGAAAATAATGCCTAAGAATAGAGGAGAGATAAAATAAGGGATGAGACAAGCAAATTAAATGTGTTAGACATGAAGAGGGAAAAGAATATTTGGGGAGGGACGAATTGAAGAGGGGAGACAAGTACAGCTAGTGTGGATAGAGTTTAATGAAGAAATCATGCCGAAAAGAAGAAAGAAGCAGGAAAAAACGTAAAAGAAAGAAAAAATAAAATAGTTGTAAAAGAAAGAAAGCAAGAAAAAATGAATGGATGTAAGAAACAGAAAGAAAGGAAGGCATGAAAGAAAGGAAAAACAAAGGAAACGAAAGAAGAACGTAAAAGAAATTATAAGAAATGAAGATTAAACGAAAAAAGAAAGAAAGAATTGACACAAAAGAAAGAAAGAGCATAAAAACGACAAACGTAAAGGAAAGAACGAAAGAAAAGAGAAAAAGAAAACAATGAGCTTAAATGAAAATGGGAAATACTGTAATAGAAAGAAAGAAAGAAAGAAATGGAAATCGAAAAATATTAATGATAAAACGTAAATGCAGACCTTGAAATTTCTAGTCACACTGGCACGAAACAACGATAAAAAGGACATAAAGGTCAAGTATTATTTCCCAGTATAAACAATGACTTCAGCTTGGTGGGTGTGTCTTTTTGAGGCCGTTCCGAATTGGCTAAAAGGAGTTCTGTATTTTTAAAACAATGGCCACCTGAGAAACGAACCACAAACCGTGAAACCCCAATTGAAAAAGCGATTCAAACGAAATGATGGAGACAGTGAGTATGGATAAAAGAAGATGCAAGAAAGAGAATTAGGAAGATAAAATGACTGACAAACAGATTGTCTTCTCTGATAGCGTTCGAGGAATTAATGCTCGGATTTGAATTGAAGGTTTCTATTAGTTTTTTGCAGTTTTATTTCCTTTCACAATGCCCCTTTTTTTCACATTTAGCCGTGCAATATCATCACCGTTTTATTTTATTTTTTATGTCATTTCTCTTTGTGCGGTTTTTTCTTTCCTTTTCTGTCGTTTAATACTTGCTGCAGCTAGTGTCTGAAAGGTTTCAGCGTAAATATTGATAAAATACAATCGATATAAGAGTTCGTATGCTATACAGAATATACGTGTATATACACACACCAGACGATGTATAAAAAAGAATTAAATATGTGCCTCGTCTTGGGTATGACGACAAACTACATCCGGCAGCAAGGCTTCTGATCCTCGTTTCTTTTTATGTCTCATGTCCTTTCAGGACGTAGGCGATCATGGCTCTCCACCTCGCTCTATCCCTTGCAGCTCTTAACAATTTCCTTCCTTCTGCTACCTCCCCCAGACTACATTCTGTCATCCACTTGCTTAAGCCCGCTAGGTATGTCAGGCGTTGTTTACCTTGTCTATCTTCCCCCTTTATTCAACCCATGAGTATCAGATTCTTCAGGCCCTCCTTCCTCATTATGCGTCACAAAAGCTTCAGCTGTTTCTACCTGATGTTAAGTATAAGCCTCCTCCTTGTTTGCATCCTCTCTATGGCCCCATCGTTTCTCACACGCTCGGTCCATTATATCTTTAGCATCCTTCTGTAGAACCACATCTCCGTCGCCCCGAGTCTCTTCTTCCTCTTTGAGGAGATCGTCCAACATTCGCTGCCGTAAAGAAGGACAGATATCACGTAACAGCTCAGTATTCTTTTCTTTGTTACCAAAGAATTCCTACTGTCTCGTAATTCTCTGCTCAGCTTTTGGAAAATACCCAGCTTTTGGACTGGCCATCCAAATACGTCTACGGATCTCAGTGTCGCACGTACCGTCCTTTGTCAAAACGCTTCCCAGATATTTAAACTTCTGTGTCTGCTTGATGCTAGTGTTCCCGACCTGCAAATCGAATTTTGAGTTTTTTACTCATGACCATACTTAGTCTCTTCTTCTCGTTCTCGTTCGCTACCTTCTGTAGGAGAATTTGTAATTTATTTTCCTTATCTGCTATCAGTACTTTGTCATCTGCGTATCTTATGTTGCTAAGATTGTGGCCGCCAATGCTAAATCTCGGTAGGGTTTACAATTCTCTCAGAATTGCCTCGCTGTATAGGTTGAACAGGTCGGGTGAGAAGACGCATCCTTGCCTTAAGCCCCTTTCTATTTTTGTATATTCACTGAATGTTTGCTGCCAGTAAAGGTTCCTGATTATTCTCATATCTTTCTCGAATATATCAAGTTGCTGAGCAGATCCAGCAGATGCTTGTGGCGTACTTTTCGAAGCGTGAAACAACGTGGAACCACCACATAATTCCCGGATCCACGCTAACCCGGGGTGGTAGCACCTGTTAGGGTCGCAGCAATAGGCAAGTATTTAATGGACAAACTTGTGTCAATACACTAGGAAAATATAAAAACATTTTTATAGTAATAAAAATGTTGAAAAATATATTACCAGCAATAAATTTTAGAAAATAAAATATTACCAGCAATACATTTGACCCTCGACAAAACCCTATTTGCAAAAATACGTTAAGGAAACCTGATCTAAAAACTGATTTCGTACGAAGAATACATATTCTATTCATACGAACCTATCTTAAGAATCTTGTTAGCATGAAGAAATCAATCCGAAATGTGTACCAAAATGCTTGCATCAAAACGGCTAGTGAGAGTTGTCTATGTTAATTGTACTTATTATACTATAAAATGAATAGAATGAAGCAGATTAAAATAAGGAATAGATAAGGGAGCAACTAATGGTGTTGCTAATATACTTCACTTCCATATAAGGAAATATTCGATATCCATGGCTTGAGCAGCGTCCGCAACAGTCGGTTGAAATTTATAAAATCTTTGTATTAAAATTTTTTTTCCAGGAAAATATGTTTTTTAAGTCCACTCTTAACAGTATTGATGGATTTTTTCTTACCTTTTTTCGAAATTGATTAGAATGCAAACATCTTGCTTATATCAGGATTTTTTTTTCGAGTTATATATGCTATCATTTTTAGTAGCTGCTGCTGTTGAAAGTCTTCAAATGGTGTGGTTTCTGTTATTTGGTACAACTATGTGCTAGTTATTCTGTAGTACCAGTCCACGAACTTCAAAGAAGTGTGATCATCTCCAGAACCTACAAGTATCCTTCTCTTGAATCCATGAGGAGTGCTGAAATTCTAATAAAATATCTGAGCATCAGACCTTTTATTGTGTAAAAAAATATAAATACGTTTTTGTTAGCACTGAGACGTTTTCAATACCCACAAGTAATTTCTCCACAATCCAAGTTAAAAATAGCAGAAGCGAGATGCTGGGTATTGCAATCACATCCCTTAAAAATACTATGCGGTAAAATATGAACTGTGCTCAAACTAAATGTAATACAGAATCCAATATATATGCGTCTGTGTGTGTGTGTGTGTGTGCAGAGGGAAAAGTGCATATATAATCTGTGTGATTAGATCATTCGCTTTCCAACTATGGGTGTCGTTTTTGTATCTCATCAAGGTCAATATGTCAGAAAGGTGACTTGTTGACGTTATCAGTCTGGAAAGACAACCCCAATGTGCGGCAACAAAGCCACAAGTTGACAAAAGTCTTGTGAGTGTAACTGATTGTTCGGAGATCGTCGATGTTTGTGCTAAAACGAAATCACATGTCATTGGAACCGAGGGTTTGAATGCACTGTTTGGTTCAGAAAGTCTCACTCTCTCTCTCTCTCTCTCTCGTTCCCTCTCTCTCCCTAAATGTACAATTATGTTACACAGAGAGAGAAATAACAAACAAAAAACAGAAAAAGAATTAACAGCTTGCCTACAAAGTTCTTTTCCTCACCAACGTAATAGTGGTCCTCAGGATTTTCTATTTTGGCCCATTCTGTATTTCCCCCACTTCTTGAGTTTATATGGTGAGTACAAATTATGAGCACATTAGCTAACCTCATTGTAATATCTTCAGGTAGCCGAGGAGGTATTAAATGAACATTTATCTAATTTAATGAAGTTGCTCACCTCTAATGGCTTCACGATTGTGATTAAGACAAGCTTAGTTTACTAACTCGAATCATGTTCTTAAATAGCTTTGTCAGACCAAGACTTGCTGTTGGGTGTCATACAGGGCGCTTAACTCGTTCACAAATATCAAAACTCAGCTGTATACAACGGCTTATTAGATCTATGGTTAAAGGTGGGCATGTAGTTCTTAGCGAGGACCACCTGTCTTCAAACCTTGTGGACTGGTGCAAACAAAAGTTTGTTCCAAATAACTGAAACGACATCACTTGAGGACTTTCAGCAACATCAACAACTTAAATGGATAAAACGTAACTCGGAGAGAAAGTGATGACATAATCGGGATCCAGATTGCTATAAGGTCATTTCTAAGTGGGTAACCGATATCTGCAGCTCTCGACCTTGTAAGTATTATCTTAGCTATAACATATTTAGAACATTGAAAATTAAATTTCTTAAACATCTTGACTTGTTTACTTAAGCATACAACGGGAAAAAACGAAAGTATGATTACAAGAGAAATATTCAATACATGTATGGAGAAAGATAAGAAGCCAAAGTAAAGACTGACACTTACATTTATATATATATATATATATATATATATATATATATATATATATATATATATATATATATATATATATACATTTATATATATATATATATATATATATATATATATATATATATATATATATATATATATATATATATATATATATATATATATAAAGGAAAGAACAGTAAGATATAAAATCCGGTGTTCTTATAGATATTTTTATTTTTACACAATAGTGCTCAATGTAAAATTAAAATTTACAGAGCATTAATATTATAAATTAATAGATTTAAAATATGGTTTTACCGCTACACAGTGATAACCATGTTTCAGAAATGGAAGCTAAAGCCCCTGAATTTAATTTTGTTATTAAACCAAAGACATTAGTTCCATTTCCTCATCAAGCGAATATATATATATCATCAAGCGAATATATATATATATATATATATATATATATATATATATATATATATATATATATATATATATATATATATGCGTCTGTGTGTGTGTGTGTGTGTGCAGAGGGAAAAGTGCATATATAATCTGTGTGATTAGATCATTCGCTTTCCAACTATGGGTGTCGTTTTTGTATCTCATCAAGGTCAATATGTCAGAAAGGTGACTTGTTGACGTTATCAGTCTGGAAAGACAACCCCAATGTGCGGCAACAAAGCCACAAGTTGACAAAAGTCTTGTGAGTGTAACTGATTGTTCGGAGATCGTCGATGTTTGTGCTAAAACGAAATCACATGTCATTGGAACCGAGGGTTTGAATGCACTGTTTGGTTCAGAAAGTCTCTCTCTCTCTCTCTCTCCCTCTCTCTCTCCCTCTCTCTCTCCCTCTCTCTCTCCCTCTCTCTCCTTCTCCTCTCTCTCTCTCGCTCTCTCTCTCTCTCTCTCTCTCTGTAACTAAGGTTCGCTCAGCATAAACCACAGATGTGATCTGTGATTGCTGAACAAGGACAACATATGCCTGAAGAGGCGTCGGCAACAATGAATTGCTAGCCGACCAAGTAGACGTGTGTGCTAGGGAAACGTGTAACCAGGCATTATTATGCATTTATATATTTATTATATTATATGCATCTGCATGCGCAGAAAGAAATACGCACATGTGTGTGGCGAGTCAGTGTTTGCGGAAAGAAACAAGTAACTCTATCATATATAAATATGTACATATGTTTGTGTGTGTGTGTGTGTGTGCGCGCACGCGTGTGTTTGTGTGTGTATGTGGATGTCGGTGTGGGTATACATAAAATTGTATATGCAGTATGTGCATATATATATATATATATATATATATATATGTATATAAGCGCGTGTGTGTATGTGTGCGTGTTTAAGTGTGATTTTGTGTCTGTGCGTATATGTGTATATATATATATATATATATATGTGTGTGTGTGTGTGTGTGTGTGTGTGTGTGAGTGTTAGTGTGTGTGTTTGTGGCATGTGTCTGTTCGTGCGCGCGCATTGAAAAACAAACCTGTAAAATTTTGTACGACCTTCCTTTATTTGTTGATTGTTTTGCTAATGAAAATAAACCATTTTTTCGGTTTCAATTTCTTTTTTATCGACATATGAATATTTGTTTCTCTCAAAGACACCTGCTTCTGTTTAACCGAAAAATTATTTCTGTATTTTTAAGTTCATTTTACTTTACTGTTTTTTGCTTTGGTTAATATTCACCTGGTTACCATATTTCATTTGGTTTTGATTTTTTCTTTTTCGCCCATGAACACTTATGTTTCTTTTCCATTCTTTTAAACTGACATTATTTTCTTGCTCATCGTTCTTCTCCCACAATATTTCCTTCTTCCTTCCCGACATATTTTTATCCCTTACTCACAAACGTTGTTGATATTTCCTAAATATCACCTTGTCTACCACAAGGTCACATGTATGGAGCATACACTAGATTTAAACTCTTTATAAAAAGGTATTAACATTTACTGAGTTTCACCTCGGTCCTTAAATAGCCAGTAATAATAGCCTCCAAGACAAGTTTGTTGACAGGGATTCTTTACGAAAAGAAACCAAAAATTGAGGTATATGTACAGTGAGCTCAAACCGAGAATAGCACGGATTTTTTAGCGATACCTTTTATGAGCAGTACACATTTTGGAGATAATAAGATTGTTCACAAAGAGAAAAAATCAAATGTGATAATGGGTATTAGATAGGTATTAAGGTAATCTTTCATGGTTAAAATCCCCAAACGTTTTGTGGACATTATTTATTAGTTTCTCAGGCAAAATTCTTTCTTTCCCAGCACTTTCTCTCATGCTTCGTCTTTCTTTCTGTTTATATTTGTCAAATTCACTCTCTATTTATTTCACTTTTTAATTTCGTATATCCCTCTTGAACTGCCTTTCTCATTCATTATTTCTTCCTCTTCCTATATCTTGAGCCCCTCCCGTCTCTCTGTTTTCTCTTTCATTATACTCTTCAACATTCATATTGTATTTTTTCCTTTATTCTAAGCTTAACTTTTTTTTATCTCTAAAGTTGTGCGGCCATTTTCCTTCCATTGAATGTATTCTTATTATTATCTTTGTTTTCCATTATTCGCCATGTTTCCTTTTTTATAATCTCGTTCTCTTTCAATCTCAAGTAATTCTTTTGGCTATTCTTGTTCCCAGCTTTATTTAAGTTAACGCCTGTTTTTTTTTCTATTTCTCAATGTCACCTCTATTTTTTCCTCAAATTTTAGCATTTGTTAAAATCTTACAAATGTTTTTTTTTATTAATCAGCTGTCTGTTGTTCTTTACCTTGACAAAACTCGTTTTACGAATTATAAAACTGTTTACCCGCTATCGTCATTATCATCATCATAATCATACCTTTCATGATCTATCTTTTATTTATCGAAAATGTTTTCATGTAATCTGCTTCCTATCTTTTAATTTTTATGACACTGCTTAACGTCAACTGATGTGTCCTCTTTACAGTAGAGTATTAATTCGGTGTTTTGCTATTGTTCTTCGCTTTTAATCTACTTTATGTTATATCCAATCTCCTTCGGAATTTAATTTTGATTTTTAAGCATCTTTACAAAACCTATTTTCATTGCTTCTTGCTTGTTTTCAATCATTTTCAATAATTTCTTGTAACATCTGCGTTTCAACGAATTGTAATTAACTACGTCCTTTACTTCTGCTTGTGCCAACTTTCATTAATAATATGAAATTGCAAGCAAAATTCCTTGGTTAAAATTTCCTTTGTTCAAAGTATGGACATTTTAAGATTTATAACAGCATGAGAATTATTATCAGAACCGTCTGTGTCCTTGGGATGTTTCCTTATTATCTTCTCGATTATGTAATCGTTGCTCTAACGGAGACGTTTAATAGTTAGATGCTATTGTAGGTGTCTTTTTTTAATTAGCTTCCATGTTCATTTCCATCTTATATTTATTTCCCTTTGCAATTTTGATTTGTTTGTTTAAATGGTTCTATTTATTTTCCTGTCTATTCTTTAGGGTTTTATTTAAATGTCAATCATTTTAATTATTTAATTTAATGTTACTGCTTTTTTATTTCCCTCTCTTCTCTTTTTAGTTTTATTTTGTGTTTTCAGTATTTTTCAAAAATATGTTATCCATGATATCTTTGTGATTTGGTACATTGATAAATAAATTGAAAGAATAATGGTTTTAAGGTGTTTTTGTGACAGGATCACTTTCACACTAAAATTATTAAATTTCTTATTGAAAGAACATTCCAGTTTATAAATAGACATTCAAAAGGAAATCACTGTTATGAAACATTATTTAATATATCTTTAATGCGCGGGTAGTGTAACGAATATAGGTGCGGAAAATAGAAATTTCGAGCCCAGTTTCGCCACTTTGAGAAACTCATTAGTTTATCACTTACCCCCATCTATCTATCGGTTTAATAGAAGGGAAGATCTGCCTTCGTTGGCAACTAGTCTAGGATGAGGAAAAACACGAATTCCATACCATAAAGAAGGAAACAGGAATCCACTACCCTAACAGTGAATATAGAATCAGTTTACTTTTAAGGATTAAGCAAAATCACTTCTTCCATAAAAACATGGAATAATTAAATGCTTTTATTTTATATTATTTTTCGTACAATTCTATTTAAAGTACAGGATATAGGATGGCGTAACGTTTAGGAGCACGGAAAACAGAACTTTCGAAATGAGTTCGAATTTCAGTTGAAACTTCAAAATCAAATTCCCTACGGAAAGTTATGAAATCACTGCTCCCAGTACCGTAACTGATCGCTAGATATCTCGAGAAAATGCGTTGTTATGTACATGACACTTTTTTTCTACATGAGAAGAGATGAAGAATAACTGACATAAACTATTCTCCAATATTTATATTACCTGCCTATTAAAAAAAAAGTGTTGTTACACTAATAGCCATATTTAAAATAAATGCAGAGTGATTCAATTTGTGATGAAATGGCGTGACTCATGTATCAAAGAAGTGCAGGTGTTTGATCTGATTTTAAAATGGCTTTAGCAATATGAGTTCGCGGAGATGAAGTTTTCACATTAAAATAGCTTACATGTCAATCAAAACTATCTGGAAGAATTTTGTAGCGTGTGTGTTACGTCATAAATGCAGACTGCTATTAATATGAACTTATGAATGACTTCTAGACAGAGAGAAGAAGAGACTAGATTCAAACATTGAAATGGTCGAATGGTCAACCACTACTCAAATATTTATACACTCCAAAAAAATATCAATATAAAAGTGGACATCGAGGTCAACACCCAGCGGAGACAGTCTGACTCATGCTTGAACACAAACTTCAGGACCGCTAAGTATGAAACACACTGTCGCCACTGCGTACTGACCACTCTTATATTAACATACCCGATCCCCGATAATGAGCAATTTAATCCATAAATATAACATAACTTAAAATTAAATTGTTATCATATAATTTAATATATAATACAAAAAATAAAATCTGCACAAAAATTTAATATAAACATATTGTACAAATATACATAATTAAGTAATTAATTGAGTCTAAAAGAAACCTCAACAGAATGCACTGGACGGCCGTTTCGTCCTATATTTGGACTCATCAGCAGTGCGCATCCACTATCGAGAATTGAAACCCTGACAGTTTAGTTACGAAGCAAACGTCATACCAACTGTTCCAACGGGCACCGGGGACTAAGAGGTAGCAAATCAGACTCAATATAGCGCTGATCGCTCACATATTCCGTGGTGGAATTCAACTGAAATTCTCTGTAACCATAGAACTGTGCCCCCGGGGAGCCACGTCTACTGTCACCAAGCCGCTCAAACTGAAGCATTAGAAGCCGGATCAAGCAATGATATAGACATGATAGAAATTGTTGGGAGGATTTGATAATTATAATTAAGTAATTCATTGAGTCTGAAATATATATATATATTCTTGTTGGCCTCCGTCGGTCAGGGTTGACCATGAGTAGCATCTAAGTTGTCTTGGCTAGAGCATCGACGTCTGTGACTGTAAGGCCGATGCGAGAGTGACACTCTCTGTTGCAGTGTTTTCTGTCTCTGGTCTGTTGGAGCTGTCACTTTGCTTTCTGCGGGTCCGCCTTTCCGTGGCGACTTGTGTCATCTTCTCCTCCCCTGACTTGAGGTGTTTGGTCAGGGTTTCTCTCCATTCGGGTCGTATGGCTACCAGGCTCTCCCAGGACTCAGTGTTCATGTCCACATCTTTCATGTCGCGTCTCACTACATCGCGTTACCGCAGCGGTGGCCGCCCGGGGGATCTCTTTTCCAGTAGCCAGCTCTCCATACAAGAGGTCCTTCAGGACCGGCCGTCTGGCATGCGATGGATGTGGCCCAACCAACCGAGTTTTCGCTGTCTGAGCAGTGTGAACGTGCTGCTCGAAACAGGACCTCATTGGTGAGCAGTTTCAAAAACTTGGAAAAAGTTACTAAAAGGAAATAACTAAAACTGAGATATCCATACAAGGAATGTAACGTGGGGCTAGAACAATCTCCACCAGTTAAGGAAAAAAGGGTTCGGTTCGACATTACAATATATATCACCAGAAGAAGGCCGGGACGTACAACGGTTGAAACTTCGTGAATATGACAGTAAATATGAGGACAATAGCCCGAAGATGTAAATAGTGTAAATAGTGTAAATAGTTACAATACTTCATATCAGAAATATAGGCAGATATGGAGATTAAGTAATTTTGTTTCAAGTCCATTAGTTATAGAGATTTTTATGTAACATAATGTATTTGTGTTTTTTTTTTATATTTCCTTTTTCTTTTTTGGGTTTGTGAATTGTGAACGTTTTTCTTTTGTTGTTGTATATGAAATAGATTGGATAGTGAGTTTTACAACTGTTTTCAGTGTATTTCATTTTATCAGGTATATATTCGAGACAGCAAATTCTAAGGGACCTTAAATAAGAAAAAAAATAATTATTCCAGAGTTTATCTTATTGTTGCGATGTCAGTAAAATTTGTGAAGTTTTTATTTGTCGATATACAGCAGTCGTTTAAATTTAAACTGGTATCAGTTCGGACTAACCGAATATTAAATAAAGGTAAGACGTTATTTGTTTTCTTTTCATATGTGAATTCAATTGTAAGTTCGATTTTGTTTGGTTTATTTACGTGATCGAGTGATTTAGTTTTCTGGGGCTATATTAATTTGGAATCCTCCTGTAAAGCATTTAGCATGTTGGGATAAATTATTTTGAAAGAGGCTATATTCTAATAATTCTAAAATAAGGTATGCTAAAAGAAATGCTAATACTAGAACGTCTAGGTCGGCCGAATATTTATTTTTAAAATCATGCTATTGAATATCAGAAAACATTTATTTGTACAAAGTCGAAATATTTTATGACTTTTTAGATCGATAGAGAGGTTTTTATTTTTTGAGGTAGTTTTTTTTAGAAAATATATTTTCAACTGGTATGTTAGTAGATGAGGATTTAAAATGTAAGCTATCTATGAATTCCCGTTTCATATTTATATTTTTCAATCTTTTGATGAGACCACCAGAACCTTAAGGTATGAATGATTGATGGTTTCTAAAATAGTGTTCAACTTCTTTCTCAGACTTCGGATAATTTGAGAGGGGTGCTACCAATAATAAAAACAAGAGGTCACACTAGAATGTTAGGTTAATGTGCTTTTACTTAACCACAGATTCCACGTATATTTGAAGAATATTCTTCTATTAATCATAATCATGTTTTGTCTTGATTAGTTCAAAATTTGTTTCCTTATTGATTTTTTGTTGTTCATTTTTCTCATAAAATTAGTATCGTTAAATAGACAGTCTATTTTGGTCGTCTTAAGTACTAAAACCCATAATCATACCAACATCACCACATTTATCTATGAAGATGATGGATAGATTTTACGTTTGGATAATATTTAAGTAGATTCACGTGTCTTCTTTCCAATGTTGCTTTATTTCCTGTTGTTCGTGGCATTTATAATCTTTTGTATAAAGCCTTTGTTAAAGCCAGTGTTATGATCTCTGAGATTTTTTATTATGTTGTCTATGGCATCGTCATCTTTTATTTCGTCTGTTTATTTCAGTCCGAAAGTTGAAAGTTTTAAACTACTTAGAATGCTGACGAGACCTGCCTGTCCTATATTTTCCCATTAACTGCTTTCACATTTTGGATGAAATCTGTTTATTTGCTCGAGATATGTCTTAGATGAGCTTCCGGATTTGAGAGAATATTTTCTTATATATATATATATATATATATATATATATATATATATATATAGGTCAATGTCTGATCCCACCTCCACTAATACTAAGTATGATAGATAGAAATATTAAAATAAACCCTTTCTAACCTCGAACATATCCCTCACACCACTCCTCACTGCCCTCTCTGTTAAATTACATAAACTTAATGCTACCCATCAAAAGTGTAAATGTTCATTTCATTTTTCTTTTCACTTTCTGGAAGTGTAGTCTGATGATCCAGCGTCCTTTAAAAGGGCTCTGGTGAAATAAATTATTACATGGAGCCCTAAAGGGGTTTGTTTTTCTTTAAATTATTAGCTCTGAATTTACATTGAGCTCTCAGGATATCATCCTCCTTGGGACTACCTATACGGATTACCAAATCTTTCGTAACTTAACTATATATATATATATATATATATATATATATATATATATATATATATATGCATATATTTTTTGTTAACTAAGTAAAGCTAAAAGGGTTATGAGCGTAAGGGGGATAACCCTTGAAAAATGTAACCTTTTAACGATCATGTTGCATATGAAACTCCATACTTAAAAAAAACACAAAGACACACAAAAAATTACTTTTAATTATTGTAAAACATTTTGATGAGATGATTTGTATTAAGGATTTCTATTTTTGCTTATTAAACATAGTCTTAATAACTTAACCTAAATTTGGCAATGTTTGTAAGTATTTTTAATTTTTTAATGTTTACAATTAAAAATGCAAACAATACATTATTCATTGAAAATCTTTTTTCTTCAGCCTATATTGATCCTTAATATATATTATTTATAAAAGCAGTTAGAAGCTTATCAGATTTTAGGAAACTCGGTAATAATTTGCAAAAAGTGTTGCTGATTTACATTCTCCAAGGAGTTCTGTTTTTACCTAATAAAAACATTTCCTTGACAATTTTTAAATTCTAGAAAAGCGGTGAAGAGGCTTACCAAATGTAAAACATATTTTCACCAAGTTTTTTTTAAATAATAATTTCAGAAAACATCATTCATTTGTGAATAAGTCATGAAAGATTTCTTAAAATCCGACAATTATTCGATTTTTGCAAGAATTTGAAAATTAATGTATTATTTTTCCGGAAACGTCGGCGCAAAAATGACCAGTATCAGCTCTGTTTCACCGTCGAGACAAAAAAAACAAACATTATTTTTAACACAAATTTTGAAAGAAGTTAGAAAGGAGTAAAAATATGTTTTAAAAGTAATTAAAATAATTTGGTCTTTCCTCTTAATAATAACATAAGTATTTTAGAGATAAGAATTTGCTTTTCTTACGCATTAGGAATTTTTTCATCATGGTATGTCCTTTTTCAGTGATTTAGTGGAGGCACCTAATTTTATACAATGATTTACAATTTTATTATCTACTATTGATTTTAATCCCATACTAACATTATAAATTCAATAATAATTATCAAAAATTTCCGCTTGATAATTACTATCACATGACACTCTGAGTAGTGAATTATTTATTATTGAATTAATAATAGAATTTTATTATATTTAGGTTCTGTCGACTTTGACAGGGAACATTAGTTTATGTTAATCTTTTAAATTTTATTTAAAGCTGTATCTTTTATTCTTACTATTTATGTACACACAGACACACACACATAGACACATATATATATATGTATTTATGCATGTATATATGTATGTGTGTTTTGTTTTTATAAATATATATCTATATTTTACAATTATATATATATATATTTTACAATTATATATATATATATATATATATATATATATATATATATATATATATATATATATATATATATATATATATGATCGGAGGAACCCTCGAAAGTACTTGAATATATAAGGAAGACCTAATACAGTTTATAATTTTAAAAAAAACAAGGAACATAACATTCATTGAGTGATTGGTGGGTTAATGCATTTTAAAGATTTAGTTAGCGAACGGATTTCGCCAATTTATATCGTTAACTTTACTAATATACTTTTGGCATGAATGATTCATTGTAATATAAATTAAACTGCAGCACATATTTCATATATATATATATATATATATATATATATATATATATATATATATATATATATATATATATAGGGTGATTGAAAAGAAACTCTCTGTTTTATGTAAGATGGACTCTTCCGTCCAAATAAAATTTTTACATGACGGGAGAATCCATCATATATAAAATTAGGAGGTTATTTTTCAATCGACTGTATATTATTCAGAGTAGGTTATAAATATTAATATAAAAAGTTGACAACAATTAGTTTTAAATGCCTGACGATTTTTACGCGAACAATTATATATATATATATATATATATATATATATATATATATATATATATATATATATATATATATATATATATATATATATATATATATGGTGGACACTCCTGTCATATTCGACGTATGAGGATTAAGCAGCTCTTAGGAACCGACAACCAGACACCAGCACATATGATTTGATTATAGTGGTGAAGGCTTTGTGCAGAACCAAGGAAACATTTTGAGGGGTCGAATACAGAGACATGGTGCACTACATGCCACAAATTATGAATTCATGTTGTCATTCTCCTAGACCATTTGATATCCAAGGCTATAGAACACAGTCTGTCTTGCTTTTTTTTTACCCAGAGCTGGAGGGAGAAAGATATTCGCACGTAAGTGAATGTAATGGATTCGACTGGAATTCGAACTCGACTCTCCGAATCCCCAATTAGAGCCGTTATCCACTACTCTACCGTACCTTTTCTGTCTCTCTTTTTCTTTCTTTCTTTCTTTCTTTCTTTCTTTCTTTCTTTCTTTCTTTCTTTCTTTTTTCTATCTTTTTTTTCTTTCTTTCTTTCTCAATATATATATTACATATATTATATATATATATTATTTATATATATAAATTATTTATATATGTGTATAATTTTTATATATACAAATTATATATATATATATATATATATATGCTTTATTTATATACATATATTATTTATATCAAACGTGCCTGCAATCGACGTGTACAGTCTCCCTTTTGATATTCATTTTGCGAAGCCAAGCCATGATATATATATATATATATATATATATATATATATATATATATATATATATATATATATATATATATATATATATATATATATATACAGGGTGTTCCAAAATGGTTGACCCCATTCTAAATGCCCATATCTCGGAGACTACTTGATGGATCTTAATGAAACTAAATACCCTTTATGTTGAATGTCATCAATTTAACCAATAAAACTTATGACCTTCAACATAAAGTGTAGTTAGTTTCATTAAGATCCATCACGTAGTTTCCGAGATATGGGCATTTACAATGGGGTCAACCATTTTGGAACACCGTGTATATATATATATATATATACATATATATATATATATATATATATATATATATATATATATATATAATTTATATATATATATATATATATATAATTTATATATATATAATTTATATATATATATATATATATATATATATATATATATATATATATAATTTAAGTAAAAATGGAGTAAAAACAATGAGTGAAGGTGAAGATTGAAGGAAAATAATCTTTGTACTGCCTGATAAAAACGAAAAGAAAATTACTGGAAATTAAACCGACGGTAGACATACGAGAAATTACCTCCTTATATAGACAGCAATGGTATTCGTCGTGAAAACAATATAAGACCACAGTAGCCATTGGATATATTGTGAGAATAACAACTGAAGTTGTGACGAGCTACTAATAACCCGCCAAATATCACATAAGCGGTAATCAAGCAAAATCTCGTTTGATATAAAAGAACGTACGAAGTGGTGTTTTCTTATTGAATTCTTTTACGAGGAAGAAATTGCACATGTTGACATTCATCGATGCTTGCTGACTGATTATGAAATTTTCCCGGATCAAATGCTTAAATATACACAAAACAGTTTGTACTTGTAACCGTGTTTTAACCGTGTACAAATCAAACGGAAGTTTGAACTATATCTATAGATGCTGGGTCGGTAAGTGTTGTGAGACCAATACTTCCCTACATCATGGACTCTCCCAGTACTATATTATTATGTGTATCAGAGGAGTAGCACCAGGAATGCGCAGCCGCGTGTTCTGCTGTCGAACTCTCTGTTTGGCAGAGAGGAACTCGGACGAGGCTTTGCAAAGTTTTGTCCGGGAGGTAGACAGTCCCTAAACTCGTGTAGACGGGTTGTAAATGGGCATATTTTTGGCCGAGCCTACGGGCTCGGTAAGCCCACGTTAAACCGGCCTTGTGCCACATTCGCCCCGTGTGGTTTTTTTTTAAATATACCAGTAATGCGCAGCCGCGTACGATACCAATATCAGTACGATACTGAATAGTAAACTCTGCTTACACTAATCTTTGTAACTTTTCTGTTTAATATATCTTTCTTACCTCTAACCCGTGTTCCGTGTTTTCCTTCTGTGGCCCCTACTTCGGATCCACATCAGTAAGACTTATCTTCCCAAGAAACTCTGCTTGAGGAAGATATTTTCTATCATATTCTTATAAAATACGCAATATCTCGGTTAATCTTAAGGGGGTAAAAGTCGACATTAGGCATTTGAAAATGTATATCTCTTATGTCACCTGTGGTATTTTTGACCATATACATTTTACAAGCGTTCTCCTTTGTCTCATGCAGTTTAGCCTCTTGTAAAATACAGAATTTGTTTACCCAATACAAGGCTCAAGAGCCACCCAAGTTAGAGAGTTATTGAATAAAGTTGTTACAAACGCATAAAGTGAGGACATAAGAAGTGTATATTATGAGGAAATATAGATAAGGGTTAACCTTAAATTTGAAGCTGTTCGTAGTGATCCATGCGTCACTCTTTGGTAATTTGTTCCACAAAGTAGCCGTTCTCGAGAAGAAACTGTCTGGGGGGAACTCCCTTCTTACAGATGGAATATGGATAGAATGAGGGTGAGGTGACACTATGAAAATGATATAATTTGTCCTAGCTGTGAAGGTCTGAACTGATGGAATGTTACTCATCTGAACCTCTACTATGTAAATAGCGAGAGGTTAGTAACGTTTCGTCTGTGAAAAAAAAAGTACTTAAGTTGAAAATGTAACTACTCAGCTGTAAGATTAAATGAAATCAAGCGATATTACTTTACAAGCCAAAGACGAAGAAACGCTTTTCTGGCTTTTGGTGGCTATCATGCCAAGTCCCTGGGGAGTTGATTCAATTTCCTATGGAAACTGGCCAGATATCGTGCTTATACATTTAACTCATCTAACAGGAGAAAGAGCGGATCAGCAGGTATTAAGAGTCGGTTGGCCCATACGAAAACCTTTAAATATACAAATTATTAGATTATAAATATATTATAATTATAATAGAAATTAGTTTGGTTCTCACTTTTCATGGAACTTTTTTTTTGGAACTAAATAAAAAAAATAATACAAACCTTTCTTTTTTAACATGTCTGCGAACAAAGAACTTTTTATTTGTGAACATATTTACAGATAGGTTGTTTATTATGGCAACCCACAGTAATCTTAATCACATGTAGACAAAGATGGTTCTTCATTTCCAATCATAACCGTCTGCTTAAACTCGTCTGTGTTTCAACAATATTCACAGAGCCAAGCTGTGAATTATCGTACATATGAGCCTTTGCTAAAGATGCTGGAAAAATAGTCGAGTCCTCGTACTTCTCCAACAAGTACGTGGCTCCTCCTGCTTTCCTATACCATTACAAGATATAGATCAGGACTAAAATGAAGTACCGCTGCCATATATGGGCAGGAACTGCCTCGTCTTCACTTTCCATTCTCGATAGATTTCAACAATGTCATCGTATCCTTATGGGTAATGACACCCTACAACGCCTTTCTCACAGAGGAAACGTCGCAAGTCTCTAACTGCTCTATCGCTATTTCCAAGGAAAGTGCTCAAACGAAATGCATTTCAGGGTTCCACCAGTTCAAGCGTTCACGTCTAAGAGCCACTATACTACGGGCATTGAAGCGAACCACATTCATTCCCTTCCTTTTCCATTTGTGAGATGTAAGTTCCACTCGAGCATCTTCTTCAAACGAACCGCTGCTCTGTGGAACTGAATCCATGGCGGTGTTTTCTCGATCACTACTATCTTAACCTGTTCAAGTCTTGGATTTATCATTATCTTCTCCACGTATCCACATAAACTATGCTGCTTACTCTGTAATCCACTGTCTTGAGTGGCTCCCAGACTTGTATAGGATTAATATCAGTCGAAAAACAAATACTTCAATTTTGCTGATTTGATCTTATTTGGCCCATTCTCTTTCACTCTCTGTAACCCCCTGCGTTCTAGTGGAATTATCGCCTTGCTTGGTGACGGTGAAACGATTACATATATATATAACGCCACCAGCATCGCACAGAGTTTTGAAATCTGAATGTTCTTTTTCTAAATTGATTGCCAGCTACAGCTTTGTTATTTAACCCATAGTTGAGGGAAATAGTTATTTAACGTTATTTGTGCGAAATGTAAGGATCTCGACCGGATTACGAAGTCGGATCCCCCCGATTTCTCGTTTCGAGCAGGAAAATATTACAGCACATGTATATTCACATGCGCTCAAGCAAGAGTTTAAAAACGAGATTAGCAAGTACTAAATATTTTTGTCAATTTGCAGTTGGAAAAATTGCTTTTGTATAAATATAACTTCATGTGTAATGTGGAGCCGTCAACTGGAGACTTTAGAACACCACCAGAGAGTCAAGAAAAGCACGTCTACACATAGAAATAAATAAAATACACACATGTTGAAAAACATACAATGTTACTTGTGTGTACGCGACAATACTGGCACGTTATCAGTACAACTTTAAAAAAACACCTCTTATTTTAGGATAAGCTTTTATTTATATCATAAATATACCGTGTGAATGACAGTTTATATGTTATTAACACAAATATTTATAATAATTTACCTGATGTGAGTTTTTATTAGAGTACTAGAGGGCTTCAAAGTATAATGTAAATAAAAATATGTAATAACATAGTTCTTGATATTATTTTTAATTTCAGACACATAAGCATTGTTATGGGTCATCAGAATAATATAACCTCAAATCGGATATTATAAGGCTTTTGAATGATAAAAACATAACAGCGAAAATGTAAAAATATTAAATGGAAATCGGAAAACAATTAAACAGTGAGACTGATCACATTGGCAAAATAATAATAAATCTTAGGCCCACATCACGTTAAAACACTAGTTCACGTACGATCACCGAATTTAAGCAACGTTGATCCGTCTCATTACCTAGATGGGTGACCGCTTCGCAATACTTGATGTGCGTGTGGTGTAATGGACAATGTCTCAGAATTTTTAATCGGAGAGCCGAGTTCAAGTTCTAGTTAAATTCGTTATATTACGAGCAAATACACTTGTGAAAGTGTTGTAGCATACCTACGGACGATAATGGGTATGTCCCCATTCACATAAATACAGTAGTAAACACTAAATGTTGGTCTGCAGTTGGAGATTCATCTCCAGCTGTGTTGGTCAAACTCTCTGCCACTGGGCAGAGAGGATCCCCAGACGAGGCTATGTCGAAAGGCGGAGTCTCGTCTCGGGAAACAGCTACCCGATCCCGTATTATACGGGGTCTACAGGAAATTTTTGGTCGAGCCTACAGGCTGGGATACCCACGATTAAATTCGTCCCTGTGCCACACCTACCGCCTGGAGCGGTTGGTAGATATCCTGCAGTTGGAGATTCATTGTGGAATTCACTCGACTCACTTCTAGCAGTTACCAACTTCTTCTACGCGCCGCTGGCGAATCTTATGTGTGTTGTTCTTTTCCTAATTATTATCGTTCCTTACCAACCTTCGTGTAATTATTCTATTCAGTAACCTTTCCTAGGTTACAACAGAAAGATAGGAATCAATCTCCCTCAAGCCACAGGATAATTATTAAGACCTATATGATTAAATCATTATTATCTCCAAATCATTCTTGCAAATTCTATATTTTCTGGCTTTAAATAACCTGCAAAGGGGTTGATAAGACGTAGAATATGAATCACTCAATTAAAAAAAAGCAATAATAATAAAAAGACGAATTTTAATAATGTCATAAAATAGATTTGAGAAAAGTTAGAAAATATATATATATATATATAAGAAGCAAGAAATGTGAATTGACCAGAAAGAAAATATTTGAAAAAGCTAATGTTAACTGAGGGAAAAGATGTAGAATTCGTTTACCAGTCTACCATGCACTGAATGTTGCTCTCACGGCTGATCTGGGATGGGCTGGGATGGGCTGAGATGGGCTGGGATGGGCTGGTGTTTGTGCTATGCATATAGAGATTCTTGATACAAATCTAAATCTGTAATGTTATTGGCCCTGACCTGGCATCTCGGTTACAGCAACTTTTCCACAACTTTTACTTAGTGTCTCTGTACTTTTTCTATAAATATATCCATGGTTAATGTTCAGATGAGTTTTCCTCTTGGGCATCTAAACTTTATGAATTTAAGCGTAGAACTCTATTGGCGACAAGACCTCAACATCTTACAGCTGATATGGCTTAACATAACAGATTCCTCTCGCGTACTTCTCGCTTAAAGCTTTCCTTCTGGCTTCTTGCTTTCCAATCAATCATTATTGGTCTTCAAAAATTTAAGTCAAATGTGAATCTTTATCTTCTGTCTTCTTAATTCCTGTTCTTTTATTGTTCTCGCTCCTTGATAATGTTTCCTTTTTCTCAGATTCTCTAACACTCAATAATCCTTTGCTCCTCAGCTAATTTATTGCCTTGATTGAGGTGAAATGATTTTAATAAATATTCTAAGAATAATTATTTACTAATAATTAAGAAGGATTTTTAGCTGAAGACTTGAAAGCAAACAAAACTTTCGGAAATCATTTTTAATTATTTATTTCTTGGGCTGACCCGGAAATTTGTAGTACATCCTCGTAATGTATTTATTTCTTGATCTGACTGAGAACTTTGCAGTAAATTATCAAAAAAGATGTATTTCTTTCTCTAACCGATAATTTTTGAGCGCATCGTTGCCAGGTACTTATTTCATGGTCTAACCGAGAAAGTTATAGTACATACTCGTCATGTATTTATTTTTTTGGTTTGAGTGAGAACTTCGCAATACATCCTCGTAAAGTATTTCTTTCTTTAGCCACAAAAATACGTTTAGTTGATATGTAAACAATGAAATACAACACAGAATTAGAGAATGTTTGTAAGAGCTAAAGAATATAAGACAATTTTGAATCTTGGAAGCAAACTGAGGTGGATCATTTTCCAATTATGTTATTTCGTTTTTTATATAGAAATCTTACATATTTTATTTAAAAAATGTTCTAGCATTTTTTTTTCTAATTACAGGTCACGACAACGTAGACGATCGTGCATCTCTGATGTTACTTTTTGTTTTCTTTTGGTTTATTTTTTGCTATAAATTCTTGGGGAAGTAGTGCGGTCTTCCGCTGTCTCCTCCACGGGTTGAAATTCAGTTTTTCTTCTCTTAGAATATTCCCCACCCGTGGATATATTCTACCGTTCTACCTTACGCATAGCCTAGGGATAAGATACCGACACATGTCTTTCTCATTTGTTCGGAAATGAACTCAATAGACTAGGCCAGGGTTTGAACTCGGCACGCCGATTCCACTTCTCGCCCGATATCCGTTCGCCTACCCGCACATTTATTTTGCATTACTGGAAACGAAACATAAAATAGTAGTCCTTTTAGTTTTTTTATGTCAGAAAAACAGTTTTTGTATTTGAAATAAAAGTCAAAAAGGACAACAGTTTTCTCACTCATAAAACCTTAAATTTGTTCCAAGGTAAAACGTTGGAACACATTTAAGATTAATTTCAAATAAACCAACAGAATGAAATCGAATAATAAGCATTTGAAGCTGTGCGAGTCTATCACGCACGAACATACATACATATATACATACATACATACATACATACATACATACATACAAAAATACAAATCACATACAACGCCAAGCATTGATTGGTTAATTAATCACCGCTATGTTATTATAGACAATTTACAAATCGCAGCAATGCGACAATTTTGCAATCGCTCTATTTTCATGTAGTCAGTTTTGTGCCCTTTTGGGAGATACGGATCACAGTAGCTTTCTTAAGTCTCCCCAAACCTCGCTCGCTGATTGGTCTATGCCAACCAAACAGATCGTCTGACGTGAAGAATAATTCTTTCCGCGCATATATACTCACATAATCTTTTCTTACACAGCAAAAGCTTTCAGGAACAAACATTACAAGAGACTCACATGAACATTCTTCCAACTTTGGAACACTAAAATAACAGTAAAGAGAGACAACTCTTGGTTTATTCAACGTTTTCTTACTTAAAGGCATGCTTTCTTTCACATTGTTGTTTGATATTGTACATCTTGTTAAATACATATTTTATGTGTAACAATGTCTTTTGCTTATCCTTTTCTGCGTCAGCCCTGTTTCCTAATCTAAAGTTTAATTAATGTGGTGAAGTCCACCACAAAGCTATTCTTACTAAATGCCAAAACTCTGGAAAGATGGAGGATAAACATGAAGTGTAAGGCTTCAAACTCTATATATGATCAACATGTGAAAGTCATTTTGTTCAGAAATATGAAGGGATTGAATCAAGGTTCTTACTTAGGATCTGTAAAGTTCAGCTAGGTACGTTCCTGGAGGTAGTTTTTATTGGCCAGTATTCGGAGTACGTTATCGACGCAGACATCTTCCAAGGTTCGCTTATCCATCCAACAATCTTTCTAATTCACATAACTGATATGCCTTAGAGTATACTCCGATCTTTTGTGAATATCTATGTTGATGATACAACAGTATCTCGGTACACTTCCAAAGCTCTAGAAGACCAGAGCTTTACAACTGATTTGTCCTCAGGCCTAGCTCTAAAATCTCGTGGGGTGTGGGAAACTGACTGGTCGCATTCAGTGCCTCGAAAACCAAATTTGTTACATTCAATCATCGCCCAGAATTTTCACCAATCGCGATGAACGGATGTTCTCTCTGGGAGATCACGTGATTTTGGCGCCATTGGGATTCAAAAGACAGACCTCAAATGGAACGCGCACATACAATCTATTGCTAAAGATACTAGAAAATTGACCGGTTTCGGGTATGGCTCCAGTGAGTACATGACTCTTCCTGCTATGATATGCCTTTAAAAATGACAAACTTTACTTTAGCACTATATGGGCAGGAGCTGCACAGTCTTCATTTTTCACTCACGACAGATTACAAACGCGAATTCGCGTCCTTGTGTGTGATAATTTTTTTTCCAACCTACAACGCTTTCTCAAAGACGTAACGTCGCAAGCCACTCGCTGCTCTATCGATGTTACCATGTAAAGTGATCAGACAGGACACATTCCTGAGTTCCACCAGTTCTAAACTTCACGGCTTAAACCCACCAGTCGACTCACATTCTTGCGAACACTCACATTCCCTTCGCAATTTAAGTTCCACTCGAGTAGCTCCTTCTCCCGACCAGCTATTCTGGGAAAGTGACTCCAAAGAAGATGCTTCTCCGATCATTAAAATTTTAACCTGTTCAAGTCTTAGATTGACTGTTATCTTTCTCATATATTCGCATAAACTGTGCCTCTTATTGTATAACACTCTAACTTGTGTGGCTCTCACGCTTTATACAACATGAAATTTATTGAAATTATATATATATATATATATATATATATATATATATATATATATATGAAGAAATATAGTTTTAAGGTGTGCTATATTTATGGGATAAAGTGCTCAATATCAGAGAGAGAGCGTATGTAAATATAAATATGTAAGTGAACACTGAAGTCAACATTCAGGCCGCCTGACGATTGCGTCCAGCGTGTCGCCTCTGAGTGTTGACTTCAATGTCCACTTTTATATATATATATATATATATATATATATATATATATACGAGGGAATGCCGAAGACTTTCCTCTCAGGATACACGGTCATATCATGTTGAAACACCGGTTCCTGTATGATTACTGGTTAAGTAACGCCGTGTGTCGACAGTAATTCGATCATAGACCGCTTCGGAATAACATAGATAATGGCTCAGAATAGGGTTCGTTATATTAACTTACGCGCCAGTATCCTCGAGAAAGGTATGAACCTTTCTTCAGCCTCCATCTCTATGTTAATTATCAAATCTTGTATCATCAAGCCATTATTATCCCCCAAGAAAGAAACATTCTCACAATCTATTTAAATAACCTGCAATGTTTGCTAAATTACGTGTAGAAAATGAATCAATCTTTGCTCCTAAAATCAAATGTTATTTGATAAGATTTTAGAATTTTTCAGCCTGTTCTCTTATACATAGACACACATACACGCAACATATATATATATATATATATATATATATATATATATATGTGTGTGTGTGTGTGTCTATGTATATATATATATATATATGTATATATATATATATATATATATATATATATATATATATATATATATATATATATATATATATATATATATATATATATATGCATTACCGTCTGTGCAAGTGAATATATAGATTTATGATCGTGAAGTTAAACAGATGTACGTATTCTCACATCTCGTAACTCATGATCACAAAATCCCATAAAACTGTTGTTATTCCACCGGAGAGTTTGTTCTTCAGCTATTAGTTCTTTATTTTGTACGGCCACCTACTTAAAAGCGCTAAGCTAAGCACCGGCTTTCCATTCTGAATCGAAGGGCAGGGGAAAGCGTTGTGGGCAGGCAATCGCCAGTGTGAAACACCCGACAAGCACAAACGGCACTTAGAAGCGAATAATACCATTCCGGTCAGACTTTTGATGATTCCGATACGATGTCAGCTGCATTCAGTTTATTGAAAGTGAGACAGCATAGAAATCACTTTATCGTGCCGATCACTTTACGGCAGGGAGTTTTTAGAGGCACACACGTAATACGACGTGATACGCAGAACTATTGATGGATAGAAATGATGGGTGGACAGATAAGCGGGTAAGTAACTGTAGCGATTACAAAACTAACTAAACACACACACACATACACACACACACACACACACATATATATATATATATATATATATATGCATAAACAATTTTGATTAAATAGAGCCGATAACTTTTGTCTGTTTAAAATTTTATTGTGTTTTTCCAAATTTCGAATAAGGTGTTCGAATAAACTGTCCGAAGTTCATGTGAGTGCCGTTGTTTTGTTCAAGAAAACATTATTGGAAAATTGAAAAAATAAAATAAATCTTTAAGCGGGCGTTGTCGGCTCTATTTAATCAACCTTGCTTAGATGAACAGTTGGGGCTAAATATTACTTATAACTTGTTTTTCTTTACGAGATGCTTCATTGTGGTTTATTCATATTATATGGTATAACTTATTCACTACTAATCGTGATTTTTCCAGTAATATTCAGTTTATACAAAGCCCAATTGCCACTTGAAAAAGAGGCTTACAGAGAAGCACACTTTGGTTGGAGAAGATAACGGTTATCCTTAGAGTTGTAGTGATCAGAGAAGAATCCTCTTGACTGTCGGTTTCACAAAGTAAGAAGAGGCTGTTCGAGTGAAATTTACATATCACCAATGGAATTCGAAGGGGTGAGAGCGTTTGACGACTACGTGCCTAGCATGGCGGGTCTAAGCTGGTAGAACTAACGAGTGTAGTTTATCTGACCACCCTCATGGAAAGAGGCTTGCGACGTTTCGTTGATGGTAAATGGGTTGTAAGGTGGAAAACAATTCATCACCCACAATATCGGTTTCCCTGCATCTGTGTTCATAGATCGTATGTACGAATTCCATTTCAGCTTTGGGATGAGTTTAACTCCCATTAGGCGCTCAAGGTATGTGGCCTCCCAGGGGGAACACCTATTCATTGATGGAAGTTCATTGTGGTTTAGTCACATTATATGGGATAACTGATTCACTCACTGAGTTATAAAAGCTATATCAGAGGACAAGCTCCAGTCATTTACAGTTTTGGAGGTACCGGGTGTAACAGCAAAATTGTCCAAATCACTTTAGAACGATGAAGTCCTAAAGGACGATAAACCCCACACGAAAATCTTTTCCACTTTGTCATAGTTTATTTCTCTCAAAATTGTTCTTCATTTATAAAATTTTATATATGGTTTTCCGCAAAAAAGTAAACAGTACAGATTTCTGTCTGAATTTCTGCGATGAAATGTTATCATTATTTACAATAAGAACAATTTCTTTATCGTTGTTGTTACTCTGACAGCATTCGGACCATTATGCACTCCGGCTTTTTCCAGGTGTTTATTGATCCGAATAACATTCAACGAATTTCGAATTAAACACTTCATTCAATCTACGAGACTAGATTTTTGTCCATTTCTAGTGATATTTCATCTTGGTTAATTGGCCTTTTTAGTACTGCTTTATTATTTAGTTATGTTTTCACTGTGTCTATATATACCCGTATTACCCGATCAAGGAATTGGCCTCTTTATTACGATGACACCAAATTCAATAAATAACGCTTTATTGCTATTGGTCACATGGGACAGTGAACTGAGGACCAACCGGATCGACTGACATATGTTCATTGTGTCATTTCAGACAGTTTTTCTCGCCATAATCCATTTTGCACATTCATTAATGATTCTTGACAAAATCCAAAGAAGGCTCTAAAATTTTCTCGATCCTGACATCGTAGTCGGGATTCCCAACCACCTCCAATTTGTTTCTTGGTCCCCTTTTTCATCTCGACTGGGTTAGAATTTTTCTTTCCCCGTGGACGTATTTATTTTATCCTTCCCTGTCCCGTAGCGAGATCCTCTCTTAATTTTGTCTAAAGACAGAATACAGCGGCCTATCTTACTTCCTTTAAGGGTTTTGACAGATCCAACTAACATCCTTATTTTGTGCATTTCTTTTGATATTTTAGTTTGTTTTGGGGGGTTCATCCCCTCCACCCTCATAGCGTATCATTTATAGATTTTTATATATAGGATTTTATGTTCATTAGATTTTTATGTCATGGGGTGATTATTGTAGGTTCCCTGAGAGTATACGATATTGTGGTATATGGAGGATTGATTGATGATAGATGAGTTCTTGAGGGTGAATGTGCAAATTGTAACGAGTGACTGGGTCGTGGATCGGATTAGCTAGGTAGAAGATAGAAAGCGACGACCAGCCTCAACTCATTACCCCTTTTAGGACTTGTGCCAAAATTGTATTTTTATATGCAATATATGCTGGTGACGTGTGCGGAAATTCAAGTACGGTGGGTTGCAAAAGTAGTATTTAATCTTGCACGAGCCACTTCAGAGGAACACAAACTCATTTACGCTACAGTCATAGTCAGACAGGACAGTGAATTGAGGACTAAAATGATTGACTAACACATGAAGAAGCTTGGAAGACACTGGTAAGAAGGTTAGTTCCCTGTGATGTTTCAGACAATTTTTCTCGACATAATCCACCCTGCACATTTATCTATCATTCGTCCCCGCATTGAAGATGGCTGCCATCGTGTTTGGTTCACCTGCTATATAACTCGTGATTCTCAACAAAATCCAAAGAAGCGTTCTAAAATCTAATCGATCCTGACCTGGCAGTCACTTTCCCACCATTGAGAGGTGGCTTTCCTCTGTCTTTTCTAGGAATGTTTTCATGGCAATTGTTCTGAGTTCTCCTACATCGACCGAATGAATTTATGCGTACTACTAGATTGGCAACTAGGACTCATCGTTTTACTCTTGCGATACTTAAATGTAACCGTAAATTCTGTTTTAATAGTTTCTGTTCTCGCACTTCTCAGCTGTTGAACTCTCTTCCGATTTCTTGCTTTCCTACCGCAGACAATCTTCCAAAATTTAATTCAACGTCAATCGCTATCTTCTGTCTTCCTGAATCCTGTTCTTATATTGTTCTTTCTCTTCAGTAAATGCTTCTCATTCTCTTCCACTCCCAACAACGCCTTACATTAACATTATCGGTTTGCCTAGGCGGATGATTAAAGAAAATGACATAATGACCGAATTGTTGTGATAGAACCAATAAAGATGATAATATTAGTTCGACTGTAAATAATAGCATAGATATTTTAAGACGAGAAAAGATATTTTTGTAACATAATTTCCATCTGTTCAGGAACACTCACTGAGGATAACATTCACCAAGAATGACATGCAATGGTTTGCCTCAACCAGTGCTCCATACGTGTTTCTACGTAGGCTAACAGATTGATTTGAGCTGCTTAAAATACTTTTTTCATTAATTATTTATATAACTATCTCACGTCAAACAAAAGCAGAGAAATTCGGTTTATTCCCCTTGTGCATAAACTGAAATGAGTACGACTTAATATCTGAAAATCGACTGCGTGAGGAATCAGAAATATGTGATAATAAACAATGTCTCTTTCCATGAGAATCTCTGACAATTTGTGTAATGATTTACTACTGGTGAAATAAAACTATTCAAGAATTTCCAAAAATGTTCGTGTGAAATGTTTACAATTATGGGATAATCTAAAAGCCGTTCTTACTCGTATATCTTTTAATCATTTCACTCTTGGCAAGACGATAAAGCTACCCTGACACATGGCACAGTGGATAGAGTCGTTAGTTAGATCCAGTGAAAGGACCCAAAGTGTGTGAGCGCAATACCCGGTTAAGGCAATGGAGAACTTGGAGAGGGGAATTAACAGGACATATCTGATAACTGACATACATTAAAACATGGCACATGGAACTAGAACAGTCTACCCCAGTGAGCGAAATAAAGGGTTCAGTTCGACATTCCAACCACCTGAAGAAGGCCGGAGCGTACAACGGCCGAAACGTTGTAATAAATATGGCGACAAAGATGAGGACAATAGTCCGAATAATGTAAATAGTGTACATAATACTTCATCTCAGAAATATAGGCACTGTACTGAACACGAGAAACAAGCAGACAAAACATCGATCACTATACCATATTTAATACAAACGAATCCTATCGAACCTTAATGGATTATCTATTAATGTATCTGAACTGAGAATGCATAGCATTAAGCAAATATGTCTTGGTAAAGACCTTATCACTCTTCTCCCTTGCACTCCAATATTTTGCTTGATTTTTGGACAAAGATTTGTATGATGTATTTTTATTTTTAATACTTCTTTCTTCTTTTATGTATCATGTTTCTTCGAGACGTGGGCGATTATGGCTCTCTACAACCTCCTAACTTTTGTAACTCTATGCAATGCTTGTCCTGTTAATATCTTTCCCAGTACCTGTTCCTCCATTTATTTACAAATGCTATTTATGCAGACATTAACAAAAAAAAATGAACTCCAATATATTTTATTGTAATAACGTTGCAAAATAGTTATATGCGTATCGATATGGAATGAAATGCTAAAAACTACAATATGTACAAATATCGGCTGATATAAATTCATATTTTGGTGGCAAACTTTGGCATTTGTAGATTTATGTTTTACAAATAGTTGTCGTAATGCTTATTTGGCTAGGCAATCAATCTCGACCAAGCCGGATATGGTTGTTTACGATCAGTTCGCTTAATACTTTTGTGAACGGCATGAGAAGGCAGTGAATTGGGAAATAAATACTCTTCTATAATGACCTGAAAACTGTTACGCCCATTGACAACCTTGATACGATCCACCGGTAGCATAAGCTATGTTCGAACCTAATAAAAACCCTCAAACTTTGACCGCTTCTTTTCACGGCAAGAAGTTTCTCCCCACATGTTAGGCTGAAGCCATATCAGCTTCTTACCCTAATTTCGCCTTGTTCAGTATTAAATCATAAGTAGAAAATAATTACAGATGTATTCGATGGATAAATTAGTAAATCCTTTAATTATTCTTTATAACTTGCAATATCTGTCTCTAGCAAGTACGTCGATCAATTGACAGTAAAGATAATGCCTTCTTGATAGTAATGAAGGGAGATATAGATGTTCATCTCAAAACTAAAACATAGCATCACCACAAAAGAAAATAATATTCATCCCCTTCCTCTAAATTGAATTTATTTAAGTTTTTTTTCTTTCTTTAGTTTGACACTGCTTCTGTTAATCTTAACCATACTTTTCCTGTCTTATGTTTAAGGTGCATCCATTTATTAATTTCCGAAACTGAAATCATCAGTTTCTTTGTCGACTGTTTGATTTGTTAGTAACATAATTTACTTTTGATTTTTTTTTTTTTGTTTCAGCTTTTTTTTTTCGAGCAAGAAGAGTGAGAATCCAATCTCCTGATAAACTATTTTCAGCCAATCCGTTTTTAGTCACCCGATAAAGACAAGAAAATATTAAGCAGAGACACCGCAATCGACGCTATCTTCGTTGTCTGCACTGGCGTCTGCGTTCACTACATCAGCGAACGAGCACAACAACGCTAACGTTCAATTATCGTATGTTGTCAATGGCGGACAGTAATATTAATTGAGTTTGCGTGCACACTTTTCGGCGGCAAAGGCTGACTACAAGAACAAGAGAAGAAGAAATAATCCATAAAGTTGTCTCCTCTAAAATAAGCTTTAATTCTGTCGATGTCTCTGTCTGTATATATTTCTCGCACTCTTTATCACTGTCTATCTCTCTCCCGCTTTCTCTTCTTTCCCTCTCTCTTTCTCTATTTATCTCTCTCTCTCGATCTCTCTTTTTATTTCCCTCTCTTTATTTCTTTCTCTCTCTCGATCTCTATCGATTTCTCCCTTCCTATCAACAACACGTCAGTTATATTTAATTTTGTTTCTTTAAACCGAGATGACATTACTCACGCTCAACTATTAGAGAATTGATAGTGAATCTTTCATTTTATAGTTCCTCTTTACTTTTTTAAGACAAAGAGTTACTCAGTTCTTTTCTCTGGTCACTATTAAAAATAAAAGTAACACATTTTTCTCTGTGTGTTTTTGTGTGTGTGTGCTTCTGAAACAATATATGCGATATATTCATAATAACCCCTTTCTCGAAGACGGAACCTTACTAGCCAATCGTTGCCCTACTGTTATTTTCATGGCGGCTGTTATGCATTCTCTGTCATAACTATTCCAGATCTTTACACCTAGGACGTCACGTCACGTACACTAACGCGAATCATCCTCCTATTAAATTTCAATGTGAAACGGACTCCCTAGGGGATACTTCCCGGATCCCTGCAATCTTAACCGCTTCAAGTCGAGGATCAGCCGTTACCTCTCCTATACGCCCTTCCTATGGGCCCTCACAATATCCCCAGTCAGTAACCCTCTACCTTGAGTAGCACTTAGGCTTATATTGCGTGAAAAATTGTAATAATAAAAAAAAGATAAAATATGATGTTGCGTAGTAATTATCTGCGTGGAAAATGGCGAGACTCCATTGCAAATGCCCTTGTAAAGATATTAATCCATCTCTGCTCCGCACAGATTGCTAGCTTCTGCTGGCAACCAAAAGGACAAATCTGAATTTAAATCTTGTGGGGTTTAGGATTGCAACTCGACCACGGAAGAAATCATCAATCTGTTTCACAATTGGAGATTGAAATTTATAAATTTGTTAAATTTGACAATAGCTACTTTACTTATTTTCCTAGATTAATGCATTGCATATTTAAAGAAAAATATAAGTTCTTTGAAAATGGTTTGCAAATATTTAAAAAAAAGAATACTAGAAATAAAAAAAATGTGTACGATGTTGATATCGTTCCTTAAGGGTTAAAATGAAATTATTATTTATTAAATATTTTACTGAATGATAAATACAAATATTTTTTAAAATATTCTTCAGACAAAGGATTATTTATGAACAATAATTTTAATCCGATTATTAATGCCTATCTTTAATAAATGTTAATAATTGAAATTTTGTCTTGACGTGAAGAGGAAGATTTTATAGATTATGAGGATATGTTGGTGAAATATCGGTTAACGTAGACTTGTAGAGTTTAAGAATGTAGCGTTCGGTGAAAAATCATCTCCCTTGTCTGTTCGTACTATCTATATAAACCACACATCACGTGGTAAGGTTGTGGCGTTAGCTTGATGAGGTTGTGGCCCTTAGTCGACAAGAGAATCTACAGGTTTAATGTAAATACAAATATGTACAATATTTATTTTCCTGCAAATTAGTAACCTCCATTAACATGATATCGTAATTCATTTCAATCGCATATGTTTTCCAAGTCGTCTGCACGACCATAAACTTTCAAAATAACGATACTATAATTGTTTATTTATTAGAAAACTGGAATTTTAAGTTTTCTCCAATAATAGTCATTAAAAATTAATCTTTTATCATTTCAATTCTTGAATGATAAAATGTAATAAAAATCCTCTCAGACATTTTGAACTCTGTCCGAATTTCTGGTGTGAGGAATTATCATTATTTACATTCATACGAGCACCCTCATTTAGTCGTTGTGTACTCCGGCCTTCTTCGTGTGGTTATCCAACGTGAAAAGTAGCTTTCTATTAGATCAAAGCTTTAGTTCGTGGGTTTGGTATCATAGTAATACAGTGTTCAATCCCTGGGCCGGGCTGTACAGACATAGATTCAGTGGGAAAAGGGCGGGTAATAACTGGGCAGTAAAAAGAAAGGAAACGATGAGACGTCTGTGTAACAATCTACTCTCACGGATTAAATAAATAGTTCACTCCGAATATCCTTAAAGGTTACTGTTGAGTCTTGACTCATTGTTGAATCTTGACTAATGCATGGAATAATAATGCAACACAAAATGTACTTAGAACAAGAATGTATTATAACAAGAAAATGTACACAATATTTACATATAGTATTTCTGTATATTTCTGGGAAGACGTTCCTGGAGAATGTGTTGACTAAGTCGCAGTCGGGCAGAGTCCCTAGCTGGATCTCTGTATTCGCCCCCTCGTCTTCCGGTACCAACCATTATTTATATAGTCGGTAGTCACCAATGCAGATTAGGTGGATCCTACCACAACACCCCCCTCCCAAGCCTTGGAATCCCTTTTGGATTTCAAACTGGCTTCCTATATGGGATGATGATTATGGTTATTTCTTTGTAGATCCCCTTTGCATACTTCCTATGTATATGTCAATCTGCTTAATTTTAATATCTTTTTTTTCCATGCCTATCAAGTTCTTCGTTAACTTTCTCTACACTTGCGAAAGACACGTTACGTTTCTTTTTAAATATAGGCATAGTATTTTCCTTTAATTCAAATTTAGCTTCAAACTTGTTACATCTTCCAAGACCAGGTGTGAAGGTTTCCGGAAACTTTTTCTTTAATTCCTCTTTAATGTCCTGTCTTGTTTGCGTATTACTTTCTACTTTTCTGCAGAATGAGTTTAACGGTTTATCCCACAATTCGAATGTTTCAATAAAATCTCTACCCAACAAGTTTTCTCCATTTCTCATAATGAAAACTTTCATTTTTTTAACGATCCCATTCAATTTCATTGGAAGTACAACCTCGCCTTCGAAGTTAATTTCCTTTCCAGTTACCGTTCGAGCGAGTTTCGTTGACTTCATTATTGTAGGCCTTTTTAAAATTTTCCATGTTTTATCGTTCATTATTGTTAAATCTGACCCCGAATCGAATTGAAATTTGATATTCTTTTTGAATATTTCAGTCGTCACATATTTCTTCAAATCTCTATCTGATTTGATATTCGAATTTGTTTGTCTAATTCGGCTATTGACTTTTTTCGTTTTACAACACGATCCTTTGTGACCATTCTTTTGGCACACGAAACATTTCTTATTTCTATATGGGCAATTTATCTCCCAGTGTCTTTCGTTACAACGTCTGCAATTATATGGTGGAACCTTTTTTCCATCCTCATTCTTTTTATTTTCTTGTCTATTTTTAAAATACGCCGAATTTTTACTCCAATTTTTTGCTGATGGTTAATTTGATTGTTTTATTTATTTTTTTAATATAAGCAATGCCAGCTTCTTCGATTTTTTGCGACTCTTTCTTTAAACCTACGGCCCGTTGACACTCCTCTGCTAATTTTTGCAGGGTAAGGCCTTGTTCAGATTCGAGTTTAGACAAAACTCTACGTCTTATTTCAGCACTCTCACTGGATACCAGTCCTTGAGCAAAAATTAAACACTTGAATTCTTCAACCGTAATCTCTGCCAATCTGAAATTGTCACAATGTCTATTTACTATATGTTAAGTAATCCTGATCGTCGGATTTAGAGACATTCATGCATAACCATCGCTTATGCCAAAGCGACATATTTGCTCCAAACAGCTCTTTTAGCAATTTCACTGTTTCCGAGAATTCCAATTCAGTTGTTTTTCTCGGTAGAATAAAATCTACAAATTTGCTATGTTCTGCTGTACCTAGCTTTCTTAGTAATAGACTGACTTTTCTTGAATTCGACCAGTTTTCACAGTCTGTGTAGAAAATATCTTCATATCGTTTAAAGTACGCTTCAAACGTTTTTTCTTCGTCTGGCACATAGTTGAAAGTTTCCAGCGAATTAAATATGGTGTTATTAGAATATGAAGAATTTCCCTCGTTTGCCTGATAGTTGTTTAATTTCTCCAGTGTTAACTTTTGTATTTCTAAAAGTCTTTCCTCATGCCGTTCTTGATATTTTTGCAGCGCTATCTGTTGTTCTTGCTGTCCTTTGAATAATTCAGATATGACTTTGGATAGTTCCTCCATTTTTAGCTGATAGTGTTCATGCAACAAGGAATATACTTTTAATTTGTGTATCTACACGAATATCATATAAGCTGACCAAAAAATCGAAACAACGTACGACTTTTTAAAAATTTTATGACTTGCTTTTACATTCACGCCCGTGCTAATCAACTTTGGTATTTTTTTTTTATTTTGTGAACAGAGAGCGTCGGACTTTTTTTTTTTTCGTTTTCGACTTCCGTTCTCGTATTTCAATGACACGTCTGATTTTCTTATCAGAGGTAATTCGTCACTATATTGTTAAACAAATAAAATTTTAAAGTTCGTTACCTTTCAAAGTCGACACGGTGTATTTGTGCTCCTTTTACTTCCATGCATGTTTTTGTAGTCGGCCAGTTTTTGTTTTTTTTAGCGGGTGTCTCGTTGTAGATAATTTTTCAAATTAAAATTACCGTTATTCGTTTACGACACCTTTCAAATTTTTCCTAAGTGAACGTTCCTTTATGCTTAGTCGTCTTTTAACGAGTTCTACATATCCAGAAGTTCAGAATCCTTCGTCGTTACGTTAACGTTGGACTTTGAATTAATAGTTTTGTTTTTCAGCCTGGGTTCTTCAATGACTTGTCCCAATTGTTGAAAACTCTCACTATTAATTCTTTCTTTTTTCCGTATGGTTCGTTCTACTTCGTCGCCATTGTTGAAACTTGGCGTATGGTTCGTTCTACTTCGTCGCCATTGTTGAGTCTTGACTCATTGTTGAATCTCGACTAATGCATGGAATAATAATGCAACACAAAATGTACTTAGAACAAGAATGTATTATAACAAGAAAATGTACACAATATTTACATATAGTATTTCTGTATATTTCTGGGAAGACGTTCCTGGAGAATGTGTTGACTAAGTCGCAGTCGGGCAGAGTCTCTAGCTGGATCTCTGTATTCGCCCCCTCGTCTTACGGTACCAACCATTATTTATATAGTCGGTAGGCACCTATGCAGATTAGGTGGACCCTACCACAAGAGTTACCCGGATCGACAGACACGCGAAGAAGTCTTGAGAGCACAAAGGCCAAAATTTATTTTCTTTTTATGTGCCATGTCGCTTCAGGACGTAGGCGATTATGGCTTTCCACTTCCCCCTGTCTCTTGTAACTTTTGTCCATTTACTTCTTCCCCCAGTCCGTGTTCTGTCATCCACTTGCTTAAGACCGTTAGGTATGTCATCCGTTGCATTCCCTTATCCCTCTTTCCCTCTATTCGATCTGTGAGTATCAAATTCTCCAAGCTCTCCTTTCTAGTTATGCGTCCTAGAAATTTCAGCTGCCTCTTCCTGATGTTCAGTATAAGCTTCCTCCTTGTTTTCATCCCCTTCAAAACGTCATCGTTGGTCACATGTTCGGTCCATGGCATCCTTAGCATCCTTCTGTAAAACCATACCTCCGTTGCCTCGACTCTCTTCGTCATCTTTGAGGAGAATGTCTAACATTCGCTGCCGTAAAGGAGGACAGATGTCTCGTAGCAGCTCAGTACCCTTTTCTTTGTTACCAAAGAAATCCTCCTGTCTCGTAATACTTTGCCTAGATTTTAGAATGCGAGATTGGCAATCCCAATACGTCTCCGGATCTCAACGTCAGACTTACCGTTCTCTGCCAAAACACTTCCCGGATATTTAAATTTCCGCACCTGCTTGATTTTAGTGTCCCCAACCTGTAAATCGCATTTCGGGCTCATCCTTTTAGTGATGACTATGCAATGGCTAATAACGCCCAAAATACTGTGATAAGACAACAAAAATGAGTACATTAGTTCGAACGTAAATAAAGATATTTTGATAATGTGTCCATTTCAGCGCAATAATTAAGGAACACAGAGTGATGATCAAACCCATTTTCATTTTCAAGATTAGCTTGCTGACTATGCTTTTAAAGCAAGTGTCCATATTTTGTAAAATGCTGCTATTAATTATACTATACAATTGTTCTTTAAACCGCTTCCCATCAGAACGTGTGTGATCATGGCTCTCCACATCCTCTTCTCTCTTGTTTTCCATAGAAATATTTATTCTTTTGCCTCTACGAAATCACTTCAGACAAGATCGCTACATCTGTGGCTCGCAGTTTTACCCAGTCCTTTTGCCTTTCATTTTTCCCGTAAGTATCAAATTCTCCAAGCCGGTCATTCTTATTATATGTTCAATAGATGTCAGCTGCCTGTTCCTATTTCTGGGATCCAACTATCCTTTTGCTTCCATTTTCCTTAAGACATTTTCCTTGCTTATGCGCCTGTGTATGATATTCCTTCTGTAGAACCACTTTTTTGTTGCATCCAGTTGTCTCTTTATCGCTGAGGGAACTATCTAGCATTTAGTGTCATACAAGAGGGTTTGGTGATATTGCTAAGTAAAAAGTACATTTACGAATCAAAAATGAAAAACCTCATAAAAGTCGTTTCTACCGAAATATTTAAAAAAAAAATGAAATTTTAGTGTATAGACGTTTCCAATTTCAAACTATGGTAAGCCATAAATGATATTTTCCTTTAAAAGGTCAAGTGATTTAAGAAACGTTTGACGCTCTGCAATTCTTTCAATTTCATTATTCAGTTTTGTTTCTGCATTAACGTCTTTGGAAATCATCCCTTCAAAATTTCAAAGTAAGTTTTACTTTTTTTAATTGCTATTTCACTAAATATTTTTATTACTATTTCACTTATTTTTTTAATTTCTTTTTCATCTAAATATTTTTATGTATTTATTTTAGTTTGGGTTATAGTTCAATTTAGTAATTTTTTGCTTAAGCTAATAAATTTAAGGACTAAAAGTTGAAACTCAAATTTCATAAAGCATCTTGTAGTGTAACTAAAAGTAAAAGAAATATTAAATGATTGCTGAAAATATGCTAATTTGAGAAAATTACTAGGTAGTTAAAAAAAAAAAATGCGTTCACTTAGATTTCGTAAATTTATGTCAATTCTGTTTATCCATACCAGGCGTCATCAACTCGGAACTTATCGATACATCAATAGCTATCAAAAAAAGGTCGTTAACAAATGCTTGTGTATTACTTTTTTATGCTATAATAAGTAATATTTATTTCAAATCAGATTAATTTTTACTTTATATTTGCTAATTTTACTCAAATAACGTGTCACAAATATATATTTATTCTGGAAGATTTTTTAAACCAATAATTTTGTTTTGTTTACAAAATGACCGCTTTTAAGAAAATTTTCTGAAATTGGTCAAAAGTTGAGATTCCAATCTATATAAATTCTATTTGAAATACACCAGAATATTTTACTTACTGGAAATAGTAAATTTAATCATTTAGCTTTTAATTAAAACTTAAATGAAATCTTCAAGATTGCTTTTCATTTTTAAAAATTCATTTTTAAACTTAGATATCGAAAATTCAGTGCTATAATAATAACAACATATATTTATAAATATATATCTATTGGTTATGAGCAGGAAAACTGTGTTGAGCATGCTGATTTTAAATTCCTGCCAAGAGTATTTTGTTTGCTGAAAATGTATGGATCTGTCTCTCTTCCCTCCATCTAGGGGTTAATAGCAAAGGAGTCTGGGCTCCCTGATATTGATTCAAAACCTGTTAGGAATGGGACTAGCAAATCCATACAGTAAAAACCTACTTACGACAGAAAGCATAATAACAATGCCTAGAGTGGTGAGGCTATGACACTATGCTCGATACAACAATCTACACCGCATTAAAAAAATACATAATTAATATCTGATGTTTATGAAACATATAATTTATAACTTTGTTAAATCTCTAATTTATACCAGATTTTTATTCTAAATTATATAATTATTATCATGTTGGGCATTAATGCGTCGATATTCAGCAAATAAGCAGATATCAAGGAATGTTGAAGTCTTTTTTGAAATTTTGAAAACAGATAAGTAACTTTTTGTGAGTTTCTGTAGAACGTATCTTACAACATGCAATTCGATTGCACAAAGCATTGACGGTTTTATAAGATGTAATTAATTAGAAGGTAATGCTACATTACTGACATCAAGTAACTTTCTTCGATTAATCGAAAATAACAAATAGATTCAAATATAAGTCTAAAATTAGCAGACGACCGTAAATGTACAAATATGCAGCGAAATATATATTTACTCGGACAACAGTAAAGAAATATTTTTAAATGTAATAGTTGTAACATATCCAATTCTTGAATTAAAGTTTACATTAAGAGTTATTTGCTTTAGGGGATTTTTTGCGATAATAACATTCATGTTATTTGGTACAGCTCTTTGTAATTCTCTAACGCCAGTCGATGAGGTTTGAAGAAGGTTGCGCTCCTGTAAAACCTGCAGGCTTTCTTCGCTCGAAGTCATTTTAACCATTGGTTTGAGAAAGTGGTTGTATGCGGGGGGAAGTTTAGTTTGACTTGGTTCGGTTTGTTTTACAGCATATCAACCTCAATGAATTATTTAATGCCGACAAGAGTATTATTGCTGGCAATATTTTCTTTTCAAAAATGTATTGCTGGTAATATTTTGTTTCGAAAAATGTATTACTGGTAATATTTTGTTTCGAAAAAATGTATTACTGGTAATATTTTTTTTCGAAAAAATGTATTACTGGTAATATTTTGTTTCGAAAAATGTATTACTGGAAATATTTTGTTTCGAAAAATGTATTACTGGTAATATTTTGTTTCGAAAAATGTATTACTGGTAATATTTTGTTTCGAAAAAATGTATTACTGATAATATTTTGTTTCGAAAAATGTATTACTGGAAATATTTTGTTTCGAAAAATGTATTGCTGGTAATATTTTGTTTCGAAAAATGTATTACTGGTAATATTTTGTTTCGAAAAATGTATTACATGTAATATTTTTTTCGCAAAATATATTACTGTTAATATTTTTTTCCAAAAATATATTGCTGGTATTAAAACCAATATTTACACTTTTATGGCGTTTTGACTCCTATTTAGGGGTTAACTATTTACCCATAGCTGGGACCCTAACAGGTGTTATAACAACGAGTTAGGTTGGATCTGGGAACACCAACAATTAAGAGGTGGTTACACGCTGTGAAAACCTCCTGACCAGATACCTTGCTGCTGGATGTCATTCCCATAACGCAGATGTAGTTTATCATCATACCCAGGATGCCTCATTGGGAGGGGAGGTCTTAACCCTCGGCAGAGGAGCAGTCTGCATATTCTAAAGCCACAGAAGGTAGAACATGTTGAAAGTTTAGATATTTCTCAATGGGTTTGGTGGTATGCAGGACATCCATATGAAAGTCTCGGTCTGATGAAGCTATTTAAGAATATGACACGAATTTTAAATTTAATACTTTGGTTTGTTAACTCCCATAAAACTCGTAAGTTAGTTTTTTCTTGCACAATAATTGTCAGCCAACCGAAATATTTTTTTTCGTTTTCTTGAAATTTTCCACCGAGGGACAGTCGGAAAATCAAAACTCGAAAAGCTTATAAAATAGCACAATAATAATGTTTATATGAAGCTTCTACAACTGCTTAAAAAGATATCTTTGTTTAATACTATATCTGCGTAAAAAGATATCTTTGTTTAATACTATATCGGCGTAAAAAGATATCTTTGTTTAATACTATATCTGCGTAAAAAGATATCTTTGTTTAATACTATATCTGCGTAAAAATGTCAGTTGTTTTTATCTGCTCCTCTATACTGATGCATAAAATTGTGCGTCTATTTTTTTTCGTACGGATTGACACTTTGATCATCATCTACCATCTGCCGTGTTCCTTAAGAACGTTGTCGGTCATGCCTCTTCTTAATTTCCTGGTCTCTTCACAATTTCCTGTCTCTTCACAATTTCCTATAGCTCTTAATAAATTTTCATTTTTTGTTATCTCTCCTTAATCCTACCCAGCCATCAATTTACTCAAGCTCTCTAGGTAGATTATGCATTGTTGTTCTCTGTTCCTCTTGCTTTTAATATGCCCTGTGGGTATAAAATTTTCCAAGCCCTCTTTCCTCATGATGTACCCTAGAAATTTCCTCTCTCTTGTTCTGCTTGTAAGTATAAGTGTCTTTTTTGTTTCTATTTTCTCTAAAACTTCGTCGTTGCTCACAACTTCAGTCCGTGATATTCTCAGCATCCTTCTGCAGAACTGTTGCTCCAAATCGCTTCTTCATCGATTGTCCAGCATTCATCAACATATAGAAAGAACGGTATTACATAGCAGTTCAGTACTCTTTTCTTTGTTTCTAACAGATTTTTCTTGTTTCTTAATACGTTGCTTAGCTTTTAGCAATATTCTTTCGCTATACCCTTCAGATTTCAGTGTCGCACTTGCCATCCTCTATTTAAACATCTTCCAGATATTTAAAATGTTATACTTGTTTGATTTTGGTATCTACAATTTAAAATTTGCTTGTTGGGCTGTTGCTTTTGCTAACAACCATGCTTTGTTTTTGGCTTTTTTGCGATTGATGTTTAGTCCTTTCTTCTCACTTTCCGTCACTGCCTTCTGGTAAAGATCTTGTAGTTTCCTTTATGTGTCTGCTATCAACACTGTGTCATCTGCATGTCTTGTGTTGTTAAGATTGTGGCTGCCAATAATGAATCCTGTTAGGATTTCTAATTCTCTGAGAATCGTCTCGCTGTATAGGTCCCATGAGAAGACACATCCTTATCTTTCAGATCTTTCTATTTTTGTATATTTACTGAATTCTATATCCGTATGCCGTATGCTGGAATATTCTAATATCCTTCTCAAGTATTTTAAGATTATCTAGCTTTCCCAACAGACTTTGTGACGTACGGCACTTTGATAGATAATCAAAAAGTCAAGTTCGATTTTCAAAAATTTAAATGTAATGTCAATCTTTATTACCTGTCTTAATTCCTCTTATTTTATTGTTCTCCATCCTTAATAATGTTTTTCTTTTCTTTTCCTTATACTCTTTCGTCTTAGTGCCTTTATTGCCTTGCTTTAGGTGAAAGGATTAAAAAAATATAGAGATTTTCCAACTGAACCATTTTTTTAAGCATGCCACCCCAAGCAAGGCGGGAGTGCTACTAGCACGCATGAGGTTACACAGAGTGGGAACAAGAATAAAGAGGTGTGATAGGGGAAAGAATGAAGAGAAGGACGGGGAATTAGATCAAGGTATCTGAAGATGTCGATTTACATTGCATTTGAATATCTGAAGATTATAGCTATCGGGGAAGCAAGTAAGAGGAAAGGAGTTCCACAGACGGGAAGTGCGAGACATGAAGCTATTGGAGTAGAAGAGACGGCTATATTTAACCGTTTCGACGGTGAAAGGGTGGGATGGAAATGCAAATCTAGTAACACGCTTAAATTCATGCAGTTTGTGAACCAGCGAAAATAGCTCGCCCGAGCAATTACCGTGAAAGTACTTGTAGAAAAGAAAGAGGGAAGTTACGGCACGTCTGTGAGAAGGCGACTGTAAACAAGATGCCAGATCAGGACCAACGACATTGCATATCCGTCTCTGGATATTGTCGAGGACCTTAAGACGAACATCGGGGGCTCTAAACCATATATATCGGCAGTATTCCTTGCAATTACAAATGGTCGATTTATAGATTTATTTCTTTAATTTATGAGGATTTATCGTTCCGCTGTCAATATCTAAGGCGGTCTCTCTTGTTTGTACGGTTGAGTTTATAGGGAGTTGCATACAGTACCCGGTGTTCCCAAGTGGTCCCCATCTATGTACAGAACGGTGTAGATGCTGCTTAATTTTAATGAATCTGGGTCTGTACTAACCAGTCCAAGGATTGACTATTCAGATACTATGCCACCAAACGCACAAGCCAAAGCTTTAAACTCTTCGGTTAAATCGATTTGTACAGATTATGGTCAAACAGAAACCGGTCTAGTAATAATAGCAGAGTACTAAAAAGAAAGTGAAAAATAACGAGTCGGGTGGCATGACGATAGCAGTCGAACCCTGTAGATTAAATAAAGCGTTTAGTATGAAATTCCCAGACTCCTGAAGAAGGTTCAACGACTGAAACGTTGTGATAATAACGAAAAGATGAGAATATTGAACCGAATTGAAATAATGTAATTTCTTTTTATCATTTCACCTCAAGCAAGGCGATAATGCCACTAAGACACAAGGGGTTATTGGGAGTGAAAGCGAAGGAGAAGACTTTAGGAGAAGGAACCAGAAAGTTAATCCTAAATAGAAAACAAGAGATAAACCTTCTACGGCTTTTCAAAAGACCGGGAAGGAAATAAAATTATCTACAATAATAACCCTTCATCTCAGAAATTAAACAGGTAAAAGATTGTTGCTAATTTATATTTCAATTTCAGACTAGCTTAACTACCAAAAATATTTTAAAATTCGACTGAATTTTGTATTTCTGATTAAACACTGCCTTAAGATTGATTGATCTGTTTTGTTTTCTTTATTTTTTATTTTTTATACGGTTTATCAATACTTTGTGAGTTATTTAAAACCGAAACATAGTTCGGATTGTAGAAGGTTGCATACAGTACCTGATGTTTCGTAGCGCCCCCATCGACCATCCATGGGCAGAACGGGCTAGACGTTGATTAATATAACGGTGATCAAACGACAACCGGCGTTTTCAGTGTGATTTGACCGTAGACGGCTTAAACTAAACGTATCTACGTTTAATACGCATACGTTGGACAGCTAACAGTTTGTATTTTTTATATACATATATTCATGTAAATGACGTCTTCTTCGTGTTTCAGCTCAGGAACTTGGCAATGTATAATAAATATTTACAAAGTCGAACTTTGTCTGGCACAAGGCCAAATGAGAAATTTGGGTTTAGAAAATATATTATGCCATTATTCATGAAGGAAGGGCTAGCTTTTTGCAAGTAAAAGATAAAAATCCTGGTGTTTACTCGAACTTGGACACAGACCAGGGAAAATAGGAAAGCAATTCAACAAGAAGGCCAACCTTAAAACACATAAAATATTATACAGAAATCAGAAGGCGCATCTTAATAGCAAAAGATGCTCGCCAGAAAGTAAGCAAAATATTAAGCGAGAGGAAAATATCTCTAGAAGCAAAAACAAATTTCTATGTGATAACTTATCGCTTATATGGCAGTGAATACTGAACAGTTTTCTCACAGATGAAGAGGAGAAACAGATGTGATTCGACCAACATATGCTAAGAATATCATGGACTGAACATGTGATTTATTGTCTGTGTTGTTTTTGTTTTTTGTTTTTTTCACGCTTTATCATTCCTATGATATATAGAAAGAACCTGATTTATTTTGCGCCCTTCCTTTTCTAACGTAGTTACATATTTACCAGTCGGGCAACCGATCTGTGTTCAAGTCAGTCAGTCAGTTATGTGCCATGCGATGTGCCATGCGTGATACAAGCTTAGGCGATTATGTATCTTTCGATACATAACTGACGAGGCAGATTTTTCCCGCGGTAGTTTGGCATTTCTTTCTGCGATAGATCCGTTGCCATCCAAGGCTCTAGAACCCGGTATATCCTGCTATTTTCCGACAGCTGGGGTGATAAGAAGAAGATTCATACCTTTCCCAATTTCTCAATCTGAGCAGCTATCCATTACTCCACCGTGCCTCTCAACCTTTTTCAACCTTTTGTAGGATATTTAACACCTGAATTTGTTCTAGATTGTAAAAATTCTTTTTGGAGATAATGATTTTGTTACATAGGAATAACGTGTCGCTGCCGACACTTGAGTTTGAACATAGATCGTCAGTGAGCAAACACTGGCGATCCCATTATTGAATTAAGTAGAACACGTCACCTTAGAGGAAACGCATAAGTAGGAATTAGCTTTACATCTAAATAATCTCTATTTCTAGTCTATCCTCTATTACTATTCGGCTCTCGATTTCTACTATATCCTCTATACTATACGGACCGCTATTCTTTATCTATTCACTATACTATTTCTCTATTCAGATCACTATACGGGATACTTGTCGAGCAAGTTTTATCGAGCAAGTACTATTAGTATGAGTGATATTCGAAGGCTTCTGACAGGCGTCTGACGCCAGTATTGTTCAACAGCGTATCGGCAATTAAAAAGTCTCTACTACAACGAACATTACGTAAGTGGTAGCGAGTATTCGTTGGCATCACAAAAGTGGCAACAAGTGTTCGTTGACATCACAAAAGATTTACTGATACATGTCTTACTAATTAACCCATAGCTGAGAGGGGAGACGAGGTGGATTCGTTCCTTCGCCAAGTAAGTAATTATAACACGAGTGGAATTAGAACTCTGCTCTCAGATTTCAGTTTTCGAGCGGTTAGCTAGCGTGACTTCAATGATCGAACGAGAACCAGTGTTTCAACGTGATATGAAAATAAGATGTACAAAGAAACTTATACGTAGAAGCAGAAAGACACAGTTAAAATTTCTGCGGCACATGACGTGGAAAGATGTCATAGAGAATTTAACACTCAGATATATTTTATTCACAGTGATGTTCATCCTCTACAAGGCCCAAGAGCCACTCAAGACGAGGTAGAGTGTTATAAATAAGAAGCACAGTTTATGGGGATATGAGGGGAAGATAACGGTTAGCATTAGACAAGGACAGGCCGAGATTGTAATGATCAGGGAGTCGCTACCAGAAAGTGGCAGTTCCTGGGAAGAAGCTTATCGGGTAAAACTTACATCACGCCAATAGAATACGAACGGAACAAGGGTGGTTCGCTACAATGTGCGTGACATGACGAGTCTAAGCCGTCAAGTTTAGGACTGGTGGAACTAAGGAACGTAGTTCATTTGAACAATTTCCATGGAAATAGCGATAGAGTAGCGAGAGTCTTACGACGTTTCATCTATGAGAAGTGGTTTTGTAGTGTGGAAAATAATTCGTCACCCACAAGGACGCAGAAAATCTTTTAGACTTTATCGATTCCGCTAAGGGGAGGCTGGGCAACTCTTGTCCCTATATCGGAATAATACTTTATTTCTGGCCAGTTCTGTCTTTTATAAATGTAGAGGATAGCGGGAAGAGCCAGATGTTTACTGTAACTGTATAAGTATGTACATGTTCCACTTGAGGTCTAGGTTGAGTAAGTGCCAATAAGCGCTCAAGAGCACCATTCATCGCGATAGGTGAATATCTAGAGTAAGCTCAGTGATGATGGAATGGCACTAGTTGGTTTTCTGAGGCATTGTATGAAACCAGTCCGTTTTTCTCCCACAGAGCTGTTTATATTAGAGAAGACATCAACTGCCATTTAGAATTTTCGAGGTGCACCCACCTTCTGTTGTCTCAACAACATACATATTCACAAATGAGAGGAGTATCCGCTGAGACAGATAATTTATGCAAAATAGATAGAAGGATTAATTGAAGCTATTCTTGAGAGACGCCCGCGTTGATCTCTTGAGCCGAAGAGGACGGGTCGTTAACAACTACATTTCAGGGACCTACTCGTTAGGGAGGACTTGATATTTGAGAATACGCTTATATATGGACCGCCAAAACAAAGTGATACCTAAGGTTTAAAATTAATTTTTACCAAAGAAAAATCTTTCTTGAAACTTTTATTTTAGTTTTAATTTTAAGCTAATAGATTACATTTAATATTTCCAATAATCAAAATACTTTGATGTATTTCAAAAACTAATTTAAATTGACTGGAAGGAGTTTTCTTTGTTTTTTTGTTTTTTTTGCTGAAATAACTGATTAGCGCCATTTTTAGTCGTATTTCATCGCAATGTAATTCTCTTTATTAAAAAATCTTCCAAAAATAAAATATATTTTCTACAACTTTATTTCAGGAATATTAGCTGATTTAAAATATAATTAATCTGATTTGAAACAAATATTATTTACTTCATGTTTGAAATATCGCAGAAATGGATTTTTTAACCCAACAGTAGCTGTGTTTTTGACCGGAATATATTGACTTGCTGACAGATTTAATGTTGTTTTACGGAGACTTTATCTGTAGAACATAATTGAAGAAAATGACGTGATCGCCATTCGCATATAATTTTTAAGTACTGAGTAATTGTGCAAATTTAGGAAAATATTCTCCGTAATCTAATGTTTTGTTGAATTTTAGAAGTTGTGGCGTTAAATTTATCATAATCATCGCTCTTATTTTCTGATAATGTCGTGTATGGTTGCCCGTACTTACAAAAATGGGCAAGTTTATACACATACAAAAAAATTCAAAATTCTTTTAGAAATATTGTTGGTTGATGATTTGTAACAAGCTTTTCCATTTATGATTAGTAAATATAGTGATTATTTAATAACATCATCTAAATGGCTGAAATTAATACAGAATTATAAAAAGATTTAAAACTTAATACATTTTTTTGTAATTTAAATTTTAAAAAATGAAATCACTATATTTTTAACGCCAAAAAGATGCTAAAGTTTCCAGTACCAAACTTTCGGCCCCCCGCAGACACAAGAACAATGTTTTTAACCAATGTTTCGAACGTGGTAAAAAGATTAAAAAAATAAATAAAACATTGAAAAAAACTTTGGTCTTTCTTTTTAATAATAACATAAACATTATGGCGCCTTTTTATTTCATCATGCTATTCACTTTTTTCAGCGAATTTTTAGAATTACCTACACTTGTATTGATTCCATAACTAGAGAGCCTGTGTAGTAAGCCTGTATGCTACATCTTATCAAAGCCTTTGAAATATCTGATGCGATTAACCTATTTGTTGTCTAATACTACACTGATTCTGTGAGTAATGTCGGGATTTTATCTGGACTAATTGCCTTCATAGGGTTAAAACTTTTGATAAGATAAGCCTTGAGATTTCCCGAGCTGTGATAAATATATTACTGAGATTGAGCACAGAGAGACGGGGGGTAGTCGGAAAGAAGTTGGCCTTTGTCATCCAACGTTAAATTTCGTGGTGAAGAGATTTGACTTATCTGACCAGGATGAGATGAATTCGGGGCTATTGACACTATGCCTCTATTGAGAATTTGGCTAGAAACCTTTCAGAACTCTCGGGATCCACGCTGTTTGCTTTTTGGCCTTGACATGGACTACTTGTATATAGCTACACTTTTATAGAATTCTTTTGCTATGGTTGCGGGCCGTTCCGAATGCAAAAGGTGTCCTACTACACCGTTCCCTGTGATAGATAGTGAAGTAATAGTTACAGTGAAGTAATATTTACGGTGAGCTATGGATGTATTCTATTCAAACGTAAACCGGAGCTGGCTTTTAGTTTTGTTGGATATTTCTAGGTTATAAAGCTCTTCATTCCGGAAAGGATTCAATTCGAAATGAAGGTGACAGTTTTGGAGGCAGTTTGTTTGATGAAGATGGAGAGAGGAGCTTCCACTATGTAATATATGAAACAGCCCCCCACCTGGCTTCCGTGCACTGAAACTTTGTTCTACGAACGGCATATCTGATTAGTGAATGATCTAAAGTACCTAGACGAGGGTAGTACTTCAGCGAGGCATTTATCAGGACATGATGTAAGGAAGAGATCAAAGGAAGTTCGCTTGACGCCCTGTTTCAAGTATCTGTTCGTGTGGAGTAACCACTCTTTATGGTAAATATTGAAGTCAACACTAATATGAAAGCTCGCTGAAAGATATTTAATGAGTATATTATCAACCGATTTACCTGTTCGGTTGAACATTACAGTTCTGACATCCTACGGACGATACAGAGTACAAATGAAAGTGGTACTCTGGACAAGTCACACATGTGAGCGCATATAGAGAAGATAATGGTGCTCGTTTTCAGGGGCTCTATAACATGGAAATGCGTCCTTAATATAGGTGGCGTATCTGTGGCTATGGCGTTTTTGCTGGTCATGTTTAACTATTAGGCGCGTAGCCCGAGAATACTAGTTCTTGCAATGCGATAGATGGATCTATACTAGTTTCAGACACGAATAGCTTGGGCAGTAACAAGTTGGTGTCCGGCCGACGGAAATTTGGAACGTAGACTCGTCACGTTGATGTAGGAAATGGTGAACTTGGTGTCTACTTTTGTTATTATGAGGTTGGGTTTGATGTTTTGATGGGCTCCTTTCTCACCTTGTTTTTCTGTGTAAGGTCGAAAGATTTAGAAGTCTTTACAATACTGTTTCTCTCTTTTTTTATTTTGTCCAGAGTTCCAAGAGAAAATAATAAAGGCAAGAAAAGCAAGAGGAAATAGCGAGTAATCTACTTATAAACTACTAATGTTTGCGAATAGATTACAGAACAAGGTTGAAGAGAGACCAAGGCTTATTTAGAACGACAAAACTGTTCAAATATTTCCTTACTATGGAAGATAAATGTTGAAACTGCCATGGTATTTACTGCGTTCTTTCACGTTCCTCCTTTTGCTTGATGTCGAAATATTTCAATCAATTAAGACGAGACGTCTACACAGCCAATGAAAACAAAGCAACAGAATTTCAGAATCGATAACATAACTTCCCATTATTACACTTCATAAAAATAAAAAACAAAACGTGTTATATTCATAAAACCTTTCCTACTTGTTCATTCACCAATAATCTCGACGGATTTAATCTACATTTTCAACTCACTAGTGTAAGTTTACATAAAGTTTTGGAACAAGTTCATCAATATTTAAAATTACTTTATTAAATTTGATTAGATTTTTTTAATAAATGTGAGCTTTGGTTATGACTGACAGTTTACATTATTATATTTCTTAGAAAAGTTATCACAAAGTATATAAATAAGTTAACAAATAATGAATGCAGTGAATGCAAATCTTTTTAAAAGACAACAGTAATGTTGCGGTCGTTTTAGGAGGATATACTGAAAGGTTTTTGACACGACACACAATCTTTCGTTTAAGTCAGATCGGACTAAAATGAAAGAGTATTGCTGCTAGAACTTGGTTAGAACCCTCTAATCCTCCCTTTCCAAACTTGGCAAAGTTCAAAAACATTTGGATATTATGAATTATTTCCATCCTTTGACTATGAGGAAGGTGTTATGAACCAGGTTCCTTGTACCACGGTGATGGTCCAATGTAGAACCAATGAAGAATAACTCGAACACAGGTATGGAATAACACAGATATATTACAAACAGAATATGTACAAAAGAAGTAGAAGTGTTAGTAATAACAATCAGGTTAGGTTAGAGAGAACAATGTTGTCTCGACCAGTATCACTATTCGAATGTCTTGCAGTAATCGTCTGACGCGACTCTGACTCTGACTGACACTCTCACTACTGCTTCCTCTTGAGGTGCAGTATTTATGGAGTACGGGATAGTCCATTACTATTATGGGTAAGTTCCCATAACACCCCCCTTCCGAGCTTTTGCGTAGCAGGGGTTTTTAATATCTTTTTTCTTTGGATCTATTTCCAAAGGTTCTGTAAATTTTCTTTTTCGAGACGATTTTCTTTGTTCTGGCATTGTTTGCGGTCTTTTTATATCAAACGTATCGACAATCGTGTCCATTACCTCTTCTTGAGGTGAACCGTTAGCGTCCTGTAACAGTCTTTTCCTCATTTGGTTTACTGTGTGAGGATTTTTGTCCCTGAACTATGTAAACCATCTTGCTAATTTTTTTGTCATTTGTCCCTTGCTTACAATACGATGTATTATTTTTGTAGGCTTTAAAAAAACTTTTTCTCCTGGGAAAAATTTTCTTTTTGGTGCGTAAGACTGTGTTACTTGTTTAGTTTAACTTGGTAGCAATTTATCAAATGCTGATCTTTCTAACAAACATCACTTCTGCTGGTGATAATGTTGATGGTGTAGGATTATTTGGCGTAATACTATATACCTGTAGAAATTGCTGTAATTCTTTTTCGGTAGGCACATAATAGGCTCTTCGTAACGCTCTTTTGAGTGTATCAACAAATCCCTCCGCCTGCCCATTTGATCTTCGGTGATAAGGCGGGGATTTTATGTTTTACTTGATAAATTTCGCAAAACTCTTGGAAATCTGCTGACGTGAATTGCGTTCCATTATCTGTGACTAGGCAATCCACTACACAAAACCGAGCAAATAGCTCGTGGAGGCAATTTATGGTCGTTTCTGAAGTAGGATTTTTGCAACGAAACATCTCCGGCCATTTACTATAGCTATCGGCAATGATTAAATAGTAAAAACCGTCAATTGGTCCTGCATAATCTGCATGTATTCTTGACCACGGACAATCAGTCTCTGGCCATGGCTTATGTATGATTGGCGGTGCTTTGGCTGCTAAATTTGCACATTTCTCTTGCACATTTCCACCATCTGAGTAATATCCTGGTCCATATTCTTCCAATATACATAGCTTCGCATTAGCGACTTCATTCTATATTTACCAGGATGGCACCCATGGAAATCCTTTAAGATCCGCTTTTGGGATGTCTTGGGAATTACAACCCTTTCGTTGGAAAGTAACACATCGTCGCATAGAGAAAAGCTGTCCGATATTTGCTCATTTTTTTCCTGCTATTTTTTCTTTTGTTTCATTAATAAATTCGTCGTTTTTGGCTTCATTTTTTGTCTTGCAATGTGACTGGGAGGTTTCTAACTGTACAACATAGTACTGTCCTGATGTCTTCGTTTCTTAAGGCTGCAATTACCGTATCTTCCAATGGCTCTGTCTTTGTTGGTATAAGTCTCGACAGACCATCCGCATGCCCGATCTTTTCGTTGGTAAATATTCCAATCTGAAATTATAGTTCAGAAGAATTTTCCCCATCTAAGTAACCTATTTGCAGGGTAAACTGGTAGGCCTTTTTTCGAACCGAAAATTGTTAGTAACAGTTTGTGATTTGTCTGCAGAGTAAAATGTCTACCATAGATTTACCTATGAAACCTCGTGACTGCGAAGATAATCCCTAGAGATTCTTTCTCTATTTGTGAATATTTTTTCTCCGCTGGTAGTAATATTCGAGAAGCATGTGCGATGGGTTTTATTGTCCCATCTGGCATTTTATGTAATATACACGCTCCGACTTCGTAGGCGCTAGCGTCACTTGCTACAATAATTTCTAGTTTGGGATCGTAATGTGCCAAAAATAAATCTGAAGTTAACCTTTTGATTATTTCGTCAAATGCTTTTTGGTATTGATCTGTCCACTGCCAAACTTTTTCTTTCTTTAGCAGCTCGTTCAGCGGTGCGCGAAGTTTATGCATGTGAGGTATGAATTCCTGGTAGTAACTTACTATTCCTAAAAAAACTTTGTAGTTCTGTTATGTTTTTAGGAACTGGCATTTTTTAAATTATTGTTGACCTTTCAGAGTCTCGTCGTCTACCGTCTTGATCTATTATATGGCCAAGGTATTTAATTTCCTTCATGAAAAATCGCACGTATTTTCTTTTACTTTAAGTCTATAGCTTTGTATTCTTTTAAATACTTCCTGTACATGTTCCTTGTGTTGTTCAACGCTTTCGCTATTAATCAATACGTCATCCAGGTATGCAATTGTGTACTCTAGTCCGGCAAGCATCGTATCCATTGACTGTTGGAATATAGCCGGCGCGACCTTAATTCCAAAAGGTAATCTTTGGTATCTGTACAGTCCTTTGTGTGTGTTTATGCATAGTAGTTTTGAACTTTCTTCATCGACTGGAATTTGCAGTTACGCCTCACTTAAATCAACTTTTGAAAAATACTTTCCGCTATTTAATTTAGTGAATACTTCTTCTGGACTGGGTAGAGGATAATTGTAGACCTTTTATTCTGCTTTTGTTTTCTCTTCTAGACCAACAATGAGAACTTTTGTGGCCTATTTTTTACATGATAGACAAGATTTAAAACGATATGTACAGTCTTTAAACCAATGCCAAGTCCCACAGCGATAGCATGGACTGGGTGGTAATTTTTTTTATATTGATTTTTAGAATTATGTTTTACCTGTTCTTGAGGGGGGAAATCGATTTGGTTTGTTTGTGAGGAGGGTAAGTTGGTTTGTCTTCGTACTTTATGTATGTGTGCTATGCCAGCTTCTTTTATTTCTTTTGAGTCTTTCTTCACACTGATGGATCTCTGGCAGCCTTCGGCTAGTTTTTGAAGTGTCAAATTTTGTTCATTCTCCAATTTAGTAAGGATTCTGCGTTTCATTTCCGCGTCTTTGGTTGAGACCAGACCTTGGACTTACTAAGCATTTGAAATTGTCCGCGCTGAGTTCTGATAATTTGAAGTCGTCAAAATATTTGTTGACAATGGACGCGAAAGTTATGTAATCTTAGTTGTCCTTTTTTGTAAGGTTCATGCATTTCCATCTTTCGTGGAACAGTGAAGTATTATGGCTGAAAAGTTCCGTTAGCATTTTAATGGCTTCTTTGAAAGTTAGCTCACTTGTTTTTCTTGGAAGGATATAATCTACGAATTTTGTATATTCGCATGTGCCTAATTTTCTTAGTAATAGACGTACTTTACGTGCGTCTGACCAAGCTTTGCAGTCAAATTCATATAGATCTTCTTACCTTCGGAAGTAGTTTGCAAACGTTTTATCTTCGTCGGGTGCGTGCTTAAAATCTTCGATAATACTCAGATAACGTCTTGTGAGAGAACTGTTTCGTTGTCGGATTTTTGCTCCTTATTTGACATTACACGTAGCAATAATTCTTGCAATTCCAGATATTTCTGTTTGTTTTTTTTTGCAGCTGTTGAAATTGGATTTTGATAAGTTCCACAATGGTTGACTTAAAATCATCCATGTTGACGTATTTTTGTGTAACCTGATATTCTGTAACCTGTGTACGTAGAAAAAATTTCCTTTGTTGCCAGTGAAATTTGATATCCAAAACGAAAATTATTTTTTTTTATGTGTTCGCGCAGAACTAGTTTTATTTATTTTTTTAGAATCTCGCGTAGAACTTGTTTTTTTTAGAGTTTACTCGTCGACACTGTTATGTGCGATGGATAGCAAAAAAAAGTATGTCCTCCGCGTAGAGAGTTTGTTTTTCTTTTAGGGTTTTCCAGGTCGCCACTTGTTATGTGCGACGTATAGCAAAAAAGGATGTTCTCCGCGAATGGAATTCGTATTTCCTTGGGAGTTTCCTCGTCGCCACTGTTATGGTCCAGGTTCCTTGTACCACAGTGTTGATAATTTCTTCTTACATTCTGGATATGAAGGAAAACTAGGGGGATTCAATTCCGTGGAAGTGGTATGGCGTGTCCTAGCTGTAAAATCAAATAATGTTACTTATCTCAATATTTGCCATGTAAAAAGCAATAGGCTTGCAGCGTTACGTCTCTGAAAAATAAGCCTTTCCCTACAAGATGGCGGAAACGATTTGAAACTCTCTCAAGTCTGGAAAGTGAGGATTGAGAATCTCCGTCCAGTATATGGCAGAAATATTCCATTCTCGCCTAATCTGACTCTTTCTTTCAGCATCACTTCCCTTAAGTGTAAATTTTTATCTTCTATACTAGCTCCTTCAAGATTATAATACATACAGATAACAGCCGTATTATGTCTCGATAATGATTCATTACATCCTGAGCTGACATTCAATTTTCTTCTGTTTCCTAATTTTTTTTTCCCTGTACTAGAATTTTTGCAACACTCTGAGGTGTATTGAAACCCTCACTGTATTTAGTATTGTTGAGGTGTCGGAGTTAACTCCTCCTAAATTTCCTATATGTCCAAATTATTCCTAGGAGACGCTCTCCCAACGCTATATATACTTGACGAAACCCTGCCTTGTTCTCTTTCACTTCTCATTTTCAGCGGACATTAGAACAGTGTAATCTCTCGTGAAGATTGCGTGTCCCTTTTGTGGCGGGGGCGCTATGTGTTTCCTTCAGGAAACGCATATGAAACATACATGCACTCAGTCACACACACACGCACACACACACATACCTACATATATATATATATATATATATATATATATATATATATATATATATATATATATATATATATATATACACCGGTCTTTGTTGTTTTCTTCGCATTTTCTTGTACATTTCTTTTCTGATTCTGCGATATTTGTTCTGGGCCCTATTTCAGGAGAAACGCGTGTTCATCTCACAACACGTGCAAACACACGGCCCGCTACAAAGTTGCCGCTAACATTTTTGTCGAGATTTGCAATCTCTACGTTTCGTTCAATTTCGCAAAATAACCAATGATACTTGAATTATCTAATTTGTTTATGAAAATACAAAAATCCTACTTTGCGGTTTAATAATTTCTTTAATTTAATTTTTTTGGACTTCATGGTTTTAATTTTAAGAAAATTTCATTTTTCCTTTTTCATTCTTCAAATCGAAGAATAAATTACTGTTGAGTATACAACATAAAACTGGCCATGTGTAAAAATTTGTTTCTGGAGCCAAATTGCAACTTTATGAAAAATGAAAATTTATTGCACTAAACTACGCACTCTTGTAAAACCAACTATACTTTCCACCCCCTTAACTATTTGCACTTTCCCCCTAATCTGCAGCCAAATTGCAACATTTTGAAAAATAAAAATTTATTGTACTAAGCTACGCACCCTCGTAAAACCAACTATACTTTCCACTCCTTATCTGTTTGCACATTTCCCCGAAATCTGGTTTAGATCGTTCAATTTGTGACTGTTTACGGTTGGGACTAGCAGACGAACTAACGGAAGT
>OZ038475.1:41916846-42101846 GCA_964036315.1 Acanthosepion esculentum | reverse complement strand
TGGTTGAACGCAATCTTCAGGCCATGTCTTTTGTCGCCGCTTATTATTGATCTCAGTGTCCATTTTTACATTTACATACGCCCACAGCTGAATATGCCAGTAAAGATGAGAACAACTGTCCGAACTTTGTAAATAGTGTAAATATTTGTAATGTTCTGTGAAATTGCCTCTACCGCAGACGATTCTATGTTCAATTTTTTAAATCTCCTATAGTAATATTTTTATAACTGCTCAATACACCGAGGTATTTGAACTGTATACATGCTATGCTCTGTCTTAGTTATAAACGCCTGAACTGCTGCAAATAAACAATGTAGCCCGTCGGACCACTTGGTACGGAAAGAACAGCGAGTAGCTTGCGACGTTTCATCGGTGGGAAAATCGTTTTAGGGTGGAAAATAATTCAACAATCAGAAGCCCTTGATGACGCTTTTTGCCTGGCTGGAAATTAAAAATGGAGCAGCTCCATCCAGGATATGACAGCAATATTCCATCTTTGGCATGATCTTTTTCTTGTAAATATACTTTCTAGAGCAGTACAAGTCGCCGGCTATGTTTCCAGCCTCGGAAATATTGTTTTCTAAAGCAATGGTGGATGCAATTAATGCAGTATGGGAATCTCTAGATAAGATGAACAGTAACCATATCTTCGCTATCCCCATAATCTTTCTACTAGGTAAGTATAAGCATCCATCAGTGTCGGGGAACTATGGATTCCACTAGGATATCTAGTTAATCCCTAGTCCAGGCGCGTTTTCGTTATTTCATTATCCATAGAACCGAATGGGGTTTATAGTGCAACGGTAAAGGCTACAAATATTTGGACAGATTGTGTATAATTAAGTAAAGTAAAAAATTTAAAAAATATATCAGGAAAATATATCTCATAAGAACAAGATTTCGGAAAGTAGACATAAAAAGCGAAATTTAAAACTTTGATAATGTGCAATGGAAATGGGATTTAACAATCCAGCAGTGAGACAATTAAAAAACTGCATGGAAAGATACAAATATTTGGAAAAATTGGTTTGATTTGGTTTGTTGTGTTTTACGGCATATCAACCTCAATGGGTTATTTAATGCTGACAACTTTTTTTCCTGGTAATAATTTGTTTTGTCAAAAATCTATTTCTGGTAATATTTTTTTCCTCAAAAATGCTGGTAATATTATTTTAAAAAATATATTTCTGGTAATATTTTTTTTCAAAAACGTATTGCTGGTGATATTTTTTTTTTAAATATATTGGTGGTAATAATTTGATTTTTTTTTTATTCAAAGATTTATTTCTGGTAATAATTTTACAAAGTATTTCTGGTATTAAAACCTTTTTTTACACTTTTATAATGCTTTTTACTTCAGTTTTGGGGTTAGCTATTTGCTCATAGCTGGGACCCTAACAGTTGCTACCACCCCGTGTTAGGGTGGACCTGGGAACACCAGCAATTAAGAGGTAGTTCGACGCTCCTCAAAACCTCCTGATCAGAGGCCTTGCAGTTGGACGTAGTTTATCGTCATACCCAGGACGGTTGGAAAGATTGAGTAAGAAAACATAAGCAAGGCAAATAGTAAGAAAGTGAGGAAAGAATATCTAAGAGCAAACTAGACATGAAACGAAACGTGATAAAAATCAGAAATACATGAGCAGTATCCATCATAAGGTATTAGGTTCTCTTCTTAAGCAGAACAAGAAAAAGAAATAAGAACTCCAAATAAACAAAGAGGAAATTCACAAAACGTCATGACATAGGGATAATGTTGATAGATTGTAAGTGAAAGAGACAAGGTGTAGGGCTTTTTAGCTTTGACGATTGAGTTGATGTCGGCTATTAAAGGATTTGACGACTAACGCAATTCAATATGATGACAGCCAAAAGGTGCAGCAGAACTGATAAGAGGATGAATGCGGGATTAAAAAGAATCCAAAACTAGAAGCCAAAAATGGGGAAAAGGCAACTCCACAGACAGTTCAACAAAAAAAAAAGATAATGTCTTGCCGAAGTGATGACATACACATTGTTACCAAGAGGTTATTTGAAGAGTGAAACTGTATTCTTATCTATGTCTGTCTTAAAAACATTTTATAACAACTGTCACTGATATAATAAGTGACTGCAGCAGCTTGGCTCAGAATTACAAATTAGACATGATTGGGGAGTAACGGTAGTTCACAGAGAATTGTTCAAAATTTGGGATTTGACCTGGCAACCAAATATGCATAAACCAGTGAGAAAAGTCATATTTTATATGACTTTGGTACGCAAACGGATCACAAAGTCCAAACCTGATGTCTATGTCTAAATGACAGCAGGTTTGAACTCAACGCCCTAACTAGCTTTATTTATGCGGTTGTCTGGTTCTTTTCGTTTCTTCCTCGGATATATACTACTTGCAATCCCTTTGCCGAGTCCTCTCTTCCATGTTTTTTTGTAAATATGAACACAACAGTTTATTTCATGTTTCACAATCTTGCAGTTCTCAGAAAAGTTCCAGTTGGTTTTTGTCTTTTGTTTTGTTTTTTTTTTTTGTTTTCTTTTCAGTTTCGAGAAACAGATATCATCATCATAATAAACCATAGTAATGCGTTTGAAACCATCACCGCGCAAATTCCTATAATAATAATAATAATAATAATAATAATAATAATAATAATAATAATGTGCAGAAAGAATACAATTGCCGCCATGATAAAGTGCTCTCTCATCTGCATTGCGGTATCTGTAAGAAGACCGTAATTTCGACAAACATCTTAAGGTGTAGATTCTGAAAAAAATACCCAGACTCCTTCGACCTTTCGGGTTTTAAAACCCATGAGGATAATTTCATATGCAAACTACTCACTTCCCCTTCCCCTGGGTGAATGAACAAAATGACGGGACTGTTTCATAGGATATATGCTAAATTGTTTAATTAATTCCTCTTAGAAAATAATCAAGTAACGCAAAATGTCATGATGACCATGATCACCATCATGTTACTCACGACACAGTTGCATTCCATTCCCTTCAAACTGGCTGCTTTTCATCCGTTTTGACGCGTTGATTGCCAGTGCAATCGTTTTTTTATCGAGAAGAGCCACGTTTGTGCAAAGGCTTGTAATTTTTTATAATTTAAAAAAAATATTTTCATACTTATGTATGCAAATTTAAACATGAAGAAGACAGACATACTTAAAAATATTGTTAAAAATTGACTTCTCTTTTTTTTTCTTAAACCACGCGCTTATCAAAGTGTTGTTAATACGAATAATAATAATAATAATAATAATAATAATAATAATAATAATACGTACAGATGCTACACCAGGCATGAATCATGAATTTTGATATTAACTGATTGGAGGTGATAACGTGTATATATATATATATATATTTGTGGGGAGGAGGGAATAAGATGGGTGACAATAAATATCGCGTTCAGTACCTCAGACTTTCTAGGCGAAATGATCTCACAATCAATAATAATCGTACTAATGGACTTAAATGCTATCCTAAAGTTATAGATGTTCTTCATTATAGCAGTATTTTTAGTAACACAAGAACTATAGCTAGCAGTAGTCATGAAAGTTTAACGGTTTTCCTATTTGAATTTTCTAATGAATAATAATACTTGAGTTTGTCGCGGGCCTGCGTACGCGTTGAGAGATAAATACGTGTGTCTCCTGAAATGCCCACAACAAACATGGCAAACTCGGAGTATGTATCCACGTAAAAAATGTAAAGAAACAAGAACCGATATATATGTACAAACAAGTGATAATGTATTAACAACAAAGCGTTACCAGTGACAATGACAGTAATGTGTGTAACAAATGAATGTGGAAACTGTTTTGGTCCAAAGTATGTGTAGTGAGTGAATGTGTGTACGTACGTGTGTGTTCATGTATTATTCATGCGTTTTCCAAAAAGGAATGCGATCTTCCGCGAGAAATTTATATGTTGTCGTATAAGCGGAAAAGTAAGAAGAGAGTAATAAAGAATTATACCAGAGTACTTATAGTGCTGGAAAGCGCCCCCTAGTAGCGGTTTCTAAAATTAGGAGGAGTTAGCACGACAATACCCCTTACAGATGGGCAGAAATGTTTTGCTGCACCTGTGTAAAATTCATGGAAGTTTTGTTCCCGTCCTTGTGAACTGAAAAGAAAAGGTGTCGGAACTGTGGTTGAGATGCGTGTTAAAACATGTCGACGAAATATACTTGTGCTGCCATCAGGGTGATGTCTAATTCTCGAGTTGAATGTAGCATGCTCTGGGAAATGCGTCGGTAGTTTTAATTGTGTTTGCCATCAAGATTTGTCTTTTTTCCAATGAACCACGCTGAATTGGTTTTGTCGTCCCGTCGTATGGTTTCCTGGTCATAGTTTTGTTTGAAAAGGAGCTTGTTTTTTGCTATACGTGGATAAAGTTGGCGCACAAAATATAACAGAACCAGCGTCGTAGGAATGTTGAGCTGATGAAGAATTTATACAGAATGCATGTTTGAGAACTTTAAGAAATTTTTCTATTATTATTGATTGCATATTGTACTTGAAAAATCTTAGTGTTGTCCAAGTGGCATCGTTGCAGAGTGAATAAAAAGAACAGTGAGTCGCATTTTGAGGTACGTGACACTTTATCTGATTAGCTCAGAAGCAACAGTGTTGATTAAAGTTGAAATGAAATCGTATTTTCGTCTTGTCGAAAAAAAAGGTTTCGTAATGTCTGGCAGTTGAGGTCGAGTCGAACGTAATGGTGCCTGAAAGAAGAAAAGGGTCAAGCAAAAAGATCAGTAGTGAAGAGGAATGTGTATTGATGCCTACTGATGGACCAATGTAGCAGTAATTGAAAGGCCATTAGCGATTTTTTCGGGTCCTACGTGTTGCAAAAAAAATCTATTTGCTGAGTCGGAGATCATCATGTGTTGCAGATGTTGTAGTGAATGAAATTCGTGATTTTGCACTTCCGTAGGGTCTAATGACAAATTTTGTAGCTCCGTAAATTGTTTTTTTCTAATAGTTTATCGTGCCCGCCGTGCGTAGTAGATTAGGAGTAGAAATTTGTCGATGTTTTTCTTCACTGGCTCTCACTTTGGAAAAGGTGTGTAAATGTATATTTGAGTCTGTATATATATAGTCTTTGGTCTTTCTTGCTATCCGGAGAAAAATAATTATCACGTAGGACGTCACCAATCTGTTGCGAGCCTTGAGAGATAAATACGTGTGTCTCCTGAAATGCCCAAAGCGAACATGGCAGACTCGGAGTATGAGCCCACCTAAAAATGTATAAAAAAAACAACAAGAACTGATATATATGTACAAACAAATGATAATGTATTAACAACAAAGGGTTACAAGTGGCAATGACAATAATGCGTGTAACAAATGAATGTGGAAATAGATTTGGTCCAAAGTATGTGTAATAAGTGAATGTGCGTATCTACTTATGTATGCATGTATTGTTCAAGCGGTTCCCAAAAAGGGAGCGCGATCTTTCCCGAGAAATTTATATGTTGTCGTATAAGCGGAAGAATAAGAAGAGAGCGATAAAAAAATTATCGCAGTGTCTTTATAGTGCCGGATAGCGTCCCCTAGTAGCGGTTTCGAAAATTAAGAGGAGTTAACCCGACAAGTTAAGGATTAAAGAAACTCCTTGCTTGCTCGAAGACTATAAGATAACCGTAGAAAGTATCCTATTATATCGTTAAATATTTGAGCCTAATAAACGTTACAAAATATTGCTACAACAACATTAAGTGGAAAAAGGGGTATTATTTACAGACGTAAGAGTGTATATATATAAAGATTAAAAAACTGAGAACCTTTTCCATTTCGCTGAAGAAGACGTTAAACGCATGTGAAAGTTATTGATTCCTCTATCTTTTCTTTTTATTTCTTTCTTTTATATTATGTATGTTTGTGATGTACTCGATATCCTTCTTTCTATATCCATTCAGGACGTAGACGATCATGGCTCTCCACTTCCCCATCTCCCTTGTAGCTCTCAATATGTTTTCTCCTTTTGCTACTTCTCCCAGACCCTATTCTGCCATCCACTTGCTTAAGCCGGCTATGTCAAACGTTGCTTTCCGTTGTCACTCTCTCCACCCTTTAAGTCTCAGATTCTCCAAGCCTTCCTTTCTCAATACGTGTCCCAGAAATTTCAGCTACCTCTTCCTGAAGTTAAGCTTCCTTCTTGTTTACATTCTCACCGAAACCTCATTGTCGCTCACATATTCAGTCCATGGTATCGATAGCATTTCTGTATAACCATACCTCCGTTGCTTCGAGTTTCTCTTCATCTTTGATGAGACCGTACAACATTCGCTGCCGTAAAGGAGAACAGATATCACATAGAAGTTCAGTATTCTTTTCTTTGTTACCAACGAAATCCTCCTGTCTCGTAATATTCTCCCTAGCTTTTGGAATGCGTCGTTGGCCATCCCAATACGTCTTCGGATCTCACCGTCTCACTTACCGTCGTCTGTCAGAACACTTCCCAGATATTTAAATCTCCGCACCTGCTTGATTTTCTTATTCGCAACCTGTAAATAGCATTTCAGGCTCATCTTTTTACTGATGACCATACACTCTGTCTTCTTGTAGTTTATGCTTAATGCATTCTGATATATATATATATATATATATATATATATATATATATATATATATATATATATATATATATATATATATATATATATATATATTGTTGTGTAGGATCCACCTAATCTGCATAGGTGACTACCAACTATATAAATAGTGGTTGGTACCGGAAGACGAGGGGAAGAGGAATCACGAGATCCAACTAGAGACTCTGATCGACTGCGACTAGTCAACACATTCTCCAGGAACGTCTTCCCAGAAATATACAGAAATACTATATGTACTTATTGTGTACACTTTCTTGTTATAATACATTCTTGTTCTAAGTACATTTTGTGTTGCATTATTATTCCATGCAATAGGCGAGATTCAACAATGAGTCAAGACTCAACAATGGCGACGAAGTAGAACGAACCATACGCCAAGTTTCAACATATATATATATATATGAGTGTTGGGGAGCACCCACCTTCACAACCACAATAGACTGATCCTATTATTATAAATAGAACAGTAGTTCTAGAGACTGGGAGTAGTGTAGCAGTGTACGAGACGCAGTCTCTGACTGTGCGCTGCTCCTGTCGAACTCTCTGCTTTGGCAGAGAGGAACCCGGACGAGGCTTTGCCGCAGGGCAAAGTGTCGTCCGGGGAGGTAGACAGTCCCTGAACCCGTTTATACGGGTTCTAATGGGCATATTTTTGGCCGAGCCTACGGGCTCGGGGAGCCCACATTAAACCGGCCTTGTGCCACATTCGACCCACGTGGGAGGGTTGTTAAATACCGTAGTGTAGCAGTGTACGCAGTCTCTGACTGTGCGCTGCTCCTGTCGAACTCTCTGCTTTGGCAGAGAGGAACCCGGACGAGGCTTTGCCGCAGGGCAAAGTGTCGTCCGGGGAGGTAGACAGTCCCTGAACCCGTTTATACGGGTTGTAAATGGGCATATTTTTGGCCGAGCCTACGGGCTCGGTAAGCCCACATTAAACCGGCCTTGTGCCACATTCGACCCACGTGGGAGGGTTGTTAAATACCGTAGTGTAGCAGTGTAGTGCAGTGCAGAGTGAGACTTCTGTAGTGAACAGTTACACTTCCGTTTCTCTACCGGAAGATACCGTTGGACTTTATTACTATTACTTATTGTTACTACTAACCTAGGTTCGTTCTACTACTAATCTCTCTGATGTAAATACCTCTCTGAATATACCAGTATTTTTCCCTACGACTGTGTTTGTTCGTTATTACCATATACTCACGTGGAAACACTCCACATCTCAATAGTTGCGACGAAGGATGTTTTATTGATCTCAACAATGAGAGAGAGAGAGAGAGAATCACCCCAATTTGTTTGCGGGTAAAATGTTTGTGGGTCAGAATTAATAAAGTGGGAGGTGTAATGGATATCGGCTCGTAATGACGAATCGAAGAGATCTGAGTTTGAATTCCAGTCGGATTCTTAACATTCACTTGGGCGCAAATACACTTGAGAAAGGTATGAATTCATCTCATCTCCAAACAACTATGGGTTTAACAAACGACAGACTAAGTCATGTAGCCTTGATTGGCAACCGGAGAATGAAACGGCAACCTTCTCCAAGAAAGTCTTCTGCTTAGTTAGCCATCAATAGAAAGAGACATGATCGGCCAAGCGTGTATCATGTATAGAACTTCGTAATTCGACGTGGTGTAATGGTTAGCAAGCTTGTCTTGCTAGAAACACTACAACTGTGTAGTGAGTTCAATACTTACTGGGTGCCCCTAGCTTTAGGCCTTGTGCCACATCTATTCTACGCTGAGAAAATCATTGGATACCTCGAGGCGATGTTATGGTTAGCAAGCTTGTCTCGCTAAAACAGTTACGACTGAGTAGTGAATTCAATCCTCACTGGGTGCCCCTTGCTTTAGGCCTTGTGCCACATCTAAGCTACGCTGAGAAAATCATTGGATACCCCGAGGCGATGTTATGGTTAACAAGCTTGTCTCGCTAAAACAGTTACGACTGAGTAGTGAATTCAATCCTCACTGGGTGCCCCTTGCTTTAGGCCTTGTGCCACATCTAAGCTACGCTGAGAAAATCATTGGATACCCCGAGGCGATGTTATGGTTAACAAGCTTGTCTCGCTAAAACAGTTACGACTGAGTAGTGAATTCAATCCTCACTGGGTGCCCCTTGCTTTAGGCCTTGTGCCACATCTAAGCTACGCTGAGAAAATCATTGGATACCTCGAGGCGATGTTATGGTTAACAAGCTTGTCTCGCTAAAACAGTTACGACTGAGTAGTGAATTCAATCCTCACTGGGTGCCCCTTGCTTTAGGCCTTGTGCCACATCTAAGCTACGCTGAGAAAATCATTGGATACCTCGAGGCGATGTTATGGTTAACAAGCTTGTCTCGCTAAAACAGTTACGACTGAGTAGTGAATTCAATCCTCACTGGGTGCCCCTTGCTTTAGGCCTTGTGCCACATCTAAGCTACGCTGAGAAAATCATTGGATACCCCGAGGCGATGTTATGGTTAACAAGCTTGTCTCGCTAAAACAGTTACGACTGAGTAGTGAATTCAGTCCTCACTGGGTGCCCCTTGCTTTAGGCCTTGTGCCACATCTAAGCTACGCTGAGAAAATCATTGGATACCCCGAGGCGATGTTATGGTTAACAAGCTTGTCTCGCTAAAACAGTTACGACTGAGTAGTGAATTCAATCCTCACTGGGTGCCCCTTGCTTTAGGCCTTGTGCCACATCTAAGCTACGCTGAGAAAATCATTGGATACCTCGAGGCGATGTTATGGTTAACAAGCTTGTCTCGCTAAAACATTTACGACTGAGTAGTGAATTCAATCCTCACTGGGTGCCCCTTGCTTTAGGCCTTGTGCCACATCTAAGCTACGCTGAGAAAATCATTGGATACCCCGAGGCGATGTTATGGTTAACAAGCTTGTCTCGCTAAAACAGTTACGACTGAGTAGTGAATTCAGTCCTCACAGGGTGCCCCTTGCTTTAGGCCTTGTGCCACATCTAAGCTACGCTGAGAAAATCATTGGATACCCCGAGGCGATGTTATGGTTAACAAGCTTGTCTCGCTAAAACAGTTACGACTGAGTAGTGAATTCAATCCTCACTGGGTGCCCCTTGCTTTAGGCCTTGTGCCACATCTAAGCTACGCTGAGAAAATCATTGGATACCTCGAGGCGATGTTATGGTTAACAAGCTTGTCTCGCTAAAACAGTTACGACTGAGTAGTGAATTCAATCCTCACTGGGTGCCCCTTGCTTTAGGCCTTGTGCCACATCTAAGCTACGCTGAGAAAATCATTGGATACCCCGAGGCGATGTTATGGTTAACAAGCTTGTCTCGCTAAAACAGTTACGACTGAGTAGTGAATTCAGTCCTCACTGGGTGCCCCTTGCTTTAGGCCTTGTGCCACATCTAAGCTACGCTGAGAAAATCATTGGATACCCCGAGGCGATGTTATGGTTAACAAGCTTGTCTCGCTAAAACAGTTACGACTGAGTAGTGAATTCAATCCTCACTGGGTGCCCCTTGCTTTAGGCCTTGTGCCACATCTAAGCTACGCTGAGAAAAACATTGGATACCCCGATCCGATGTTATGGTTAACAAGCTTGTCTCGCTAAAACAGTTACGACTGAGTAGTGAATTCAATCCTCACTGGGTGCCCCTTGCTTTAGGCCTTGTGCCACATCTAAGCTACGCTGAGAAAATCATTGGATACCCCGAGGCGATGTTATGGTTAACAAGCTTGTCTCGCTAAAACAGTTACGACTGAGTAGTGAATTCAATCCTCACTGGGTGCCCCTTGCTTTAGGCCTTGTGCCACATCTAAGCTACGCTGAGAAAATCATTGGATACCTCGAGGCGATGTTATGGTTAACAAGCTTGTCTCGCTAAAACAGTTACGACTGAGTAGTGAATTCAATCCTCACTGGCTGCCCCTTGCTTTAGGCCTTGTGCCACATCTAAGCTACGCTGAGAAAATCATTGGATACCCCGAGGCGATGTTATGGTTAACAAGCTTGTCTCGCTAAAACAGTTACGACTGAGTAGTGAATTCAGTCCTCACTGGGTGCCCCTTGCTTTAGGCCTTGTGCCACATCTAAGCTACGCTGAGAAAATCATTGGATACCTCGAGGCGATGTTATGGTTAGCAAGCTTGTCTCGCTAAAACAGTTACGACTGAGTAGTGAATTCAATCCTCACTGGGTGCCCCTTGCTTTAGGCCTTGTGCCACATCTAAGCTACGCTGAGAAAATCATTGGATACCTCGAGGCGATGTTATGGTTAACAAGCTTGTCTCGCTAAAACAGTTACGACTGAGTAGTGAATTCAATCCTCACTGGGTGCCCCTTGCTTTAGGCCTTGTGCCACATCTAAGCTACGCTGAGAAAATCATTGGATACCCCGAGGCGACGTTATGGTTAGCAAGCTTGTCTCGCTAAAACAGTTACGACTGAGTAGTGAATTCAATCCTCACTGGGTGCCCCTTGCTTTAGGCCTTGTGCCACATCTAAGCTACGCTGAGAAAATCATTGGATACCCCGAGGCGATGTTATGGTTAACAAGCTTGTCTCGCTAAAACAGTTACGACTGAGTAGTGAATTCAATCCTCACTGGGTGCCCCTTGCTTTAGGCCTTGTGCCACATCTAAGCTACGCTGAGAAAATCATTGGATACCCCGAGGCGATGTTATGGTTAACAAGCTTGTCTCGCTAAAACAGTTACGACTGAGTAGTGAATTCAATCCTCACTTGGTGCCCCTTGCTTTAGGCCTTGTGCCACATCTAAGCTACGCTGAGAAAATCATTGGATACCTCGAGGCGATGTTATGGTTAGCAAGCTTGTCTCGCTAAAACAGTTACGACTGAGTAGTGAATTCAATCCTCACTAGGTGCCCCTTGCTTTAGGCCTTGTGCCACATCTAAGCTACGCTGAGAAAATCATTGGATACCTCGAGGCGATGTTATGGTTAGCAAGCTTGTCTCGCTAAAACAGTTACGACTGAGTAGTGAATTCAATCCTCACTGGGTGCCCCTTGATTTAGGCCTTGTGCCACATCTAAGCTACGCTGAGAAAATCATTGGATACCCCGAGGCGATGTTATGGTTAACAAGCTTGTCTCGCTAAAACAGTTACGACTGAGTAGTGAATTCAATCCTCACTGGGTGCCCCTTGCTTTAGGCCTTGTGCCACATCTAAGCTGCACTTAGAAAATCATTGGGCACCTCGAGGCGTTGTAATGGTTAGCAAGCTTGTCTCGCAAGAACAATTATGACTGAAGAGTTCGATCCTCACAAGGTGCACCATACTTTCGGCTTTGTGCCACATCTAAGCTACGCTTGGAAAATCACTATCATCTATGGCACTTAACTAAAGCTTTCTTTTCCTTACCCAAACCAAGCAGACTACCGCTTTTCCTCGCAATGGAAGTGGAATGAACCGTTAATTATCAGAAATGATGACAGGGCGTAACATACATGCAATATTAACTAACGATAGAAGAAACAGAATTATAATATGAATATTAATATTTATATTATAGTATTAGTAGTGATATTTGTATGAAGGCTTGTAACGGCGGTAATAATATTTAACAAAGTAACTGTCATTATTTATTGGTTCGGTATTGTTGTTTAATAAGTAGTTGTTGCATGGGATTGTTAGAAGAACTTATTACAATAGTATATTTTTTTCGATTATTTTACTTTTATTTCCCCCGCATAAATGCTAATAATGATGATAATAATAATAGTCTAATTCTTGTATTCAGTTCATGTTTTGTCATTTCAAGTATTGCTTTACAAAAGATATGAAGAAAACAGCTTCGACAAAATAAATAAATCATTTTTCAATAAATGCCTTCTTCTCCATCGCCAAACAGCTGCTACTGCTTTCAATATAGTTGCTAAGTATAAACATGCGCAATGGAAAAAGACAAGCACTGATTGGTCGACTTTTATCAGTGAAATCGGATTTCGCTTCCTTTCGAAGGACGTTTGCAACCAGTCAGTGCAGGCGTCTTTATGTGCCGTAAACAAGTGATTTAGATTACGTCGTGCCAAAAATGTCTGAAGCTTATGAAGCTTTATTAGACTTAATTCAGCTTTATTGCTGAAAACGTTATATTTATTGTAATGGATGGTTAAAAGCGAGAGGGGAGATGGGATTTGCTTATTTTATTACTACACACCGTAGACGAAATTGGTTGCGTCGCCGATTAAATAATTACTAGAAAACTTTATGAATTTTCTTTCTGTTACCACGACGTACGTATAAAACGTCATGAAACAAAACAGTATTCTTGATATAAATCGCTCCTTTTAAACGAAAGCGCACAATTTGCATCCATCAATCGAGAGGGATGTGAAAGTTTTAGACAGTGAAACATGCGAAAACATTGTACGCGATTAAAAATTGATTAACATGTAAGAAAGTTCGTTTTGTTTATATTTCGATGGTAACTTTGTTATTTTCAATCGAGGTTCTGTTCTGAGAATAATGCTTATTAACGCCCAAAAAGTAAGAAAAGCAACGAGACTTTATTGTATATGAATACTTCTAATCTTCAGGCATATTTTCTTTACACTTTTATAGTTTATACATGTCTGAAGAACGAAATACTTTACTAAAAGTTATATCTATTGACGCCTCGAGAATTGTAATATACGCATTTTTCAACGCAGACACTGAATACACTTTGGTATAGATTTCAACTACAGACTTTCTCTTTTCGTAATTCAACGATGCAGACGTGGAAGAAAATTCTCTGGAAAGTTTGCTAAATTCTAATCTTGTCTTGAAAAATTCAAAAGTATTGCAATTATGGAAAATATTATTCTATTCTTTTCTAAGCGAGTAAGACTGACCATTGCTAAACAAATTTGTATGTACCTAGTAGCATTTATTAAATATACATTTTAATTCACTTTTAATAATTATACACACACACATACACACACACACACACACACACATATATATATATATATATATATATATATATATATATATATATATACATATATATTAATTATGAAACATTGATCATTAAATGTTGATACTTATGTCCACACTGCGTGTATATATATATATATATATATATATATATATATATATATATATATATATATACATATATATATATATATATATAGTAATGATACAATATGTAATCCGTAAGGAATGTCCAGGAGGATATACAGGCAAGGAGAGCTCTATGTCAAAGGACAGAGCAAAATTATTATTAATTAAATAATATCAAACACTTAAAATCCCATAGGTAATAAGTTTTATTTCTAAAAAACACCAGCCTTGTCAATCTTCAAGACCTAAAAACATTTTTTTGTAGGTCTTGAAGATTGAGGCCTGATGTTTTTTAGAACTCTCATGAAATAAAAATTATTACCTATGGGATTTTAAGTGTTTGATATTATTTACTTAATGGTATGTTTAATCATAAATATGGTTCAGGCCATGTGTGTTGTCACATGTGTGACAACACACATGACCTGAAGATTACGTTCAAGAATGATACAGAGTGTCACCTCTTGCTGATGAAGTCAATGTCCATTTTTATAACCACACACAGACAAACACACACATATATATATATATATATATATATATATATATATATTTGTAAGAGTTTTGAGTGCCAAAATTGCTGGTTCTTTTTCAATAGTCTACTAGTGGGAAAGCATTTTAGGCAGGCAGTTTTTTGTCATAAAGTGCTCGATATCAAAAGGTAAAGATAGAACGTTAATTAAAATTAATGTGGAAAAACATTTCACTTAACTGAGTGGTGTTGTTTCGGTCATGCCGATTTCGAAGTTTCGTGAACGCATTGCAGTAATGCTTTCACTTTTCAGTGTTGTTGTCTTCTATACTGTTACTTTTCACTTTTGTCGTATTTATGTATGGTTTGTTGTAATATGTTATATTTGTATGGATGTGTGATTTTTCACTTAATGGGTGTTGTGCTATCACTTCAGTAGTATGGGGTTTCTTGGTTTCTTCAGTGATAACACAACACCTATCAAGTGGAAAATCATACACTTATACAAAGACATCAAATTACAACAAAACCATATATAAATGAGACAAAAATGAAAATTAGCAACAAAGAATCCCTCAAGCGTGAAAGTATTATTGCAATGCGCTTACGAAACTTCGAAGTCGGCATGACTGAACCAACACCAGTCATTAAGTGATAAGATTTTTCCACATTAATTCTATATGTACGCACCCGAAAAACTTAAATTCAGTTGTTATCTTGGAAGATAAATGCGAATTTATAATCAATGACTATTACTACTAACATTACAAGACTCTCCTCTTCGCTGAATTGACGTGTTTATTCACAGAATAATTACATAAAAATTCGCCTTACTTTCAACCGTGCGCCGATGGGTTAGGGGAATATATATATATATATATATATATATATATATATATATATATATATATATATATATATATATATATATATATATTAGTAGTAGTAGTAATCTTATAAGTATAAGTAACTACACTCGTTTCGGAAAACCTTCGGTTTCTTGATTTGCAAATAATCAAATCAATATCGAAGGAAAAATGATATAAAAAAAGAAAGATCCGAGAACATGAACGCCTGTCGAAAACAATCGTTCAGCATGCAGGTCCAAAGCCCAAAGAAAAAAAAACGATACGAGTACGCAACTAACTAAATAAAGTGCTCAATACAGTAAGTAGAGCAGACCTAGTTAAACCTAGAGAGCCGGACAAACCTACCAAGACGATCCGCTTAGGTGAAACCTTGGTAGGTTTGTCTGACTCTCTAGGTTTAACTATATATATATATATATATATATATATATATATATATATATATATATATATATATATATATGGATGTTATGGATGACGCCAAACTCCTTCAGAAATATTTAAATTGTCAGCTGTTTACAACCGATTTCTCATATCAATGGTTAAAAATGGCTTCGGGCAAACAAAACTGGTAGATGTTAGCAAGGCCTATTCTTCTTCGAACATTCTGGACTTTTTGCTACACAATCACAAAGAACTGTACTAAATACCAGAAACCACATTGTGGAATTTCAGCAATAATTAAAATGGATAACACATTGTTGTGGATTCCGGGATGAAGTCCGATGTCAATAAATAACAAACACCAGGAATAGATAAGAAAAATAAATGTATTAACGTAATAATACAAACTGGTAATACGGGTTAATAGATCCAGGAATGCGGGTTAGTAGCAATAATATATATACAGTCTTGGTATTGAAGTATCGCGGTATGACTCCTTACTGAGTCTAGGTGCTGTGACGGTGACTATTGTGTTACCCTCCTCTAATACTACTCTGCGTACTGACTTCTTGACTGTCTTAACGTACTGCCGGGTATTCACTGGTAGTAGTATATGTATACCTCGGTTGAGTCCATTTGTGTGAAAAGGGGAGACCCCTTAACACACATGTAACTGGAAGAGAAAATAATGATATCATCAAGATGTTGACATTACCCACTACTTTAAACAAAAGGTTAGGAAGGAAACCTCCAACAATACCGGAAGACCGACAATAGCTAATGGACTTGAGAAACATATATTCCTAAAAAATTAATTTAAAATAAAATTTTGTAAATTTCAACCGAAAGTAATTATGATTTCTCTGTCAAAGAATGCTGAATGTTTCCTTATGAGGAAACGGTTAATATTACTTTTACCATTAATATTACAACATAGAATTTAATTCATATTCTAACCAGATAAACTTGGAATAAATGGAGGTCCAAGTAGCATAATGGTTATTGGTATGGTATGTTTAATAGGCGAACTGAGTTCAAATTCCCGCCAACTCTGTTACCCTAGAGAAGAGGCGTGAATGCATTTGTTCTCTCATGGATTAAATAACAGGATAAATTAGAATCTCTAACCTTTGCTTAGCAGCAAGTCTAGGATGAAATTTCATCTGAATAGAAAACTGCTGAAGAATTAGCAGAAAACTATTCTATTATTTTGGAGACATAGCCATTTGCAGATAACTAAGAAAATGAATCAATGGTGAGCCATGGACGCTTACGGGTTCCGCATTAAAAATTATTATATTTCCCCGAGAATCAAATGATAATAAGTCTCTTCGGTACTTGGACACACAACTCAGTATTTTTCGTCATTTACTAATGCTGTTCTCTCGAAGAATTCAATTCGTTCGAGGATTATTCTACTCTCCTTGTCAAGGTTTTCGAGACTGTTTCTAACAACAAATAGTTTAATTCCACAATTCTTCTCAGTACTCCGGCATTGTAAATGTATTTTTCAGTTTTCTTTTTAAATTCCGGCGTCTGCTGAAATATCAGCAGCGACTAAGAAATTTTTGTTTTTCTTTATTTTACTTTATTATTTGTTTTTTGTAATAATTTTCAAATTCCTAAAAAAATATATATTTTTCTATACACACCCTGTTCAGGTATATAAATGTTACAAACTGATCAGCGTTTTTATCTCGTCATATTTTGGACTCTCTTGATTTATTTACTTATAGACAATTTAAGGTCTCTCAGTCTTGTCTACATTAGCTTTAACAGAGTCCCTTTTAATATACTTGTTCTAGAATACGATCAATAGGAAATACATTTTCTCTTCATGTGTTCTTTACACAACTTGACAGTTTGCATTACTGTTAACTCTCGTACTCGTGAGAGTGCAACTAACATAATTATACATATACTCACTATGAGGGTATAGGACTTTTACTGCTATTAATATTAAGTAGAAGAATCTTCTTCGATATGCAGTTTTAATTAATGTCGTTGCAAATATAAATAATCAATAGTTTTAGCTACGACTGACTCTAAAGATTGACAGTTATTAGACGCTTAGAAGAAATACTAAGTACATAACCAGAAAATATAACCAATTATCCTTGAAGGAATACATGAATAGGTATCACTTGGTAAAGAAGGTAATATCTTGGGAACAGTACCAGTGGCTTCACTTTTGATCATACCGTCGAATTCTGTATGCATAAACCAGAATGATTCCTAGAGATTGAAAAACAAAAAGAAAATCCATATGAGAAAACTCAGCCTGATTGCAATAAACAAGAACATGTCTGACTTGGAATTTCTGGAAGTAATTCGTTTACACAATGTCATAATTTCCTCTATAAATTTATTACTGTCATTTTGAAAGCAAAAATCAATATGTCTCAATTAACTATAAAAATAATCCATCGGCAAATTATAAGGGTGTAAGGTTTTGTTCATCACTAGCCTAAGTCAGTTCTACACCAATAATCGACACCATCGTTTCCATCCAACAATTTCTTGATGAACAATCGGATAACACAATATTTCTCTGTATTGACGCTCCGATATTCTACAGCCCTGCATTATGACGAGGTAAATGAATCGACAAAATATATCTGTATGCTAAGGTGACAATCAGATTCTGTATGAAGGTAACAATCAGATAAATGTTTATTGGAATACTGGTCACAGGACAGATAAGCCTCGAAAAAGAGAGAAAATAAAAATAGAAGTCTTAGAATCATACAAACGAGGGAATGATTGAAAGCATCTACAATCCTGAGAAATATGCTCGAAAATTGATATTATTTAATCTCTTGTACGCCACTCGTTTCTACTATGTTTAACTCTTCAATAAGTGAATAATAAAAATAATAATAACAACAACAACAATAATAATAATAATAATAATAATAATAATAATAAAAGCTATCAAAATACAAGGACCTTGAAATCGATATCTCAAAAATGTGGCACATGGCAACATCAACAATCCCCGTTGTAGTTGGAGCCCTCGGATTGGTTGTAAAATATTCCAGTAGATTAATTGAAGGGATTCCTGGAAGCCCATGCCTTAAAGAAATACAAAAAATTATCTCTCACGAGTACAGCCCACACCTTACGAAAGGCTTTGTCTATGTAAAATATGTTTGTTTTTTTTGGTTTTTGGTTTTTTTCAGTGGAAAATATCATGATGCCATTTCTAAACTTAGGTCCCTGGGCAGGATCCGTAAAGAAATGAGTACTCATCAGAAATCAAAGGAAATAATAATAATAATAATAATAATAATAATAATAATAATAATAATAATAATAATAACAACAACAACAACAGCATATTTTACATAAATAAAGCCCTTTGTAAAATTGTTCTCACAAGTACAGTCCATACCTTACGAAGGGCTTTATCTATATAAAATGTGTACACACTAGAAATCAAAGGTAAGAAAAAAAATAGTTATACCGAAATGAAGAAAACATAAAAAGAACTAAAGAAGCCGATGTGTACAAACAGAAAACTCATCAGTGGCTGAGGAGCACCGGGTTGAAAGCTGAGACAGAAGGCCTAATTTTTGCTGCTCAGGACCAAAACCGCGCAACCAGATCCTATCACTGCCACATAATCAATGATGGAACTAACCCGAAATGCAGGATCTGCGAAAACATATTATGTAATTGTCGACCATATTATCTCAGGATATCCGGATGTAACAAAAAATGAGTATACAGACATACATAAAAAGGTAGCGACATATGTGCACTGGAAAAGAAGGTATGAGCAACAACCAGACACAGTTTTCCAAAATAACGATATAACTATCCCCTAAGACATGTCAATTCAAACTGACAGGGAAATAAAAGCCAACATGCCTTATATTATCATAAAAGACTAGAAATTCAGGAAGTGTATGCTTATTGATATAGCAGTACCATCTGAGAGAAACACCTCCATAAAAATTATCGAGAAATTGCCCAAATTCATGACCTGGAGATCGAGATTAACAGGATGTGCGGAATGAATACTGAGACTGTACCAATAGTTATCGGAGCTCTCGACCTCATGAGAAAAGGAATGGACAATTTTACAGTGTCACGAGTAACATCAACATACAAGTTGTCCAGAAGATCGCCCTACTAGGAACATCCATTATACAAAGACAAGTGCTATCAATTAAATGACAATTCTCTTATAGGACATAAGGACCATACTTTGGACTCAGCTCTACAAGATACAAAGCAGGATACATAACATACAATAATAATAATAATAGCAACAACGATGGCAAGATAACCCTTTTCATGGGCAATACTCTGCCCGTATCAAACAATCTGATGTAGACAAACCCCGTACCAATCAGTGGCTACGTAGTGAAGGGTTAAAAGGTGAAACCGAAGTTTTATTCTTGCAGCACAGGAACAATTCTTGCTAAGTAGTAATTACCAATCGCACATGCTCAAAAAATGTCTTAACACCAAATGCGTCTGTGATTAATATCCAGGACGAATTAACTTGTATCAGGTTCCACAGTGTTAGCACCAACTGAATATAAAACACGTTATAATAGATTTGGCCAATATCTGCACTGGGAAATACCCAACATTTAGGGAAAGGAAACTGCCAGAAACTCGTATGAACCTCACCCAGATCCAGTTAGAGGGATAGGACATGTGACAATTTTATGGGACTTTACAATACACAAACACACAACAATTAATGTTAATCGTCCAGATATCGGAATGTGCTTTCTTATGGACATGATAGTCCCTGCAGATTGTAATGTAACTTTGAAGATCTAAAAGAAACTATGAAAATAAGTTGATCTCGAAGTGTAAATCTAAGAAATGTGGCACACGAGGACATCAATAATTCCAGTTGTATTTGGAGCCCTCGGATTGATTGGAAAAGATTCCGATAAAATCACTGAAGGGATTTCTGGTAGCCCATGCCTTAAAGAAACATAACAAAATGTACTGACAAGTACTGCGCCCAAATTGCGAAGAGATTTATCTATGTAAAATGTGTATGATCTTGATTTTCTTGTTTCTTTTTTTGTTTGTCGACTAGAAAAATCAGTGGAAAAGGACATGAAACAATTTCTGACCTTAGGTCTCTGCTTGCGACCCAGAAGGAAACCTGTTTACAACAGAAATTCAAGTAAATAATAATAATAATAATAATAATAAAAATAATAAAATTGTACTAACAAACTAACAAATACAGCTCACATATTACGAAGAGATTTATCTGTGTAAAATTTGTGTGATCTTAGTTTTTTTTTTTTTGCTTTTTGTTTTTTTTTGCTTTTATCAGTTTATTTAGTTTTTTTATAGAAATGATCAGGGAAAAATGTCATGAAATCATTTCTGGCCTTCTGCCTCTGGTTAAGAACCGGAAAGAAATTTGTAGACAACAGAAATCAAAGGAAATAATAATAATAATAATAATAATAATAATAATAATAATAATAATAATAATAATAATAATAATCACTATTTTCATAATAATGAATACAAGAACACTAATAGACACATCAAGAACATTTCAGAAAATATTTCACTATCTACGCTACAAATGACGGCGCTCATGAGTAACGCAAACAGACACAGAAAAGCTCTCTAAATGTAATATGCCTGGTATTCTTCTAAGGAAATACCTTCCTTTGGCCCAGGTCCTGGGTAAAAGATTGTATCAAATGGCAACTCAAGAAAGGTAAGGATATCAACAACAATAATAACAACTAAATCAGACTTAGCTTGTATGGCTTGGGCACTTCGACATGGTATATTAGTTAGCAAGCTATATCATTTACCACTGAAAAGTGAGTTCGAACCTAACTTGGTTCCCTATACTTTAAGCCGTTTGCCACATCTAAGCTAAGCTTAGAAAATCACCTAATGGCTCCCGTCTTATCTTGGGTAATTAAAATGAGGGTACTGCAAATATCCCGTTCATACATCATAGATTTTCTCGTCCGTTGCCTGGCATAAAATAGTTGTGCATATCCCTTAAGGGCTGCCCAACTCGGAATCACTGTTCATGAACGGGCGTAGTGGAGGAAACACAGGTCGCAGGTAAAATATTACTGAAGGATTATATCTAGACAACTGGAAATAAGAACAGAATTAGCTATGGACAGATATAGCGCAGCTTTGATGTGGCATAAGGCCGAAAGTATGGAGCACCCAGTGAACATCGAACTCATTACTCGGTCGTAACTGATCTATCGAGACAAGCTTATAAACCATTACACCACGAAAAACTGCCCAACTATGGACAGATATAGCTAATAAAAAATTAAAACAAATATATGATAATTATAATGATGATATTCAACTTTCTTAGGAAACAAACTTAACGGAATGCTGAATAGAAATTTCAAAGTTGTCCTTTCTTCGTTTTTAAGACAAGTGAACGAAAGAGCATACTTAGAAAACTGCATTTTACAAAAAGGAAAAAAAATAAGTGTTTTAATGCTTCTGGCATCGCATCGACCAGATTCCAACATTGCGAATAAAATAGAAATCTTTTATTTTTTAAAATCAAAAATAGAGGGGAAAAAACAGCAATAATAGCACAAAAACGTAAAAACATCGTTGAGTGAATTTTTTTTTCTTTCAAAAAGAAAGTTTTAAACTAATAAATAAATAAATTCATAAATAGATGAATAAATAAATAAATAAAATAAATACAAGAGAAAATTTAGAGAAATTATATTTTCAATTTCTTCAATTCTCTCTCGGTCTCCTTTTTCTGTTTAAATTCTTTCTCATTTCTTCCTTGCTTTTTTCACATAGCATCAGATATTTCTAATTGTACATGCTGACGCGTTGTCAACAATTCTTCCAGTCATATTGAAAAGAACGTTGATCGATAATCACAAACCAGAAGACCGGTAGAATGAGTGTTGATTTCTTTTTTCCATAGACACTCTATAATAGTTAGACAGTCTATACCAACTGCCGTACAGTTCTTTCATCCGAGTTAAATGTCCGAAAGAATTTATTTGAAGTTTATATCAGCAGACTTAGTACATACAAAAGAGCACAAACCGGGAATGACAAGGAATTTTACTGTGCGACTACTTTGCCTGAAATGAGACAGGTCACCTTTCATTATAATCTTAAATATCCTCAAAATGTTATATATATTCTTATTATATTTTTGTCATTGTAATATTTAAACATGTATCGGATGACATATACTCTGACCTTCTTCGAGTGATCTTTAGATGTCAGTATATATTTTTACTGTTGCATTTTTATTGTTGTCTGAGCTTCTGAATCTTACTCATAACTATTATTATTGATATTAATAACCGTCTTTGAACATTTGTTCCAATTCAGTATATATATATATATATATATATATATATATATATATATATATATATATATATATATATATATATATATATATATAACATGAATCATTCATACGAATAACAAATAATGAAGCTAATTATGGCAAGAATCACTCCTGTTATTGTTATTCGTATGAATGATTTATGTTATATAAATTGATCACGTACCACATAATATATATATATATATATATATATATATATATATATATATATATATATATATATATATACATACAGATAGATAGATAGATAGATAGATAGATAGATAGATAGATAGATAGATAGATAGATAGATAGATAGATAGATAGATAGAACAAGTGTGTGTGTGGACATAGGAAGAAACACTGCATGGTAGTTGTCAGTGTCAAGCTCCAGTGCGATTTTCAAACCATATCACCATGCAGTGTAGATCCCATGTATTTTTGTTGCTTCTTTCACAATGATCTTCACTCTGTAGAAGAGCCGAGGGTCACTCGCGGTAGAGGATTACAGAGACAGAGGCACGGTTTATGCGGATATTAATCCTAGATTCAAACAGATTAAGATTCTCGTAATTTGGGAAGCACAAGTCGGTTGCACAAAGCAGCGGTTCGCAGGAAGAAGCTACTCAATTGGAACTTACATCTCACCGTAGGAATACGAAAGGAATGGAGGTGGTTTCCTGCGATGTTCGTCGGGTTGGCGGATCTTAGTCGTCAATGTTAGAACTGGTGGAACTAACACTTTCCATGTAAATCGCTACAGAGCAGCGAAAGACTTGCAACGTCTCGTCTATAAGAAAGGAGTTGTAGCTTGGAAAGTAATTCGTCACCCACAAGGACGCGGATACGCTTTTGGACTCTATCTAGAATGGAAAGCGACGACTGGTCAACTCCTGTCCATATATGACAGCGGTATTTCATTTCCGACCTGATGTTCTTCTTGTAAAGGTAGAGAATATACAGGAGGAGTTAAGAACAATAGTTCGTTCAAGTGTCTAGATCTGTAAATGCTCTATCTCCGATATTGAGCACTCCTTCCTCATATATAAAATATTAAGCAAATTGCGTGCGTGCGTGTATATTTATTTATGTAGATAATAAATATATTTATGAAGATAATAAATATATTTATGGAGATAATAAATATATTTATGTAGATAATAAATATGTTTATGTAGATATACCCATAGATAACTCGGCGGCATAAGAATGAGAAACGCATTTATTTCGCACAACAAATATGTGTTGGGGCAATCAGGGATAAACGCTATGAAAATAAATCTAATACCTTGTATTGAAAAATTTCGATATAAATTCAAATTATGATTTCAGACTTACTTTTCGGCTCTCCATTAGACAGATATAAATATATTGATTATGTGTGGCAATTTACAACATGAAACATTATCTGGATTATTGTAAATTGTACAGAAAAATACGTGAACATGTTCTAAAATAAGAAATGCACCAACAGTAATGACTTTTGTTATTAATACACTGTATAACCTCTTTGTTTATTAACAAAGAACTGTATTTTTGTATGCATGCGTTTGCACAGAAAACAAATACAGGGTGCGGCAGAAATGCCTCATACATTTAAAACTGTAATCTTTCTGGTGCTAGTAAACTTAAACAAGTGAAAATGGTGTCTTCATCTAAACATTGCCTTGCCATATTCTGTCGGTTACCATCAATTACCATCATGGCTTGGACCGGTGTATACCGTGTGTTTGCTATTGAAACGTTCTTTCAAGACTGCTGAATCTGTAATTGAAACACAAATATTTTCATGCTACTTTCGTATTACGTCGGAATTATGCTATTCCGGATAGAAAATCGATACTGCAATGGATTGAACATTTCAGGTTCATCGCTTAAAAGAAAGCCACCTTGAGAGCACGAAGAGCATGAACTTCCGGGTGATGAAAAACTTTAGAAATTGTCTCCAATAATGTACGAACGCCACCATTTGGAGGATGCCATTTTAAAATCAAATGACTAAAGGCTTTCGCCCTTTGTTTAAACAACAGTGAAATACATTATTTAATAGCAATCACCTTGGTCTTTTTTTCAAACTTTAATACGTGGGAGGTATTTCTTTCGCCCCCTGTACGATTCTACCATATATTATTCGACGTCTCCTGCTCCTATTGACGCAAATTACAAGGTATATCAGAAAGAATTAGTCATTGTTGCAAGAAATTGCATACATATCCAATACATTGTATAACGTCTCGCTCAAGAAAGTTACTGAACACCCTGCAGATATTGTTGACTTGTACGTGCAACATGCAGGTAGGCATTATGCTGTTTGAACAATGGGTTCCTTTAGTGTTGCAGGAAGTGCATCACAAACGGTTAAACAATGTTCTGGACGAACGTAGAGCTGTTCAACCGAAAGATCATCACTTTTTTATATTATTGTTCACAAAATACATAGCCATCATGGTAGAGAGCTACTGAATAAGATTATTATAAGGGCTTAATGAAGGAAGTTAGAAGTGCATATTCTGAGAATATGTAAGATAGATAGCGTTTGACACTAGAGTTGCAAAGTAGTGATTGGGGAAACATCCTCTTGAATGTCTATTCCACTAAGTAACAGTTCTGCTGTCAGAATGAAACTTCTTTATTACCAATGGAATACAAAGGGAATGAAGATGATTCGACCCTGTGTACGTCGCATAGTATCTCCCAGTTGTTAAGGTCTGGACTAGTGGAATGTAGCTCGTCTTAACATTTACCATCAACATGACAACAGATTAGCGAGAGGCTTTTGGATTCTGTTGTGGTTCGACAGTTATGACAGTCCAAATATTGCAACAAGTCATCTATTTTGCGGCTTATCTATTTCTTGTAAACATAATGCATAGCTGACTGGCTTTGTTTAGTTTGCCTTGCGGTATATCAACCACAATAGGTTATTTAATGTCGAAAAGATTTTTAGTATAGTTTCGTATGGAGAAAATATTTATTCTCAAAAATATATTGCTGGTAATAATTTTTTTTCAAAAATGTATTGCTGGTATTTTTACTATACAAATATATTTTTATACTTTCATGGTATTTTGACCCGAGTTTAGGGATTAACTTTTCGCCCATAGCTAGGACCCTAACATGTGCTCACACTGCGGGTCAGGGTGGACCTGGGAAAAACGGCAATTAAAAGTGGTTCCACGCTATCCAAAACTTCCCTATCTTGCTGTCAGTTGTAGTTTATCGTCATACACAGGACGAAGCATGGGTGGAGAAATCACTGTACATTGGTACAAGGAACCGGCCATTTTTCCAGCATTTTTAGAGAGAATATGTCATCACGGAATATTACAGAATACCATTTGCTCTCACTTAACCTTCTAGTGAAACCACTGTTGATTATGCTGCAGTATGAGCGAGAGTTTGGCTAGAGACAAGTAAGCATTTGTTGTGACCTCAAGTGAGGACGCCATGAGGACGCCGTGAGGACGCTGTGAGGTCTAGAAATGTTGCCATTACAATTTCTATTTGATAGCTGCAACTAATATCTATGCACCAGCGATGCATCCAAAACCTATGCTTTTCCCTTCTCGAAATCCTAAAAGCAGTTCCCTTACACTTCGAGGCGTGTCAAACGATAGCTGGAAACTTTGAACACTTTTCTGAATATTGACTATCCAGTAGTATGCACATATTTTACCTCAGGTGAAAATCGGATCGATCCTTAGAGTGTTACAGTTTTGTTTTCCGTCAGTGTACATAGATTGGATGGACAAAAGAAGAAAGAAAGAAAGAAAGAAAGAAAGAAAGAAAGAAAGAAAGAAATATGTATCGAAAACATTAATGTTGTTCAAAAGAAAGAAAGAAAGAAAGAAACCAGTTAGGTAACTGAAAATAAAAGAAGCAGAAAGGACAAATCACTCATGTAGTTCCGTATAGATTAGATGGCGTAAAAGAAAGAAAGAAAGAAATCAGTATCGAAAACGTTAATGTTGTTCAAAAGAAAGAAAGAAGGAAAGAAACTAGTAAGGTAATTGAAAAGAAAAGAAAAGAAAAAGAAAGAAAGAACAAGTAACTAATGTAGTTGGAAAAAAAGTACGAAAAGGGAAATGATTAACGAAAACTTTAATGTCGTTAGAAAAAAAGAAAGAAAGAAAGAAAAGAAAGAAAGAAAGAACAGTAAGGTAATTGGGAAAAAGGATAAATTACTAATGCTGTTGGAAAGAAAGAAAGACAGAAGGAAGGAAAGAAAGAAAGAAAGAAAGAAAGAAAGATGAAAGAAAGATGAAAGAAAGAAAGAAAAGTGAACTCAACAACGGAAATCTTAACGTCGTTCGAAAGAAAGAAAAATGCAGTTCGATGTTCAAATATGTGTACATTCGTCTATATTTTGAAAATATAAATCTTATATGGTAAATCTTATCACAGATATACTTTATTGCTGTGAAGTCGTTTTGTTTACGGTTAGATCACTTTTAGAATATGCCCTGTTATTGCGTGTTGCTGTCATTTTCCTTTGTCATTCGGAAATATCTTGGTTTTTCTATTTTTGTATGATTGTAACTGATAAAGCGAGAAGATGTTCGTGTTATTTTTTTTAAATCTAAAAATAGGAGAGAACGGAGAAAATGATAGCGTGCAGGGAAACGATGAATGAAAGGAAGAAAGAAAAGGTGAGAATAAATGATATGAAAAAATAATAGTAATAAAGAAGGAAAGGATGGAAGAATAAAATAACAGTCTGTCGGAAGAGAATCGAAGTTAAAAGGCCAAAAAGAAACGGCTATACAAAAGGAAGGCGATTTAAAAAACAATTTTAAAAAAACAAACAGAAATCTTCAAAGAAAATAACAGTTTTAAGAAAAAGAAAAGAAGAATGAATATCAAAAATATATAAGAATGAATATCAAAGCGGCGAAAAGATTAAAACAACTCCTGATGAAAAGATCGAAATGAGGGAATGAGAAAAGACAATAAAATAAATGAAATAATGAGTGAGAAAAATATGAAGTAAATTTCTTCGAATCTAAAATCTCTTTGCAACGTTGCCAAAGTTTGATCTCAGGCAAAATATCAGGTTTCCGAACGCTGATTTTCTAACAAGGCAATTGATTAAATGCTTTGTTTTTTTATAGCTTACCAACCCTTTGTCCATTATTTAAAGCTGAAACATATTTTGGATTGTACTAAGTAACTTACAGTGACTAGTGTTCCCAATCTGGTTCCACATCTAAATAATGCTCGGGCTCGTCACATTCATAAATTCGGTTTTGGAACGAGAAACGTTGTTTTCATCGAGACAGGCAAGCTTAGCCAATTTGGAGGACTAAGATAACATAATTTTCTTCCTCGGTCTTTTGGAGCTGTGCTATAGTAGGCTAAACTTAAATATGATAAAGAAAATGTTAAGAATAATAGATATTGGAAAAAAATGTAATTTTGAAAGAAAATAGAGAAAGAAAATCAGAAAAGATACTAAAAAACAAAGAACCAGAAAGAAGGATTTTTTTAATATGTAAAAAATCTATATATAAAGATCGAACAAAAAACTGAGGGAAGAAATGAAAACCGAGGATAAAACGCCGAAAGAAGAAATAAGGAATAGATAATAAAAGGAAGAGAAATGAGTAGGGACAAAAGCAATGAAGGAAGAAAAAAGAAGGAAGGTAGGGAGGAAAGAAAAAATGTGGAAGGAAAATGGAAGGAAAAGGCAGAAAAAGATGGAAATGCAGAAAAGAGAAGAAACATAAATAAGAACTGTTATATAAATGCACGGAAAGAATTGAAAGAAAAACGAGCAGAGAGAAAAGAAATAAAATATGAAGGAAAATTGAAAAATGAGAAAGGAAGAAAGATTCATCACAGAAAAAAACATGAATGAAAATGAATGAAAAATTTTAGAAAATGGGCGAAAGAAAGAAACATTGTCTGGTAAAGGGATTGAAGCCGGATTTTAATTAAAATAGATTGTCAAAGAGAAAGAAAGTCACTTACAAAGAAATAAAAGAAGATCAATAGTATGAAAAAATGACAAAACAGGGAATTAAAAATTAAGCGAAATAAGGAACGTGAATTAAAGAAAGAAAGAAAGAAAGAAAGAAAGAAAGAAAGAAAGAAAAAGAGAAGGAAGAAAGCAAAAAGAGAGGGAAGAAATAAAAAAGGAAGAACGTAAAAGAAGAAATGAAAAATTAATCGAAAGAAAGAAAGAAAGAAAGAAAGAAAGAAAGAAAGAAAGAAAAAGAGAAGGAAGAAAGCAAAAAGAGAAGGAAGAAATCAAAAAGGAAGAACGTAAAAGAAGAAATGAAAAATTAATCGAAAGAAAGAAAGAAAGAAAAAGAGAAGGAAGAAATCAAAAAGGAAGAACGTAAAAGAAGAAATGACAAATTAATCGAAAGAAAGAAAGAAAGAAAGAATGAAAGAAAGAAAAAGAGAAGGAAGAAAGCAAAAAGAGAAGGAAGAAATCAAAAAGGAAGAACGTAAAAGAAGAAATGAAAAATTAATCGAAAGAAAGAAAGAAAGAAAGAAAGAAAGAAAGAAAAAGAGAAGGAAGAAAGCAAAAAGAGAAGGAAGAAATCAAAAAGGAAGAACGTAAAAGAAGAAATGAAAAATTAATCGAAAGAAAGAAAGAAAGAAAAAGAGAAGGAAGAAAGCAAAAAGGAAGAACGTAAAAGAAGAAATGAAAAATTAATCGAAAGAAAGAAAGAAAGAAAAAGAGAAGGAAGAAAGCAAAAAGGAAGAACGTAAAAGAAGAAATGAAAAATTAATCGAAAGACAGAAAGAAAGAAAAAGAGAAGGAAGAAATCAAAAAGGAAGAACGTAAAAGAAGAAATGAAAAATTAATCGAAAGAAAGAAAGAAAGAAAGAAAGAATGAAAGAAAGAAAAAGAGAAGGAAGAAAGCAAAAAGGAAGAACGTAAAAGAAGAAATGAAAAATTAATCGATAGAAAGAAAGACAGATAAATTGAGAAATAATGTGCCGAGAAAATGAGTGAATATTGTTAATGTTAATTGATTACATTAAACAAATCAATATAGAATGAAAAAAAAAGAAATAGATTATGGATGGACTTTAAAAAAATAATTAAACGGAAAGAAGCATAAAATATTAAGGAAATATAAAGGAAGAAAGAAGGACCAAGAAGATTAATTTTTAAAAATATACGAAAAACAACAATAAAGAAAATTGAAGAAAAGAAAGAAAAAAGAGAAATCGTGAAAGAAAGACGGTAGCATTGGTTGCTAAGAAATATGATCCGGGGCAACAAAAACAGGAAGATGTGTTTTTAAGAGGTTGAAAGCGAAAATGATTTTCTGTCTGAATTCCTTAGGGATTGTCATCATTATCCTCTGACTCATTGAAAATGTCGTTCTCATCTTGTTTGTAATATTCAAAACATTTTGGTCGTTATAACCTCCGGCCTTCTGCAGGTGCCTGTCGAATTTCATGAATAGAGAAAGAATGGCGTTTTATAAAAAGAGAGAAGACGTTGAGCCTTGAAAACGTCAAACGCAACGCAACAAAAAAAAGAGAGAGAGAAGGTGGAAAAAGATGTAAATTGTAAAAAGTATGTGTAGGCGGGAAAGTTTTTTTTTTTTTAAATGGGGGGCGTTGAGAAGGGAAGAGGAAATCAGGAATATTTTTTTCAAAGCAAAATTGCTGATGATTCCTTGAGGATGAGAAAAATTGTTTTCTTGTCACTGCAACTAATCTAAGGATATTGATTGTTTATATTCCTTCTTTTGATTTCTTTACAGCAAGAGTTGAAAAGAAAATATGGCTCTTAAGTCACGTGACAACACTTTCTTTCCCCCCGGCAACTTTAATCCGCATTTGTTTATCATCAGGGCAGCGTGATCCTTCGAAATCGATCGAAATAAAAATCCGATCTACAGCATTACCTTCAATCTGATAAACTGCTCGCTTGTTTGATTGATACGAATTAAGTGAAGAAGATATTTGCAGAATTTGGGTATTTTACAAGCATATGTAGATACTGCCAGCTAAAAGACAGGGCATGTTTTTCACCAATATCCTTGAATCAGACGTATAATTTTTCCAAATAATGGGCCCTGAGCCTAAAAACGGACAAGCATCGCTGTTAAAATATGACATGATAATAGAAACCTGATTTTGACATTCGAATGTAAGCCTGTATCTGACATGAAAGTAAACATCTTACTATTTTTATCCACATAGATAGATAGATAGATAGATAGATAGATAGATAGATAGATAGATAGATAGATAGATTATTCTATATCTGAAGGAAAGTTAGAAATACTTGTTACATTTTGAAAGACAAGGGCACAGATTACCCTTCCTGAAATAAAAGGGTAATAAGACTAAAATTAATAAATGACAGAACAACGCATGGATAGTAAAAAGAAAATGAACGAGATGGCATCTATCAACTTGCTCATAGATTCCTAACTAAAGTGAGTGTACATTTTAACGTGATAATACTATAATAGTATGGTATAATAATAATAATATAATGATAATAAAAGCAGAAAAAAAATTTGACAGCAGTTTTATGTATAAATTTAAATCTTTTGTGATTTACGCCTAACTGGAAATAGTAACGCCTGTGTATCTTAACTTGCTGGGAATGTATCGAACTGAGCACTATATCAGCTACTATTTTGTTTTTGATATCCAATATTATACTAAAAAAATATCGCTACCTTGAACACTTGATGAATGCTATCGGGTAAATGGGTCGATATCTTGTCACGTGAATATGAGCAGCACTAATTGGTTTTAGTAAAGCACAAATTCACAGAGTTGCAGAGCAATTATCGAGTTTATAACAGTGTAACAAGCCCGCAGTAACCATTTTCAAGTTACATGATTTTGATATGTATGGAATGAAACATTTAAATATATACGACTTTTTCTAGAACGTTTAACTGCATGAATATATCACAGATAAAAAAAAACCTTTGCCTCTTTAAAATGTGTCCTAACGATCAGTTTATCCTACCACAACATTTGTATTCTACATTATCTAACTTTAGGGGAAAAACGAAAACGGAAAGAGGGATAACATTTATTGTTGTTTTTTTAAATGTAAGATAACAAAATGATAAAATAAGAAATTTGACTAGAAAATCCTAAAACAACATATTTGAATCCCTTAAATAAAAACATTCTGATGTCTTATAACATAGCGGGAAAAATATCGGGGCAATGCCTTAATAATGTAAGATACAAGTGTGGTGATAGTATACAGACTAAAGCAGAAACTGGTCGGTAAAATATATTTACAATGCCTTAATAATGTAGGATACAAATGTGGTAGTAGGATACACGGTAAAGCAAAAACTGGTCGGTAAAATATATTTACAATGCCTTAATAATGTAGGATACAAATGTGGTGCTAGGATATGCACTAAAGCATAAACTGGTCGGTAAAATATATGTACAACGCCTTAATTATGTAGGATGCAAGTGTGGTGATAGTATACACACTAAAGCAGAAACTGGTCGGTAAAATATAATTACAACGCCTTAATAATGTTGGATACAATTATGAGTGTAGGATAAATACTAAATCAGAAAATGGTCCGTAAAATATATTTACAATGCCTTAATTATGTAGGATACAAATGTGTTGGTAGGATACACACTAAAGCAGAAACTGGTCGCTAAAATATATTTACAATGCCTTAATAATGTAGGTTAAAAATGTGTTGGTGGGATACACACTAAAGCAGAAAATAGTCGGTAAAATATATTTACAATGCCTTAATAAAGTAGGATACAAATATGATGGTATGAGAACACTAAAGCAGAGACTGGTCGGTAAAATATATTTACAATGCATTAATAACGTAGGATACAAATGTGGTGGTAGGATACACACTAAAGAAGAAACTGGTCGGTAAAATATATTTACAATGCCTTAATAATGTAGGATACAATTGTGAGTGTAGGATAAGCACTAAATCAGAAACTGGTCGGTATGATATAATTACAATGCCTTAATAATGTAGGATACAAATGTGGTATTAGCATAGATTGTAAAGCAGAAACTGGTGTGTAAAATATATTTACAACGCCTTAATAATGTAATATACAAATGTGGTGGTTGGATACACATTAAGCAAAACTAGTCGGTAAAATATATTTACAATGCCTTAATAATGTAGGATACAATTATGAGTGTAGGATAAACACCAAATCAGAAATTGGTGGGTAAAATATATTTACAATGCCTAAATAATGTAGGATAAAAATGTGGTGGTAGGATACACACTAAAGCAGAAACTGGTCGCTAAAATATATTTACAATGCCTTAATAATGTAGGATACAAATGTGGTGGTAGGATACACGGTAAAGCAAAAACTGGTCGGTAAAATATATTTACAATGTCTTAATAATGTAGGATGCAAATGTGGTAAAATATATTTACAATGCCTTAATAATGTAGGATACGATTATGAGTGTAGGATAAAAACTAAAGCAGAAACTGGTCCATAAAACATATTTACAATGCCTTAATAATGTACGATACAAATATCGTAGTAGGATACACACTAATGCAGAAACCTGTGGGTAAAATATATTTACAACGCCTTAATAATGTTGGATACAAATGTGTTGGTAGGATACACACTAAAGGAGAAACAAGTCGCTAAAATATATTTACATTGTCTTAATAATGTAGGATATGTCGTGGTAGGTTACACACTAAAGCAGAAACTGGTTGGTAAAATATATTTCCAATGCCTTAATAATGTAGGATACCAATGTGTTTCTAGGATACACACTAAAGCACAAACTGGTCGGTAAAATATATTTACAATGCCTTAATAATGTAGGATACAAATGTGGGGCTAGGATTCCCACTAAAGCAGAGACTGATCGGTAAAATATATTTACAATGCCTTACTAATGTAGAATACAAATGTGGTGGTAGGATAAACACTAAAGCAGAAACTGGTCGATAAAATATATTTACAATACCTTAATTATGTAGGATACAAATGTGGTGTTAGGATAGACTATAAAGCAGAAACTGGTAGGTAAAATATATTTACAACGCCTTAATAATGTAATATACAAATGTGGTGGTTGGATACACATTAAACAGAAACTAGTCGGTAAAATATATATACAATGCCTTAATAATGTAGGATACAATTATGAGTGTAGGATAAACACTAAATCAGAAACTGGTCGGTAAATTATATTAGCAATGCCTTAATAACGTAGGATACAAATGTGTTGGTGGGACACACACTAAAGCATAAACTGATCAGTAGGAAACTCGCTAATGTGGCACCAGAAAGGTATGATATTAATTCAATAATGGAAAACTAACTTTCAGTTTAATCTACCATGTAAGCATTTATTTGCCAAAACGTACAATCACATATAGCACACATCAACACATGCTCAATAGCTACAGACATATGTTGCCATGAGTGGGTATTCCTGATCTTCTATGTTTTTTGCGGCAAAGCATCTTCCAAATGAATGGTATGACTTGTGTTTCCCAGCAAAATGTTGTCCAAGCTATAACCATACTTGGATGGTTGTATCATCGCTTTTCCAGGACAATGTAACATATGCACCCTTATGTCAACGTTATTCGAGAGAATATCAGAATGATGGGGTCACACGACTTACTTTGAATCATATAAATCCAACTCCACATTTTTCATCGATGGACACGGATTATCCTGGATACACTGACTAGCCTGCTGCTGCGCAAATACGTATACATCAGATGTCGTGATTCGTTCTTTCCTTTACATTGATTAAAGCGCTCTGTCTTGTGCAATGGGTTCCTACTTGGTGGAAATAACACGCTCACATCTCGCTTGGGTTACCACTGACCGCCCAATAGTTTTTCGTTCCCTGGGAATATTTCTTTCTTTACACCACAACCAATCACACAAGCCCTACAATTTCTGAAAAAGCTTTGACGTAGTTTCTAGTTATGACCATCTGACTTTTATCAAAGCCAAACAAATCTTTCTGCAAGCCCATAACTATAGCATTCAATACATCAAACCGAACATACAAGGCTGCCTTATAGACTCCTAACCTTGACATGCTTATTTGCTATGAGACAGGATCTCTCATTTTGACTCCGTGTCGCTGTTTATAATTATGTATTATAATGGCTCAGTAATATCTATAAAATCAACCGTATATAATGATAGCGATCAAATTACAAGGACTGTAACTGTTCCCGTTCGATCAGTGTCGTTTAACCGTGCCTATGACTAGTCAGTACGTAAATGAGGGACACCTTGAAAACACCTGGTCCTGTAAATGATATGATTTGAGCATTAAAATCTCGCAAGTGTCTTGCCATAAGTTTATTCGAATCCTATGCATTGCAAACATTATTTAAACTGGTTCTTCTCAATGGATCAAGGATATCTGACGATGAGAGTGTGTGTTAAACAATTAATGGATGTTTTTAATTCGACATTGCCTCATTACTTTAAATGTTACTAGCAGCATGTCCCGGCGTTCAAAAATCGTACGACTCATACAGAAATCGCTATCACTTAACTTAAAATATTTTCGCCCTTCCTTGCATTTAAAGGAGTGCCCTTTGCCGTGCTGATGTTGCTACATGCCTTACTTCTTGCCTATCTCACACTGCGAATGTTTTCTAAGCTCTATACTAAACATTAAATCTGTTACGAAAAAGAACTAAACAAAATGAACACAAAACGATCAGCTTTAAAAAAAGGACTCGTAACTGGAAAAACCGAATGATAAAAGAATGGTAACAACAAATGCTTTTTCACACCCAACCTAGTTCTGCGTAATCAGAATCAACGTTGAGTTTAAGCAAGTGAATGAGCCAATTGGAGTAAAGTGTCATGCAGATTTAAATTTTTTCCACTTGTGACGAATGCAGCTATCGATTTTTTGTTTTGCATGCTAGCATGCTAGTTAACATTCGTGTCACTCAGCTGTTGGCTTTCACGCTGGCCAATAGAATCTTCCTGCTTATTCGTGGCAGCCAGCTATAGGCTCTCACTCTGGCCAGTAGAAAATGGCCGCACACTAAATGTAAACTGCCGTAGAAGCATGAAAAAATCGATTATTTCAACTATCGATGGGAGTTGGGAAATGTAATGTCGGTCTTGGCCTTTATATTGACTTGGAGCATGTGCATGTAAATTTTGGTGCAAATCCGTCGAAAATTGCGGCGGTGCATTCGTTACACACACACACACACACACACACACACACACACACACACACACACACACACACACATCCTGCCTTTTATACATAGAGATATTTAATAGGTACACGTGTTTGAGTAGCTATCCATATTACTGTATTTACATAATCTCCTCTCTAGGATGTCACACGACATCTTTTTATGTTGATTGTCCATATGAATGCTTATGCATATAGGCTAAGAACAAAAATTGCCTGCTCCCTCTCTAGCGTCGATATTACACCGACAACAACTCACTTAATGCAATGGGAGCGTGCTACGACAGAGGTGGCACCAGTCTTCTTCAGTAGGACTTTTCGCGCTCTACGACGGTTGACATTAATTACCAAAATCCTGTGATCTCTTATTAATAAGTGTACCCAGAAAATATAATGTTTATAGTAATATATATATGGGAAACAAAGTATGAAGAAGTGGAAAATGTTTTCTTGTGACGCGGTTCGTCGTTTAGGAGTTCCTCGGACTAAATCTATCATGTGGCTGCGATTACACAGGCGAACAAAAGACGGATGCTGGGAATTCAATTTTTTTAACCTAAACGATTTCGTTTAGATTTTGGTTCTTTTTCTTTCCATCACTTTTGTTATTAGATATCCCACACTGTGATAATTGAAGTTCGACCAGGAATGGAGAAAGGTTGTAAGAGTCAGTGCGCTAATTTATTGTAGATGACTTTGTGATCAAGGCGCTCTCTAGACATTTATGTTGTAATGAATCGCTTTCTCCTTTCATCCAAGTAGCATTTCTTATGTCGAAATTGTGGGCGCTGTCGTTACTGCATATATATATATATATATATATATATATATATATATATATATATATATATATATATATATATATATATATATATAGTAACGTATATACATATGTAATGTATATATATAATATATATATATATATTTATGTGTATATATATATATAAATATATGTGTTTGTGCGTGTGTGTCGTGTGAGTGTGTGTGCGTGTGTGTCACTTTGCGTGTGTGTCGTGTGTGTGTGTGTGTGTGTGTGTGTGTGTGTGTGTGTGTGTGTGTGTGTGTACGCGCATGCGATCGTGCGAGCGTGCGAGCGTGCGTGAGGGTGATTATTGAGTTAATCATTTTATTTTATTTTTTATTTTCTGATCATGTATGTTGACTTTGGAAAGGTCTATATCGTTTAGGAATGGAAATATATGGGTCGCAGATTTGCATTTTGGCAAGATTCTATAGCGGCACTAGAAGAACCTGCTGTGTAAATAATTTACTTCCGCTTTTAATAAATGTAGTATTCTTAAGATTTAATGTGTGTGTGTGTGTGTGTGTGTGTGTGTGTGTGTGTGTGTGTGCGTGTGTGTGTGTGGTTAAATAATTTTGATATATCATGTCTATTTAGTTTAGTTTTAATCCTTTAAATTTTCGGTGGATGTAGAATATTAAACAAGAAAATTTCACAAATTTTCTTTGAAATAATTTTTAATTCGCGGAATTGAAAGGATTAATTCTAAATTATTTAATCAAACAAGCTTGAATAAAAATGTGCTGCCTGAATATACATATATATATATATGTGTGTGTGTGTGTGTGTCCGTCTGTCTGTGTGTGTGTGCGAGCGCGCGTGTGTGAGTGTTTTTTGATGCATGTATATGCACATGATACGCAGTCGATGGTATGTCTTATTCAGTGTTTTGTGGCTAATCTTTGCAGAGACAGTTTCATTAACTAACAATATATTATTTTCTATTCTATTAAGTTCTCATAGAAAAGTTTGGTGCATTTATACGATTATACTAATTGAACTTAACCAAACAGCAAAGCGAACAAAGCATCTATTTTCATGATCAGAATCATTCTAACCTCGGATTGTACTTTTGCTTGTTCATGTGTGTTGTCTTGCTGTAATATTTAAGTTTGTTTTATTCAATTTTTCCAGATTTATGATTTTGGAACTTCTGAAGGGGTCCATACTTGAGAGGAAATATCGTTCATTTCTCTACAATCCCCCTATTATATTTCTCGTTTACATCAAAGCATCAGCTTGACTTTATCATTTTTAATATCAGCGATTGTCAAACGGAAGCATGCATTGCAATTAATCTTCTTTTTGCTTTTATTCAAGTACAGATCGTGAACGTGCTGGTATATATTCTTAGTCATTGAAATATTTACAATTATTCGCCTATTTTCTTGAGCCTTTTGTTATAGGAAAGTAATGGGAAAAAATGAGGGAATGGTTTTGGCAAATGTTCTTCAATAAAATAAATTGCAGCAGCAGCCGCCCTGAAAAGAGCAGAATGTATAAAACGGCTGCCGGTAGCAAACAAGAATGCACAAACCGCGAAATGATATGACAACTCGATAGGAAATTTTCACAGAACAAGGTAAAATTATACAGACAATGATGAGTAAATCTAGTGAGGTTTTTATTATTATTTGTTTTTTTTTTTTCGAAAACAAAGCAGAATATATATCCTTCTTCTTCTTCTTCTTCTTCTTCTTCTTCTTCTTCTTCTTCTTCTTCTTCTTCTTCTTCTTCTTCTTCTTCTTCTTCTTCTATCTGCCGTGTTCCTTCAGGGTGTGGGCGATTATGGCTCTCATATAGCAAATGATCTGATGAGCTATTCTCTAGTTCCGCCAGTCCCGCGAAAGCTAAGACACACCGCGCTATGTACATTCCCTTCATATTCCTTTAGTAAGATGGAAATTCCACTCATTATGATTCTTCCCAAGAACTGCTACTTTGTGGGGCTGACTCCTAAGAAAATGTTTTCCCATTCACTACAATCCTAACCTCTTTAAGCATATCGTTAACCGTTATCGGCCCTACATAACTTCATAAACTATAGCTCTTCCATTTGCAATCAAATAACAACCGCATTCGGTAACACTCTACCTTGAGTGGATCTTGGAACTTATATAAAGAGGTCGTATAACATATGATTTTTTTGTTTTTTTTACCATCTCCGCGTTCCTTTTACTTCGATATATGCTGTGAGTGTCAAATTATCCAAGCTCTCCTTTTGTTTCCAAGATATTTCGGTAGTCAGTTCCTGATTATGATTATAAGTTTTTGCTCTCCCTTCCGTCAAAACTACTTAAAATATACATTTGACTCCCTATAGCACATAGATAGATAGATAGATAGATAGATAGATAGATAGATAGATAGATAGATAGATAGATCTAATGTCGTCCTGCGCGTGCCGATAAACTACATCCGGCAGCAAGGTTTCTGATTTGGAGGGTTTTGAGGAGCGTTGAACCACATGTTGACTGCAGTTATTTCCAGGTCCATCTTGACCGTGGGTGGCAGCATCTGTTAAGGTCCAAGCTATGGGAAAATATTGATCCTCTAAACAAAACTCAATAGTAAATTTTTATAATAAAATGAGCAACAATACCTATTTTATAGCAAGATGACAATCAAAGCAACACTAATACATTTTTATAGTAAAAAAACCAACAACAGATTTTATGAACTACAAACTATATATCTAAAAAATATACTTAAAATATATATAGTTGTAAGAATAAAATTACGGCAAAATATTGAGATTTAGTCACTAAATAATCAATACAGGTTGATATGATCAACCAAGCAAATATATATAATAAATTTAGGTATACTTTTATAGAGACATGGAGGTGTGGAACTATATGCTACAGATTTAACTAGACGACCCCGATAAAGTATATTTATAAGCAGTTTATTTATATGAACTTCTACTGTAGCGTCGTGATTGCAAAAATATTCTTGAAGATCATATTGACAAGTATTCCAAGTTCAATACTTGTGTTCTTGTGCCAGACTAAGCTCCTCTTAATAAATAACAGAACTACACGGCTGTGAATCAGGCGTTAGCAAGCAGTTCCTTCCGACTAATTATATTGCAGTGCGTTAGATTCAAACTGGGTGCTCCAGACTCTTAGACCTGTGCCTTAAAATTATGAAGAAAGAGCTTCTAATGTATTAAGTTTTCATACCTTTTGTCCTAACAGACATAAACAAGACGGCTGGAACAGAAAGACTTCACCCTTTATACACACACACACACAAAACATATATATATATATATATATATATATATATATATATATATATATATATATATATATATAAGATGATCACGTAAGATGATTGCATCTAGCATAAAACAGACTGTCGCCTCTAAATGTTGACTTCTATGCTCACTTTTATATTTACACACGCTCTATCTCTGATATTGAGCACTTTATCCCATAAATATAGCACACTTTAAGACTATATTTCTTCATATATATATATAGAGAGAGAGAGACAGACAGACAGACAGACAGAGACAGACAGAGACAGAGACAGAGACCAAAAATTGAGAAAGGTGGATAGAAATTAGAGAAATATAATAGATATAGAAATTAAGAAGTTCTGATGATCACGTAAGATATGAAATTGCTAGACCTGATTCAATGTTTCTCCATCCACACTGTTTATAACTACGTACTCTCTCTCTCTCTTTCTCTCTCTCCCTCTCTACCGATATGGTTATCGAACACTGTTCCCTTATCAATATAATATATATATGTATATATATATATATATATATATATGTATATGTATGTATGTATATATGTATGTATGTATGTCTATATATATATATATATATATATTTGTGTGTGTGTGTAGATAGATAGATAGATAGATAGATAGATAGATAAACCTTCGTCTCGCCCTAGCTACGGCTTATATAAAAGGGCAGAGAGCGCACTTTATCCTTAGTTAACGACCAGTCTAGAAATTTAAAAAGGGGAAGGTAATTTGCAGACCTTATGGTAAAATATATGCACCAGTTCTGTATATTAATTTTTCCGAAAAGTGTCCGAATTCTTGTTGTTGGCTTCTAAGAACTGAGCTTCTGGACGTTCACACTGGCTGCAAATAGTAATGGTTTGCAGTGCACCAACTTTTCTTCCTTCTCCTCTTTAGTGCCATACCCCAACGTAGAATAGGACCGCAGTCTCACTACACAAGTTTCTGTTACAGTGGTTTCTGTAAAAACGATTTCACTATGATGTGCTCATTCGGTAACACCGTGCGTATGTATGTGTGCGTATGTATGTATGTGTGCGTATGTGTATATATATATATATATATATATATATGTGTGTGTGTGTGTGTGTGTGTGTGTGTGCTTGTGCCTGTGTGTGTCTTGTGCGTTAAAACGATCGATGGTGGAACAGGTTTATTTAAAGTATTAAATATTAATGAAGTTATGTGCCACTAAATTTCAGTTTTTCTATATCGTGTTGAGGAATATATTTGGATAAAATATTTTTAAATAAATGTGTGGAAATTCGTTCGAATAATCAATAAAGAGCAGAATTTAACAGCAGAATTTAAGATTAGTTTTAGTGAACTGATTTTCAGTGTAGACATATTAGCAGGTTGGCGTAACATAATCTTCTGACGCCATTTTACTTGTCTACCAGACTAAATGTTCTTCAGTATGTAATATCAGTTTTTCTATATGACCATGAATGCTGAACAGATGAAGAAGACATTTGATGTCTTTATAGAAATGTGGATCTACAGAAGGATGCTCAGAATACCATGGACTACACTTGGATCAACGACGAAATGAAAACAAAAAATGACAATTAATCTCAGTTGATAAAACATTATAAACTGATGTTCAAAGTCTTATGATGTGTGTTTCAATATTTTAATACATTTCAATATAAATTGCAATTTATTCAGATACAGGGTGACCCGAAAAAACGGGAATTTTTGAAGTGCGTATTGCCAGACATGAGCAAGTGGCAACACTGCGAGACAGTGACCTTGAGCAAGTAAACATTTCGCCATTTTAGTAACGAGAATGAAATTCACAGTATCCCAGCTGAGATGTTGCAGCAGTCAATGAGGAATCTCAGCAGCAGATTTCAAGAATGCATTTGTACAGGAGGATGCCATCTACAAGACGTAATTTTAAAAAAATGAAAATTCAGTCATTGTTTCTTAAATGGCATGTTTTAAGGTTTCAATTACTATGAATTAAATATTTTTCTTCCATCACTCTTGGTTTTATTGAATTGTTAAAAGTTCCCGTTTTTGGGGGGTCATCCTATATTTGTATCAATTATAACCACGGCCACACTGACTGGTTTCTATCATTTCTTTTACTGTTTCTAGTTAAACGCTCTATCCTAATAATCTGCTCTAGCTTTTTGAATGCATAGATAATTAAAACAATATTATTCTTATGACAGTTCAACATATATTGCTGCAAATAAACGTAGAAATTTCACATAAATACTAAGAATTATTTGCAAACGTTTAAGCTGCTGGCTCAGTTCTCTATTTTTAACCAATACTAAAAGTGGTATTATTTTATAAAGTATTATTTTATATCCATAGATTTAATATATTTTACGATAATATTAATCCATCGAATGCATATATGTAAATAAGATGGTAAAAGTTCACGGCCCAATCCACTTTCCAGAATATGACTAAGCGACATTTCTGTTTTTAAATGAAGGGGTTTATTTTCGATTCGCAACTTTTCAGTACACTCTCGTAAGTTCCATATTAATAAATATACAATATATCTAATACAAATCTAATATAATAATAAAACTCTGATATAAAACAATAATAAAAATAATATAATGCAATAATACAAATCTAATATAACTAATACAGATTACAATAATAGTATTACATGTCACTAATAATGCAACTACTAGCATTGTAAATATGTATACTAGTTTTATGGGCTTGTATTATGTTTTTTCTATAAACTTTTTACGGATATTGAATGGAAATACTGTATTAGAAAAACAGGTAGTTGTGCATATCTAATGTAATGTAACTTATATTCTGCACATTTGCGAGCATATGTTTCATCTCATTCATACCTGTGGGCATGTATGTAATATTAATCATATATATATATATATATATGTATTGGGTTATATATATATATATATATGTGTGTGTGTGTACGTATTTGTGCGAGTATTCGCTTTGCATTAATTGGGAAAATATTAAATGATTCAAATTTTCTCCCTGATTACAATCCATTTCACACTACATAAAAAGTATCGTTCCTTCTTTCCTTCCCATTTGCTGAAACGAGAATCATGTTTTGAAATATCGTCATTTGCAAATTATTCGTTACATCCAATTCTAGAATACCAATAAAATACAACGTGCATTCGAAATATTAGATTAAAATGGTTGAATAGCGCATGAAACCTTTACAATGTTCAAGCAATGTTGCGTAAAATTAATTACTTACGCATTTTTGTCCGTTCTTTTGCACATTGTATGGATTCCACAATTTGTTTTTTAATACCTATTTTTTTACAGATTGGTATTCTTTTCTTCTTCCCTTTGGACATAACTCTGACATTATTCAATAATTCACTCCATTCATTTAACCCTGTTTTATAGACATTATATTATCGTTTTGAAATTAATCCATCCATTTCTATCGACTTCTTTCAGCAAAGTTTGACAAAAGGTTACACGAAGTCATAGTTATTTGGCCGTTCATGTAGCACCAGTATGCCAAAAGGTAAGAAACTAAGTAAAATGAATGTAATTCATTCTTGCCCTTCTCAGTGGCTTAACATTTGAATGTTTATTGGGAAACCTACTCTATTGTAAATCAGAACATAGATTAATACGGCAATCAAAATAGAAAGGGTTCGCACTGAGCTTGCCCAGTAGAGCCAAGCGGATATTTGATGGCTTTCATCTCTTTGAATAACTTTCAGTTCAATTATGGAAATTTATAAATGTTATTCGTACTTAAGAGGAAGATTAAAATAAAACTTTCAGATTTATAATTTTAAAATCGGGCTTACGGTCTGGAGATAACAGTCTACAATGAAGCGCCAAAATTCTCCAGAAGAAATTAGATTTAGTATTTAACTAGTTTAGACTAATTCTGGTAGATGCTCAGTGCCAATAATGGAATCAACACACATCAAATAATAGAAACAGAGGTCTAGATCATTATTTTCTGGTAAATACAAGCGGCGTTGTCTCCAAAATTGATATTTGCTGCCATGAGCCTGTTGTGGAGTTATTTCCACAATAGAAACTGTATTCGGACTAAATGCGTCCTAAATAGGTTAAACGTACAGAAACGTTAGGAACTTGTAATAAAGTGTTACGCAGAGTAATCGAGTTGTGGTCGATGACTACTTCTCCTTTCATTCGACTACTACTGACTCCTACTTATAATAGATGGGAGAGTTTATTATCTAGACAAGGTGTCTTTCACTATAACAGAACCAGAAGCAGGTAATGATCGATTTAACGTACGAAAAGAATTAAATAAATTTTAAATACAAGGGGCGTTGTCTCGAAAATTGATATTTGCTGCCATGTTCCAGAAGCAGGTAATGATCGATTTCACGTACGAAAAGAATTGAATAAATTTTAAATACAAGGGGCGTTGTCTCGAAAATTGATATTTGCAGCCATATTCCAGAAGCAGGTAATGATCGATTTCACGTACGAAAAGAATTGAATAAATTTTAAATACAAGGGGCGTTGTCTCGAAAATTGATATTTACTGCCATGTTCCAGAAGCAGGTAATGATCGATTTCACGTACGAAAAGAATTGAATAAATTTTTAAATACAAGGGGCGTTGTCTCGAAAATTGATATTTGCTGCCATGTTCCAGAAGCAGGTAATGATCGATTTCACGTTCGAAAATAATTGAATAAATTTTTAAATACAAGGGGCGTTGTCTCGAAAATTGATATTTGCAGCCATGTTCCAGAAGCAGGTAATGATCGATTTCACGTACGAAAAGAATTGAATAAATTTTTAAATACAAGGGGCGTTGTCTCGAAAATTGATATTTGCTGCCATATTTAGTGACCTGAAAAGAACAAAACACGCAACATATGGCAAGATATTGTGTTAATTTGACTGAATTTTGTTTAGCATGGCACAAAAAATCTACTGGAATTAGGTCATTGGTGCAAAAGGATACCAAGCCAAACCTGTTAGTCAGATTTTTATTTCAAGTTGATTCCAATATTTTTCTTGGCAAAAAGAAGCAGAAATGTCACCTCTCCAGAATTGCATATCTAAAGATAAATGATTAAAGATCTGCTAGTTTTGATTAACTTCAAACTATCATAACTTTGATAAATACTAGGAAAGAACAGTTAGATCTTTTATGAAATCCTGAAAATGCCTTCGTTCAAACCAAATATATCACATCCCACTTGAGAAATGTTCAAAAAATCTCAAATATCCACTTGCGTAGCCACTATGTGGTTGAAAATTAAATAACAAAATAATCGCTGCCTCCCATCCATGTGATCTCAAATTCAGATTTGATCGCGAATTAAGTTGCAGGATTAATTATTACAGGTCATGATAGTGCTTTCTATTTGTCATGTCAAGGTGATGGATTTCCCTGAATCAGAACGCTTGCTATCTGCACTACTTGAAAAATTTGTGCTGACTGAATGACGCTAAAATCAGAAAAAAATGAAAACATTTCCTTTCGATCAATAAGTATCTTAAGTATCTTCAAGTCCAAAACTGAAGAGGGCCATGCTCAGATTTCTCTTATTGTTCAAACATATCTAATTGCCTTGTCAGCGGGGCTTGGAATAGGCCGAGATTTCTCACCCCCGCAGCGAGGTAATGACTTAAAAGGGGGGTTATTTAACAATTAGATGCTAACAAATTCAACGATAAAAGACTACGATTGATCTATACCTGAACCAACTAAATGTACAAAACATCAATATAAATAACCAATATTTACATATCCCTGAGCCAGGTAAGCACCTACAGACTCGTATATAAAAAACAATATGTACTTAATTAAACCGGGTAAACGCTTACAGAACGCAATATAAACGGCCAATATTTACCCATCTCTGAACCAAGTAAATACTTATGAACTCAAATATAAACGAGCAATATTCCACGAACGGCTAAATACTTACAGATTTAAATTAAAACGACCATTATTTACCTATTCCTAAAGCGAGTGAATTCTTACAGACTCTAATATAAATAAGAAATAGTTACCTAATGTAATGACAAAAGTACGCAGGTAAGCTTTATTCAACTAAGTATACAAGGTTCGCGTATAGTGTCCTTTTATGTTCCCAGTAAACAGAACTAGCTCTCTCTCTCTCTCTCTCTCTCTCAAAGAGGAGAGTAACAAAACAAGGGGAGACCACTCTTGATTATCATAACACCTATTTTTTATCATTTAACCCCAAACAAGGCAATCATGCCGCTAAGACGCAAAGGGTTACTGAGTAGTAAAGAATATGAGAGAAAAAACATTATTAATGAAAGAAAACAATAAAAGGACAGGAATTAAGAAAACAGAAGATAAAGTTTGACATTGAATATAAAATGTTGAAGATCAAAGTTGACTGGAAAGCAAGAGGCCGGAAGAAATTTTCATAAGTGAAAAGTCCGAGAAACCCGTTAGCATAGACGTTACGGTTCGCCATGTCAACTGTAAAATAATGTAACCTAGCAGCCAAACTAGCACTGCGCATAAATTCGAGGTAGCAAAGAGAAAATGCTTACAGAGTTAAATATAAGCAATAAATTATTTACTTTTACCTGAACTAAGTAACTGCATAGAGACTCAAATAATAAACAATAAATATATACCTATTTTAGAACCAAGTAAATGCTTAAAGGTTCAAATGTAAAAAATTAATATTTACCTATCCCTGAATAAAGTAAATACTCATAGGCACTATTGGTAAAGAATCGGTATTAACCTCTCCCCTAACCAAGTAAATGCATTTAGTCTAAAATAATAAACAATATGCCTATCCACGAACCAAATAAATACTTATAGACTCCAATATAGAAAAGACTGATTTCATTAGTAAATAACCCAGCATTTGTTAATATGATGTAAAATAAACCACCCGACACTCCGCATATCCTAGACGCAGTTATGAAAAAATAATATTCAAACAAATATTGTCACAGCTAGCCGAAGGACCCATCTGTTTCCTAAGAAGTTAGTTAATTTCGAAACTAATGATCGAAGATTATGTTCATCAGTTTGTGATCTAATCTAAGGCTTTCAGTACTGAGATACCCTAAGGCTTAAGCAAAGGATTAATTCTCTCAGTATCATTGCGTGTTGTCGCAATTATTGTTCATGATGCTCAGATGGGAAGCACATCCAGTTTGCAGGATAAAGCCCAGGTCTCTAATCTGCGATTCGTTTCTCGGTCTAAAAAGCAACTCTTCGGCGTAATTCACACACTCACCTTTCAAGAAATAAAATAACTCATTTGTGAAATATTATTTCATGATTTAGAAAACTTAACAATTAACTCTTCAGCCAAATGTCCTATAGTAATAACGGAATAAAAGCTTTTCGGATTCACATCAAGCATAAGTTCTTCTTTTGATATGTATCTTAAGTCTCAAACAGACGAACGTGGACGATTATGATTTTGAAGAAACAAGGATGTTCCAGGGGAATAAAAATCCATCCAGAACATTGTTATTTCAACCAGCTTTTTTATTAAATATTAGGGAAATTCCTTCTGACTCTTTAATTTAGGCTGCAGTTTCTATATGACAAAGTCTTTCATTATTAGAAAATTATCTAATTTATAAAATTACAAAAAAAACTTCCCGTTACTACTTTTATTCCACCCACCCAGTCTATTTGAAACTCAAATTTACCTGTCTATATTTCTGAGATGAGGTATTATGTACACTGACACATGGCACAGTGGATAAAAGCGTTGGTTAGATCCAGTGACAGGACCCAAAGAGTGTGAGTTAAATACCCGGTTAAGGCAATGGAGAACTTGGAGAGGGGAATTAACAGGAGATAACTGATAACTGACTTCCATTAAAAACATGGCACGTGGAACTAGAACAGTCTACCCCAGTGAGTGAAAAAAAGGGTTCAGTTCGACATTCCAACCTCCTGTAGAAGGCCGGAGCGTACAACGGCCGAAACGTTGTTATAAATATTGCGACAAAGATGAGGACAATAGTCCGAATAATGTAAATAGTGTTCAAATTTACCTATTTATGATATTTATGATGCGTTTTATAAAATGTAACCCCTCATGAACTAATTTGGTTTTCATTCTGGTAAGGAATGTTATGATGGCATATATGTCACCAAATAACTCCAGAAAATTGTATACCACTCTAATAAGAAATGTTATACCTGCTATGACGAGCTCACAACAGTATATGACCATATCAATAGAGACTTCCTCTTCTCATTCACTAGAAACTGGCTTCTAAGCTCCGAATCCTCCTAATGCATAGTTCTAATATATCGACATTATCGGCCCACAAAATCTTACATATCTGGCGAGGACCCAATATGAAAACATTTCAAACTTCATCAGGAGTATGACAAGAAGGAAACGTGGGCCCCATTCTATTTGTTATTGTTACTAGACTACGTTCTGTGCATCTACAAACACAGATGCGAAGAGATGAGCACTAATAATTTAATCATTCCATAACACATACCAAACAAATCTACCAGTAGAAGACAACTGTCCTGCTTTCCCTCCCGAAGCCAATGTACTGATGACGAGGCGGGTGGCTATACTGACGACATAGGCATTCATAGTTGAGTAAAGGTTTAATAAGAAAAAAACAGCATCCTATACTAAGTTTTCCAATAAATAGGACTCACAATAAACAGAATCTATATGTAAGTGGGATAAAAGCAGGGATGATACCTATCATGAATACACCATAAAAATCATGATGTGGATTTAGTAAATGCTAAACACTTCAATTAATTCTGTATGTTGATCAGTTATAACAAATCTAATAAAGTAGAAAAGGAAATTCTAACATAGAAAAGGCTGTGCTAGAGGTAGTTTCGCTCAACACCACAAATTGCTACAGAACTAAAACATTATCTTAAAACCTCGAATCATGTTTTAAAATCAGATTGATGCATTAATATAGATGTCAGGAATGGCGCCAAACCCGTTCAGAATTATCTGAACTGTTTGCTGCATACATCCACTTTCTTACGATCAATGGTTAAATTGGATTTGAACCAGTGAATCATATGTATCTTGGTGAAAACCGCAGTTCTTCGAACCTTATGGACTGGCGCTACAGAATCAAAATCAAAGAACTGTACCAAATAACAGAAACCACATCGCTTGCGACAGCATCATAAACTAAAATGGTTAGGATATGTAACTCAAAGAGAAAATAAAGACGTAATGATGATATTGACATTCCCCACTAACTCAAATAAAAGGGTAGGAAGGAAACTCCATCAATACTGTAAAGAGCAAGAACAGCTAATGGACTATTTTCCTGAAAAGACTATTTTCAAAGAAAAGTTTTATAAATTTTAACGGGTAGTAGTTCAAGCTGCTCGGTCAATAAATGCCGAATGATTCCTATTACCATAGCAAATGGTACCAAATGAGGATTGAACCTACTCCTTGTTGGCCATTGCATCACAATCATGCACCTTATCTTTAAATGCACACTTGTGTCCAAAAAACATACAATATATGCGCCTTATAGTGTTAAGGAATAGTGAGATCAATTGACCATTATTATTGTATATAAATTCGTTTCCCTCTAGGTACCCGCATACAAGCAGCTAAATGCCAAATATTAGGTTGGTGCAAAAATAATGTCGTTTTCTCACATGAAGTTGAACGTCAAAATAACGACATTATTTTTGCACCAACCTAATAAATAAACCAAAGCTAAATAATAAATAATTGCTCTGTTTTCATATCCTTCTTTCGAATGAAAGTGTCAGCACAACTTAGAAAGGATTGGAAAATTGTTTTTTATTGGCGACATTATTGCAACAAAATGGTCTCAAATATAAAAGAAAAAAACTATTCAACTCTACTTCGTCGATTCTAGTTGGTTGATAGACAGATTTTGTTACCGTCTATCTTATATGCATATCAGATTTTAATATTTTATTATAATATTTTTCTGTTTTGTACGATGTCCCCTCAGGGTGTGGGCGATCATTCTCCACAACATCCTAGCTTTCGTTACTCTACTGTTCTCGTCAATCTCTGTTCTATTTCTATTGTACATTCACTCAAACTCGTTAACGTACTTGCTGTTTCCCTCTGCTTATGTTATTTTCAGTATTCCCTGCGTGCGTTAAAATCTCCAGGTCCTCTTTTCTCATTATGCAAACCCAGAAATTGACTTTTTTTATTGTATGTCCACTTGTAGTTCCTATTTTGCTTTAAAATATTTTTTTCATGTAATATTAAAATTTACAATTTTGACGAAGTAATATTTTAGTGTTGCTTGCTTTGTTTCTTGATTATTTGTTTTTCTGTACTGGATATTCAGACTCAAACTCATCACACGAGTCATTTTTCCTGTAGCATAACGCAAAATCGAATATAGAAACTTTCTATGCGAATTAAGACCTACTGCTTTTAACATTGTTTTCTCTTTGCTGTATTTATTCAAAATATGCACGGTCATGGTTTTCCTGACTTTTGTTTCATTAAGTAATCTTTCGACTTTAGCATCAGTCTTTGGCATTGTCCCTTCATTTATTCACCCAAACCCGTTAAACAGGTTAATGTTTCCCTCTACTTTTCCTATATTTAATATGCCATAGTGGTGTCAAATTCTGCTGTTTCTTAGTTCTTTCTATCTATGTGCCATGTCATTTCAGGACATAGGCGATCCTGGCTCTCCACCTCCCTCTATTCCTTGCAGCTCTCAACAAGTTCCTTCCCTCTGCCACCTCCACCAGACCACGTTCGGTTATCCACTTGCTTAAAGCCGCTAGGTATGTCACACGTTGTTTTCCCTTGTCTCTCTTGTTTTCCCTTGTCTCTCTTTCTCTCTATTCGACCCGAGAGTATCAGATTCTCCAGGCCCTACTTCCTCTTCATGATGTTAAGTATAGGTCTCTTCCTTGCTTGTATCCTCTCTAAGACCTCATCGTTTCTCACACACTCGGTCCATGATATCCTTAGCATCTTTCTGTAGAACCACATCTCCATCTTTGAAGAAATCGTCCAACATTCGCTGGCGTAAAGAAGGACATATGTCACGTAACAGGCCAGTATTCTTTTCTTTGTTAACAAAGAAGTCCTACTGTCTCGCAATACTCTTTCCAGCTTTTGGATTGCGTCCTTGGCGATCTTAATATATCTACGGCTGTTTCTTAGTATATTGTTAAATTATTGGAAGGCACATTTTTCTATTCCAATTCACGTTTGGATTTAGGTGTCATATTTTCCATCCTCTGTTAAAACAGTTTTCAGATATTTAAGCCTTTGTATTTGCTTGATTTTGACATATCTAATTCGGAGCTCATATCTTGGCCTTTTTCTCTTGCTGACAAACATATTTCTAACATTGTCAGCAATGTCAAAAAAATTAGATTAACGATACAGAATCACATCCAAATGACGCCGTTATCTTTTTTCTCTCTTCCCACCCACCATTTCTCTCTCTCTCTCTCTCTCTCTCTATCTCTCTCTCTCTCTCTCTCTCTCTCTCTCTCTCTCTCTCCTTGTCATTCTTTCTTTCTCTCCAACTCTTTTTTTCTAGTAATTTTCAATTAGCGTGAGATGACTCAAAAGCCACAATTTCCAATTATCTTTATTCGTGTATAGTAATGAAAGCAATAAGAAATATTGATATTGTTCACAGAAAAAAATTATTTCAGGAACGGCTTTTTAACGATACTATGTTAGTAGCGTCTAACTTCAGAGATTTGTGTTCAGAGATTTTTGTAACAGTATAAAACAAAATGTCTGTCTCCCTCGAATTCTAAATTACCTAAACTTTAAGCCTTTCTTAGTTGTAGTAAACAAAGATGGTTTCAAAACTTACTCATAACGTGTTCTTAAGCCACAGTGCAATACTAAAATATTAGTGAAGTATAGTAAGGAAATTTATACCTAACACCAGGAAGTTTGAAATTTCTAGGCCACATAATGAGGAAGGGGGGGTTTGGAAAATCTGATACTCACAGGACAGATTGAAGGCAAGCGGAACAGAGGAAAATGGCACATAACATACTTGATGAGCTTAAGTAAATGAGCGGTGGAACAGGGTTTAGGAGAAATAACGAAAACAAAATTTATTAAGATAAACAAATGACAGGTTGTGGAGAGACGACAGAACACCAAAAGAAAATCCCTAATAACCGTCCTATGCTAATCATGAATAATAGAAGTACGATATAACACCATTAATCCGTATACGATAATTATATTTGCACCGTGAATATTATTATTAATAGATTTTGAAAAAATACATTCAACGACGATCCGTATCCTGTAAGATACCGGATTATGAGATTCGAGTTTAATTTCTTTAAGGAAGTGGACATAGATTTATTTAAGAGACGTAATCACATTTATTAACCGAACAAAGCCTGACATTTCTCGAGGTTGAAGAATGAACATGGTACCATCTTTCATAATTTTACTTTTTTATTTAATACATTCATTATATTTCTTTCGCCTTTTATAACTACTCGGCTCTATACTTATATGTAATTAGTGTGTTATAAATATGCGTGTAGCTATAATTTTGGTGAGTTTTGAAAATAGCATGATTTATTTTTGCTGCTTATATGAGAATACTTTGATAGGACTCACACTAATATTTGGGCAATGTGATCTTGCTTTTAAAAGAAAGAAAGAAAGAAAAAAAGAAAGAAAGAAAGAAAGAAAAAAAGAAAAAATGGAATATTAAAAAAAAAGAATGGAAGAATAAGAAAGAAAGAATGAGTAAATGAAACAGTAAGAAAGAAGAAGCGATACAGTAAGAAGGAAATTAAAAATGGAAAATGAAACAGTAAGAAAGAAAGAGAAAGGCGCGTGAAAGAAAGAAAGAAAGAAAGAAAGAAAGAAAGAAAGAAAGAAAGAAAGAAAGAAAGAAAGAAAGAATGGAATATTTAAAAGAATGGAAGGTTAAGAAAGGAAAATGAGTAAATGAAACAGTAAGAAAGAAAGAGAAAGGCGCGTGAAAGAAAGAAAGAAAGAAAGAAAGAAAGAAAGAAAGAAAGAAAGAAAGAAAGAAAGAAAGAAAGAAAGAAAGAATGGATGCAGGGTTAATAAGAAAGAAAGATAAATGAATGAAGCAGTAAGAAAGAAAAAAGCATGAAAAAGAAGGAAGGAAATAATATTCAAAATGAAAGAATGAATTCATTAAATATTATCAGGAAAAGAAAGAAACAAACAAACAAATAAACATAGAGGGTCAAGAAAGAAAAAGAAGGAAAGAAAGAATGATTGATGGAAACAGGAAGAAAGAAAGAAAAATAAAAAGCGTGAGAAAGAAAGAAAAAAGAAAGAATGAAAAACGAAAACTGAATATTATAAAAAAAAAAGAAAGAAGAATTTAGGATAAGAAATAAAGAAAAAATAATGACTGAAACAGTAAGAAATAAATAAAAATGAAAAGTAAAAAAGAAAGATAAAAGCGCGAGGAATAAAAAGAAAGAAAGAACGAATAGAAGCTTAAGAAAGAAAGAATGAGTGAGTGAAACAATAAATAGAAAGAAAAAAGCGTGAGAAAGAAAGAAAGGAAAAAGAATAATTGAATGAAACAATAAGAAAGAAAGAAAATAGTAAGAAAGAAAGAATGGATGATTAAGAAAGAAAGAAAGAAAGAAAGAAACTGAAACAAACAAACATGATAAATGAATGAAGGAGTGATAAATGAATAAAGTAAGGATAAAATCAAAACAAATAGAATGTTGCGAATAGAAAATAAAAATGTAAAAACTACGGAAGATGAAAGGGGAAATAAAACAAAAACATTTAGACACTTTTTCACCATTTCTAGTGGAAATCGTAATAACGATAACATTTTCGCTCCAGTCGTTCTTTTATTATACAGACAACTGCTTGCAGCTCTACAATTATTATGATTATATTAATGTCCACGATCAACTGTTTAAAAAAACAAACACGGCATCTGAATCTTCAAATAACGAAGAGATGAAAACAAAATGTAAGACAATATCACCAATGCAATATAATGTCTCTAACTTAAAAAAAAGAACCTTAACAATTAATACAATAACCCGACTGACGTATACACAACATATCACTTTCATTATCCGGCTTGACGAACAGCATCAGACAGTAAATTGTTACTTCGCTTTTACGTGTCTGTGAAATTCAATCTTCTTGGCTTTAATTTTTATGATGGTGAGACCACTTTTCACTCTTCTCAAATACAACAGTTTGTTGGTCTGTATTTTTAATATGGTTATATCTATTCTTTATAGTTCTTTTTATCCGTTTCATTCATCTTTTCGTTCGATTATTCGTCTCATGCGTCAGAGCTTGATAAACTGATTGTCTCGAGTCAGTCCAATCGCTTTTTTCTCGATCCCTGCGTGATATCCCATGCGTTTTATTTACAGCGTCGTTGACCTTTTCTTGAAAGCCCAGGAGGTTTCTCGTATTTTCCTCTCGCTTTCAAACAACTGATGTACGAACGCAGCTTCGTATCACGACATTAAACGTGACTTCCACTTGGTAATATAGTACGTCTTTTTCGTCTTTCCACTTTCTATAAATGACCTTTACTGCACTCAACATTTACTTCATTATTAGCAGCAGAAGTGTCATCATCCACATCATCATTATTAATTATACATTTGCATCTTCACACCAGAGTTATTTGGTTGTTGTCGGCGGAGATCAAGTGGTAGCAAGACTCAAATCTTCATTCGTACACTCGTCGAATGTTACATAAACATCACCTTGGTATTTTTAAAATTTTCCTCAGAATTACACTTATTCCAGCCTCGAGTGAAAACTCGTTAGCAGGGCCTTCAACGCACCAATCTTGATTGAAGGCTCCTTAGAACGAACTTCAAAGTACCATTCTCGCTTCAATCTCTTACCACGGCTCCCAACGCAGTAATATCGCTTCAAAATCTTTGTCACGGTTCCCAACTCATTAATCTCGCCTCTGTCTCTTTATCACGCATAACAATCTATTAGTCTCAACTCAATTTCTTTTTCGCGGCTCCCAGCGCAACGGTTTTCATTTAAATCTTTTACAAGGCACCTACGAAGCGATCTCACCTTAAGCTATCTTACGGCTTTCAGCGCAGCAATTGTACTTTAAATCTCTTTAGCAAGTTTCTTCAAGGCTCTAATCTGTCACCAAAGCTGTTAGCACTTCCTTTAACGTACAACTCCTATCTTAATTATATTATTTAATATGGACTTCAGTGTACCAATCTCGCTTAATCTCCCGGCACCCAAAGCAACAATATTGCCTCAAACACTTTATCACGACTACCAACTCATTAATTTCGCCTCAGTCTCTTTCTCACGCATCACAACCTATAACTCTTGACTCAATTTCTTTATCGTGTCTCCCAGCTCATTGGCTTTCACTTGAATCTCATTTTCACGACTCCCAAGGCATTAGTTGTACTTCAAATCTCTTTAGCGCTTTTCCTCAACGCCCTAATCAATGCTCAAAGCACTTCCTTTAAAGTACCACTCCTACTTTAAAGTTATTTATTATGGCTTTCAACGCACACATCTTGCCTTACAGCTATTTATCCTGGCCTTCAACAAATCAGTTTTGAATTAAAGCCTTTTAGCCAGGCCTTTTAGCCAGGCCTTCAACCAGCCAAACTCATGTTTAATCTCTTTATCACGGCCCTCATCACACGAAACTTTGTAGATACGGCTATGCAACATTTTAACAACATCGGGAAGTGAGTTTAAAAAAATGTTAAATATATCAGCAGATTTCAAGCTTTTTTATTCATTTTTTAAAACAGAAAATTACGCAGCACTTATTTCGATTAACCACATTACTTAGAACGATTACTTCGCTACTTAAGTAAATATCTTAACTGACAGTAATATAAATGAGAGCTCGCTATAAAAATCACTATTTGTTATTTACGAGTAATCTATTTAAATAATGCACTTCATCTAATAAAAGTAAAGACAAAAATAAAAACTATTCAAAGATTATAATAACTGCTGGCAACGCTTTATATAATGAAAGTAAATACTAGTAAAAAAAATTAACAATAATGGTTGACAATGCTTCATCTAATAAAAACGAAGATGAAAGTAAATATTATTAGACTATTGCAAATAATATTAAATATCTCAAAAAATATTAGTCAAGTGCATGGTCGCTATTGTTTTTAACTATTGTCTCCCATCGTCTACAAACTTGCCGATGCTATTTTCGTAGAAACTTCGTGTTTTTTGATGTAAGAAATTTAAAAGTAGCATTCAACTGACTATACAGAATAAAATACTTTGCCATTTAATTTGTACTTTAGGGAACGAAACAAATGAAAATCCCAAGAAATCAAATTAGCAGAATACGGTGGGTGCTGGAGTATTTCCCATTTCAAATATTTATGCTTTTGCAAGATTTGCTTTGCAACATGCGATTTTGCGTAGTCGTGGTGGGAAATATTACCTTTTCGATTTGCAAGACATCGACCGTTTTTCTTGAATAACCACATTGAGATTGTTGAAGTTATTGTTTCCTCGTCTGGAAGAAGGTCAAAGCGAATTATCTCTCTGCAATCGCTACAAACGGATAACTTCATTGAACGCAAGCCCGTTTAGCCACGCTTTCTGCATATTCGAAAGCTTGTTTCCATCTCCGTTTGGGTCGAACGTTATCAAAAATGGTTCATTTTTCATCGGCTGTGAGAATTCTCTCCAAGAACGGAAATTCTTACGTGGCGTAAAAGTAACGAAGTCGCTATAGAAGCACGATCAAGCTTGTTCTGTTCCGTCAGAAAATGTCGCGCCCCATGTGTCGAGATTGGAAACGAGCCCAAGTCTCTTTAAATAGCGAAGGGCAGTTGAAATATCAATTTTTCAAACTCGTAGCAATCTCTTCCGTCAGAAGCTTTTGTTTATTATCCACGATAACAAGCACAACGTCCTCATCGACATCGGAAATTCGCCCGGAGCGTGTCAGATCGTTTAGGTTAAAACCATCCTTACGAAATCCGCCACAATTCAAATGAACTTTCCGAATGATTTTGTCGTAGTTCCAACACTTACTCCTTTCTGAAATTCATAGAGTATAATATGGCGAAAATGTAACTTTTCTTTCTCCATTTTTAAGCCCTTCATTTGAGGCCAAAATGTCAGCATTCAACAAAGTCTGAGCCGCAAGTAAACAATGCAAGATTTCAATCAGAATAAACACCAGTGTCAAATGCGGTCATTTGAAAATAACAATGAAAATCGGGCATGAATTTTTGCAATGATCTGATAATTTATACTGAAATTGAAAATTAATAATAAATACTGCATAATAACATTTTCAAAAAACTGTATTGTCAGAAAACACTCAAAAATATTTTTCCACTAACTTGATAAAAAAACAATAGATAGATAGATAGATAGATAGATAGATAGATAGATATCGACAAATTATGTCTATCCAATTTATACTTAACTTACTCAAATTTCCGGATTAGCTGTTTAATGTAATCTATAAATTTACCAAAGACAATTTTTATTTTCTTTTGTTTCCTTCTTCGAGTACTTTCGATTTGTTTTCAAGGATTCTATTTTTTATGTGTTTATGTAAATGCTTTTGGCTATTTCAAAAAAATTAATAAAAATTTGGGTAGACGATATTTTTCAAACAAACATGGTTGATATATATATATATATATATATATATATATATATATATATATATATATATATATATATATATATTTAAGGTATGGTATAATCATGGGATAAAGTGCTCAATATCAGAGACAGAGCGAATGTAAATATGAAAGTGAACATTGAAGTTAACACTCAGGGGCGACAGACTGTTTCATGCTAAACGCTATCATCATAGCGTCTGTCGCCTCTGTATGTTGACTTCAATGTTCACTTCATATATATATATATATATATATATATATATATATGTGCGTATATATATATATGATAAACCATCGATTTAAACAAATGTATGTAAATAGGTACTATAATAGTTAATTATAATCGATAAATAGACCCATTCCCTGACATTACTATAATGCTAACGAGGACTATACAACAGATGCCCATTAATCCACAATATTTTCATATTACAAATATAAACTACTTAGTGAATATAGTACTTTTACTTGTTTTAATTATTGCATTACTGTATTAAATCGCATGTTTATATATTAGTTCCTACTCAGAAATAATCGGATATTTCAAAGCTAATATTAAAATGGAATAACATTTTAAAAGTCTAAGGATTTTATGTACTCCATCAAAAGATTCCGAACGATTTTAGTGAAAGTATGAGTCACGTTATTAAATAGTCTCGACAGATCTCGACTTTCATATGAATGCCTTTGCATGGCGCGAAAACTTGTCAGAAATATCTTAACTGTCAGCTGTATACAACCGCTTCCTAATATTAATGGTGAAAAAAAGGCTTTGAGCGAGTAAAGCCTGAAGGTCTTAGCAAAGGTCATACTTCATTGAACGTTATAGATTAGCACAAACAAAGAACTGTACCAAATAACAGAAACCACTTTATTTGAGGACTACCAATTGCAGCAACTACTAAAATGGATGGCAAAAAATGACATTATCCAGAAGTTAACATTCCACCCCACTCTAAGTAAAAGGTTAAGAAGGAAATGCCATCAATAATGGAAAGTGCAATAACTGGACTTCAGAAACAACTTTCCTAAACCATTCTTTCAAGAGAAAGATTTTATAAGTTTCAACGGAAAGCATTACTGGCTGCTTGGTCAATGAATGCCAAATCTTTCCTTCTAGGGAAACAACTAATATCATCATTAACATTACCATTTGCTACTTCTTTATAAAGTTAAAATACAAAAGCACATCGAAACAGATTTGTCACGAAATAATTATACTTATATACTAAAACCCGGCAAGTATTCTAGGAAGACTTCAACACAATCCACACCTATAAAAGTACTGTGGTAGTAAATCTATATTATTTCGTTTTTATTGACATTCTAGGATACAATCTTCAACAGTCTTTATCAAACTATTTTTCTTCACAAGAAATAAAGGTAAAATTATACTCCGCTTCCTAGACTTATTGATAGATAGTAAAGATTCAACTCTTGAGACAGTGGACAAGAGAAGATAGGGGAATCGTATCGATCAAACTACACTAATCTACATAATAATTTTGCCTCAGTCGATCCGTTCGATGGCTGTCATCGGCAGGTGATAAAATGTCTATACTTTCTTATTAAGGGCCTATTTTGTTTGTTGGTATTCACGGTCAGCAGATTTGTCCTGCCATTTATTTACTACTAAAAGAAGTTTTTCGAAGCCATCATGCAAAGCAAAAGAGCTCGATTCCAAGCAAGAACGAAAGTGAGAGAGAGAGAGCTGTGGAATAATAAGAATCGAATAATCAGGGAGAAACTTAAGAGTTAAAACAATAATGAAAAAAACAGTACAAATCAAAAGAAAGCTAGAGAAAATTAGTATTCAAACAGTGCGCTGTTCGTTAACAGGGGACTAGTTATTCCCTGTTGCAGAAGCCTGCACAGGCACATGTGTATTTCTTAGACAACCAAAAAAAAAACAATCCTTGTTTTATACTAAAATTATGCCATAGCTATATTTTCTAGGAGAAACCGCAAAATCTGACGTGATCAATAGTTTTCAATGAGCCCAGTACTTTCCTTTCAAACACTCGGTCACGATGGCATTTGACTATGTGCTAACACAACCATCGGCGGATTCTGAATATATCGAATATGGTGATAATCAATTCCGGGTTTCATGGGTTTAAATGCTAAATTCTAAACATTTGGCCACATAGAAAACTAGGCAACCAAAAATATAGCAAACTTTTTAAACAATAAAAACAGCAATGGTGACAAAATTCAAAACGTAAACATTGGAATGGTAATGGCGTTTCCAAGCAGGAAACATTCAGCATTCATTGGAAATTTATAGCTACTCTCTGTAGAAATTTATAAAATCCGCTAGCTATTAGCACTCTTTCTGGTAATGAAGGCAGTTTCCTTCATAACATTTTGAGTAAGATTGTGCGAAAAGTCAACATATTGATTATATCATAATTTTCCCTTCTAGTTACATATGCTACTCTCTTTAATTGTTGCTGCAGTTGGAAGTCTTCAATTTTTTTTTTTTTGTTAAAACTCTTTGTGATTTTGTAGCGTTAGCCTAATGGAAAAAATGAAAAGAAGGAAAGGAAAGAAAGAAACGGAGAAATTAGAAAGAGAACAAAAAAGAAAATGTTAAAAGCAAAAACAATAACAGAAATAAACAAGTACAAAAATTTTAAACCTTTTAAAAACAGAAGTGTAATATATATATATATATATATATATATATATATATATATATATATATATGTATGTATATATATAGAGAGAGAGATAGATAGATAGATAGATAGATAGATAGATAGATAGATAGATAGATAGATAGATAGATAAAGAGAGATAGATAGATATCACGGCATATACATCACCCCATATGAATTTAATATTTGAAAGTCAGAGAATAGTGAACCCGGAAAAGTTACGGTAAATAAATATTCTTAAATACTCCAGTTGCCTTTTTAAATTCTTTTTCACACAAACACAGATTTGATAAGTGATTTTGATAAAACATTACCCAGTTGGTTTACAGAATATGGCAACACCAATGGTAGGTTTTCATTATTCTATGTAACGGAATATATTTTATTTCAGATTTGACAGTTTTTGGGTATACCAAACTAATAGCGTCTCTCCTCTCTAAGAACAATGAGCCGTGGTAAAGGACTAAATCTAAGTAAATAGTTCACTCGGCAGTAATTTACAATCGCCCGATGCCTGATGATATGCATAGATACGTATCGAAACACGACTGCAGTTGTGTAGAGATTTTGACATATTTTCGATGTAATATCCTAAAATAATATATATATATATATATATATATATATATATATATATATATATATATATATATATATATGTATATATATATATATATATATATATATGTATATATATATATATATATATATATATATATATATATATATATATATATATATATATATATATATATATATTAAATAAAAACGGAACACTTTAAGGTTCCATATAATAAATTATTTCACCACAGCCCTTTTAAAGGACCGCGGATCATCAGATTTTATTTCGAAAGTTTGAAACGAAAAACTATTATTAGCTCTGATTTACATTGACCTCTCTGGATTTCATCCTCCTTGGGTCTACCCATACGGATTACCTAGTTTTTCGTAAACTATATATATATATATATATATATATATATATATATATATATGTGTGTGTGTGTGTGTGTGTGTGTGTGTGTGTGTGTGTGTGTGTGTGTGTGTGTGTGTGTATTCAAAGTACCGAGGACGATCGTGGCATTCCAGAACTTCCTATCATATTTAGATCTAAGTGATTTTTTCTCTTTATTAACCTTCCTACTCCTTGTTCACTCAACCATTTACACACACTCACTAGGTAGGTTACTCACTGTTTCCCTCTGTCAATTTGCTTTCTATGTCATTGGGGTGTCATATTTTTCAAGCCTTCCTTCCTCATTATTTGTCCTAGAACTTTCAATTGTCTCTTTATGATTCGAAATACAAGTAACTAATTTGTTTACATGTTCTTTAAAACTACCTCGTTATTACAGACTCTACCATGATATTCTCCCTAACTTTCTTTAGAACCAAGTTTCTCTTTATCTCCTCATTATCTGTGAAGAAATTCTAAAGTATTCATTATCATATATGAGCAATACACACCCACACACACACACATACATATATATATATATGTGTGTGTGTGTGTGTGTGTGTGTGTGTGTGTGTGTGTGTGTGTGTGTGTGTGTGTGTGTGTGTGTGTGTGTGTGTATTGAAATCCACACCCAACGGCGGCAGCCTTTTTGAACTGGCCTGAAGAGTGTCCTTAGACATGGAAGAGACTCTCACCGTTGGGTGTCCACTTTTATATTTACACACTCTATTCCTGAAATTTACCACTTTACCCCATAAATAATAGCATACTTTAAAACTATATTTTTTCATATATATATATATATATATATATATATATATATATATATATATATATACATATGTGTCTCTGTGTGTGTGTGTGTTAAGGTAAATTTTAAATGATTCGAAACATGAATATTGTAAATTCCCATTTTAGCTTTTTATTTATTTTCAAAGACAGTCTTTTAAATGAGAAAACAGCACGGACAAAGCCTTACGATATTTTCGTCTGTCCAAAAAGTTCGACCATTCATTTACACACTTGATTACTATTTCTTACAAACGACGTCTCGTAGCATTACATTTCGATTTGTAGAATTTTGTATCCGCTCTGGGCAAAGGTCCAAATATTTTACCATTTTCTTGCCAAATTTAAGAATAACCTCTTCCCGAATTCACAAATATAATGATATATTATCAAGTTGGTCGCGCCGGCGTGTGCATATGTTTAAATTTGTGTGCATCTCTGCAGTCTGAGATCAAGGCTTCTCTCTTTTTGTATGCAAGATGATTATTTCTATTGTTCTACTGTAAATACGGCTACAATGAATTCGTTTCCGAATAAGTTTGAATGTGTAAGTAGACTGAGAATGTGTCTGTCACCATCCAATGTCTCCGTTTTTCTTTTTATTCTATTGCTAACGGTAATGGTCAGATTAGCTGTTTCCATACAGGAAATATTCAGCCTTCATCAACAGACCAGTTAACGAGACTGTCGGTTGAAATTTATCAAACCTTTTTCTTAAAACGGATTTTCAAGTAAAGAGGATCGCATTGAGGTGGCGCTACAGTTTATATTCTTATTTTGTCTCAGCTTTTATTTCCATTTTTGTACCATTACAGGCTAGATTAACCCGTGTAAAGTCACAAATAATTCTCCCAAATTAAAACACTTCAGTTTGCAGACATCGCGACATGCCTTGATTGAATAAACTTAGAGAAATAGATTGAGTTATTAGATTACTAACGTTATTATCGATAACAATAGCTTTGAAGATATTATTATTCTTGCCTTTCAAGGCGAGAGTGATTATAGCTCTCCACAATTTCGTCTTTTTGCTGCTCTAACCAACTTTTGAATAATTACCAGCACAATTATAGTGCAGTGATACACACAGTTTTAAACATATGCACACCCTGGCGCGACTACCTTGATTATATAACATTATATTTGTGAATACAGGAAGAGGTTATCCTTTAATTTGGAAACTTGTAAAGTAGCATACAAATTGTTTACTCCTGTTTTCCTTAACTTCTAAATGCCAGGTTCTTTTCCCTCGATATGTGTCACACATTGCTCAGTTTTCTCCTGTTGATTGTACGTATCAATAGTTTTGTAGTTCCTATTCTCTTTAAAACTTCCTCGTTATATACTTATTCTAATTTTGTTCTCACCATGCGCCAGTAGAACCAAGTCGCCGCCATTTCAAATCTCTTCGTCATATGTGCGGAAATTGTGCAGCATTCACTGCCATATACAAGACGAGATATTGCATAGAAGTTCAGGACTCTTGTCCTAATTTCTAGCGACCTTTTCTCATCTCTTAGTTTTCTTTGCTTAGTTTTTGACAGGTATCACTCGCTATTCCCGTATATCTTCGGATATTTAGTGCAACACTTTCCGTTGCCTGTTGCTACACCAGATTTCACATTGTTGAACTTATGTTTCTGGTTCGTTTTGACTTTGTTGTTGTAGCCTCAATATGTAAGTTACACTTTGGGCTGTCAAATTCGCTGACAACCATACAGTGTCATCTTGTAGTTAAATCTTTCTTCTACCTTGTCAAATAAGATATTGATGTCTTCATGTAATTAAGTGTATATACAACGTTGTGTGCTTTTCGAAACAGGATATAAAATATACGATACAGGCCGGGATTTCGAACAGACCGCCTAAGAATTAGAAACTGCATATTATCAAAACTAATTTGCTAGTTTATTTCGGGCGAGAGTGATTTTTGGTTCTTCTTATATTCAGCAAAGGCAACAACAACAAAAACAACAACAACACCAATAATAATAATAATAATAATAATAATAGCCCGTTAGTACATAAATTGTCCTTAACATTTTAGCACTTTTTGTCTAATCTACTTTGCTGAATAAGGGTAAACTTAGTCTTTAGGCAAACTCTCTATATTTTGGATACCATTATCTAATGTTTGAAATAGTTTTAGCATCCTAACTAGTATGTGTTAATTAAACAAAAGAAGGTATAAAACTAACTATTAAATCTAAAGGGTGGTCTTTGGCCTATAGCATATATATATATATATATATATGTGTGTGTGTGTGTGTGTGTGTGTGTGTTTGTGTGTGTGTGTGTTTGTGTGTGCGTTTATATATACATATATGTGTGTGTGTGTGTGTGTGTGTGTGTGTGTGTGTGTTTCGTTAAAACGACTGAAAAAGTACTGCGATTAAGATTTTTTATTTAATTTTTCTTGTGTTCGGACAAATAGTTTCTTTTTTGGACATAAAGTTTGTAAATACTGTTCAAAATGTGTGCATTACCGATCGCTTTCGGCTATACTTTTAGCTATTATCAAGGACGATTTCATGTTACTTTTCGTTGAATATATGCCTCATGTTATGTACGTATCTAGAGTTATAAAGTTGATTTATTTTACAAACACCTTCAGCACATTGTGGCCGTGTTCATAGTTAATGCTATTGAATATTGTTTTTTTTCTTTTTATTATTAAATCTTCCATCAATTTTTATCTTTTTTTTTTTTTGCATGTGGATGAGGTTATTATGTCTGTATTTTCTACTAGTATGTTTCGAATGGTGTCTGGTAGGTTCTTGTGTGTGTTTATGTTAAGGGGTCTCCCCTTTTTCACACAAATGGACTCAACCAAGTAATACATATACTAGCACCAGTGAATACCAGGTAGTACGTGAAGACAGTCGAGAAGTCTGTATCAGAGTAGTATCAAAGTAGTATTAGAGGAGGGTAGCACAAGAGTCACCGTCACAGTACCTAGACTCAGTAAGGTGTCATACCACTATACTTCAATACTGTTGTAGAGTTATTTCCTCAGTGGAAACTGTATTTGGACTAAATCCGTCCTAAATAGGTTTAACGTACAAAAACGTTAGGAACTTGTAATAACCAGTATTACGCAGAGTAATCGAGTTGTGGTCGCTGACTACTTTTTTCGTATTCGACTCCTACTGACTCCTACTTATAATAGATGGGAGAGTCTATTATCTATAGACTAGGTGTATTTCACCATAACAAATACCAAGACTGTATATATATATTATTGCTACTAACCCGCATTCCTGGATCTACTAACCCGTATTACCAGTTTGTATTATTACGTTAATACATTTATTTTCCTTATCCATTCCTGGCGTTTGTTATTCATTGATATCAGATTTCATCCCGGAATCCACAACAGTTTAAATGAGTTCTAACCATCAAGTGTTTCATTTATACCAGTATACTGTCAATATATATCTATCTATATAAATAGATAGATGTAGACATAATAATTTGTTCTAAAATTTTCTACCATCTTTATAAATAGATAGTGGTAGAAATTTCTAGAACAAATTATTTGTATTTTTGGTTATGAAAAGTGATTTTATTTGTCGTCTCTTCTAATATCTGGCACATTCTTATCTGCTTTTTATTTCGAGGTGTTTTGCTTCTTTTCGGTTAGATAATAATGCACCACTTTCAGTGATTCTGAAGAATTTTATTATTTGATATCAGCCTACTTGAACTAAAACTTTCTACCAATATATTGGTGGAGACATGAAAAAATCGTACGTTTTTTCCATGTGTAAATTTAGGATCTGTTTTCTCTGTTTTCCTGTAACGCAGAAAAACAATCAAATTTTTCCTTATAATATATCAACCGTGTAAATGAGATTGAGTGAAAATATCGATGAAAATAATAATAATAAAGATACGGTATCTGCTTACTGAAATTAGTTGCTTCGTTTCGTATGTAACGGTTAGGTTTCTTACGCTATTATTCACCCAATAAAAAAGTTCAAGAGCCACTCAAAGTAGATGGTTGCAGAATGGACTTGATTTATGGACATAATTGAAGATTGTAAGGATATGCAAGAGATAAAGTTTGATTCTGAACTTGGTCGGGGAGAATCATTTCGGGAGATTGTTCTACAGAGAAACAGCGAAAAAAGCAGAAACAGAGAAAAAGGTATCGGAATGGAAGTTTCTTACCACTTGAATGACAAAGAGAATGACAACGGTTTAGCCTGTGTATATGACATGGCGGGTATTACCTGTAAAAATCAAAACACGTAGAACTGGGGTACGCCACTCGTGGAACTGGGGTACGCCACTCGTCAGAACATGGAAATAGTGATAGTGTAGCGCTATGTTATCGATGTCGCGTCTGTTTGAAAGGGCTTGTGGGGTGGAAAACAATTCATCACTCACAAGGGCGCGTAAACACTTTTGAACTCTGTCAATGCTGGAAAGAGAGAAGTTGGCAGCTCAGGACAAGATATGGCAGCAATACTCCATTTTTTAAATCTGATCTGATTCTTGTAATGATAGAGCATTGAAAAGGGAGTCAGACACTTTCTGAACCGGTATAAAGCACTGATTATTTTTCCAACCTCTTTAGTGATTAATCGTATATATGAGTCCCTTTTGAACTTTCGAGTGAACTTGAAATCAGATAGACGCTCAAGGCAAGGTGCTTCTCTGAGTGAAACTATTTATTATGACTGGTGAGAATTCAGTGTCTGAACTAGAAATTATCCCAAAGTCATTCAAAAACACGTAGCAAGTAGTTGCACCGTGTCCATTTTATCCCAGACGAAAATCGATATATCTTTAATGGGATTCAGTGAGAGAGAGTCTGAGAAACGAGAGGAGATTACGACAGACGTCATGCTCCTTTAGGACAGGGATTGGCAACCTACGACATACGTGCCACACTTGGCATGCCATCCATTTTCCAATGGCACGCAGTCGCAAGTAACATCACGAAGTCCGAACCAATAACTACTACAACGCAAAGAAGATATTTAGCTATTTCAATTTTTATATATACTAAAGTATATATAATATATATTACTATATAAAATATATTGTAGAACAGGTATATTGACCTTGACTTGTATAAAAATGCATATGCTGTAGGCACACTGAATGATTTTAAAACCCTAAATCGGTACGTAGTTAGAAAAAGGTTGCTGACCCCTGCTCTAGGAGGTAAGGCAACCCCCGGGGAATAATGGAAAGAACAAGAGTTTTTTTCAAGGTGCAATATGGCGTCAACTGAGATTTCTACAGTTCAGCCAAATGACCTGAAATGATGTGGCGTTGATCACATATCCTCAGCGAAAAATAAAGTGTAATAAAAATAATAGACAATTTTTAGACAAATAAAGTTTTTCTTACATTGTTTTGACTCGTTCAAGCATCCTTACATTTATATATAATGAAGAGACCTTATGTCGCAGAGGCAAGATCATCAGATGCTACATTTTAATCAGTCACCTTCTCCTACAGATTGTGAGGCAATTTATTAATAATAATTACTTTGTATTGTTTTTCAATAGGTTAGCCTTATAGTCGATGTTGTCAGAGTATCACGATCTTAAAAGTTTGAAACTTAATTCATATTGATTTTATCACTCAGATTAACATAAAATCATGTTTATGGAGCTAAAAATTTGAAGCAGGATAATTCCCACTCAAAAGCGTGAGCATGCAATGAGTATCGAGATGACTACAGTGTTAATGGCCGACAAAAGCAGTTTAATATCTGTCTATATTTTTGAAATGGCGTATTGGAAATGTTTATATTATTTACACTGTTTAGACTGTTGTCCTCATTTTTATTCATGACGTATTAACAAGAAGTGGTTACCATAAGCAGTACACTAAACCGTAACGTCTACCCTGGATACATGACAGCAGCTCCGATAAACTGGGATAGAAGTGTACGAGAGGATAACAACACTCGGAAAACAGCTTCGTCTGCCTACCCTATGTGATGGGATTATCGGGAAAAAATCCAAAAGATTCATATAACATCAGAAAGACCTTCAAAAGTCGGTCGACACTTCGCAGACGCCTTTTCTGAGCAAGACCTCCATAGGGGAGATCATGACTAAGGACTGTGTGTATGCAATCCCGTGCAGCAGTGGTAAGCAAGATAAAAGAGAAGCAGGCCGCCCTCTTAAGAACAATCAAGAACATCGTAAAGCCGTAACACGAGGGAAATAGAAAAATCAGGCGTAGCTTACTACATATGGAGGGAAAAGGGATATCACCACCCCCTGTGGAAAGGGGCTTGAAAAATAATTGACAGAGAACATCACTAAAAACAAATATGTAAACTTAAGGAATCAGCACATATGATAAGCCATAATCTTCTAAGCAGACCAAGTATAGAAATGAAGAAAATATGGGAACAAGTAATAACACCAAAAATCCATTATGCGCTCTGGTAATTTTTTTTTTTACTGAATAAAGTTCTATTTTATAAGTTCTAATAACTTCATATCATGATGTCCTTTAGGATACATGCCTAAAAACTACATATATATATATATATATATATATATATATATATATATATATATATATATATATATATATATATATATATATGATGGACTCTCCCGTCGAACTCGACGTATGAGGGTCGGCCAGATCAGTTTCCAGAAACTGAAAGCCCGACACCGACACATGAGATTTTATTATAGCGGTGAAGGCTTAGTGCAGGGCCATCCACACTTTCTGGTGGGACGAATACAGTGGCCTGGTGCAGCGAATGCCACAAGGTCCCCAAACGACCTTCCGCAGGTTTTGAATTCAGAGTTGTCCTTCTCCTAGAGCAGTTGCCATGCAAGGCTATAGAACTCAGTGTGTCCTGCTATTTACCCATAGTTCGATGGAGAAGAGGATTCACACCTTTCCCAAGGGTATTAGCACGTAAGTGAATGTAATGGATTCGACTGGAATTCGAACTCGGCTCTCCGATTCCTCAATCCAAGCCGTTATCCAATATATATATATATATATATATATATATATATATATATATATATATATATATATATATATATATATATATATATATATATATATATATATATATATATATATATTTGCCGCCTACATGTTTTACGAGCATCGCCGTCTGATAGAGCCTGCACGTCTACATTTGTATTTTTCCAAATTCCTCGGAGCCCACTGTGGTTGAAACGGTAGACATTCGGAGCAGATACTTCGTTACAATTTCTACGAGAGAGCGCATAATCTGGCGAGATAAACACTTTGAACGAGACCAAAACACCCCCACCTTAATTAGATTAAACTTTTTTAATCTTTTACAATAAATGATATGTTTAAGATATATTTTTAATGTCACTTTCATCTTGTATATAATTAGGATGCATTTCGTTAAAATAAAATAGGGTCATGGTGTCTTTATTTTGTCTATATCAAAGTGGTTGCTTCTGTTCTTTTTTTTAATTCTCTTTAATTCTTTATAAAATAACGTACCCGAAAGAGAACACATTTTCGCACGACGTTAGGAAAGTGACGGAAATCCAGATGTCAAGGCAGGACCGATTTCAGTAAACACGCTTCTTTGAATATTGTCAAGTATGTAGAGATATATAGTATGAGCACCAAACCAATATTCGATGGATTGATGAATGGATTCTGACGAGAAAAATTGTCTGCTTCGACTCAGTTAACAATCTTGACTTGATGCAGACCTAGCAATTGATTCAGTATAAACTTTTCACGTCATGCCAATGTAAAACGTGAGACCAAAAAGGCGCAAATGTTGCTTTCCTGGGTGCTAGCATCAGCCACTCTGATGGAAAGTAGAAAAAAAAGTTCTCTATGGTGAGTAAAAGTTAGCAGTTTTCTTTTGGAGTCTTTAAAATTATCACACCATTCCTTGCACCAGTTAACAACTGATTAGATTTTTTGTCGAGACATCTGACAGTTAACTAAGTAACATAAAACAAACACTTATGAACAATAATTTCCATGTCATTCATGAAAACATAAAATTGGCTTTACTGACATTTAGAAAAAATAACATAAGCATTCAAACTGATATAAGCAAAAACAAATACATCATTAAATTATTTTTAACTATTTTTTGGAAGGAACCTATCCTAATATCTGCCTGTTGATGTGGCTAATTTACATCTTTAGTGTTTAGGGTTATTTTTTAAATAATTTGTATATATTTGATAGCAATGTGATATAGTGATGGTTACTAATGTCTTTATTGTCTTATTATGATTATAGGTTTAATGTTACTAGCCCGAAATCTTTTGCAGACTTATTTTGCATATTTCAAAGTGTCTGTTGCAGTACCATCTTTGACTGGTGTCTTCCACGTTTCCTATTTTAAAACACTTCCACTATTGTTATCTGCAGACTATCAAATAGATCTGTCCGAGTGACCACATTGTTATTTTTATTTTCAATCTATACAGGTCTTTATAAACTTTCTCGTTTATCTTTAACATCTAGTCTCTAAATTGCTGTTTATCTAAGCGAACGCAAAATCAAACATATTTCACGCTGTTCCCTTCTCTCGTAGCAACTTCTACTTTTTCCAAGTTTGCTGTTTCATGTTCCATTTTGGTTTATCAGATTAATTCTTCATTTGTAACCGTTTAGTACTTACGTCAGGTAGAAAGCAAGAACATAGTCCAGACTTTGTGGAATTCTGAAAATAGTAGAATATTTGAGATTAACATGTTTATGAAAATATTACATTAACAACTCGTTCTTTTTATGTGCCGTGTCTTTTCAGGACGTAGACGATCATGGCCCTCCACTCCCCTCTATCCCTTGTGGCTCTCAACATGTTTTGTGTTTCTGCCAACTCTCCCCAGACCACGTTCCGCCATCCACCTGCCCAAGCCCGCCACGTATGTCATGCGCTGCTTTCACCTGTCTCTTTTTCCCTCTATTCGTCTCGTGAGATTTAGATTCTCCAGGCCCTCCTTTCTCTTCACGTGTCCCATATATTTCATCTGCCTTTTCCTTATGTTAAGCATAAGCTTCTCTTTGTTTGCATCCTCTCCAAGACCGCATCGTTGCCCATATGCTTGGTCCATGATTTCCTCAGCATCCTTCTGTATAACCACATCGCCGCAGCCTCCAGTCTCTACTTCATCGTTGAGGATACCGTCCAGACTTCGCTGCCGTATAGGAGGACAGATGTCACGTAGCAGCTCAGTCATGTCAAAATTTAAAGACTAAAAGTTTACAAAGGAAAATATTCAAGATGGACAAAGTTTCCATTTCACTGAAGCAGATATTAAGCATATGAGAGAGGTATCGCTTTCTATATGATCCCATTCTTTTCTTTTCTTTTCTTTTCCCTTTCTTTCCCTAAATCCAAACATCGCCTCTTATATATATGTTTTCCCGTCTATCCTCGCAATCAAACAGGAATGGTCCATTGTATATTTGAGGTAATAGTGGGGTGCAGCGTACGAGCTAAATAATTAGGGGGCGAAGGGACCAGCGGAATGATAATATGCTGGGAGAAAACTCTATTCAAAGCACAAAGTACTATATCATCCTTGTCTTTAGAAACTTATTTCGTTAATCAATAAACGAGATATAAAATTCCATAATTGTTGAAATAAATATTGTTGCTTATGATAGAGAGACGGTGTTATTTTATTTATTTTATCATTATTTTTGCTTTTACAATTCCGATCATGATCAGAGACAAACAGTACATCAAATATTTGAAGTTAATGCATTCGTTTGTTCAAAACAATTGGCTACGCTATAAACTTTCCTCGAATTTGCCACGGGCCCGGTTGTTGGTACATTTGAATACTTTGATACAGTCAGGTCTCCTTTGCTGACAATATAAAGCAATTCCTTTTGATGTCAAAAGCTAAGTTCATGAAAGCTAGAAATCATAAACTTAAAAACTGTCAAAGTATGACTGATAAATACATAAAATGAAATATCTATCTATTTCTGCGCGAGTTTCCAGGACAATAATTGCTATCATTTATTTCAATATTACAAGTCTACATCGTCGTCGGCATCGGCAGCAATTGTGCACCCTCTGCTGGACAAAAGCTTTTCACAAATTCTTCCATGGCAACTGTAAATGGCCTATTCTCTGTACGTCTTACCATTAAATGCCTATAGCTCATCTATTCATTGGTAGGTTGAGAACAAAAACAAATCTAGCTTGAAGAATATCACAAAAACAAATTTGAGGAAATGCTTTCTAAAATGAAATATACAAGCCAAGTTAAATGAACAGAAAATATATCAAGCCGGTGTGAACATAAAATAAGAGAAATAATAATATTATTAGAAACATTGGCTAAAGACATGAAAGCAACCAAACTATCACATATAAGTAAACATCACAAAGAAACAATTGCAATGCGAAGTATATGACAAGTGATTTCACAACAGTATTTTTCTTTATGACGACGAGACTACATTGGAAGGACCTGTTGACTAGGATATAATATGGGTTCTTCATGAAATAGTCTACGAGCAGGTGATTCGTGGAGTAATATGTTTGGCAGATATTGTAAGTAATTAAAATATAGTTCATTCCAAAATTGGTAATGTGGCAGGGGAAAAGAGCACCGGAGTGGTACAGGCCACAACCATTATTGCACGATAAGACTGATATCCCCAAAGCATGTTATTCATATGTTTAATGATGGATAGTCTAAGAAACAATTCAGGCGATATATTGGTCATAAAAATATAAGTAGAACTTAAAAATTGTACTGTCATAGATCAGTTATTATGAAATTTTCTGTGAAAAATAATCGAAAGAACGGAAAATATAGTAAATTTGTGTTATTTATCCAACATTCTGACCAGGATGGGCAATAAGTTAATTGAAAAGTAAAAAATAGAATAAAAATAAGATAGACCGAACATCTCAGTAGAATTTACTAAAACTTGTTTCAATTATAATATATATATATATATATATATATATATATATATATATATATATATATATATATATATGGGGGTCTGTTATGTGTGTGTGTTTATGTATGCGTATCTAAGCTGTCTTCAGGAACCAAGAAAGAAATTACGAAAACACGTTTTATTAAATTCCATGATTCGTCTATTGAACAGTTACTATATATCTTTACAATTTACGAATGAGGTGCCATGCATCGGGTTTGAAGTTATGAATAAATTCTCCAAAATGCATGTTTTGTTTTTCTTGTTATATTTGTGTATTTCGACTGTCACAGTCATTTTGAAGAAAACGGCTGTCATCACATTAGGCATAATGGGATTGAGATCTGGACTCATTGCTGACCAGTCAATTTCTTCCTTTTCAAACACTCCTCTTTTGGTTTTGTATTTATTTCGCTTTTGGATGTGTTCCATTATCTGTTACTCAAAACTAGATTTATTACCCTGGGTAGTATATTTTTCTCTATAACTTCATAATTCCTGTATTATGGTCTATAAGATGCATCAAAGCATCCTCCACCATACTTATCTCCTGGTAAGGTGTTCTTTTCCATATAAGCTTCATTTTACCGTCTGTAAACATATTGTTTGTGTGGAATGTCAGAAAACTTCTGTGTTTTTCATCTGTTTATGTTGTGGTGGGATCCACCTAATCTGCATAGGTGACTACCAACTATATAAATAATGGTTGGTACCGGAAGACGAGGAGGAGGAATCACGAGATCCAACTAGAGACTCAGATCGACTGCGACTAGTCAACACATTCTCCAGGAACGTCTACCCAGAAATATACAGAAATACTATATGTACTTATTGTGTACACTTTCTTGTTATAATACATTCTTGTTCTAAGTACATTTTGTGTTGCATTATTATTCCATGCATTAGGCGAGATTCAACAATGAGTCAAGACTCAACAGTTTAGAACATTGTTCGAGAAAGATTGTGGCTTGTCAAGTTACTCTTTGGCAATGTCCAATCATTCATTTTTCTGTCGTTTTTTCATTCATGAAGTTTGTCTTCGCCTTCGTTTAGTCTGTGTTGTATATTAAGCGATGAAACAATTACCTCTGATTGTTCCAGGTCGGCTTTCATGTCTTCCTACCAACCTTCGAAAATTTCTCATTTTTTCTTTTTTTCTCTTACTCCTTCCTTTGAAAAATCTTAATAACATTGCTCAGTGTGAAACAGTGAAAGCGAAAACCTTGGAAATGGTCTTATACCATTTAGCGCTTTTGCGCTTACTAATAATAGCACCTGTCTATATTTCTATATTATGTACACTATTTACATTATTCGGACTATTGTCCTCATCTTTGTCGCCATATTTATTTCAACATTTCGGCCGTTGCACGCTCCGGCTTTCTTCAGGTGGTTGGAATGTCGAACTAAACTCTTTATTTCGCTCACTGAGGTAGACAGTTCTAGTTCCACATTCCATGTGTAATGGATGTCAGTTATCAGTTATCTTCTGTTAATTCCCTTCTCCAAGTTCTCCACCGCATTACCCAGGTATTGAATTCACACTCTTTGCGTCCTTTCACTGGATCTAACTAACGCTTTTATCCACTGTGCCATGTGTCCTTGAGGACATCTGTGTATGAATTTCTGGGTATTATAAACCTAATGTGTCTTCAGCAACTATTTTTTACCAGTGCTCATATTGCAATTTTCATTGTTATTATCGCTATTCTCTGGCACTCCTTATTACTGGTTCCCATATTGTATTCATTTTTATGCTTGGTCGGCTCAGGAGATTTTCGTGGCCTAGCATATGTGCTGATTCCTTAAGTTTACGAATTTTCCAATGATGTTCTTTATGTATGATCTCAACCTGATCCCACAGAGGGCGATCATCTACCTTTTATCTCCATATGTGGTCAGCCACGCCTGATTTTCCCCTTCCCCTCATGTTACAGCTTTCTGGTGTTCTTGAAGCCTTACCTTAAGAGGGCAGCCTGTCTTCTTTTTATATTACTTGCCGCAGCTTCACGGGATAGCGTACACGCAGTGTCTAGTCATGTTCTCCTCTATGGAAAGGTTTTAATAAATATGGCGACAAAGATGAGGACAATAGTCCGAATAATGTAAATAGCGTAATAATAGCACATCTGATGTTCTCAGGTAGCTCTTTTTACTTCAACATACCGACAAACATGTGTATTTTTAAAACATTGAAGTCATCACTCATTGCCAATTCCTGTCATGAGGGCACTGACAGTTTATCAAAGGTGATTATAATTTTTCATTTATCACAGGGGAGTCAAATTTTGTTTACCCATTTTTTTCTTTTCTAAGTGCTTCCAATGTCGGTGTCACAGGAATCTTTCCGTTTTTGTATTTCTTTTCTTCTATTGCGTTTTTTGAAACTGGTTTCATCTTTTTCTTTTATTTATCAACTATGAGTTGTCAACAGACCAAAGCTGTTTCAATAGATTCGTCTTTTTTTCTATAGATATTCTATACTATGTAATGAGATTTCATTGGTGACACTAATTGTTACAAGGATCGTGCATATATATATATATATATATATATATGCATATATATATATATGCATATATATATATATATATATATATATATATATATATATATATATATGCATATATATATATATATATATGCATATATATATATATATATATATATATATATATATATATATATCTGAAACAGTTCCACTTTGATTCGATACTGAATTTTTTAACCTCTTAGAAGCATAATAGATAGATAGATAGATAGATAGATAGATAGATAGATAGATAGATAGATAGATAGATAGATTATTTATTTTGGGAGCAATTATTTCATTACTCACTTCTCTCCTAAATTGAAAATTTTGTGAAATTATTTGCTGGTATAGAGAATTCGATCCTTGCTTTTAAGAACTAAGCTCTAATAAACCAGAATTAATATGCATCAACGCTTATTTGAAAACAATGATGAAATTAAATTTGGTGCCTGCGTATTCCCTGCCAATTCAGTTTTCGAGCCCAGTAATTTCAAAACGGAAGTGTATTCTCAACTTCAGAAATCTGGGCAATACCGTTACCGATATTCTCTCTCCATTTTGTTTTGTTTCCCTATGTTCAGTACGAAGTTCTTTTTTAGTAAATATCAATAAAATGAGAATACGTTCATTATGCAATAAGCCCTAAAGAATTCATTATTTTAACCATTTCTTTTCATCGAACTATTCTACAACAGTCGTGAATAATATCGATATATTCCTATGATATATAGATAGAACCTGGTTTATTTTGCGCCCTTTCTTTTATAACGTAATTACATATTTACCAGTCGGGCAACAGATCTGTGTTCAAGTCATTCAGTCAGTTATGTGCAATGCGTGATACACGCTTAGGCGTGTAAATAGCAGGACAGACCGGGTTCTATAGACTTGGATTATAACAGGTCTACCACAGAGAGAAACGGCAAACATTCGATACATAACTGAAGAGGCAGGTTTTTTCCCGCAGTAGTTTGCCGTTTCTCTCTGTGGTAGACCTGTTATCATCCAAGTCTATAGAACCCGGTCTGTCCTGCTATTTATCACAGAGGAGAAGAGGATTCATACCTTTCCCAGATGTATTAGGACGTAATTGAATGTAATGGATTCGACTGGAATTCGAACTCGGCTCTCCATTTCCTCAATCCGAGCCGCTAACAATTATTTTCTGTACTGGTAGTAATAAACAAATAAAAAATACTTTTGACTCATAATTTACAAAGCAGGTAGACATACACTCCTGACTTAAAAATTCGACGCCTCAAGTGATAACAAACTTAATTTGAAGGTTTATTCGTGACTGTAGGGAGTTCGGTCCACATCAGCCCCTAATATTTCACATTCACAGAACGAGTTAAGTTTAATAACTATAGGATGAATTCTTTACCGATCTAAACATAATTTACTATTAGTACTTTTAACTAAGGATATATGTTGTTCTGCCTATTCGATTACATTTTTTGCTATTGTGAATGCTCTCCTATTTTGGATGACCTGCAGTTGTCATTTTGCGTCTCAACTTCAACTTGGCACATAAAAGCTGGGAATTTTTATGAATTATAAATATGAATTTAAATAGGAACATCCAGTCTGAAAAATTATAAATTGTTTTAATAATTCTCAGTTTCTATGCTGGTTGCCATTACTTTCACTGTTAGAAATAACAAGGAATTTCAACTCAAACACGTGTACGCACGATAGATATTGTTTTTAGAATTAAGAAATATCAGTTTAAAAACATAGTTTTAAAAATTACTTTGTGTAAGTTTCAAGTACAGAAATAAAACGAGTAAATATAGACTTCGAAGTATACCGTCGAGGGATTTTATTCTTTTATTTATTTATTTTTGGTAATTCAGCTATGCTTTATCGTGGTTTCCCTGGCCTTATTGCTAGTACACACTTCAGTTAGCGGTTTGGTTTGGTTTGGTTTGGTTTTACGGCATATCAACCATAATGGGTTAATTAATGCCGACAATTTTTATTACTGGTAATATTTTTTCTTTATAAATGTATTGCTGCTATTTTTTCCTTAAAAAATCTATTCTTGGTTATATTTTTTCTTGAAAAATGTTTCACTGGTAATATTTGTTTCCTTCAATTCTGATAAGGGGTCTCCCCTTTTCACTCAAATGGACTCAACCGAGGTATACATGTACTACTACCAGTGAATACCCGGAGTAGTATTAGAGTAGTATTAGAGGAGGGTATCACAAGAGTCACCGTTACGAGCACCTAGACTCAGTAAGGAGTCATACCGCGATACTTCAATAACAAGACTGTATATATATTATTGCTACTAACCCGCATTCCTGGATCTACTAACCCGTATTACCAGTTTGTATTATTACGTTAATACATTTATTTCCTTATCTATTCCTGGCGTTTGTTATTTATTGATATCGGATTTCATCCCGGAATCCACAACCAATTTCAAAAATGTATAGCTGGTAATATCCCTTTTCCAAAATTTGTATTGCTGGTAATAATTTTTTAACAATGTATTTATGGTATTAAAACTTATTTTAACACTTTCATAGTGTTTGAACCAACTTTGGGAGCTAACTATTTGCCGATTGTGCCGATAACAGGTGGTACCACTCCGGGTCAGAGTGGACCTGGGGACGCCAGCAATTAAGAGGTGGTTCTACGCTCCTCCAAATCCTTGATCAGAAGCCTTGCTGTTGGACATAGTTTATCGTCTTACCCAGGACGCGGATATAGTTTCTCGTCATACCCAAGACGTCAGTTAGTGATCTCCCTGATGGAGATAAAAGAGAATAACTGTTCAATTACTGTCGAGTAGCATGTTTTGCGTTAGTAAGAACTTCTCGAATTGTAGGTCGGTTGATATTAATTTCACAATTTAAAATAATAGGGATATCAACTGATACAGTAAAAATAATATTCATAGTAATAAGAATTTCAATATATTATTATAAATATAGTGAATTAAGTTTATTTAAGTAAGATGAATTCCATTTCCGAATATACTTTAAGAATAGTCACTCAGCAATATCTGTAAATGCTGTAAAGATTTATGACATCAAATTTATTGATTTATCTAGTTTACTGGTTAAAAATGAACTAAAAAGGTAAAAGAGACTTTTATCTCACGTACTTATTTTGAAACGAAGATACTGAATAAATAACGAGACGTTTAAATTACTATCTTGGAATATTTTTATTTGACCTTCTTTATTTATGATGGTAGTTTAAAATGAATTAATGATTTATTCTTTATAACTGTTTGCCGGTGCCTTACGATAGGTTATTTCCCTAAAATATCTAAGTTTTCTTTCTTATAAATCATTAATAGATTAAGCAAAGACAAACAATTTCTTCTTCTACATAAAATGCGTGGCTAATATTTTCAAATGTATTCTAAAGTTCTTAAAGCCCATTATCTTCTTCTATCTATCTAACTTCGACCCACTATCTGTTTGTCTGTCAGTCTATCTTCATTGAATCGGATATTTTAACAAGAGTCAACAAGTCATTAATGCATAAAAATAAGTTTGAAAGCAACAAAAATATGGAACTTTACGAATGCACTTAGAGGGAACAAAGACAAAACTAAAAAGAGATAAAAAAAATAAAAATAAAAACGTATAGAGGACAAAACGTAAAATATGAATTGTTTGGATTTATTTCTGTTTGTTGTGGTTTTCCTTGTGGTTTTTAGCGGAGAAGTGCACACCCGATGTTAGAGGGAGAATTTTTTTTTATCTATATTTTCATGAATTTACGTTTAATATTTCAAAATATTATTATTTTTGTGTTATTTTATTAAAGTTTTTTTCTGTCTTCTAACTTTCTTTTTCTTTTCTCCAAAACGATATTTTCCGTTATATTTTTTTCTTCCGTTTTGCTTTTTGTAGCCATTCAGTTCAAAAGTCAAAATCTGACAGGAAGAATAATGTTGGGTTCTGTTTTCTTTTCTTTCTTTTTTTTTTTTTTTTTTTTCTTAATTTTTCCGTTATTCTTTATCTCTTTCCCTTCCTCTGTTGCTTTTGTCCCTAAATCTCGCGGGAGTTCGCAGTATCTGCGGTTCAATACTTGAGGAAAATGAATTGGCATCGCTGGTTCGATATTTGGAACAAGCAGGCAGCAAACCATAAATTCTAACTCGAAGACTTTCAGGGAAATAATCGATTCGAAAATATGAAAGCACCAAAAGCAAAGATCTTTTTGTTAAGAAATGGCAAAACAATGCAAACAATCAACATATAATCGATAAGTCGTTATTGATATAGATATTGGCTTTCATATTGGCTTTGGCTTCCGTATTGACGAGTGGAAGGAAAAGGGGATAGATGGAAATAACAAGGCAACAGGCATCAAAAGTTTCAAGTTGTCAACATTGCAAAGTATGTTTAATATAGCTTTGTTTGGAGAGTACGTCTTTTCAGAGAAGACACTCTTTTTTCGTTAAATCACTGAATAATAAAAGAAATAAAATTTACAACTGTCTAAAAATGCACACTAGTATAAAAAACGAGAAGAAGCAAGTAGATCAGTTAATATATCAAGATAGAAAGATAAGTCTGTCAGTGATTACGAATGTTTTTGAAATATAAGATAAAAATCGTAAAAAATTACAGTCGCTGTTTAACTAACGACTGAGAAAGATAAATATTCGTAGCATTTGGGTATCGCATACTTTTTGCTGATACTGATATCTAAGCAGTAGATCCGTTCTGAAGAGAACACTTACCTGTTCGAAAGAATCTGACTTCAAACTTTGGCCTTTTATCAGATTTGGATGTTGATCGGAGAGCCAGAGTCGGCAATTCTATTCTACCTGTGTGCTTTCGCATCAGTCAGCTAAGTGCCATACGCGATACACGCTTGGCTGGTCATGTCTCTTTCGATTAATAGCTGACAAGGCAGAAGATTTCCCCTACAGTTGGTTACCGTTTCTTTCTGTGCTAGACTGGATGCCATCCAAGGCTATAGGATCCAGTCTGTCCTGCTATTCTACCCATCTCTTAATCAATTGTGAGAAAATTGTTCAGCATACACTATCATATAGCAGAACTTATATTAGATAAGAGTACAGTACTCTTTTCGTTGTTTCTGTTGCTTGAAGACTGTTCTTCATTTGTGAGGAAATTGTTCAGTATACACTATCATATAGCAGAACTTATATTAGATAAGAGTACAGTACTCACTTCGTTGTTTCTGTTGCTTGAAGACTCTTCTTCATTTGTGAGGAAATTGTTCAGTATACACTATCATATAGCAGAACTTATATTAGATAAGAGTACAGTACTCTTTTCGTTGTTTCTGTTGCTTGAAGACTCTTCTTCATTTGTGAGGAAATTGTTCAGTATACACTATCATATAGCAAGAACTTATATTAGATAAGAGTACAGTACTCTTTTCGTTGTTTCTGTTGCTTGAAGACTGTTCTTCATTTGTGAGGAAATTGTTCAGTATACACTATCATATAGAAGAACTTATATTAGATAAGAGTACAGTACTCTTTTCGTTGTTTCTGTTGCTTGAAGACTCTTCTTCATTTGTGAGGAAATTGTTCAGTATACACTATCATATAGCAAGAACTTATATTAGATAAGAGTACAGTACTCTTTTCGTTGTTTCTGTTGCTTGAAGACTCTTCTTCATTTGTGAGGAAATTGTTCAGTATACACTATCATATAACAGAACTTATATTAGATAAGAGTACAGTACTCTTTTCGTTGTTTCTGTTGCTTGAAGACTCTTCTTCATTTGTGAGGAAATTGTTTAGTATACACTACCATATAGCGGGATTTATTTTACAAAAGTTTCCAGTACTCTTTTCTTTTTTTAACAATTGTTTTTCTTTATTTCAGTTAAAACCCTTCCAAGATATTTAAATTTTTGTACCTGTTTGACTTTGGTATCTCCATATCTTAGATAGTGTTAAAGACCCTATTTTCTTTTTGCTTTGTTTTTACTAGATGTTCACCGAATACCAGGCCCAAATGCCACTCAAGTTAGAGGGTTACTCAATGAGGTGTGTCATATGAACATAAGAGTAGTAAGTAAGAATGGAAGATTACGAGTCTTGACTTGGCATCTCAGCTTGAGTCACTTTCTCACAGACGCAATGTGACTTCACTCTGTCTTTTCTTCAAATAATTTCATGGCAACTGTTCTGATGAGCTCTTTTCTGTGGTGCCCGGGCTACATGAATTTAAGCGTACTACTAGTTTGGCATATTTTTACTGTTGAAATAGATAAATATAACGAACACTTCTACTCCAACTGTTTCTTTTCTCGCACTTCCCGTCAGTGGAACTCTCTTCCTCTTACTTGCTTCCCTGACAACTACAATATTCAAAAATTTAAATGCAACATCAATCGACATTTTCTGTTGCCTTGATCACCGTTCTTCTCTTATCCTTTCCTCTATCCCCCCGATACCGAGTCTTTTCTCTCACTTTCACTCTCTGTATCCCCCTACGTTGCTAGTGACACTTCCGATTTGCTTGGAATGAAATGCTTAATTCTTTTTTAAATATGGCGGATAGATAAGGACTGACATTAGACTTGAGGCTGTTATTATTGTATTAGGTTTTCTTTCGCTCTTCTTAGGCATGGAATGAAGGTGAGTCAACCACTATAGATTTATGAAGCCATTTTTGCCTAAAGGCTCTAAAGAATAGAGCTTGTTCAAAAATGTGCCATTAAAGTAGCTATGGAGAAGCGATAGGCCTGCGAGGTTGCGTCTGTGAGAAAGAGGCTGTCGGTTGAAAAATGTAATTCTTCACAAGGCTACATAAACGATTTTGAATTCCGTCATGTTCAGAAAGTGATATGGAAGCAATACTCCATTTTCTTGATGTCACACTTGTGAAGATAAAGTATGGCAGAATGTGTTAGGTACTTTCTGGGATAGTAAAGAAGCCAACCACTTTCCAGCAGCTTAATACACATGAGTTCCACTTGAGTTCTGCTGTGAACATTATTCCGAATAAACGTTTCTAGGGTCTACTCGTTCACTTGAGCCATGAGTTCAGTATCTGGCCTCGATAGCTCAGTCGGAATTTTATCTCCCAAATCGACTCTGGATATGATTTTAAATAGGTACCTCCACTGTTTCGCTAAAATAGAGCATATCATGATAAAAAGTACCCTAAACGTTATAAAAATAAAGTTTTATCATCAAAATATTTATGCTATTAAGAGGAAAGACAAAATTATTTTTGATTATTTTATTAATTCTTTTAATCATTTCTAGCACGTTCAAAATTTGGAACAACAGTTTATGGTTTTTGTTAGTCAGCGGCTGGTCCAAAGATTAGTATGCGGAATTTTGTGTCTTTTGCGTTAAAAAAAAAAAAAACAGATTGATTTGGAAATTCTTGCAAAAATCAAATAATGGTCGGATTTTAATGAAATTTTCAGGCCTTCTTCACAAGATTTTTAATTTTTTGTTTTTTAGAAAATCTTAGTAAAAGTATTTTACATCTTTTATCCCAACTTACTTAATTCTATGAAATTTCGATAAATTAAAATACCATGGTCTTTGTATTTATTAGGTAAAAGCAGGATTCCTTGGAGAATTTAAATCATCAATTTGTTTTTGTCAAACAGAAAAGCCATTTGCCAAAAATTTTTTCTGAAACGTAAAATTAAAAATGCAATAAAACTATGACATTATTTAATTAGAAAAGTTTTTAATTGCTTTTATAAATAAGAAATATTAAGGACTCTATTGTTTTAAAGGGTTTTTTTCAATGAATAATGAATTTTACAATTGTTTTCATTCATTAAAATTTTAATTAGAATAATTTATTAAGTTTTATATACTTTAAAATACTATACTATTTTCCGCAGTTTTGATGTTATTATAATTATGTGGAAATTATATTTATTAATCATAAATGGAAATGCTTAATTCAAATCATCAAACACCAGTATGTTTTAAATAATATTAAATTGTTCTTATAAGTGTATAAAAGTACCGATTTTGGTAAGTACGAGTGACGATACAAAATATTTTCAGAAAATAAGAACGATGACTTTAGTATATGTAAAGCTAAAATTTCTAAAATTCAATAAAACATTAGCTTACAGAGAGTGTTTTCCTAATTCTTTAAGATTGCAGAGTACTTACAGATTAAATAAAAATGTGCTCACGTCAATTTTTCAATTATTTTTTTCCAGGTAAAGTCTCCTTAGAACAACATTATATCTGTCATCACGTTGTCAAACATGGCAACACAGCTATTGTCAGTTAAAACATGGCTACAGTCGGATTAAAAATGCATTTATGGGATATTTTAAACTTAAAGTAAATAATATTTGTTTCAAATCAGATTAATTCTATTTTAAATCAGCTGATATTCCTTAAAGAAAAGTTGCAGAAAATATATTTTATTTATGGAAGATTTTTTAATAAAGAAAATTATATTGCGATGGAAGAATACTACAAAAAGGTTCCAATCAGCTATTTCAGCAAAACAAAAGGAATTATTTCGTGTCAATTTAAATTAGTTTTTGAAATACAGCGAAGTATTTTGCTTATTGGAAATATTAAATACAATTTGCTTGAAATTAAAACTTCAAGAAACACTGTTCATTTAAAAAGAATTCATTTTGAACCTTAGGTATCACGTTTTTTGTAGAGGTCCCTAAATTAATATAAATAATTGATAAGAACAACATATTACCCTCACAAAATAAATTTTTTTCCGAAGTTTTTTTTTTGGGGGGGGTGCAATAGGCAAAAATAAAAATGAAAAAATATTCTAGCTGAAACCTTCTGATAAATACAACAAGGATAATGATACTCGTCCATGATAATCAGCGAATTACAATTCTATTTGGTTTCTGAAAATCGAACAGAATTTTTTTTTTTTTTTCTGCGGCTGATTTACATGTGTTTTTGAATATTTGTGCATTTGATCTTGTCTCTTTGTGCGTGCATTTCTATGTTTGTATTTACCCATTCGTATATGCGCATGCGTATTTGCTCACATGTATTTGCGCAGGCGCTTATGCTTGCTTCTAATGTTTCGATTGTGTGTCACGTGAGCAACACCATCCACCGCGGAAAAAAAAGAAAAGAAATGAAAACAGAAAGAAATAGACAAGAAATCCGTCGTTTATTTAATCCGCTAAAATCTCGACCGCTGCAGAAAAAAAAAGATCAGAATGATTGACAGATGTCGTAAAAGGATGTAAAATCGCGAAACGCTCTTATTAGCCGCAAGTTTCTCTCCGGCTCACGTGGGATAGGGTGACCATTTGGACAAATGCCAGTTCTCTTAGTCTCAAGTAGATGTGACGAAATTTCTTTTTTTTAATCTGCTACATACATTTCTTATTCTTAAAACCTAATGCGATTTATTCATTACAAGATTTCAACCAACACCTTAGAATATCTAGTCCCTTTAAAGATTTAAATAAGAATTGCTCAAATATCTTTCAAGCATAACTGGATTTTTATCTAACAAAGCACGCACAGACATAAATATATATAAATATATATACACGCACACACACATACAGACACATAGACACACAGACATACACAATCACACACACAGGAATACACACACACACACACACACACACACACATATATATATATATATATATATATATATATATATATATATATATATATATATATATATATATATATATATATATATATGAATAAAACAAAACGAAAACTTTCCTTTTCTTTATTGATGCCGGATGACGAAACGCGGTAAAAAAAAATTTTTCAGACATATTTTATATATATGAATTTGTACGCGCACACACACATACACGCACACTTACACACACACAAACACATACACACACACACACACACACACACACATATACGAGGGTCATTCAATAAATAAGGTGAATTTTTCGTATAAGGACTTCTAATACAGATAATACAGCTTACATTTTTTTTTTTTTTTGTTTTACTTCTTTTTCACATGGATTTAATTTCTTTGGCAATTTAAAAAAAAAACTTTCAGAGTTTTGGCGATTAACAAAGATGGCCGACCAAGAAGCATGCACTAGGATTTAACAGCGGTCAATTATCAAGTTTTTGGTTGCTGAAAGGTGCAAACCAGTTGAAATTCATAGGAGAATGTCAACTGTGTATGGTACCACATGTTTCAGCCAAAAGATGTCTACAAATGGGCTAAATTGTTTTAACAAGGACGGAGCAGTGTTGAGGATGAAGACAGGCCTGGGAGGCCTACAGAAGTGAGGTCTCCTGAGGTGATCGAATCAGTCAATGACCTCATTCAGTCTGACAGTGGATGACATTGCAAGGACTTTGAGCTTATCTATTGGGACAGCACACAAGGTCAGCTGCCGGTGGGTGCCAAAGATGCTTACTGCAGAGCCCAAACAGCACAGCAGCCCAAACGGTGCAGACCATCAACGTGTTTGATGCGAATTGCTCCCTCATCCCCCTTACAGCCCAGACCTTGCCCCTTCAGACTTTCACCCGTTTGCTCCCTTGAAAGCGTTCACGAGAGTCACGAAGTTTAAAAGTGACGATGAAGTCAAAAGTGTTGTGAGACATCAGTCCAACGATTTTTACGCTGAGGAAATACGAAAGCTTGTGCACATATGGGAAAAGTGTGTGACAGTGCTGGGAGACTACGTTGAAAAATAAAAAAAGTAAGCTTCTATCTGTATTAGAAGTCCTTATACTGAAAGATTCCCCTTATTTATTGAATGACCCTCGTATACACACACACACACACACATACACACACACACACATATATATATATATATATATATATATATATATATATATATATATATATATATATATATATATATATATATATATATGAGCAACTCTATTATCGAAGTGTAACATGATTCTTTGTCTCCCGTAAGTCTTAAATTATCCAGGTCTTTTTTCCTCCTTCTCCTCAGTGAAATTTCCTCAGTTAGCTTTCATATATCTGGTGACTTCAAGATTTGCCCTCCACCTGGGCAAGTAAGAATATCATTAGTCAATGTCAAAGTTGAGGCCAAACCAAAGACATTCTCTGATATGCTATTTCATATAACATTTCTTTGCTAAATGAAAGCATATCGGGACACCTTCAGATCTTACACGGCAGAAGCTCCTTCCTAAGTCTTCTTTAAATATAATGCCTTCAAACCCGTTGTCTTCGTCTCGGAATGGATCCCTTCTGAAATGAAAGGTTTTATACCCCAGAAAAAAATCCAGCAAAAACCAAACAGCCAGACGTGGTTCACTCTTGAATGTGCTACCACTATAGTAACCACTAGTACAATATCTATAACGTAGAGCGGTGTACTTGGAAACTTTCTGCATTCAGAACTTCCCGTAATCTCTGCAAGAAGGTTCCAGAAAATGCCAAGTGTATATATGTAAAATCGGTACACGACAAGGCTGAAAGCAAACAAATTTAATCCCGGAAGTTCTGGAAGATCTCCATCAAATTCTGAATAGAAGCAAAGTGTCAGTGTCCACTATTATAAACTGTCCGGGCGTCATCTCATCCTTGTCAAAGCACTTCTCTTCGATCTTTGCCTCTATCTCAACGTTAGAGTAAAAAACCATACAATCCTGACTGATCCCGTCTGTCTGAGCACAATCTCAATAGTATTTTCATTACACCTCGGGAATTCTCAAGACTTATCAAAAGTCATGACCCTAAGAAGGCTACCAGACAAGACAAAATCACTTTGGTTATCCTTAAGAATATCAACCTGGAGTTATCCCCGATCTCTGTGAAATTACTTAACCGCTTCTTAAAGGAGAATTCCTTCGCATGTCTGTAAAAGGTGACAAGTATATTCCCGGTGTTCAAGAAAGCGGGTTAGCGCTGATCACCCCCGCTGTATAGACGCATCTGTCTTTTTGAAGCTATAATCAACAAGAAAGTTGTTGAACACATCAAGAGGAACAACTTCTTGAGCGAAAAGCAATACAGGTTTCAATCGGCCGAGCCCCTGCTGATATCCTAACTGACACTACTACAAGAATCAGTGAGTCCCTAGACAACAAATACATCTCAAGGACGATCGCATTAGATATTTCAAATTACTTTCACAAATTGTGGCACAAATTACTGAACAAGATCTATGGAATCAATGGAATTATAAAGTCATTCCTAACGCATAGGCTCCTGAAGGTAGTTGTTGACAGCCAGTCCTCCGAGGCCCTTCTTGGTCTAACCCTCTTTCTGATTTACATAAATTATCTCTATAAGAATATAATCTTATCATTTAGGAATATCTCTCCTGATTAGACAAGGGTATGAGGGTGCACCTCTAAAACTCTAGACCAGGGGTCGGCAACCTACGGCACTCGTGCCACACGCGGCACGCCAAGCAATTTCCAATGGCACGCAGCCGCAAATGACATCACGAAGTCCGAATCAATAACTACTACAACGCAAAAAGATATTTAGCTGTTTCAATTTTAATATATACTAAAGTATATATACTATATATTACTATATAAAATATATCGTAGAACAGGTATATTGACCTTGAGTTGTATAAAAATACGTATACTGTTGGCACACTGACGCTAAGCCGGCACATAGCAAAAGGTTGCCGATCTCTGCACTAGATGACCAGAGATTTGAGGCTGATTTTTACTCTGACCTAGCTCTAACATCTCAATGGGGAAAACTGGCTGGTCATAATTCAATGCCTCGAAAACCAAATTCGTGACACTCCATTATCGGACCAATAACTATCACCAATAACTATGAATATTTTGGCAGCATGTTTACATTGAGGCATGTTTCATTGAATAATTTAGATAGATTTCGTATATTTTTAATTGGATCTTTTAGTATACACGGACAAGCTTTTTGGTGACATTATTATAGGAAGAGAGAAAATCATCTAGTTGATACATATTATTTTTCCCGAGTATTTTCGGCATAGCAAAATATCATCATCACGGTGTTGTTTATTTCACGACAAATATTGTAGTGTTCATCATTGCTCTGTTCATTTGAAAGGGATTCTTTAATAAACCGTGCAAAAATCAATACATCCACAAAACAGATTTTCTACAGTTAACTAAAAAATACAAAACAAACTCTTATTAATAATATCACCCCGAATTATATTCTTCATGAAAAAATAAGATGTTCTATCAAAATATTTAATGCAAAAAACAGGATATAATACTTCTTCAACTAACACAAAATATATTAACCTTTTATATCGAAACCATTCTAATTCTAAACAAAGTAATAAATACTAACATTTCCACCACATAATACAGTAAAAATTATTAATTATATACTACGCTAAATCTAGTATATCTAATTCTATGATTCGTAACGAGTCTTCCCCACCAAATAACGTGTTTCAGAAAACAAACATTGTTTATAAAATACCCCTCCACATGATGGTAAGACATTACTAGCAATGGTGCCTTCCTCTAGCTAAAGCCTTACCGTTATGTGAGTGGTATTTCTGCAAGACTCTGTATATTAAAACATCTGTCGTTTCAAGAAATGGCACAGGTGTAATTTCTTTTTCGTACATGGATAAAGCCCAAGATTTGTTGGATTAAATCATTTCTGTCATACCACTGAAATGTTCTAAAATTAACTCACTCCCCATAATGCGACTCCAACGTTAAACATCCGAATTGTTTTGGAAGTACTTCCTGGTTGGGTCATGAAAGTATTATCATATATGATATAACTTTACTTGATTGTAATTAATTAATAATATCTTTAAGCTAAAGAACTCAATAATAGAAATAATGCATTATAGGATCGGCAGATTATCGATATATATATATATATATATATATATATATATATATATATATATATATATATATATATATATATATATATATATTATTTTCCTGTTTTGACTCTCTGCAATTTTGTAGACAACAACAAGGAAATAATTCACTGCTTTGGATTTCTAAGTGTGGAGCGAAAACGATAGAACTGTTCTTAAGCCTGCATTAGTCACGTGGTGTGTATTTTCACCCAATTAGTGATCGTAATTCATTGTTGGCAGCTTGTTTCTTTTCCTCCCTCCTACTACTATCCTGATTCAATGAGGTGGTGTGGCACAGTTGTCATGGGAGGCAGACAGTAGGAGACTATCCATTTTCGAAAATCCGAGGTGACTAACGCAGAGTTAAAGACAAATTAAAATATTTAGCGTTTTTCTTTTAAATCGCTACTAATTCGTGAGAGTTCTTTAAAACGGCTTTTAAAAATTTCAGTTTCTTAGTGAATTCTTGAAATCTGTTAGAAATCCACTTACAAAGTTTATCATGTGTTTCTAAAATATGATTATATATTCGGCAATCAGATTCTATGCATTTAAAAAATAAGTTTTAAGGCATATTATTTAGATTATTCGGACTATTGTCCTCATCCTTGTCGCCATATTTATTACAACGTTTCGGCCTTTGTACGCTCCGGCCTTCTTCAGGGGGTTGGAACGTCGAACTGAACCCTTTATTTCCAGATGGTTCGATATTCGTGCAAGTTTCTGGTAGGATTTTTCAATTTATCTCCATATTTTTTGTATATCGGGTCCGTACCGATCCTTCAATATCTGTCTATATTTCTGAGATGAAGTATATCGCGACAAAGATGAGGACAATAGTCCGAATAATGTAAATAATGTACATAATATCTCATCTCAGAAATAAAGACAGATATTGAAGTTTTATGGTTTTGAAAATCATGCAAACAGTAAGCTGACAGTTACGTGATTTCTGTCATGTATGAAGGCGAATGCAGGACAATCTCCTCAAAGATGAGGAAGTGACATGAAGTAACAGAAATATGGTTCTACAGAAAGATGCTGAGGATACCATGGACCGAACATGTGAGCAACAACGAGATTTTGGAGAGAATGGAAACAAAAAGGAAGTTTATACTTAACATCAGTAAGAGATATTTGAAATTTCTGTTGCACGTAATGAGGAAGGAAGGCTTGGAAAATATGACACTCACGGAAGAGATTGAGCGAAAGAGGGATAGAGAAAAGCAGCGTGTACCATAATTGATGATCTTCAGCAAACTGATGGCAGATGGTTTGGGAGGAATAAAAAGACAAAAATTCTTAAGAGCTACGAGAGACAGAAATATGTGGAGGTCTATGATCGCCTACGTCCTGAAAGTACAGAGCACAAAAAACAACAACAAAACAAAACGAAGAAGTGTGAGGGATTGCACTGATCATAGCGAAGGAAGAACTACAAAGGAAATACAATTATGATCTACAAGGAAAATATAGGAGCAATCAAAACGTGAGAGATGAATTTCTGGGAGATATAAGGAGGAAAACAGTCATGGTGAATCTAAAATTTACATGGCGCACTGAATGAAAATATACCAGGAATCCGAAAGAAAGTGCTAATATTTCAGGGACATATCACCAGTTAAAAAGGTCTGGAGAACTTAAAACTTACAGGATGCCGAGAAGGAAGCTATACCAGCAATCAGAAAGAGTGAAGTGAAGTTTCTGGCAGGTATTTCTTTTTACAATTATGTTCAATATCTACAAGGCATGGGAGCCACTCGAGATAGAGGTTACACAGTACGTGGTACAGTTTAAATATATGGGTAAGTGTTGTGGCCTTGTTAGGGCCAGAATTAAAGACACAAGAGAGGAATTGAGTTAAACAAATATATTAAGAGAAAACAGTAATACAGATACAAACAAGAATGTTACAGCAAGAATTTTCGATCCGACAGTCAGAGCTGACTGCTGGATACGTCACACTCCAAAAGGCAGTACCTGCTCCTATTTATAGATGGGAGAGTCCATGCGTACGTGGGTAAATTATCATAACACAGAGATAACTGTTACTACTAGACCTGAACAGATTAAGTTAGCGAGGAAGTACCCTCTTGGGTGTCGTTTCTACAAAGCAGAGGTACGTGTGTAGAAGCTGCTCTAGTGTAATTTACATTTCTCTAAAGGAGCATGAAGGAAATGAGAGTGGTTCATTACAATGTACGTAGAATAAGGCGTTGTAGGGTGGAAAATAATTTATCCTCCACAAGGACGCATAGACGCTTTATACAGAATGGAAATTAAAGATTGGGCAGCTCCGGCCCATATATAACAGCATCCATTATCTGCCTGATCTGCTTCTTGTAAAAGTAGACGATAGCAGGAGGAACCAGTTACTTACTGGAAGGTTACAGGGAACCGATCATTTTCCCAGTAACTTTAGAGATGGATCGTATACATGGGTTTCACCAGGTCTAAGTTGACCTTAAGTCCCAAGAGGCGCCTAAGCCAAGGGGCCTCTCTGAGGGAACATTCTTCTTTTAATATCCTAGAAATGCGATAAAACCACTAAGACGCAAGTGGTTATTGAGAGTAAAAGAAACTCTGTAAATGAAACTGAGGAGTGCAAGCGAATGATATGAATTTAGAAGCAAGTGTAGAATTCTTACAATAATTAGAATTAATTAATGAATTTAATGATTCTAAAATCAATGTAGAAGCATACAACACAACTGAAATCCTAATTAAGTACAAATATTGCGACAAAGAACACGATAGAATGAAAAATAAATGTCCACCTCTAGAAAAATTATGTTTAAACTGTAAAAGAAAAAAACATTTCGATTCTGTCTGCAGATACTAAAAGATAATAGAAAGGGTAGAAAATATGAAACGCCATACTGAAAATAGAGGTATATTCGATAAGAACACCTGCAAAAAATAGAGAGACATTAAAATTAATTGGCATAATTTTTCCTATGCAGGTTGACACAGGGATCGATTTTACTTTGATCCCAAGGAATTTCTGGGGAAAACGGGTAAACCCAAATTAAGAAAAAGTAATCTTAATTTGTCATCAAAAATCTAGGAAGCTTTGTAGAAATTTTCCAGAGAAGTCGTTTTGAAATTATTCTCATCGGTGTTGTAGAATCCACAAAAGTCATTATCTCCTGGGGGTAAACGTTTTAAAAGTGGATACGGCGAAGTTAATAAACTGTATAAAGTCAGAAGAACCTGACATATGACTATTGAAAGTATATAAAACGAGTATTCGTCTAAAAGAAAATAGGCACCCGATCTATTTTGAATCTCGAAAAATATCTACTCACATTCTAGCCATGGTAGTTGCAAAACAAAAGAAATTAGTAGAACAAGACATATTGGAGAATGTTACCCAAGGTGGTAGAACAAAGTTCACGAACGTTACGAAAGCCCAATGGCGATTTGAGGATATGTGGGGATTACAAAGTAAGCCTGAATCATCACATATGCTCTGATTCATTTCCCTTGCCTAACATAGATACGGCAAGTCAGGTATTAGAAGGAATGAAATACTTTACCAAGATTGACCTTAAATCGGCATATAACCAAATAGAATATGACGAAAAATTTAAAGTCACTACAATTAATACTCCGATAGCCGTACTAATATGAACACGTTTTCCATTTAGAATTAACGCTTCAAGCCATATTTTTCAGAAGGCAATTGAAAAAGTTCTATCGGAGGGGGTAAAATATAATCATATATCAAGACAATATCGGCATAGGTGCTTAAAGTAAAGAAGAATTTTTTAAAAATGCATAAGTTTTAGACTAATTACAAAAAGCTGGTATGAGGATAAATAGCGATAAATGTGAGTTAAATTGCAAAAAAATAACGTATTTGGGATACCAAATATCTAAAAAAAGGAAATTCACCAGACAAGAAATTGATAAATAAAATATAGGATGTATATACAGCAGAAAAATAAAAGCAAGAATTAGAATCGTTTTTGGGATTGACAAATTTTTATAGCAAATATTTACCTATACCCAGCGACATATTAGGACCATTTGAGGAATTACGTGAAAAAGAATACAGAATTTAAATAGACTCAAAGACAAGATATAAATTTTGAAAGCTAAAAAAGGCACTAATAAGAAAACCGATTGCAAAAATCAGAGATCCTAAAAAAGAAATGACATTGACTACGGATGCAAGTGTACATGCTGTAGCCACAATTTTATCTCAAGATCATCTAATTTTTCCGTCGAGAAAATTAATATCATCTACTCAAATATTGAGAAAAAACCGTTAGCGATATTATGGAGCACAGAAATAGCTCGAAATGTTCTGTTAGGACGAAACTTTTTGTTAAAGTCAGATCACAAACCTTTAGAGTTTACATTTAACTCCAGAAAGGAATTACCAAAAGTCACATCTAGAATTTTAAGATGGTCTATAAAACTCATAGCCGTTGATTTCAACATCATATACATAAAGGGGAACATTATTCCACACGTGAATACAGACTAAATTTCGATAGTAAAAATTATAAAAGTCTGAAAATCCAGAAGATAAAATACTGCACTTAGTTGAAACGGACGTGTTACCCCTAAATCGTATGAGATTGGGACCCATACAAGATCCCGTATTAAGTAGAATTTCGAACAGAATAAAAAGAACCATATGGCGCAATTATCAGTGGAAGAACGACCCTACAAAGAATCAAGGCACAAGTTAACAGTATAGAAAGACATAATATTCAATAGAGATATTATAATACCCCACAAAGTTTAAGAAAAGAAGTATGATGATGTACATTGTAGTATAACAACGACACAAATGAGATTAAAATTACAAGCGTGGTGGCAAGGATATTGACAAGATATAGAAGACTATGTAAAAAGAATGCCAAAATGTACTGAAATAATAAAAAAAACCTTGGCAAAATAAAATTCACTCTTAGCCTAAAGAAGAAGAACGATGGGCTTGGGTTTACATGTATCATGCCCATATTAAAAGCATAGGAAAATTTTTCATTTTAGTGGACTCATTTTCAGGATTGCCGAAGTAATTACGGTTGTTGACAGAAAAGCCGCCACTAAAGCAAATAATAATATAGACAGTTACTTATCAAGATTACTGTTAAGCTATAGGACAATTCCACATGCTAGAAGACTACAAAGTCCCACTGCGTTAATGGGTAAACAGATCAGAGCAATACAAACGAAAACTGGACAAAATGTACTGACCGATGCGGAGCAGTTCAGAAGTAGAATGGAACCCCATGATATCGAAACGGACCAAGAATCTGAAGGTGAAGAACATGAAGGGGAGGAGGGGACTAATGAATCCATTACTGAAAGTGAACAATCTATGGATGATAATAACCAGAAAGTACCCCTATAAGATGAAATCAAGATACATACTAAGAAAGACAGTTTAGATTCCCAAGAATAATTAGAAGTCAAAGATCAAGAAAGAGCATAAAGCCATTTCGGTTCAGTATATAAATGGGATACTGCTATAAAAGCAAAGCGCCGAAACAAATGCCAGTCAAGTTAACATCGGTTGGCCTGACAACGTCTATCCCAGAAATTACTCTACTTCATAACAAGAAAGAAATCTTCTTTTTAGACATGTATGTACATTTGTTTCACTTGGGAGCTTGTTTATTTCAAACTTTGAAAACATTTGAATGGTCTTTAATGTTCAGCATCGCCGATCCTGTCATCTTATTTTACCTGTTAGCCAAACAAACGAATTTATTTATAAAGATGCAACTATTACAATACAGAAGATAAATATCACAAATGAATTCCATCTTCAATAATTTTCGATGACAACATAGGTCGAATTTTACTTCATGCTCATTATTATTTGTGCGTTCAAAAACAATTTTGTACTTTATAAAATCTCAATATTTCACTCCACTCAGGTATAAATTATTTCATTTTTACCTCAAAAAGCTCTTTTAACATTTTAGTTTTCCTAACAACTTGACCAATAAGTAAGTACAATTCACACTAAACTTTATTTAGCTCGCTCAACTGGTTATGAAAATAGTTTATTTTATTATATTCTGAACAAAGTATGATTCTTACTATGTTTCATTTCACTAGCTCAGCTGGTAACGTTCCTTTAATATTTGAGCCTTTCTGAAATCTTAACCTATAAATAATTAATGTTCTTACTATGTTTCATTTCACTAGCTCAAATGGTAACGTTCCTTTAATATTTGAGCCTTTCTGATATATTAACCTATAAATAATTAATGTTCTTACTATGTTTCATTTCCCTCGCTCAGCTGGTAACGTTCCTTTAATATTTGAGCCTTTCTGAAATCTTAACCTATAAATAATTAATGTTCTTACTATGTTTCATTTTACTCCCTCAACTGGTATCTTTCCTTTAATATTTGAGCCTTTCTGAAATCTTAACCTATAAATAATTAATGTTCTTACTATGTTTCATTTCACTCGCTCAACTGGTAACGTTCCTTTAATATGTGAGCATTTCTGAAATCTTAACCTATAAATAATTAATGTTCTTACTATGTTTCATTTCACTAGCTCAACTGGTAACGTTCCTTTAATATTTGAGCCTTTCTGAAATCTTAACCTATAAATAATTAATGTTCTTACTATGTTTCATTTCACTAGCTCAACTGGTAACGTTCCTTTAATATTTGAGCCTTTCTGAAATCTTAACCTATAAATAATTAATGTTCTTACTATGTTTCATTTCACTAGCTCAACTGGTAACGTTCCTTTAATATTTGAGCCTTTCTGAAATCTTAACCTATAAATAATTAATGTTCTTACTATGTTTCATTTCACTCACTCAACTGGTATCTTTCCTTTAATATTTGAGCCTTTCTGAAATCTTAACCTATAAATAATTAATGTTCTTACTATGTTTCATTTCACTAGCTCAACTGGTAACGTTCCTTTAATATTTGAGCCTTTCTGAAATCTTAACCTATAAATAATTAATGTTCTTACTATGTTTCATTTCACTCGCTCAACTGGTAACGTTCCTTTAATATGTGAGCATTTCTGAAATCTTAACCTATAAATAATTAATGTTCTTACTATGTTTCATTTCACTAGCTCAACTGGTAACGTTCCTTTAATATTTGAGCCTTTCTGAAATCTTAACCTATAAATAATTAATGTTCTTACTATGTTTCATTTCACTAGCTCAACTGGTAACGTTCCTTTAATATTTGAGCCTTTCTGAAATCTTAACCTATAAATAATTAATGTTCTTACTATGTTTCATTTCACTCACTCAACTGGTATCTTTCCTTTAATATTTGAGCCTTTCTGAAATCTTAACCTATAAATAATTAATGTTCTTACTATGTTTCATTTCACTAGCTCAACTGGTAACGTTCCTTTAATATTTGAGCCTTTCTGAAATCTTAACCTATAAATAATTAATGTTCTTACTATGTTTCATTTCACTCACTCAACTGGTATCTTTCCTTTAATATTTGAGCCTTTCTGAAATCTTAACCTATAAATAATTAATGTTCTTACTATGTTTCATTTCACTAGCTCAACTGGTAACGTTCCTTTAATATTTGAGCCTTTCTGAAATCTTAACCTATAAATAATTAATGTTCTTACTATGTTTCATTTCACTCACTCAACTGGTATCTTTCCTTTAATATTTGAGCCTTTCTGAAATCTTAACCTATAAATAATTAATGTTCTTACTATGTTTCATTTCACTAGCTCAACTGGTAACGTTCCTTTAATATTTGAGCCTTTCTGAAATCTTAACCTATAAATAATTAATGTTCTTACTATGTTTCATTTCACTCGCTCAACTGGTAACGTTCCTTTAATATGTGAGCATTTCTGAAATCTTAACCTATAAATAATTAATGTTCTTACTATGTTTCATTTCACTAGCTCAACTGGTAACGTTCCTTTAATATTTGAGCCTTTCTGAAATCTTAACCTATAAATAATTAATGTTCTTACTATGTTTCATTTCACTAGCTCAACTGGTAACGTTCCTTTAATATTTGAGCCTTTCTGAAATCTTAACCTATAAATAATTAATGTTCTTACTATGTTTCATTTCACTAGCTCAACTGGTAACGTTCCTTTAATATTTGAGCCTTTCTGAAATCTTAACCTATAAATAATTAATGTTCTTACTATGTTTCATTTCACTAGCTCAACTGGTAACGTTCCTTTAATATTTGAGCCTTTCTGAAATCTTAACCTATAAATAATTAATGTTCTTACTATGTTTCATTTCACTAGCTCAACTGGTAACGTTCCTTTAATATTTGAGCCTTTCTGAAATCTTAACCTATAAATAATTAATGTTCTTACTATGTTTCATTTCACTCACTCAACTGGTATCTTTCCTTTAATATTTGAGCCTTTCTGAAATCTTAACCTATAAATAATTAATGTTCTTACTATGTTTCATTTCACTAGCTCAACTGGTAACGTTCCTTTAATATTTGAGCCTTTCTGAAATCTTAACCTATAAATAATTAATGTTCTTACTATGTTTCATTTCACTCACTCAACTGGTATCTTTCCTTTAATATTTGAGCCTTTCTGAAATCTTAACCTATAAATAATTAATGTTCTTACTATGTTTCATTTCACTAGCTCAACTGGTAACGTTCCTTTAATATTTGAGCCTTTCTGAAATCTTAACCTATAAATAATTAATGTTCTTACTATGTTTCATTTCACTCACTCAACTGGTATCTTTCCTTTAATATTTGAGCCTTTCTGAAATCTTAACCTATAAATAATTAATGTTCTTACTATGTTTCATTTCACTAGCTCAACTGGTAACGTTCCTTTAATATTTGAGCCTTTCTGAAATCTTAACCTATAAATAATTAATGTTCTTACTATGTTTCATTTCACTCGCTCAACTGGTAACGTTCCTTTAATATGTGAGCATTTCTGAAATCTTAACCTATAAATAATTAATGTTCTTACTATGTTTCATTTCACTAGCTCAACTGGTAACGTTCCTTTAATATTTGAGCCTTTCTGAAATCTTAACCTATAAATAATTAATGTTCTTACTATGTTTCATTTCACTAGCTCAACTGGTAACGTTCCTTTAATATTTGAGCCTTTCTGAAATCTTAACCTATAAATAATTAATGTTCTTACTATGTTTCATTTCACTCACTCAACTGGTATCTTTCCTTTAATATTTGAGCCTTTCTGAAATCTTAACCTATAAATAATTAATGTTCTTACTATGTTTCATTTCACTAGCTCAACTGGTAACGTTCCTTTAATATTTGAGCCTTTCTGAAATCTTAACCTATAAATAATTAATGTTCTTACTATGTTTCATTTCACTCGCTCAACTGGTAACGTTCCTTTAATATGTGAGCATTTCTGAAATCTTAACCTATAAATAATTAATGTTCTTACTATGTTTCATTTCACTAGCTCAGCTGGTAACGTTCCTTTAATATTTGAGCCTTCCTGAAATCTTAACCTATAAATAATTAATGTTCTTACTATGTTTCATTTCACTAGCTCAATTGGTCACGTTCCTTTAATATTTGAGCCTTTCTGATATATTAACCTATAAATAATTAATGTTTTTACTATGTTTCAGTTGGCTCACACAACTAGAAAAGAAAATAGTTTCCTCTAACATTTGACCTTTTTCTGAACTCGTAACTTATAAGTAAGTGTATGTTGTGAACAGTAATGCAAATGTAAAAGTGTGTAAATGAAAACATGTGGAGGAGTGTAATCGTTATCTCCGATCGTATTTGTATTACTATTTTTTACGGGACAACATCGAGATATTTGGAAATTAACAACCAAAAGGTAAATACTCTCACTCCTGTACATCAGGAACGAAAGCATAAAAATAAACAAAAAAGAATTAGATGCATATGAACAACGTTGTTGTGTGTAGATGACATTACCAGGACAGAAAAACAAACAAACTTTGCCGAAGTGGAATCAGAACTAAAACTCAAGAGAAACCTTCCGAGACAAATTGAAATAGTAAGAGATAAACGTAGACGGTTCTCCGATAAATTTTGCTCGTTGATTAAATTTTACGTTATTTGCGTCTGGGTAAAATAAATATATCAGCAGACCAATTAATTGGCTAGCAAAGTCTGCAGAACATTAGCAGAAGACTGGGAAGGGGGAATAAAAGCACTGTCAGTTCTACATGACAGATTTCATCGAAGATGTTTGTAAAGTTCCAGACCCAAAAAATAATTATGTCACTTGAAAGGTCAGTGGTTGGCGATCCAAAATATTACCCAAGTGATCGAATGGCAAATTAGGTTACAATCTGGAGTAAATAGGCTCATTACTCTCTAAGCGGATCTTAGAAAATTTATGCAGCAAATATATGTCAAAAGATATCAACTATATATTTTCCTATATCACTTACAATATGTTTGTTTTGAAATCCTGTTCGAAGTTCAGTTCATCACCTTCTTTTTTTAAGCATATAATTGACTCCTTTCAATATCTGTCTATATTTCTGAGATTAGGTATTATGTACACTATTTACATTATTCGGATTATTGTCCTCATCTTTGTCGCCATATTTATTACAACGTTTCGTCCGTTGTACGCTCCGGCCTTCTTCAGATGAACTGATCAACATACAGAATTAATTGAAGTGTTTAGCATTTACTAAATCCACATCATGATTTTTATGGTGTATTCATGATAGGTATCATCCCTGCTTTTATCCCACTTAGATATAGATTCTGTTTATTTTGAGTCCTATTTATTGGAAAACTTAGTATAGGATGCTGTTTTTTTTTCTTATTGAACCTTTATTCAACTATGTCTATGTCGTCAGTATAGCCACCCGCCTCGTCATCAGTACATTGGCTTCGGGAGGGAAAGCAGGAGAGTTGTTTTTCTACTGGTAGATTTGTTTGGTATGTGTTATGGAATGATTAAATTATTAGTACTCATCTCTTCGCATCTGTGTTTGTAGATGCACAGAACGTAGTCTAGTAACAATGACAAATAGAATGGGGCCCATGTTTCCTCCTTGTCATACTCCTGATGAGGTTTGAAATGTTTTCATATTGGGTACTCGCCAGATATGTAAGATTTTGTGGGCCGATAATGTCCCTATATTAGAACTATGCATTAGGAGGATTCGGAGCTTAGAAGCCAGTTTCTAATGAATGAGAAGAGGAAGTCTCTATTGATATGGTCATATACTGCTGTGAGGTCGTCATAGCAGGTATAACATTTCTTATTAGAGAGGTATACAATTTTCTGGAGTTATTTGGTGACATATATGCAATCATAACATTCATTACCAGAATGAAAACCAAATTAGTTCATGAGGGGTTAAATTTTATAAAACGCATCATAAATATCATAAATAGGTAAATTTGAACACTATTTACATTATTCGGACTATTGTCCTCATCTTTGTCGCAATATTTATAACAACGTTTCGGCCGTTGTACGCTCCGGCCTTCTACAGGAGGTTGGAATGTCGAACTGAACTTTATTTCGCTCACTGGGGTAGACTGTTCTCGTTCCACGTATAATGGATGTCAGTTGTCAGTTATCCCCTGTTAATTCCCCTTTCCAATTTCTCCACTGCCTTAACAGGGTATTGAACTCACATTCTTTGGGTCCTGTCACTGGATCTAACTAACGCCTTTATCCACTGTGCCATGTGACAGTGACAGGACCCGAAGAGTGTGAGTTCAATACCCGGTTAAGGCACTGGAGAACTTGGAGAGGCGAATTAACAGGAGATAACTGATAACTGACATACATTAATCATGGCACTTAGAAATAGAACAGTCTACCCCAGTGAGCGAAATAAAGGGTTCAGTTCAACCACCTGAACACAGCCGAAGCATACAACGGCCGAAACGTTGTAATAAATATGGCGACAAATATGAGGATAATAGTCCGAATAATGTAAATAGTGACTCATTTTAATGGTTAATTAGAAATCCGGTCAAGTTCATAGTTTACTTCATTTTCAAAGACATATTCCCATCGAGTGAGGTGTGGGATATAGGGTAAATGAGATAAAATTTCTATCTTTTGAGCCAAAATATTTCCCTGTATGACTTTTGCAACACGTAGTTTCGTGTTCTCATGTTGAAAATAAAAGAACTTCTAACGATATCAGTGAAAATTATTTTTCCAACCAAGACTGTTGCAGTGCCTCCAGTTGTTTTTACAATGATGTTCACCCTTTTGTTTTCTGGACATGCTATACAGTTTATCTACAGAGGAAGCGTCTTGTTAACAAAGTCAAATTGCTGTTTTTAATTACTTTGCTAACAAGACGCTTCACCTGTAGCTAAATAGGATAGCAAATCAGGCCAAATGACGGTTCCATATAAAATACAGTTTCGATTCCTGTCGGAAGACATATTTTAAACGAGATTTCTCGGACATTCAGGCCGTTTAATGCATTTAATACTGCTTATTATAAACAGAGCACCTGCTTAAATAATTGTATCTATAAAAATAACGTATAACAGAAAATATAACTGTTGGACTTGGTCCATTTCATAATATATACAAACAGTCAAACTATGAGCTAATACTTAAGACAATCTAAAAGTTTAGAATATATTTCAATATCATTATTACAATAATATCAAGATCTGCTACGATTGTTGTCACATTCTATTTGTCAAAGTAAGGAAGTTTTACTTTTCCTGTTATCGGCCAACGTCAGATTCTCGCCAAAAAAAATTAATGTCTATTCAGAATAATCTGCAACTATTCCCAAACTCAAAAATTCGATCAAAATTTAAGCTATTTGAGAGCATACGTAGAAAGAATTTGATTGTATGTTTCTTCTTTTATGTTCTGTGTCCCTTAAAGACGAATACGATGATGGCTCCACAATTACCTGACCTTTATAAATGTTGTCATTTTCTTATCTCTCCTAAACCTTGTTCCGCTATTCATTTATTCAAACTCGGTTGGAAGGTTATGCATTGTTTTCCTCTGTCCCTGTTTCTTTCAATATGCAATGTGAGAACGAAATTTTCCAAACCGTCTTTCCTCACCACGTGCCCTAGAATCTCAACTATCTATTTTTGATGTTAATTATGTGTCCTTTCTGTTTTCATGTTCTCTAAAACTTCGTCGATGTCCACATGTTCGGTCCACGGTATCCTCAGCATTCTTCTGTAGAACTACATTTCTTCTGCTTCCTTTTCTTCATCTGTGATGACATTGTCAAGCATTCACTGGTATAGTAAGAATAATATTACGCAACATGTTTAATACTCTTTTCTTTGTATCTATGTATAGAATGTTCCTGTTTCTTAATACTTTGCTTGTTTTGGGAGGGGAACTTTCGCTATCCTAGTGCGCCTTCGGATTTCGGTGTCACACTTTCCGTCCATTGTTAAAATACTTCTCAGATATTTCAGCTGTTGTACTTGGTATCACAATTTGTAGTTTGCATGTTGGACTGTTGCTTTTGCTCTCAACCATCCATTCTGTTTCATGCAATTCATGTTTAGTCCTTTCTTCTTGCTTTCCTTTACTACCTTCTGTAGGAGTTCTTGTAGTTTCATTTCTGTGTCTGCTATCAACACTGTAGAAAATAAATTAGTATTTCTCAATAATTTTCTTTTTAAAATATCTTTGTAAGAACATCTATTTAATGTTTTCGCAAACTAGGATAGGTACGGATTTGTGCACTAAAAAGAGACGCCAATTTTATTATCTACGTTATTAGGACAAGGACTTCTTAGAAAATCGTAGCGTTAAATAACAATATTAATTGAATATTAGCAGCTTATCTTTCATATATTAGGACATTTATCAATAATCTTTATTGGATCATCTTCAGATCAAAGTTCCTCTTTGTTGTTTAATGGATGTTTTTTCTGGACGTTTTAATGTTTGGTGCCTATGTTTAATGAGTTTTATGTTTAATGTTCAATGTTAACATGTTTAATGGACATTTTAATGGACCTTTATAATGTAACAAATGAAAACCAATTAAAAACAATTGTGATAGCAGTGATGAGAATTATTTTTAAATATCTTAAGATTTTAAAAATATAGCCGTATCTTAAGATTTTAAGATCTGAGAAGTAATAAAATAAGACATTTTTCTAAAATGCTTTATTTTATTACTTCGCAGATCTTAAAAGCATTTACTAAAAATTCATTCTTGCGTGTTCTGATACAGGATATTCTTCAGAATATCGAGTCAAGTAACATATAAAACTATATAATTACACAGCTAGATAGATAGATAGATAGATAGATAGTACAAGGACATCGGTGTGCCAATCTTTCATACTGACAAAAACTACTTTTGCTTGAAAATTAGCATTTTAGATTCTCTTATCTCGGCTCGAACATGAAACACACCACTATATCATCCGCTAAACAGACCTGCTTTTATCACCCTTATAAGTTTTCTTTGATAATTACTTGACTTGTTTTATGGTTGGCAATTATCCATGTTGATTAGAAAATTTCACAAGCTAAACTTGATTGGATTGTTACCATTAATTAAACTGAATAAATATTTCCCATTTCGGAAGCGATTATTTAGTCAATAATGATTATGATCATAATTCATATCGCTTTTTTTTATGAAAATGCCATGGTAATTGATCAAGTTCTGTTGCATAAGAAGTAAAATGTACTCATCAACATTATATGAAAATACAGTCAAGAATGGAAAAAAAACATGCAGGTGAACGCACTCTTGAAATAGAAGAAAAGTGAGAAGTTGTAAGGTTGAATATTCGTCAAAATCTCTGAGGTTATAGATCGAGAAAATCAACTCTGACAGTCAACGGGTAATTTCTTTTTATTCTTTGCCAGCATTAACTTAGATTACATCAAGTTGCTCGCTTTAAGGTAAAAGGATTTAACTTAGAATTCTTAACAATATCGTTCAGTAAATTACGAAAATACGTTGGAAAATAAAACTGAATTTAAAGAGAACTATGAATAATTAATAAGTTTTATGTTACCATAAGAGAAACAGGTTTCGTTTACCATAAATGTCCATTACGCATGTTGGCGTAGAGATTACCGCAACTAAATGGTCATTGGCTGTAACCGGGTGCATTTTTATTAGAGAAAAAAAAGAAAATTCAAAGAAAAGCTATCTCTTATGAAGTTTAAAAAACTGTGTGACACTTTGAAAAAAGTTCAAGTAATAATCGAGGTTTCATTGGCAATTCAATTGAATTCCCTGTTTCTAGACGGTCGTGTATTTCGCTTCAGTTCAACTAACCGAAACAGATAAGTCGAAATATACGCTATTCGGAGAGTGCTTGTAAGTTTTTTCTCTGTTATTTCCTGTCTTTGTTGTCATTCTCACTTATATCCGCCTCATTTGTTGTGACCGCAGACAATATTATCTTTACCTCTGCTGATTCCGGTCCTATCTCCGTTATTATTATTATTATTATTTATCTCTTTTTCCGCAGTTTTTTTTTCAACCGGAGATTTTGCATTAAGGGTGTTCTCCATCAAGTCGTACGACCTCAAACATATCGCAGGATATATAGAGAGAGCAAATTGATGCAGACTTTTAAAGCGATGGGATACGAGGCTTTATTCGGATTTTCTTAATGTAGGTCTTTAGATTCAGTGGTAAAGATCCCAACACCAAAATGATATCTGGGACAATAAGGGCCTGAACGACGCACATTCTGGCAACCTCAATGCGGAGGTCCGTGTATTTTTAAACTTTCCTATTTCTTTGACTTTGATATTATGGTCACGAGGAACAGTCACATTGATGAGGATTATTATTATTATTATTATTATTATTATTATTATTATTATTATTATTATTATTATTATTATTTCCCAAAATTCTGTAATGTTTACAATAAGTGGTCACCAGCAATTTTCTACCTATTCTTACAATATTTTGTAAAATCCTTTATTAATGTTGTTCCTGTTGTTCACCTTTCTGTTAATAACCCTAAATCTAACTGTTGCTATGTTTTAATGAAAACTTAACGTCGTAAGAATTTCAAATTTGAAATTTATGATCAGCATTTGTTCCGAGGTTATATAAATATGGGATATGATAATAATTTCAATGGGTTTATCGAATATTTGCCCCTGACTAGCGATCAGACGCGAAACTGGAGTTGGTCAATGAGATAAGTCCATTGAACATCTATTGATTTATTGAATATTTTGTGTTGTATGCATTTCACGGACGTACTCCTGTCAAAGACAATTATCTTCAGGAAAGGTTCTCTGTTTGCCTCTTATTTGTTGTTAGGGAAGCGAAAAGACGAAAATAAGCAAGAGAAATATAAACGACTTGCCAATAATCTGGCAAAAATCCACGCTTATTCGATGAAAAATATTTAATCTTCACAATGGAACAGAGGTAACCTTTTGATAGATCTTTCAATCAAAGAGAGTCAAATGTCACCCAGAACCATGAAGGATGGACTTTAAAAGGCTGTATCACTCACAATAATAAGATTATATTATCGAAATACTGGGAATGTACCTAATCATTGATTTCACTCCAGTCTTTTTCTTTCTTCTGAACAACATTCTGCGGGCAAAAGAAGCGATTTTATCCTGCCTCCTGGAAGGCTGACATTGATATATATTTACAATATGTGGAAGAATACATTTTTAATGTCATATTCCTTCAGGATGTAGTTGATCAGCGATCTCCATCTGTGAATTGCATTGACAAATTAGGAAAGAAAGTGAAGTTGTTTTCCGTTGCCTTCTCCACGGTTTGAAATCCAGTTCCTTCTCTTAGACTGGTTACCTCCCAAGGCTAGTGTACACAGTCTACTCAGCTATTTCCCCCATAATTACATGGAGAAGACATGAATCTATGCCTTTCCCAAGAGCTTTTGTTTGAAAGTGAAGGCAACAGACTGGGTCAGTATTTGAACTCGATTCGCCGATTCCAATTTCCAAGCCGATAAATGTTAAGTAAGCTCACATCCATTAAAATTACCGTATTTTTTGGCTTACAAGACGCACATTTTTGCTAAAAAAAATACCCTGAAGAATACGTGTGCGTTTTCCAAGACGGATTTAAGTCAACGCCCAGATTCAAGTAAGTTTGGACGGTCACCTAATTGGCTTGACTGATAGGGACGTTGATTTTTATGTTGAATCACTACACTATAACGTTAGCTATTTATTTAATTCAACCTTTTATATGATTTAACGTCAGTACTCAGCTGTTACAAGAATTTCCAAGACTATAAATCTTCCTGGAGCCGAGCCACAACCTTAAACATGCTCTTCTTCACTAGTATGTCATTGCCAAACAAACAAGGTGGTCCCACTCTCCTCAAAATTACAAAGAAATCGGACGAGTGATTAATGTAAACAATACGTGGCGCCAATATGTGAAGGACGCATGATGAATGAGTTGTTGTATGAATGATAATGACTTTTTTTTCTTAAAAATTCTTTCCAATATTAGGGTGCGTCTTCCAAAGCCCAGCGTCTTGTAATCCGGAAAATATGATAATTATTATTTTCGAAAACTTTTATAAGTCTTCCTCATTGATTACTATATTCAGCACAATCTTTAGCTTCTTTTCCGCCATAGATTTTTATTAATTTTAGTATAGGACTACAATATAACATCAATTTGCGACATTTAGTCGGATTCAAAAACAGGTGTTTTCAAAAAGAGGTTTTTTAATAGTCCACCAAACAAGTTAAGCTTTTTATTTTATGTTTCTAGTGTTTGTATAAACTTTTCATTTTCTGGGTAGAAAGGGTGTAAAAATTGTCCGAACGTTCTCTATGTCCGACCCTTTTCGGTTATACTTTTAACAATCACAATCACAAGCCACATCTACATGTAAAAAAGGCTAAAATAATGGAAGCATTGAGAATAAAAAAGAAAAATCAGCACTCAATATTATGAACTATGAACACGGTCACAATCTGCTGACCCTGTTCTGAAACTAAAAATATAAACCAAACATTTCCATCCTTCTAAATATATACAAAGAATCAACACATTCAGTTAAAAATAGATATAAAATAATCCTAGATAATGTCTAAAAGAACTTGGACATACAGAACATTCAGACAATTTGACATACTTTATGCCAGAAAATAAAAATGCTATGCCACTGTTTCATGAAGGAGCAATCACTTTTATATAGACGAAATATTAATATATTAAATATTAATAAGAACTCAAACTCAGAGTAAACACATTGAACTAATGCGTAAACAATAGTGAATCGAATCTCGAGATAAAATTCCGATTCACGCTACTCTTCACTAATGTCTCATCTGGAGATGTTTAACAAAATCTCTCTTAACTGGCATTGGTAGAGGTGGATTTTGTTTAGCCACATATCAACCGCTATGGGTTATTTAATGCAAAATCTAAATATTTTGTACATAATTTTATACTTTCAAGGTAAAGGTTTTTTTTGTTTTGTTTTTTGTCGGGGGATGTATATATTGTAGATCATAAAATGTATCGTTTTATTTTTTTATTTTTTATTGCTGGTAATTTCACTACAAAAATGTTTTGCTAGTAAATATTTCATAAAAAATTTATTGCTGGTGATTATTTTTATAAAAATGTATTTATATACTTTTTAGTATTGCACTGATTGTCATTTTGCTATAAAAATGTATTCTTTGTCATTTTGCTATAAAATGACCTGTTGATTTTTCCTTGGGAGTTTTACTTTTTGCCCATAGCTGGGACCCTAACAGAGACTACCACTCCCGGTCAGAATGGATCTAGAAATAACTGCAGTTAAAAGGTGGTCCCACTCTCCTAAAAATTTCAAATCTCCCTTACTATCGGATGTAGTTTATCGCCATACGCAGGACGATCGTAAAAGACGTTTCATGCCGGTTGAAAGAGAACAGAATGACTAAGATTATGAGCAAACCATTCTCCCTTAAGTAGCTTATATGCATATACAATAGGAAAAAGTGACAGGGCTTAACAACACAAACCAATAATAATACACACGCAATCATATATATATATATATATATATATATATATATATATATATATATATATATATATATATATATGAAGAAATATAGTCTTAAAGTGTGCTATGTTTATGGGAGAAAGTGCTCAATATCAGAGATAGAGCGTGTGTAAATATAAAAGTGAACATATATATATATATATTTCAAACCAGGTCTGTCCTTTCATATGTGTGTAAAGATGTTCTAACCCACCCCCTACCATATTAATTCTATTATTTATTATTTCAAATGTATTTGTGGATGCGACTACATAGGTAGAACGACACAGCGGTTGGACGCTAGAATTAAACAGCACGTGCCTGAAAAAATATTGAATAAAAATCTTTCGTTGGGTGATTCCATTCGGAATACGTATGGGTCGTCGATTGCGGATCATTTCATAAATAATCCTACTTGTGCGTTGGATTTTAGTGTGACCTGGTTTTGGTGAACTTGTTCGGAGTGAAAATTACTGTTTTTTGGCTCGGAATACCCCCGGGCGGTTGTTATTTTTCAGACCTTATTTTGACGGGTGAACGTGTTATTGACTTTTGGTCTTTTAAGTTAAGTTATTTTTTAAGTTTTTATTTTCATTTGTTTCATTTGAATATATTTTTTCTTTCTTGGCTTCGGCCAACATTTTTTGATTTTTTAGTTCGGTAAGACAAAGTCTTACCGGCTTTTTTATTTTCTGTTGTTGTTACATTTGAAGAAAAGAAAAAAGAAAAAGTTTTGTTTTAATTTATCCTCCTTTTCGTTTTTACCCTCCCCCGTTTTATTTAGCGACTTCGGTCGCAATCCTTTAATTTTTTAAGTTTCAGCTTTTGGTTTTAATTTATTTCTTTAGCGGCTTCGGCCGCAAACCTTTATTTTTTAGTTTGGTTTGACTAGTGTCAAACCAGACATTTTTATTTCTTTTCTTTTTCTTTCTGTTGTTTAATTGACGAAAAAAAGTAGGAGTTTTATTTATTGTTTTTTCTTTTATTTCGGCTGCCTTCGGGCGCCATTTTTATTTTATTTTTTTAAAGTCTTACGAGACTATTTAGTTTATAGTTTTTCTTTTCTTTTTCTAGAACTTTTAGTTTTCCAAGTTTATTTATTTTATAGCCTTTGATTTAAAGTTTATTGTTAATTTGTTTTAATTTACTTTTGAGGTACTTTAACTTTAACTACTTTTGTTTTGCCTTTTATTTTTTTTTTTTTCATTTTTTCTTTCTCCCTATCTCAGCTCCTCACAATTGGGCAAGTGTTTCTGCCTGAACTTTTAAATGGCCGACGAAATGAGTCGGTCAGGGGTCAAGAAAGACCTCTTTGGGGCGGCTGCTAAAGCCGACCCCCCGGATAAAGATAAATCCAAATCTAAAAAACGGGGTAAGGTTTCCCCAATCAAACCTGACAAGGCAAACGCAAATGACAAGGAGGAGGCCATGCAGGTCTCCAACTCAAATGAAAAGGTGCCGAAAGTGGCTCAGTCCAAGTCTACAGCCGAGGAATCGCCCTCTTGCTGGAAGTCCCCCCCGAGTTGTATTGTGAACATCGCGGAGTTCCTGGAAAAGGCAAAGGATTTTGCCCATCTTGTAAATAAAGATGGCATCCTTAAAGACGTCCAGGAACTTCAGAAGTTCGAACAAAGAATGGTGACCGTCTTCGCGGTTGACAGGCGTACGCGCAAAATCTGTCGATCCACGAAAGACACAGTGATCAAATCACTTATGTCCCTGGGGATAAAACCCCAAAGAGTAATCAAGGGAGTGAAATTCTTCATGTGGGACGTACTGCTGCCCACGCCAGAGGATTGCCTGGAAATGGCAAAAAGGGAGTTGATAACAAAGGACCTGATTCTCCGTACCGAATACATGGGTAGGCGAAGGACCAGGGTGGCAGTGTTTGAGGTTCCTCCTCAAATTTCCGGAGAGCTCCTGGCTGCATTCTTTATGCAGTACGGCCAAATTTTAGGGGCTCTCTCGGACAATTTGAACGGGGGGTGGACTTTTGACATCATGATTGATGAGGCGGCCTTCAAGTCCATCCCCAACTGTCTGGATTTTGGCAACCGGAGATTGCCAGTCATTGTGACTGGCAGAAAACCAGTATGCTGGAGGTGTGGAGTGACTGGTCATCTCTCCTCCTCCTGCCCAGGGAAGAAGGCCCCTGGAGCTCCGGTTGCTGGCGACCCAAATCCCCCTTTGGCCGACACTGATAAAACCGCGGCGCCTGTAATGGGCCTACCTACTAAGCGGACCGGTGTGGAAAATCCCTCGGTTGGGTCTTTGCCCCCATTGCCCCTCAAACCAACGCCTTCCACAAGTGTGGATAAGGAGAAGGATGAGGGGGGATGGCGTGTAGTAGGTAGGGCCAAAGGGAAGGTCCAGACAGCGGGACCTCTGTCTAAGCATGACTCCGGGGACAAAACCACCTACAGCCCCATTCCCTCTACTAGCTCGGAGGGCGACGCCTCGGCCTCTTATGAGGAGACTGCGACTCCTGCTCAGAAACTTAATGAGCCAAGCTGGCAGAAGATCTTAGACCTCAAAAAGTTGAAGCAGAAGCTGGAGGACAAAAAGGCAAAGAAACAGAAGCCGCTGGGGGTTCCCTGCCCCTCATCCTCTGCCCCGTCTTCCCCTCCATCATTTGCTAAACCTCCAGCGCCAAAATCCTTATCAAATTCTCCTGCGAAACATAAAAAACCTATTTCAAACAAGCCTTCCCCCATCAAGACCCCATCTGGAATGACTCCATCACACACACCAGCTTGTACACCTACCCCAACACCTACACAGACACCACATAAAAAACGCAACAGAAGTCCAGACGCTCAGGTCGTGGGGGAAAAGGGGAAGAAAAAGCTGAAGCCTCCATATAACTTAGGGGAAGACGTCTGCCGCGTATCCCGGGTCCATGTGGAGAATGTGTTGGGGATAACCAAGAACCCCAGGCCCTTGAAAGTCCTATTCAACTTTCAAAAGTTGAGTGGACTGGACATTGAGGACCCGAAAAATTTTGAAAAAGCAAAAAGACTCCTAACAGTTGTGCGATCGGGCCCGGGTACGCGGGAGATTTGGGGCATGATTGAGGAGGCAAACTCATCTTTGAAATTAGTGCCCCCAGCGGCGGTATTTGAGCCCAATTTGGATCCTTCTAAAACGTGCAGAGGGAGGGTCCCTGTTTTTGTTCACCCTTCCCTGTATAGGGCGCTTAAATTAACATTTCCAGCGGACATCGGTGGCCTGTCTCATGGTGATACCGTCGAAAATGAGATGGCGTCAGGTTCAATGGGACAGGCTGTCGGTGTCCTCACCCCAGCAATGTTCTACTCGGATGGGCGACCCTAGTCGATTTGATAATGGCACTCTGGTTAGCTAGTGTGAATGTCCGAGGCCTGAGGTCGGAGTCTCGAAGGGTGAGACTCGTTCGCGACCTTCAGAGCCTCGGTGTGAATATATGTTGTGTACAAGAGACCCGTTTTTCTTCTCGCGATCATGAAGACATTCTGTCTAGGGAGTTTACTCTTTATTCAGCATGTTTTGATGGACACTCGAGGGGTGTCTCTTGGCTGGTGAGCAAGACTTTGAAGGCTGCGTGTGCTCTTGTCTTCGCAGATCCGGCGGGCAGGCTTTGCGTGCTGGATGCTACCATAAAGGATAAGGCTTTGCGTCTCATTGGGGTTTATGGGCCCAATACCCAGGCTGAGCGACCTGCTTTGTTTCGGCAGATCGAGCCGTTTATGACGACATCACGTCGGTTAATTTTAGCGGGGGATTGGAATGCCGTCCTTGACCCCGATATAGATCGTATAGGGTCAAAATATAAAGCGGGTACTAAAAACTGGGGAGTGGAACATTTTCGGGGCTTTGTCGATGGGTTTGATCTCATCGACAAGTACCGGAATGAACACCCTCAGCGGGTAGTGTGGACTTGGACAAATAGTGGCAGCTCGGCTGTAGGTGTGCTTGCGAGCTACCTCGACCGAGTTTTAGTTAGGAGAGTCGATGTAGGACTCTTAGGGTGTCCAAGTTTTCATTATATAGTTTATTCGGATCATAGGCTTGTCCGGGTCCGTGTAAACTTAGATAAGCCTAATGTTAGGATAACTGGCTACTGGAAATTCAACTGCTCGTTATTTGGCGAGCAGCATTTCCGGGACCAGTTTTTACTAACCTTACAAAGGGAGCTGACGGGGGCTGTGGTGGGAAATGCCTGGTGGGACAAACTTAAATCTAAAATTCGAACGTTTGCTGCCGATTTTAGTCGTCGACTCAATGTAGATAGATTAGCGGCGCAAACGGCTTTAGAACAAAGAGTTGATCGGGCTGTGAAATCCCGTGATAGTGGGGAAGTAGTCCTAGCTAAGGCAGAGTTGTCCTCCTTGCTTAGCAAGAAGGATCAAGCTCTGGTAGTTAGGGCTAGGTTAAAAAGAATGTCCTCTGAGGCGACGAATATGGCCGCGGAACTGCGTGCAGAGGAAAGTAGGAATGCTTCAAGAAGGCATATCGCGAGCGTCACATTGCCGGACGGGCGGACAGTGACTACAAACTCGGGCATATGCGAGGCTTTTCGGGATTACTTTCGGGAGCTTTTTACCAGGGAGCCCGGTCTGAGCTCTGCTCGGTTCGACACCTATTTAGCTGACTTTCCCTGCCTTGAGGCAGCTGAAGCGGCTGGGTGCGAGGGTCCCATCACTGAGTCGGAAATCTGGGAAGCGCTGAAACAGGTTGGCCTGGATAAGTCTCCGGGATTAGATGGTCTTCCTTACGAAGTGTACTTGAGGCAGTCGCCCGTTTTTGTTCCTTTGCTGGAGCTGGTCTTTAACAACTGGATGAAGCAGGGGTCTATACCTCAACGCTTCACCAGGGGTGTGATCAAGCTGCTGCGTAAGGACAAAAGCGGTGGGGATGGGATAGGTAACTTTCGCCCTTTAACGATGTTAAATACAGAGTTAAAGATTTTGGCTAAGGTCTTGGCTAACCGTTTGCAGCTTGTCCTGTCTAGTCTGATTGGCTCCGAGCAGACTTGTTCTGTGAAGGGCCGGACTATTCAGGACAACCTTCACATGGTGCGCCTGATCATCGAGAAAGTCGACAGTGAAGCCGCGCTGATCAATTTAGATCAGTCCAAGGCCTTTGATAGGGTTGACCATCGATTCTTGGAGGCTGTTCTTTCGGCTGCCGGTTTCGGGCCGTACTTTCGCTCCTGGATCCGGCTTATGTATGCGACCCCCGGTGCGCTGGTGGAAGTGAACGGGGTAAGATCGGAACCTTTCGTATTGTCTCGATCTATTCGTCAGGGTTGTCCGCTTTCGCCTATGCTTTACGTTCTTGCGTTGGAACCCTTCCTTCGCAAGTTAAAGGCGAATCCGGTCCTACGCGGAATCTCTTTACCTGGTGCTACCACCTCGGCCAGGTATTCTGCCTATGCTGACGACGTTTCGGTTCTTGTGTCGAGCAGAGCCGAGATTAACGAAGTCAGCAGAGAAATCGGTGGGTATGAGATGGTGACAGGGGCCAAGATCAACCGCGATAAGTCTGTTGGCTTGCGGTTGGGTGCGTGGAAGGGGGTTTCTCTTCCCGGACCATTCAGCTGGACGGATGGGCCGATCAAGATACTCGGCGTCTGGTTCGGTCCTGATATCCAGTTGGATATGAATTGGTCGGAGGTACGAGAGAAGGCCGAGAGCGCAATTAATTTGTGGTCTCGGAGGAGGCTTTCCTTGAAGGGGAGGGCGGAGGTATGTGTTTCACATATCTACCCGATTCTCCTTTACCGACTCTCGGTACTTCCACTTCCGTCTACCACAGTGCTTTCATTAGTACAGCTCTTGTTCTCTTTCTTGTGGAGAGGCAGAGCTCCTAGGGTATGTCGGGAGATCTGTTGCCTTCATCCTGCTGAAGGCGGTCTAGGTATGCCTAGCATTGAGATTCGTCTCGATATGCTTCGCATCGGGTTCCTGGATCGTTTGTGTCGCGATTCGGATGACGGGGGCGCCTTCTGGAAGGAAGACGCCCGTAGATCCTTCCCATCCTTGAGAAGTGTGCACTCGGGCGAGGAGGAGGCTGGCCGTTTGCCTCGTGCCGAGTGCTCCTTCTACCGTGAATGTCGTCTGGCTCTGAAACACCTCTTACGGGCGACGGTTGGCCTCCACAACGTCCAGGCGTTGTCTCGTAGGGCATTATATCGGGTGGTAGTCAGGGGGTCCGTTCATGATGATTTGATTGACGAGCTCGGTCTTACGAAGCAGGAGGCTCGCTCAATCTGGCCTTGGGCTTCCGGGTTGAAATGTCTCAACAACGATGAGGCATCCCTCACCTGGCTGGTGATACGTGGGGCCCTCTGGGTCGGCAAAAAACTTTGCGCAGCGGGTTTGGAGAAATATCCAAACTGCCGACGTTGTGAGGGGGAAGTCGAGACCCTTGGTCACGTCTTCTTTCATTGCAAGTCGGTAGCACCATTGTGTAAGTTTGTTGAAGGTCTCATGGTTCGCATGTTGCAGGGAAAGTTTTTCGTCCTTGAGGCCGCTTCTGTTTGTAGCAATGTGGCCCCGCCGTTAACGGAGTCTGAACTCTATGTGTTCCACTGCTTGCTAGGAGTTATGAGAGTCGTGATTTGGGTGACGCGTCAGAAGGGATTCTATGAAGGTGAGAAGTTCACTTCTTCCCTACTAATCTTGTACTTTAAGCATCAGCTTAAAGTCAAGATTAGGACGGAAAGGCGGCGACTCCCTTCATCAGAATTCGCCAAAAGGTGGGTAAATCTTGCGCGAATGTGTAGAGTGAGAGGAGCTGACTTGGAGTGGCACTTGGACCTCGGCTAGGTGCAGGATTTCGTCCCTCTTGGGTTCAACAGACGCAACCCGTCCCGATATTAGACTAGTATAGGTTTATTTTGAATTTTTAGTTTCTCGTTTCTGGTTAACTTAGCTAGAGTATGTATGCTCATTAGCCCCCCTTTTATTTCTGTCCCTATTTTTTCTTTAGTTTAATTCCCCATCCCCTCCCGCGTTAGGTGGCCAGTGACGTCAGTTCTCTGGTAGTTGCGGGATGGCTTTCGTTTCGTGTGTGTGGTTTTTCGTATTTGTTATTGTGTCTGAATGAGTGTGTGTCTGTGTGAGTGATTTTGGAAGGATGACTGTTTTTCATACTTTATAATCCCGCAATTTTTTCGTCCAGTTAACTGATGTTACTGCCACATTTAGGTACTGTGGGGGGTTTTATTACTAATCTTATTTTGTTTTGTTTTCTTGTAAATAGTTCATTTGTTTTTGTAAATATACATTGGGGTTTCTTTTAAATTGTTATCCCCCCCCCCACTGACTTTGTATTGTACATATGGGGACTAGTTAGATTTTCATAGAGAATTTGAGGAATTATGGTGGATGTAGTAAGAAAGGTATGGAAGAATGTGTTGTTTTGGTGCTCGGACCGTTGTTGGTATGTTTGGGTCAGTGGTTGCGACTAGCTAAGTTTTTAGTTTAAGACAGATGATGACCGTCCTTCCCCACCCCCCTTTTTAGGCCTTGTGCCACATTTTGTATATGTTTTTTTAATATATGCAAATAAATATTAGTGTGACCTGGTTTTGGTGAACTTGTTCGGAGTGAAAATTACTGTTTTTTGGCTCGGAATACCCCCGGGCGGTTGTTATTTTTCAGACCTTTTTTTGACGGGTGAACGTGTTATTGACTTTTGGTCTTTTAAGTTAAGTTATTTTTTAAGTTTTTATTTTCATTTGTTTCATTTGAATATATTTTTTCTTTCTTGGCTTCGGCCAACATTTTTTATTTTTTAGTTCGCTAAGACAAAGTCTTACCGGCTTTTTTTATTTTCTGTTGTTGTTACATTTGAAGAAAAGAAAAAAGAAAAAGTTTTGTTTTAATTTATCCTCCTTTTCGTTTTTACCCTCCCCCGTTTTATTTAGCGACTTCGGTCGCAATCCTTTAATTTTTTAAGTTTCAGCTTTTGGTTTTAATTTATTTCTTTAGCGGCTTCGGCCGCAAACCTTTATTTTTTAGTTTGGTTTGACTAGTGTCAAACCAGACATTTTTATTTCTTTTCTTTTTCTGTTGTTTAATTGGAGAAAAAAAAAGTAGGAGTTTATTTATTGTTTTTTCTTTTATTTCGGCTGCCTTCGGGCGCCATTTTTATTTTATTTTTTTAAAGTCTTACGAGACTATTTAGTTTATAGTTTTTTTTCTTTTTCTAGAACTTTTAGTTTTCCAAGTTTATTTATTTTATAGCCTTTGATTTAAAGTTTATTGTTAATTTGTTTTAATTTACTTTTGTGGTACTTTAACTTTAACTACTTTTGTTTTGCCTTTTATTTTTTTTTCATTTTTTCTTTCTCCCTATCTCAACTCCTCACAATTGGGCAAGTGTTTCTGCCTGAACTTTTAAATGGCCGACGAAATGAGTCGGTCAGGGGTCAAGAAAGACCTCTTTGGGGCGGCTGCTAAAGCCGACCCCCCGGATAAAGATAAATCCAAATCTAAAAAACGGGGTAAGGTTTCCCCAATCAAACCTGACAAGGCAAACGCAAATGACAAGGAGGAGGCCATGCAGGTCTCCAACTCAAATGAAAAGGTGCCGAAAGTGGCTCAGTCCAAGTCTACAGCCGAGGAATCGCCCTCTTGCTGGAAGTCCCCCCCGAGTTGTATTGTGAACATCGCGGAGTTCCTGGAAAAGGCAAAGGATTTTGCCCATCTTGTAAATAAAGACGGCATCCTTAAAGACGTCCAGGAACTTCAGAAGTTCGAACAAGTTCGCGGTTGACAGGCGTACGCGCAAAATCTGTCGATCCACGAAAGACACAGTGATCAAATCACTTATGTCCCTGGGGATAAAACCCCAAAGAGTAATCAAGGGAGTGAAATTCTTCATGTGGGACGTACTGCTGCCCACGCCAGAGGATTGCCTGGAAATGGCAAAAAGGGAGTTGATAACAAAGGACCTGATTCTCCGTACCGAATACATGGGTAGGCGAAGGACCAGGGTGGCAGTGTTTGAGGTTCCTCCTCAAATTTCCGGAGAGCTCCTGGCTGCATTCTTTATGCAGTACGGCCAAATTTTAGGGGCTCTCTCGGACAATTTGAACGGGGGGTGGACTTTTGACATCATGATTGATGAGGCGGCCTTCAAGTCCATCCCCAACTGTCTGGATTTTGGCAACCGGAGATTGCCAGTCATTGTGACTGGCAGAAAACCAGTATGCTGGAGGTGTGGAGTGACTGGTCATCTCTCCTCCTCCTGCCCAGGGAAGAAGGCCCCTGGAGCTCCGGTTGCTGGCGACCCAAATCCCCCTCTGGCCGACACTGATAAAACCGCGGCGCCTGTAATGGGCCTACCTACTAAGCGGACCGGTGTGGAAAATCCCTCGGTTGGGTCTTTGCCCCCATTGCCCCTCAAACCAACGCCTTCCACAAGTGTGGATAAGGAGAAGGATGAGGGGGGATGGCGTGTAGTAGGTAGGGCCAAAGGGAAGGTCCAGACAGCGGGACCTCTGTCTCAGCATGACTCCGGGGACAAAACCACCTACAGCCCCATTCCCTCTACTAGCTCGGAGGGCGACGCCTCGGCCTCTTATGAGGAGACTGCGACTCCTGCTCAGAAACTTAATGAGCCAAGCTGGCAGAAGATCTTAGACCTCAAAAAGTTGAAGCAGAAGCTGGAGGACAAAAAGGCAAAGAAACAGAAGCCGCTGGGGGTTCCCTGCCCCTCATCCTCTGCCCCGTCTTCCCCTCCATCATTTGCTAAACCTCCAGCGCCAAAATCCTTATCAAATTCTCCTGCGAAACATAAAAAACCTATTTCAAACAAGCCTTCCCCCATCAAGACCCCATCTGGAATGACTCCATCACACACACCAGCTTGTACACCTACCCCAACACCTACACAGACACCACATAAAAAACGCAACAGAAGTCCAGACGCTCAGGTCGTGGGGGAAAAGGGGAAGAAAAAGCTGAAGCCTCCATATAACTTAGGGGAAGACGTCTGCCGCGTATCCCGGGTCCATGTGGAGAATGTGTTGGGGATAACCAAGAACCCCAGGCCCTTGAAAGTCCTATTCAACTTTCAAAAGTTGAGTGGACTGGACATTGAGGACCCGAAAAATTTTGAAAAAGCAAAAAGACTCCTAACAGTTGTGCGATCGGGCCCGGGTACGCGGGAGATTTGGGGCATGATTGAGGAGGCAAACTCATCTTTGAAATTAGTGCCCCCAGCGGCGGTATTTGAGCCCAATTTGGATCCTTCTAAAACGTGCAGAGGGAGGGTCCCTGTTTTTGTTCACCCTTCCCTGTATAGGGCGCTTAAATTAACATTTCCAGCGGACATCGGTGGCCTGTCTCATGGTGATACCGTCGAAAATGAGATGGCGTCAGGTTCAATGGGACAGGCTGTCGGTGTCCTCACCCCAGCAATGTTCTACTCGGATGGGCGACCCTAGTCGATTTGATAATGGCACTCTGGTTAGCTAGTGTGAATGTCCGAGGCCTGAGGTCGGAGTCTCGAAGGGTGAGACTCGTTCGCGACCTTCAGAGCCTCGGTGTGAATATATGTTGTGTACAAGAGACCCGTTTTTCTTCTCGCGATCATGAAGACATTCTGTCTAGGGAGTTTACTCTTTATTCAGCATGTTTTGATGGACACTCGAGGGGTGTCTCTTGGCTGGTGAGCAAGACTTTGAAGGCTGCGTGTGCTCTTGTCTTCGCAGATCCGGCGGGCAGGCTTTGCGTGCTGGATGCTACCATAAAGGATAAGGCTTTGCGTCTCATTGGGGTTTATGGGCCCAATACCCAGGCTGAGCGACCTGCTTTGTTTCGGCAGATCGAGCCGTTTATGACGACATCACGTCGGTTAATTTTAGCGGGGGATTGGAATGCCGTCCTTGACCCCGATATAGATCGTATAGGGTCCAAATATAAAGCGGGTACTAAAAACTGGGGAGTGGAACATTTTCGGGGCTTTGTCGATGGGTTTGATCTCATCGACAAGTACCGGAATGAACACCCTCAGCGGGTAGTGTGGACTTGGACAAATAGTGGCAGCTCGGCTGTAGGTGTGCTTGCGAGCTACCTCGACCGAGTTTTAGTTAGGAGAGTCGATGTAGGACTCTTAGGGTGTCCAAGTTTTCATTATATAGTTTATTCGGATCATAGGCTTGTCCGGGTCCGTGTAAACTTAGATAAGCCTAATGTTAGGATGACTGGCTACTGGAAATTCAACTGCTCGTTATTTGGCGAGCAGCATTTCCGGGACCAGTTTTTACTAACCTTACAAAGGGAACTGACGGGGGCTGTGGTGGGAAATGCCTGGTGGGACAAACTTAAATCTAAAATTCGAACGTTTGCTGCCGATTTTAGTCGTCGACTCAATGTAGATAGATTAGCGGCGCAAACGGCTTTAGAACAAAGAGTTGATCGGGCTGTGAAATCCCGTGATAGTGGGGAAGTAGTCCTAGCTAAGGCAGAGTTGTCCTCCTTGCTTAGCAAGAAGGATCAAGCTCTGGTAGTTAGGGCTAGGTTAAAAAGAATGTCCTCTGAGGCGACGAATATGGCCGCGGAACTGCGTGCAGAGGAAAGTAGGAATGCTTCAAGAAGGCATATCGCGAGCGTCACATTGCCGGACGGGCGGACAGTGACTACAAACTCGGGCATATGCGAGGCTTTTCGGGATTACTTTCGGGAGCTTTTTACCAGGGAGCCCGGTCTGAGCTCTGCTCGGTTCGCCACCTATTTAGCTGACTTTCCCTGCCTTGAGGCAGCTGAAGCGGCTGGGTGCGAGGGTCCCATCACTGAGTCGGAAATCTGGGAAGCGCTGAAACAGGTTGGCCTGGATAAGTCTCCGGGATTAGATGGTCTTCCTTACGAAGTGTACTTGAGGCAGTCGCCCGTTTTTGTTCCTTTGCTGGAGCTGGTCTTTAACAACTGGATGAAGCAGGGGTCTATACCTCAACGCTTCACCAGGGGTGTGATCAAGCTGCTGCGTAAGGACAAAAGCGGTGGGGATGGGATAGGTAACTTTCGCCCTTTAACTATGTTAAATACAGAGTTAAAGATTTTGGCTAAGGTCTTGGCTAACCGTTTGCAGCTTGTCCTGTCTAGTCTGATTGGCTCCGAGCAGACTTGTTCTGTGAAGGGCCGGACTATTCAGGACAACCTTCACATGGTGCGCCTGATCATCGAGAAAGTCGACAGTGAAGCCGCGCTGATCAATTTAGATCAGTCCAAGGCCTTTGATAGGGTTGACCATCGATTCTTGGAGGCTGTTCTTTCGGCTGCCGGTTTCGGGCCGTACTTTCGCTCCTGGATCCGGCTTATGTATGCGACCCCCGGTGCGCTGGTGGAAGTGAACGGGGTAAGATCGGAACCTTTCGTATTGTCTCGATCTATTCGTCAGGGTTGTCCGCTTTCGCCTATGCTTTACGTTCTTGCGTTGGAACCCTTCCTTCGCAAGTTAAAGGCGAATCCGGTCCTACGCGGAATCTCTTTACCTGGTGCTACCACCTCGGCCAGGTATTCTGCCTATGCTGACGACGTTTCGGTTCTTGTGTCGAGCAGAGCCGAGATTAACGAAGTCAGCAGAGAAATCGGTGGGTATGAGATGGTGACAGGGGCCAAGATCAACCGCGATAAGTCTGTTGGCTTGCGGTTGGGTGCGTGGAAGGGGGTTTCTCTTCCCGGACCATTCAGCTGGACGGATGGGCCGATCAAGATACTCGGCGTCTGGTTCGGTCCTGATATCCAGTTGGATATGAATTGGTCGGAGGTACGAGAGAAGGCCGAGAGCGCAATTAATTTGTGGTCTCGGAGGAGGCTTTCCTTGAAGGGGAGGGCGGAGGTATGTGTTTCACATATCTACCCGATTCTCCTTTACCGACTCTCGGTACTTCCACTTCCGTCTACCACAGTGCTTTCATTAGTACAGCTCTTGTTCTCTTTCTTGTGGAGAGGCAGAGCTCCTAGGGTATGTCGGGAGATCTGTTGCCTTCATCCTGCTGAAGGCGGTCTAGGTATGCCTAGCATTGAGATTCGTCTCGATATGCTTCGCATCGGGTTCCTGGATCGTTTGTGTCGCGATTCGGATGACGGGGGCGCCTTCTGGAAGGAAGACGCCCGTAGATCCTTCCCATCCTTGAGAAGTGTGCACTCGGGCGAGGAGGAGGCTGGCCGTTTGCCTCGTGCCGAGTGCTCCTTCTACCGTGAATGTCGTCTGGCTCTGAAACACCTCTTACGGGCGACGGTTGGCCTCCACAACGTCCAGGCGTTGTCTCGTAGGGCATTATATCGGGTGGTAGTCAGGGGGTCCGTTCATGATGATTTGATTGACGAGCTCGGTCTTACGAAGCAGGAGGCTCGCTCAATCTGGCTTTGGGCTTCCGGGTTGAAATGTCTCAACAACGATGAGGCATCCCTCACCTGGCTGGTGATACGTGGGGCCCTCTGGGTCGGCAAAAAACTTTGCGCAGCGGGTTTGGAGAAATATCCAAACTGCCGACGTTGTGAGGGGGAAGTCGAGACCCTTGGTCACGTCTTCTTTCATTGCAAGTCGGTAGCACCATTGTGTAAGTTTGTTGAAGGTCTCATGGTTCGCATGTTGCAGGGAAAGTTTTTCGTCCTTGAGGCCGCTTCTGTTTGTAGCAATGTGGCCCCGCCGCTAACGGAGTCTGAACTCTATGTGTTCCACTGCTTGCTAGGAGTTATGAGAGTCGTGATTTGGGTGACGCGTCAGAAGGGATTCTATGAAGGTGAGAAGTTCACTTCTTCCCTACTAATCTTGTACTTTAAGCATCAGCTTAAAGTCAAGATTAGGACGGAAAGGCGGCGACTCCCTTCATCAGAATTCGCCAAAAGGTGGGTAAATCTTGCGCGAATGTGTAGAGTGAGAGGAGCTGACTTGGAGTGGCACTTGGACCTCGGCTAGGTGCAGGATTTCGTCCCTCTTGGGTTCAACAGACGCAACCCGTCCCGATATTAGACTAGTATAGGTTTATTTTGAATTTTTAGTTTCTCGTTTCTGGTTAACTTAGCTAGAGTATGTATGCTCATTAGCCCCCCCTTTTATTTCTGTCCCTAATTTTTCTTTAGTTTAATTCCCCATCCCCTCCCGCGTTAGGTGGCCAGTGACGTCAGTTCTCTGGTAGTTGCGGGATGGCTTTCGTTTCGTGTGTGTGGTTTTTCGTATTTGTTATTGTGTCTGAATGAGTGTGTGTCTGTGTGAGTGATTTTGGAAGGATGACTGTTTTTCATACTTTATAATCCCGCAATTTTTTCGTCCAGTTAACTGATGTTACTGCCACATTTAGGTACTGTGGGGGGTTTTATTACTAATCTTATTTTGTTTTGTTTTCTTGTAAATAGTTCATTTGTTTTTGTAAATATACATTGGGGTTTCTTTTAAATTGTTATCCCCCCCCCACTGACTTTGTATTGTACATATGGGGACTAGTTAGATTTTCATAGAGAATTTGAGGAATTATGGTGGATGTAGTAAGAAAGGTATGGAAGAATGTGTTGTTTTGGTGCTCGGACCGTTGTTGGTATGTTTGGGTCAGTGGTTGCGACTAGCTAAGTTTTTAGTTTAAGACAGATGATGACCGTCCTTCCCCACCCCCCTTTTTAGGCCTTGTGCCACATTTTGTATATGTTTTTTTAATATATGCAAATAAATATTAGTGTGACCTGGTTTTCTGTTTTGTCCAGGGCACACTCAGTATTCCATCTCAGAGTGTTGGAGACACTGTACATCAGGTCCAGGCGACCAGCTCTTTGCAAACAAAGGGACTGTTTGCTTGGGCTTGCTGTGCTGTGTCTCTAGCATCTTTGTTGGTATTACTTTTATTATATATATATACACACTTTTTTTCTCTTCCCTGCCCATTTATTCGAGTCATCCATTACAGATTTTCTTGTTCTTCATAATTTCTATTCCCCGTTAACAGTTCTGATGAGAGGGGGCGAAACCGGTCGACTGGTGTTTTTATTTGAAATCTATTATGGCCTATAATAAAAAAATTGTTTTTTATGCCTTAATACGCTTTTGTACCGTTGCAAATATATTTAAATATATATATATATATATATATATATAACGAACTTAAAAAGTTCGTTAATTTTAATGCCTCCAAAATGAATCTGCTCTCTATTAATTGTCTGAGAGAATCCTTTCTGTCTGCCATCGGGGCATGGAGAACGACTAGTTGTGCCTTCTCGGTTCAACGTTTTCCACTGACATGAAGTGGAATGGTTAGATTGAATCAATTGCTAGGTCTGCTGCTAGGAAAGTTGGTTCACTGTGTTGTGCTGGACATTCTTTCTCCGCCGAATCTATCTAACATATTTATAAGTCTACAAATGGTGTTTTTGAATATTGCTGCCACATATGGCCTGGTTCCCCTGCTATATATTTAGAGATCCTTGATATAAAAAAGAATCTGCAACATTATTGGTCCTGAACTGGTATCTCGGCTTCAGTCACTTTCCCACCGCCTTTTTCTATAACTACTTTCATGATAATTGTTCTAACGAACTTTCCTCTGTGTTACCGAGACAGTATGAATTTATACATATATATATATATATCTATATATATATATATATATATATAGGCTGTATTTAGGTAGCAGTTTCTCATTTTGACACATTTTGTTGAAGGCAAGGAAGTGCTTTTAATTTTATTTTGTTCATTTCTATTTTTGTTTTTGTTTTCGGTGGGGGGGGGTTCATTTCGTTTTTTAATGTTTCAGACAAGATTCCTGTCTTTAGGATGAATTTGAAAAATGTCTTCTGAGCACTTTCGACTTACACACACAATTATCAAAGACTCTTTTATGGGTTAATAAGATTGTGTCAGTAGGTATATATGGTGTTTCTTTGTTAGTCTTCGAATATCCCTACTGCATGCTTCAGTGAGTGCCGTGTGTTTTTTTTTTCTTTAAGCAGCTTATCTTTATCGACTGATATTTGCTCTTTGTGATGTTGTACTCTTTGAACTTTTGAAGATTTAAACTTCGATGTTTATGTATGTTCATGCACTTGATTCAAAAAGAGCAACCTTTCAGATATCTTTCTCAAGGGCAATATTACAAAGTAATTTCTATTCCCAGCAGGCAGAACGGAAAAACATTGTCGATCTCATTCCGACCATGTCCGATTCACTGGAACATTGCATATACCAATTCAAATATCGTCTCTTCTACTGCTATAGAAATAACGTATAATTCCTTTCCTGGCGTTTTACATAGTGCATCGATTTATATGGTTCCCATTCCAAGGAACAATATCAAACAATATCAATCAATGGTAAGAATTATGGTCGTCAAAATTTTCCATGGAAATTAAATCTATTTAAATACATTTTATTCGGTCACTGAGGTAATGATATCTATTTTATGATTAAATGGGAAGATGATTTTTGTCAATAATTTTTTAAATAAAATTTATTTATGTGTGTGCGCACGTGCGTGTATCTGTGTTTGTGTATGTGTGTGCTTGTGTGTGTGTGCGTGTCTGTTTGTGTGTGTGTGTGCGTGTCTATTTGTGTGTGTGATTGTGGTTGTGAATAATCTTTCAGAAAGTGGGTGGTTTTGCCTTTAATTTTCAGTTTTCTATCCTTTGTTACTCTCAGCCCAGACTTGCTTTTTTTTTCGTCCTTCCTTATCATTGCGTTACTTGTTCGGCAATTAATTTGCTCAAACCTAAGTAGCTAATACGGTCCATTTCCTTTGCTTTCATTGCTTTAAGATTAATTGATTGATTCGTTTTTTGTTTTTTTTTTGTTTATTACCGCTTATCAACTATTTGTCGGTTATTTAAAACCAGAAAATATTTTTAGCTTGTAATAATGTTTTTTTTTGGGGGGGGGGGAATAGATAATAATGATTTAGTGATACAAGTTTTACTAATTAACATATAGTATGGTGGGTGTGGAGAAGAGATGAATTCATACTCTTCCCAAGGGTATTTGCGCTTAGGTAACAAAAACGAACACGAGTGGAATTGGAACTCGGCTCTCCGTTTAACAATTTCGAACCATTATCGTTTACACCACCCGCACACCCAAGCTGAAAGTACCTGGTATTCCATTTCTTGCTTTCAATACACCTTGTTAGTATGATATTCTCTAATCTCTCCCTCCACATTATGTATGTCACACATTTCTCTTAGCAAAAATGTCCTTCTACTTCTTATACTGATTAACAGATCGTGACAGTTATTAGGGAGATGTGATTAAATATACTTTAATGCTTAAAAAATTATTCAGTAATATTATTGTCTAGGTAATAAGCGTTTTTACATAGAACAAATAGCTTTAGGTGTCAAAAGAGATTTTCGACAATATATCCATTTTTTACGTATTTCTGGTTAATGTTTAACTTTTATAAAAATGACATTCCTACACATGTAGTTATGGATAATATTATACATTAATTACTAATTTTTTAATTAATAACTATATCTGCTCAGTTGTTGACATTAATAGTTATCTGATGATGTGTTAAAATTTTAGAATAATGCTATAATAAAAATTTAAAATTAATCTCTCTGATAAGTGTCGCGCCTTTTTCGACATTTGTCATTAGAACCACACTGACATTATACAGCTGTATTTTAAAACAATATTGTAAACATGACACTTCTGATTCACAGCTGGTTTTTATAGTAACTATTCTTTTGTTATATTTTCTTTACATATATTTCTATTATGGCATTTATATAACAATAATTCTTCATTTCATTTACTAACGTTTACGTGCGAATGTTTGGAGATGATCTGAAACTATGTTTAAAGAAATATTTTCAGACAAATCCAAAATAGACTTAAGCATCAATCGATAATGAAAGATTTGGATTTATAAACTAGAAAGAACGATTCTTTTATTTTCCGGAATTTTGTTCGCAGACTGTCCAATTCTGATGGAGGAGTTTTCAGACCCGAGGGCAATGCAGTTAAAAAAAGAAAGATATTCCGTCTACTGGGTTTTAAAATTGTATGCAACGAAATAAAAATTTACGCAGAAATCTCAATATATGAATGCTACTGAACAACAACATTTTCCTTCATTCATCATTTTGGTGAATATGCTGGTGTATCTGTGTCTGTATGTGTATGGGCATGCGTTGGGAGATGTTCCGGGTATGTCAATATATTCATAAAAAATCTAAAGAAAATGTATGTAATTAAGTTATTGAAAACAGCGTCACCTACCTTCACATACACACATATATATGTTAAATCTGGTGAATGTTAATAGTAATATTAGCCGTTTCCTTACAAGGAAACATTTGGAATTTAGTGATCTAGCAGCTGGTGCTACCATCCGTTGAAATTTATAAAATCTTTCTCATAGAAACAATTGCTTAGGAAAATAGTTTTCTCAAATGCACTGTTATGGTTCTTTGCAGTATTTATTTAAGGTTTCCTTTTTAACGTTTTATTTAAAGTAGTCTGGAACGTTCACCTCTTGATTGTCATTATTTTATCTTCAAGTTACATATGCTGTCCATCTTAGTTGGTGCTGATGTTGATAGTCCTCAAGTGATGTGGTTTTTGTTCTTTTGTAGTCCTTTGTTTGTGATTCTCTAGCGCCAATCCACAATGTTCAAAGAAGAAGGACCTTTGCTAAGACCTTCAGGCTTTACTCGTTCAAGGCACTTTTTCAGCATTAATATTAGAAAGCGGTTGTATATCAATCCACAAGGACTTTGTGCACTTCTGCAGAATTTTTGGTTATGGTAAAATTATTAATATGCCCGTGCATTCTTCCCAAAAATTAAAATTAGTCTTTTCATAAATTTACGATTTTCAGTATTTTAAGCCATGAAACGTTGGTTCGAATCTCACTATGATCGATTTATCAGGGAGTTGACTTCATAATGTTATTGTACTGGAGAGACGATCCCAGCATACATCACTGTTAGAATATGCCTGAAAGCATTTCCATTGATTGAACCAAGCCTCGTAAGTGAAATTGCGTATACGAAAGTGTTCGAAAGCCGTGGTGACAGGGGTTTGAACGTACTAGCGTTGTTTAACTTCTTAACACATTGGCGGCAAATAGAAATTACGTGCCTGTTATGTCAAGCAGTGTTCGTTGAGAGTTTGAGTCTTTCCACATGTTGAACCTAAGAGGGAAATAACGAGCATTCAGTTTGTAATCTTTTTATCTCGTCTTGGCTGAGGAGGAAGTGACGTAAGGCGTTTTCTGGAATAGTCGCTTGATATTTCAAGATCAGCAGTGGCAGTTCTTTATGTGTCCGTTGTTCTGTTTTTGGTGGATACTTTTGCTTCGGGATTGCCTGCCGGGATAGGTATTGTTTCGGCAGGGTGGCTTGGGTGAACAGGTATGATATTGAAAGACCCGAAACTTGTCATGACCCCAAGTCATAACATCACTGATGAGGCGATTCTGCGCATCCGTTGGAGTGTATACATAAAAAAGCCCTCGCCCCGTTGTTGCATTGAAAGCAGCCATAACTCGTAATATTTAAACGACAACCCAGAATGAATGTGCACACGTTATCAGCAACTTTGCATTAAACAGTGCCTTCAACTGAACGGAGGACATCTGGAGTATGTATTCTGGGACTCCTTTTGACATTTTTGGGTCATTTCTGAGACTAAATGGTTGTAGATTATAAAATGTTATCCTTTATTTACCTTTCAATAAATGTCATTTCCATTACTCTATCATTTGTGGCCCTTGATTTTCATTCGATCATTGTGTTTCAAACATTGTGAAACATCCTGTATATGCTATGAAGGATTAAGGGCTGCTGGAGAAGTAAGAAACCGACTTTTCTACTTCTTTTCTGTTTAGTATTTTCTATGGTCATGATCTCTACATTGATTATTTTATTTATGTAATTTTTTATTATTGATCTTCTTCATTTCTTTATTTGTTTTAGATATTTATACTTTAGTATATTTTCTTTGGTTCGAAGATTTGTTATTCGAAATAATATTTATTAGATTTCTGTTATTTGATTTCATTTCATCTTTTTAGTAATGATGTGGTCATTGATTGTGTTAATACATATATCCAAACCGCGTCGCTTAATACCAGTCCAATATTTAGTCTTCTCTCATCGCCCGTTGCAGAACGACCGACTGACCCTGCTTGTGCGACTGACCACAAGCGCTCTTGAATATATTGGAGAAGCTTTCCTTTGTCTCGACAAAACAAAATCCGCGCGCCCCTCAGTCAAAAGGAACCACTTCCTTCCATCTTTCTCGAAGTTTCTCAGACATATCTTGCTTTGAACACGAAGATAGTTTCTAGGATCAAAATTAAAACCTGTGATCTGAGTATATTTAACTAAGTTCATAACTTTTCAGTAATATTCCGAACAATTCTTATTTCAGGGTCTCTGTGCGTTCAAATTTTCTGTTCGCTACGACAACGTTTCCTTCCTGGTGAAAACGCAGTCAACAACTTCAATACGTGAAACCAACTCCACGAAAAAGAAGAGTGTTCCAACAATATTTGGTAAAACTATATTTAAATATTTAGCATAAAGCGTTTTATATAACGTGCTTCTAGTATCTTTAAAAGTCATTTAAACTTAGCTGATCTTAGAACGACTGTGTTATCTACAGGTTTTTTTCTCATGGGAGTTGAGAGTTTTGCATGAGTTTTCAAATATTTAGATGCAGAGACCTTCAAAACATAGTAATGACTTATCAAAATTTCAATTTAGTATATGCAATAGTATCTGACAGTATGGGATAGCATAAACTATATATAGCATAGACTTGGGAATTTTAAATCTGTATAAATATTTCAATAGTTAAAAAATTCCTTTAGATATAGTTAAAAAAAACCTTTTTAAACAATATCTAAAATATTATCGTTAGATTTACGTTAGAAATATTCAAACACAGTTGCATTCCACATCGCGTGACGTCCGCGTCTCGCGACGGACGCTACTAGAAAACAAACTTCTGAATACAGTTATTAAATTCATTTCTGACGAAAGATAGGGGCGATCTGAAATATCAAATATATATATATATATATATATATATATATATATATATATATATATATATATATATATATTATAAATTAATAGATTTAAAATATGGTTTTACCGCTACACAGTGATGACCATGTTTCAGAAATGGAAGCTAAAGCCCCTGAATTTAATTTTGTTATTAAACCAAAGACATTAGTTCCATTTCCTCATCAAGCGAATTTTGGAGTAACTTACTTTTTAAAATTTACGGTTGTTAACGGCACAGGAAAGATTCATAGTTTGAGGGTTTCCAAGGTTACCGATAAATCCATTCATCTAGACAAGGGGTGGTAGAGGGTTCAATTATTAATTTTCGTTGTCTCAGTTAATAGTTACATTTGAAAGCGGGGTTATGTTTAGGGATGGGTAGGGATGTATCTTTTAACAAATTCTGACATCCGCTAAATTCATGTCATCTGGGTTTATTTCTAACGGCAAAAATTCTTATGGTATTATTTCTATTTGTATATTTAAAGATTTTGAGGGACTGTTTAGGTTAGAATATGTTTTATCCACCTTTCTAAAAAGTTATTTTTAATATTTAATATACTATACTCCTAGTTAAAAACCAAGTAAATGTATTAGGATTACTTACAGTATTTAAAATTATTTATTCTTATCGAGTATAAGTAAATATTATTTTATTTTATTTTATTTTATGTAAACTTTATGACAATGACGGCAAAGGTGGTTAAATTATTTCACTAATTCAATAAACTTAGTATTATAAATGTATATATATATGTATGTATAAAGGACATTTAATGTTCAATATTATATTCTAACTTATTAATTTCACATGACTTTCGGTGTTCACTTGGATTCTTTCCAGTGTTTGAATTGCTTTGAGAGAGGTGTTATGGTTAGAGTACGTTTTATTTAATTACAATTTTAAAAGATATTTAGGTTAGAATCTGTTTTATTTAATTTCAATTTTAAAACATTTTTAAAAATTCTACTTTCAAATTTAACTTTTTAATTTTAATCGGCTATATTTCTTTATAAACCAAGTAAATGTAATATAATTATCTACATTATTTAAAATTATTTATACCCATCAAATATGAGTATGTATAATAATCAGGTAATTTTTTTTTTTTTTTTTTTTTTTTTTATAGATTATTTAAAGATTATTTAAAGAAAACTTTTGGCAATGACGACAAAAAATAGCTATTTCATTTCTCTGATTCAGTAAATTTTTATTTTTTATAAACTTAGTAATATATAGTTTCTCATGTATGCATAAAGGACATGGGTCATTTAATGACCTACATATTCTAGCTCTTCTTATTAACTTCCATTTCACTGTAGGTGTTTTATTGGATTCTTTTAGGTGCCAAAAGTACTTCGAAAGAGATGTTTGATTTTTATACTTATTTATCCTAAACGAGGATTGATGTTGGTAGAACCTCTTTTTGAACTCATGGCTCGTGCAACCTATATAAATTTATATAGGTTGCACGAGCCATGAGTTCAAAAAGAGGTTCTACCAACATCAATCCTCGTTTAGGATAAATAAGTATAAAAATCAAACATCTCTTTCGAAGTACTTTTGGCACCTAAAAGAATCCAATAAAACACCTACAGTGAAATGGAAGTTAATAAGAAGAGCTAGAATATGTAGGTCATTAAATGACCCATGTCCTTTATGCATACATGAGAAACTATATATTACTAAGTTTATAAAAAATAAAAATTTACTGAATCAGAGAAATGAAATAGCTATTTTTTGTCGTCATTGCCAAAAGTTTTCTTTAAATAATCTTTAAATAATCTATAAAAAAAAAAAAAAAAAAAAAAAAAAAATTACCTGATTATTATACATACTCATATTTGATGGGTATAAATAATTTTAAATAATGTAGATAATTATATTACATTTACTTGGTTTATAAAGAAATATAGCCGATTAAAATTAAAAAGTTAAATTTGAAAGTAGAATTTTTAAAAATGTTTTAAAATTGAAATTAAATAAAACAGATTCTAACCTAAATATCTTTTAAAATTGTAATTAAATAAAACGTACTCTAACCATAACACCTCTCTCAAAGCAATTCAAACACTGGAAAGAATCCAAGTGAACACCGAAAGTCATGTGAAATTAATAAGTTAGAATATAATATTGAACATTAAATGTCCTTTATACATACATATATATATACATTTATAATACTAAGTTTATTGAATTAGTGAAATAATTTAACCACCTTTGCCGTCATTGTCATAAAGTTTACATAAAATAAAATAAAATAAAATAATATTTACTTATACTCGATAAGAATAAATAATTTTAAATACTGTAAGTAATCCTAATACATTTACTTGGTTTTTAACTAGGAGTATAGTATATTAAATATTAAAAATAACTTTTTAGAAAGGTGGATAAAACATATTCTAACCTAAACAGTCCCTCAAAATCTTTAAATATACAAATAGAAATAATACCATAAGAATTTTTGCCGTTAGAAATAAACCCAGATGACATGAATTTAGCGGATGTCAGAATTTGTTAAAAGATACATCCCTACCCATCCCTAAACATAACCCCGCTTTCAAATGTAACTATTAACTGAGACAACGAAAATTAATAATTGAACCCTCTACCACCCCTTGTCTAGATGAATGGATTTATCGGTAACCTTGGAAACCCTCAAACTATGAATCTTTCCTGTGCCGTTAACAACCGTAAATTTTAAAAAGTAAGTTACTCCAAAATTCGCTTGATGAGGAAATGGAACTAATGTCTTTGGTTTAATAACAAAATTAAATTCAGGGGCTTTAGCTTCCATTTCTGAAACATGGTCATCACTGTGTAGCGGTAAAACCATATTTTAAATCTATTAATTTATAATATTAATGCTCTGTAAATTTAAATTTACATAGAGCACTATTGTGTAAAAATTAAAATATCTATGAGAACACCGGATTTTATATCTTACTGTTCTTTCCTTTTTATTTATATATACATATATATATATATATATATATAAATAAATACTTTCACAAAAAAGCATTCAATTTTTTTTCTTTTAATTTGCAACTTTTCAGTTGTTTTCTCCATATTATATATATATATATATATATATATATATATATATATAGAGAGAGAGAGAGAGAGAGAGAGAGAGATTTTCTTGGAAGAAAATCTATTGCCATTGCGAAAGAGTGGCGGAGATTAGTTGAAACAGAAGAGCAAAGGCATTTGAGGCTCCACGGTAACAAAACCTGAATTGAACAGATAAGACAAAATCAAATTCAAGATCAGGGAGAGCAAGAATATGAAAAAAAAGGATAAGAATTGGAAGACATAGAAAAAATATGCTTGAGCTTCGAAGATCTCTCGGGTTGGAACAGGCGAGGTTGAGAATTCAACAATGAAGACAAAAGGAATCTGAAGTACGAAGATCTCAGTTTGGAACAGATGAGGGCAAGTAATCAACAGGAAAGACACGATGAAACTGAAATGCAAAGTTCTGAAAGACTTTCTCTTGGCATGTCAATATTTTTCCAATCACGCAACAGACAATTTTTCCAATGGCACTCGGCTGCTATGAATTATGATCCAACGAATGGTTATACATCTCAGATTGGTGCAATGACAAACTTTGTAGTTACTCTGGAACAAAGAAGTGGGAAAATGAACCTCCTGGTATGTGCTGTACGTGTGATAACGTCAAGTTGAAGTGTCTACAAGATTCTCCAGAACTACTGAAGGAACTTTTCACTGATGCTACTAATGATTTAAAGGACTTACTTAAAAACATGACCGCTTTTCGTGATTATTATTATTCGTGAGAGATGATTTATCCTTACATTTAAATTTCAAGTGAATGGGTATCACCGTATTGGATCTTTAGTGCCTCAACTTCTTCAACTTTATTTTGTGTTTGATTTCGTTCAACAGGATCAAAAGAGAGTTGATGCAACTAGAGTTGCAAAAATCGACACAATCAAAAAGCTGCAAGATCGGATGCAAATTTATTTGAAAATTATGCTGTCCAGGTTTTTTCACCCACCGAGTTTAAATAGATTTGCATATATATATATATATATATATATATATATATATATATATATATATATATATATATGAGGACAATAGTCTGAATAATGTAAATAATGTACATAATACTTCATCTCAGAAATATAGACAGATATTTACATTTCAAATTTGTAATTTTCTTTTTCTCCATCTTACACTTTGTTACTCCCCTCATATTCCGTTAATTTTTTATGAAAAATGTAAATTACCAGCATCGCACCTAACACACTCCTGTGCAACTTTATTTTTTACGCTACGTAGCAGTGAAACTCCTATGTGCCATTTGTTTAGGATCGCCTAACAACGGCCACCTCCATTTCCACGCGTTTTTGCTATTTTATCCTTAGTCATTTTTATATCCTTTTAACTCGTAATGGTATACTGACCACGCGAACCCAACGTCTTCAATTTTAAATTTGTAATTCATCTTTTCTTTCCCTTACACTTATTTACCCTCCTCATATTCCGCTAATTTTCTCTAAGAAATGTAAACCACCAGCATCGCATTTAGCACACTCGTGTGCAACTTTATTTTTTTCATACACTACGTAGCAGCGAAACTCTCATGAGTCATTTGTTTACTTCCGTGTCCGATGAGCTGGGAACTCCACCCAGCGAAAGTATAGTCGCACGTAAAAACGTAGGTACACGTATATGTACTAATTAATACATACCTTTGCTCAGTATAACCGCATTGAGCACTATTACGTTTACACGTCATGCATAAGTTTGACAATTATTTATTTGCTTGCCTGAGTATGCGCACCAGCACACGCGTACACGATTACTTATATCTGGCCGTTTCATTCATCAACTCTACAACTATGTGTGCGTGTGTGTGTGTGTGTCAAAGAATGTATGAAGCCAAAAATGCTGACAGTCAATGGGATATTGAGAAAAAAGACATTTAAGGCAAGTAGACTTTACAATAAACTGCTCGATATCAAAGGTAGAGGCTTAATATGAGTAAAGGTTTGTTACTTAGATGATTGATGTTACCTTCAGCATCCCGAATCCGGAGTTTCGTATTTGAGTAGACACTCCATTTATTTATTATGCGGCATATTTATTTATTTTCGTCTGCTGGCACGAACATTCGAGAAATCTTTAAAACTAAAAAAAAAATAGGCGCTCCCCGGCGGGATTCGAATATTCGAAACCCACGAAAGAGGAAACCCGTTGTTATATGCGACGTGCCTTAACTGACTTGGCCTCGAAGAAGATTTGCCGATCAAGCTAGTTCTGAACAGAACCTTTAGGCGAAATCTTCGTTGATATAAATTGCTCGATATCATATCTGCTCAGTTTTGTACACAAAGTAAACAAAGCAACTTTCTATAGATGTAATGGATAACTTGTAAAGGGATAAAAAAAATCTGTCGGATTAATAAATAAAAAATTCATTACTTTATAAAATTGTTTTGTGGAACACGAATATAAATTCTTTGAAAATATACTATTTCTTCTATTGAAATCATCTTCACTATTTTTATATTATGTGTTCTCAATCACCTTATACTCTTTGTCTTTCTCTCTCTATATATATATGTGTGTGGGTGTGAGAGAGAGAGAGAGTATGTGTGTGTGTGTGTTTGTGTGTGTGTTTGTGTGTGTGTGTGTGTGTGTGTGTGTGTGTTCAATAAAAGCTGCCTCATCTTCGAGAATATCTTCTATTCGACCTTGAATGCAACTACATGGTTCATATCACGTTGTTTTCATTCGTACCCGCCATCCCGTCCACAATAGCAGTCTTCAATGAATCTCGATATTGTGGGGCCTTGTTTGATCTCCACGGATTCAAATCACGCGAAGTAAGAGGCTTCATGCTGTGGGTGACATGATCATGAAAATTTCTGTGTATTCAATTACTGGTTCATGTATGGGCAGGAGCAAAGAATACTGCTGGAACATGATATTCTTCTCCCGCTTGATCCAAGTTTCCAGAATTTCGTAGTCAGTAACATTAGGGTCTTTTCTGTATCTCATTTTCATATTTTCTAGCAGTGGTTCTAAATGGACCCAATTAATCGACGTGCATATATTTTCGGTCGCTTCTTGTAAACCAAGCCAGACGTAATGTTTAAAACCAGAAGAAATGTCTGTGATGAAAATGTATTACTTAATGTTCATTTAAAAGAATGTTACTGTACATTGTTAATATTTCGTGTGGCTTCCTTTAGCATGGACAATCCTTCCATGAGCCTAAAAAGTAATGTATATTGTTCATCTTTACAGGTATGAGATATAATTCTCTATAACTACTCTCTTACAACGCTACAAGATTGCGTAGATTCTTCTGGCGAGCTCTTCTCTTCAGTTCTGTTCAGATGTGCTAGAAGATATTTAAGTCAGTGCCTTAAGCTGTTTCAATACGGGAAGCCTGCATTAGCTAGATTGAAAAGATCTTGCCTTCATCCAAGTCTGGTATCAAATGGACGTATTTGGCACAATTCATGCTTTCTTCTGTTTAACCAATTTCGTAAACCGTCACTTTTTATGTTTTCCCAAAACATAAGAATCTTACCCATAAGTTGCATTGTTTTCATCGAATAACGTGGGTCATTGTGCATTCCTCTAGGTCATATGACAGATTCTTGCCCGACTGCAGGTCAGTCCTAATTCCATGGTCAGGTGTGATCTCATTGCAAGCATAAGCATCCCATAGATTATCCAGCTTTGACTAACTGAATACTTCATTCAAATGTTTTTTGTCTAATTTTGGTTTCGCATTTGAAATGTCCATGTTGTCACAGGATTTCTTTTAGTGGTCGATCTGAAACTTCATCTGCCATGAGACTGAAACGATTTCGAAAATGTCACTTCTTGAAATTCCGATCTCCTTAGCTATCTGTTGCGTTTCGTGTTATCTCTAACTTCAATCATTCAGATCGCAATACTACACAATAGACTGTATTAACGAGGTCAATTTTATTTTTTAATTGCTTTATATTATTAGGTCAGTAATCGTAGCGTCATCTGTAGAAGGAAACGAGAAGATAGATAGATAGATAGATAGATAGATAGATAGATAGATAAATAGATAGATAACGGTGACTTTGAAGAAAGGACTTCGATCTTAACCCATTCAAGTCGAGGGTCAATCGTTATCCTGCCTGCGTATCCGCTTAATGTGCACTTCTTATTGCTTCCTTTATGCCCTGATAAAGTAATCTTCGACCTCGTAGATCTTAGGCTTATGGCTATATCAGGTTGAAACACCGGCACGATCTTCGAATTTAAGCAACATCAAGCTTGATCAGTACCTAGATGAGTGACCGCTTGGGAATATCAGGTGATTACATTACCTGATATTCCCATTACTGGCGTGCGGTGTTATAATGGATAATGGCTCGGAATTATTAATGGGAGAATCGAGTTCCAAATCCAGTTGGATTTTTTCTGTTGACTTACGCGCAAATACGCTTGGGAAAGTTTGAATCCACCTCTTCTCCCCTTACCTATGGGTTAATTAGTAAGACTGATATCATTATTATCTCAAAAAAATTCTTACAATCTAAAAATATTTCCTGGCTTTAAATAACCTGCAAAGGCTTGATAAGCCATACAAAACGAATCAATCAACTCAAGTTGATCTTGGGTTTTGAACTGGGGCAACAATAGTTCAAAAAATAAAAAAAGAATGAAAGAAATATATATTTACGATTTAAATCTACTAGAAAATAGTAAATAATAATGTCTTCGTTTTAGTCCAAGATATATTGAGACGATAGAAGAAAAGCATTAATTTTCAGGTATAATAAATGAAAGGCTCTTAACTGCTGGCAATATTTGCTCGACGCAGTGAAAAATTCTCCAAACAGAAGTAACTGTAAATTGACGGAAATGGTTTAATTTGAACTTCAGCGAATGGTTTCAGGGATAGTAAATATGTTGTTATATATTGGAAGTTAGGAACGGACGATACGATTTGGAAAGCTTCAGGAGTTTCCCACGATGTTATTATACAAATGGGTCCGTAAGTAATACCGGGCTCGGAGAGATAGGAGTTCATTCGGATATATTTAATTCATATCGAGTGGTTCAATCGATTTGCGGCAGTAACAATAGAACGCGGGGCAATATCAAGCGATATTTCTGTAATTGCAAGGGTACGGGCTTTCTCTCTTTAATTAACTTCGACAGAAGACATCGGCACTATTTGAAGACGCGTATTCATAAATATTTCGCGATGTTTGCAGACGGAAATAGAACAGAACCGTATAGTCGGCGGTGTTCGCGCCAGGTGCTACAAACGAGAGGAAAACTTTTATAATTCTGACTATAATTTCTGTCTTTATAATGCGAGAAGAGTGTGAATGGCTGATTCGAAAGAAAATGATGATTGAAATCTAACTTTGGATAGTGCATTAAAGACGACACGGAAACAGGAGGTCGGGAATCCATTTGGTTTATTTCGATTTAGGTGCACGATGAGAACACGACGGCCAAGATATCCGGACACACCTGTAAGGTTATTTTCCGACATTACAATGAAATATATTGCCACGAATAATTAAGTAAATGATAAAAGACTAGATTTCATAGTGAAGTCTTATTTCATGGAGTTTCACCTATAATAGCACTATCCTCTCAGTAACAATTGCCTAAAATCTTGAAAATCCTGATGATCCCTTCTTTTGAACGCCGAAACGTTTTCAATTCCCCTTCTACTAATATAAAATATTTTACTTTCTTATTTTCAAAAAGTGACTAAGTCAATGGTTTATGTAGTGGAAGCGACAAGAATTGCTAAGATCTTACCTACGTATACTGAATTCAAATTAAGCCGGCGTTAAAAATACAAATTGAGATTTTGTTTCATTTTCCTCTTTTAATACCAGAATGAAGGAAAACATTATTATGGATGAAAGTGTTTATATTTGTTTAATAAATCCAATACGTGATCTTGCTGGATGTTTAATATTTTAATTAAGGAATAATTATTGGTTCGATAAACTATTAATAAGGTATTGATATTTATAATTATATCCTGTTCAAAGATACCTGTAATTTTCTGGGCAGTGCTTTGTTATTCCTGGTTCTAATATCTATTATTTTATTCTGTCATGTATACAGTGATGGGGAAAAGATTTTAGATAGATAGATAGATAGATAGATAGATAGATAGATAGATAGATAGATAAGGACCTACTAAAATAGCTAACCAAGAACTTTCTAATATAGATAAACGAGAATCTGCTAAGATAGATAAACAACAACCTATTAAGATAGATAAACAAGAACCTACTAAGATAGATAGATAGATAGATAGATAAGCACAAACCTACTTAGATAAATAAATAAGCAAGAACATACTAAGATAGATAGATAGATGGATAAATAGATAGATAGATAGATAAGCAAGAACCAACTAAGATAAATAAACAAGAACCTACTTAACAAGATACGCAAGAAGATACTAAGATAGATAACGAAACACGAAAATACCATGATAGATAGATAGATAGATAGATAGATAATCCTCCTGCAAAAGCCGGGTTCGAATCCAGCAGCCTATAGAACAGCAGCTAGGTACTGATTGTCGTCCCTATCAAATGCCTTGGACTTATCCAAATTGATAAACACGTCTCGTTCGTAGTCTTTTATGTCCTCTAGGATCATATGGATCAGATCCAGGTTGCTCTGAAGTTTTCGGCCCTCCACTGCACAAGTCTGCTCGGATCCCAACGGAATGTCGGAAACTGACTGCAAACGCTCCGTCAGGACCTTGGCCAAAACCTTTAACTGTTTAGCAGAGTTATGGTTCTATAGTCATTTAAATTCCATGCCCTTTTTCAACGTCGTGATCACACCCCTGGAAATCAGGGTGGGGACGGACTCCTGGCGGAACTAGTTTTTTAACACAACACTCAAAATCGGTACAAAGATGTGCAACAGCTTCAATAACAATTCATAGGATAGACCAGTAAGTCCTGGAGTCTTGCCACTGCCGCCATTCTCCAACGATAAGTAGACTTCACCCTCCGTGTTCTTACCTTCACAGCTAGCCGCTTCAGTCGGCGAAAGCTGAGGAAATTCAGCCAAATAGCTGAGAAACTCTTCGTCACTGAGATCAGGCTTCTTTGTAAACCGGAAACGCTATACTTGAGGGCCTTCATCTTATTAGCCTTATCTAGTGCGTGCCACTGGCTATATTGGCGATAAAGGACCTAATCCTATCCTTAACCTTACCCACCATCTATTCCCGATACCCCCCCCACAAGTTCCCGCTGCACTATTCTAATTAGTTGTTGCCGGAAGTACCGCATGTCCAGTAAAGATAGATTGAACTTCCAGTATCCAGCCATTCTCGGCCTAGTGCCTAACGTTATCCGGGTACAAACATGCCTGTTGTCCGAATAGCCTGACAATCTAGAAAATCTATATCGTCACTTCTGACTAACATTCTATCCAGGTTGCTTGCTATCTGGGTAGACGGCAACCTAAGTGCTCACGTCAACATCTTCCCCCACTCCATCGACAAGACTCGCCGATCAGATCAACCAAGCTACGATCGCCTACCTCCCGCTAGCTCCGTGTCCCCCTGTTATAGAGGAGTCTAGGATGGCATTCCAGACCCCCATTAAGACTAAGTGCGACGAATCCGCCAGAAACGGCCCTAACTGATGGAAAAACGAGACCCTCTCCATAGGGTTGTTTTGCGCAACATCGATATGGATAAGGTCCACCTTTGCATCCAGGTTATGCTTAACCAGCAAGGAATCACCTCTGGCCAGTCAGTCCCTATATGCTGAATAAAGGTCGCTTGACGGTACACGAGCATTAACGTCGAAAACAAAGTGAGTCTCCTCGATCGCGTCGACATCCACCCAAACGACAAGAGGTCACGAAGCAGGGAGGCAGCCTTACCACGATCCCTCAAGTCATTCACATTCAAGCTGGCTATCTTGACAGACATTTTTAAAGCTGGAAAAAACAAAAACACTATTCACAGACTGGGCGGAAATATTCGTGACTGAGGACACCCACGGATTGTCCTAGGCTTCCAGGGCTCATCTCCGAAGTCATCCGTCCATCTAGGACAATATCGCCAATGTTTGTTTTAACGCCCTATATAGAGATGGATAGAGAAGCACCGGGCTCCTACCTGAACAAAATCTCAAGAGTTTTTTTAAGTTCCTGGGTTCCCATCTGGACCATCCGTAATTCTGCTAAGGCGTCCTTCACCTCGACAGGTGGGTCCACACTTTTAAGCAATTTTCCGTATCCCTTATGCAAGAAATCACAACAGGTGCTTACAGAGACCCTCCACTGACTTTCCATTGACGAAGGTGATCTTGAAAAGTGGACCCAAGAGAGCCTTCTTCTGAGTGGAAAGGTATTTCTCTACATCCCGGTCTGTCTACTTTATTTGGGGAAATGTTTATGTTCTTTTTCTTTTTTTCCCTGGACAGGTGGAGCGGGGTAGAAGTGGATGAGTGGGAGGGGGGGAACAGGTATTGGAAGGTTATATAAACGGCTCTTGGTGGCTATTTCCTACTACAACAAACCTATGTTTAGGATCTGCTTAAATTTAAAAGAAAAAGCAGGTTCCAAGTGGAAAAAGATCAAGAGATGAAAGAGATAAAAGTGCTATACGTGAAAAACTGCATGACACTCCTTATGTTAACCCCCAAATTCATATAGTATATGTCGAATGAAAAAGATAATTAGCGCGTTTCTTATAAACAAAACAATGACCCCAAAATATCTATATAACTGAAGTAAATAAAAAAACATAAACAAAATTTCTTTGAAGTTTATTGTTGTCACACTTTGTTCAATATTAAATGAAGTAGCCATATCCTAAAAAGATACGCTTAACAGGATACTTTCAGAACTGGATCTGTCGTCACCAATCAAGCGAATCTAAGAACATCGGTTGATACAGTGAATTCCAGAAATTCAATCGATGCAACGGGTGTATCCGAACAAAGGTGATACAACCATGGGAAAAGGTACGGCTTCGTCAATGCTGACCAAATTGTAAAGATGCCGTTCATTTCGTTAAAAAAAAATGAGTATCTTTCACCTCGCACCATCTACCAGACTGTACGAAAGTCGATGCATAAGTAATATCATTAATTAGAAAAGATTTAGTACTAGACGTACACGGCGCGTTGTAAAATGAAATCAAAATTGCAAGGATTCCAAATCTCGTTGTCAACATAGTCTCAATCGTGGTACACAACCTGTGAATGGGGATAAGTATACCTGCCTCATAGAAGCGTTCTCAAATGCTTTCTTAGATATAAGCCCTTTCCCTCTTTCGCGTCATCATCATTGATGAACTTCTATGCTCCTTTATAGCCCCGTAGAGCTGAAAGTATGAGGTTTATTTTTCCCTAATCTTCTGAACACTTTTTTTGTTTATAGCTTAAAAGCAGGTCTTTTAATAATTAATGTTTTAAATAAATTATATCAGAGAATTGATTTGTTAGCAAATATGGGAATTAAGACGACCCCATTCAATAAAATATCTTAGTGATATAAAAGTGGATTATCTCTCTGTTGTTCCCCGGCACGTCTCATTCAACATTGAATCTGAAACATATACAAGAAGTTAAAACAAAAAGAACAATCTCTACTGATATAAAACTTTCCATTGCCTTCACCTCCAAACAAACGCATTATATATGAAGTTACACAAAATGGAAATAAGCAAACACAGGAAACCGTGGAAGAATGTTTGCCGGCTGTAATAAGTGCCACGACCTCTTTATTCTTATGCTTAATTCCAGCAGCAAATGTCCTGCCACTGCATGACCTGTCACCATCTTAGTTTCTCCATTTTCTCTGGGATAGTCATTAACTGACCTATCTCCTTATCGTGTTTATAGTGAATGCATTTTTCCCAGATATATCTAATAACGTTCATTGAATGTTTGCAGCACTTTATCCTTACAGAAATGGAAGCATTGTGACAAGCGTTTACTTTCCACGTCTGGGTCAGCCATTTTCAATCCTTTAAACCCGATCGGCCTGTATACCGTCCGCTTTGTGAAAGTGCATACACTTTACTCACCAGTGGGTCAAATTTCATAGGAGTAAAGAATATTATGAGAAGGAAAACGAAAGATTATTTACTCTATTTATATTCGACCAATTATGCTCATCTTTGTTGTTTTTATCACAACGTTTCGCTCGTTGTGCTCTCCGACCTTCATCAGGTGGATATCGATCTGTGTAACCTACAGGGAATTCCGAACTGAAATCTTTATTTAATTTACAGGGGTAGACTGTTCTCCTCCCACTGATCATGTATAAGGATATCGTCTAGTTCTTATTTCATTAGCAGTGTACACATTGCTCGACCCAGGGATTGAACTCACAGAAACTACGAGACAATGGCCTAGTGAGTATAAGCGTTGGTTTGTGAATTAGATGATACAGTTGTTGTGAGTTCAATCCCTTGGATGGACAGTGTATACTTGTACTCAGTGGAAACAGGTGAGCAATAACTGAACAGTGCTAAATAAAATACGATATAGACGATATCCTTAGATATGAGAAGTGGGACGAGGATAGTCTACCCTCTTAGATCAAATAAAGGATTCAGTTTAGAATTACCTGTTGGTTACCCAGATTGATATACATCTGAGGAAGGCCTGAGAGAACAACGGTCGAAACGTTGCGATAAAAACAACAAAAATGAGGACAATATTCTGAATATAGTGTAAATAATGATAACTGCTCATCCCAAACATTCAGAAAAAAGGAAAGATAACTCTATAATATTTTCCTTAGAATTCCGGACATTTTTTGGTTATAGCTAATGTATAGGGATTTCGATAATTTTAAAATTATTTTTGAAGAGCCGTTAATCTTTAACCAAATCTATTAATTGAGACAACCCTATTCCGTAAAACAAAATATCTTCGTAATATAATAATAGCTTATGTTGTTCTTCAGCACATCTCATTCGACATTATGTAAACTCTTCTTTTGGCTACCACTCAACAAAAGCAATATATATGAAAATACACAAGAAGGGTAAAAGCAAGCAGAAGAAATCGAGGAAGGGCATGAGAGAAATGACGCACTATTTCTTTCCCATTCTCTTTCAGTCTCTCCCCTAACCAATAGGTTCCTATCTCAATCTGTCTCTTTCTGTCTACCTTCTCTGCTTTATTCTCTTGTTTTCATTTTGCATATTGTGTCTCTTGAGCTTTACTTGAGTATAAGTCGTCAGTTCGAGATCTCCATGACGCTAAAGGAAACTCCTTTCTTGATTGGTTTATATTAAATCTGGATGAGGCTATAGGCAATGCAGACTAGGAAAATAAGCTGTTTTAATGAGAAAAATGCTATTAGATTTTGCAGACACATACGATTGTACACACACACCAGCTTCTGTGTTTTAATTAAATGCCTGAAAGCCAGCCGTTAGATAAACCTATACAAGATCACAAACATGTCTATCTGGCTTTAATGCTTTAGCACCTCGTCTTGATAAAATGTAACGGAAGGAAAAGAGTACTAAACTGTTACATGATATCTGTCCTCTTTTATGACAGTGAGTGCTGGATGATCCCCTCACAGATGAAGAAGAGACTTGAAGCAACAAAAAATGTGGTTCTACAGAAGAATGCTGAGTATAAAATGGCCCCAACATGTGAGTAACGACGAATCTTTAGAGAAAATGGAAACAAAATGGAAACTTTTACTTAACATCAGGAAGAAACAGTTGAGATTTTTGAGGTACATAATGACGAAAGAGGACTTGTAAAATCTGGCACAGGAGAGATTGAAGGCAAGAGAGATAGAGGGAAAAGCGCATAACATACTACGTGAGCTTGAGTAAATACATGGCGGGACAGGGTTTAGGAGAAATAACAGAAAGACAAAATTTGTTAAGAGCTACAAGGAACAGGAACTTGTGGAGAGCCATTATCACCCATGTCCTGGATACACACAGTACACAAAGAAGAATCGTCTTTCTATATAATAGTGCTGCTTTACTTAACAGCATTGCCGAAGAATCCAGGTGAAGTGATACCTATGTCTACCGATAAGGTGTCTATACCATCAAAAAGCTTTTCAACAAAACGATACAGAAGGAAAGCATTTATAAGACATGCTGAAATTTTATTAAACTTTCATTCCATAAAGTAGGAATGAAATAAAATCCTTACCGTGGAAAAATGTTAAGCCTTTCCTTAACAAGAGCTACCAAATCCAAAGGTTTACATTTCTGAACAACGAAAAGAACTAATTACTGACAGTCTGGAGGGAGGAGCTTCCCGTTTGGCGTGGAACCCGATGCATTAACTGAAGAAAAAAGAAACGAGAATTTTGAAAAGACATATTTTTAAAGATCTCAGCTGCTACTGTTTATCTTCCTCACACTCAATCTGCTCGCTACACTTCAGCCGTACACTTCGAAAAGAATTATGTGTTAAATCAACACATAATTCTCTAAGCCAACAATGAATCTATACCGATTCAAATAGCGGGTTAAGATATCGGAGAAGTCTGAAGGTAAGCAGCTCTCATGGAGGACCGAACTCACTACTCAGTCGCAAACGACCTTACGATACCGGTTTCCAAACCATTGCACTACGTCGAAATGCCCAAATGGCGCGGGGGAATGCATACGAATTTGTTCTTAAATAGTATTTTCTTTACTTTATTTTAAGCAAAAGATCTAAACTCATGAGAGTTTAATATTTTTTGCAAAAATTTTTTTTTTTATTTATTTTCTCTACACACTCGCGTTAAATGTATTGTCCTGTGCATTTAGATAAAAGCTTATTATCACTGTATGAAAATAAATGTTTTCTTTATCAAATTGTTTTCCAAGAAAATGTTTTTTGTGAAAAGAATTTTCATTACTTTATCAAAATAAGCATTTTGTTTAAAAATGTTAAAATTATACAAATGACTAAAGAAAAAATTTTGAAAATTAAAAATAAAAATATTGATTTAAATAATTTATAAAATTGGATGTCATATTAGTTTTGCAAATATTGGAGAAGAAATAGCGATCAACCCGAGAAGTCCATACGTGAGTAAATGTATCGAAGTAGTCGACAAATGATGCATTCACCTTAACATAAAGATATTTGCAGTTTTATTCTAAAAGAAAGATTAAAAAAAACTGTTCTTTTGTATTTTCATTTTATAACGACGTTTTTTTACGGAGATAATATGAACGGATTTTATATCTACTCACTAAATCTGTCCAACTTTGCATCAATTTCAGACTTTAGACAGCGACGTCAGACGGGCATAACAAAAGAAAATGAACGTGTGACCAAAAGATAATACAAAAATTAAGTTTTCCACCCCTGGAATCGTTGCCGTCTACAAATCAGATTAAACTAATGCTATTCTATTTATTCATGAAGCTCACCTGTCAGTCGAATTAGAATAAATATCTCAGATTAACCGTTGAATAGTACCACGACTGCGCGTAAAACTCCCAGTGCACCTAGATTACGAATATTAAAACATGTATTCAATCAATGATGCCGCAAATCGATTAAAACCTTTCTAAAACGAGAATTTAGAAAAGCGTGAGCGAGTATTCAGATTTTGTTAAATAATTATAGATTATTTATCAAAGTCTGAATATTCGCTCGCACTTTTCGAAAATTTTGAAATACAACCTTGCATTTGCGGATAAAACAGGTTATTATTCAATGAGGACATTACCTGTCAAATGCAATGTTTCTGCAAATATTCCTAAATTTTATGACGTTTCCCTCAATTTCTTCAAAATGGGTGATCCACATACTTCCAAAGAATTGCAATAGGAATCCTATTATTATATTAGCCGTTTCTTTATAAGGAAACATTCGACATACATTGATCTTACAGTCAGGGCTACTGTCTGTTGAAATTTTAAAAATCTTTCGATTTAAATAATTTCTCACAAAAATAGTTTTCTCAAGTACCTATGGGGAGTTTCTTCCTAAGTTTTTGTTCAAAGTAGTGTAGATGTTAACGTCTTTATTATGTCATTATCAAGGCTTCCAAGAGAAATTTTGCAAGGTGATATAAAACTCCTCTGGCACCCCGAGACAGGCAATATTTTTCTCAAAATTGAGGATTTGATGTCCAGTAAATATAAAGGCTTTATTTCCATGGTCAGATATAACACAATGTAACCAACACATTCAATTAATGCAAAAAACATAAATCAGTATCTATGGCTACATTCACCAATCACCCTTTAGGTTTTTCATAGTGAAATACTTTATAAATGTTCATAATAATTTCTTTCAAAGGAAAATACTTTTCCTTAAAAAAACAAAAACAAATTTAACATTTAACTAGTGTACTAATTAAAATGTGCTTTTCTGTCTTTTCAATGCCAGATTCAATACTCAATTGTCCTAGACGCCAAGTCTGGTTTGAGACATGGTAGAGCTGAAATATTTTTTGATAAGTTTGAGTTTACTCAAATATATTTCAGCTGATGCTACTGTATCTGGAACTGTCAACAATACAATATTCTCAAAATAATACAAACATTTGGAAATAAAATAATCAATTTGTAGTCTGTTAAGAAATTTAACAATTCTACAGGTCTCAGTTCTGTTTTTTTCAAAATTATTTTTATGTACTGCAGACAAATGTTGCATTTCTTCTGCATAATTTTCATCATTAAGATCTGTAAGGTATTGATGTGCTTCCCGGTTTTAGCCTAGAACTTACGATTACATCTCCTGCAACTCTGGTGAACTGTCTCCTTGTTTAAGTTGGTGAATGCTGCCATAATCCTTGCCTTCAGTTCATCTTTGGTGTTACAATGAGTTTTGTTGGTTGTTTGATCAAAAAGTATGCCCCAGAAGTTAAGAAAGCATTTTTGTTTAAAACGTTTCTAAATAGTTGTGCTATTACAACTGATTTGAGTTGCAATCCTCTCAATGACAGCTTGTAACCCTGCCTCGTACGGATGTTCATATATTAAAATTATCATTTTTGAAGATTGCTTGTTGGTGCATGATCGGTATGTGCATGTTCACATATAAACAATTAAAGAAAAAACAATAAAAACTTAGGTTTCTACTACAGACCGTTTATTCTTATTTTTAATAGAAACTGCAAGGAAACAAAAGTTCTCAATGTCTCTTTGGTATGTCCGTTTTCTTTGTTCTTGCCCAGAAGTAAGTTATAGTTAAGTAAGGATAATAATGGTTAAAATGGTCGAGCTTCAGTCAGCTTTGCGCCGAGTTGGAAAGACCAAAGTACTTACTTCATGAGTGAAGCTGTAAAGCAAGTCCGGAACCTATGCGCTGGAAAGTGGGAAGAGAAAGGTTTGTCTGTTCCGGAAGTGGAGTCATAAAATTGTATAGATTACAAAAAACCTTTTCCGGTTCTTTCATTACTTGCATCACGGGAAAATTTATTTACTTTTTTAATTCTTTATTATAATTTTATTTATTGTTTTTATTTCATTTTCCGACAAAATAATTTTAAATCAGCAACAACCCTTCGGATTGTCGACTTGGCACACTTCGATAGGACAACATTAACTGTGATGATTCTTTCTAAATTGATTAAATGGTGTAATTCAACGTCTGACACAAAAATGGTTAAAACATTATAAAATACGGGGAGTGGTGGGAGTAACAGTCATTTTAATATAACACATCCGGGCTATTCAAATGCGTCAGCCGGCGTCTACATACCATGAAATTCTTTAATGACTAATAAAACGTGGATGTTTTTTTTAATACTAAGATTACTCGAAATATTACACAATAAAATATCAGCCGAAAGATCGCGCGTGTAATAGTCTTACCTAGCCTTGAAACTGTAATTCATTTTTACGTTAAACATTTTCCCCATAAATAGGTAATAGTCTAAAGAGTAGATCATTACGAAATTACGATTATTACGAAAATGATTCAACACCTTCCAAAAAACACGTATTTTTTCCGAGGAATGATCCATAGCGTAACTCCGCTGAGCAGACCTTTTTTTTTCAGCTCTACAAAAATGTACTGCTCATAAACGTGTCTTTTATTCTCTATATTTACAAGAATTACATTAGACCAGTGCTGCTGCTATATATGGGTTCGATTTTTTCAATCCTCGCCTTCCAGCCTATTTATCCTCCATATTCTTCTAATCCATTATTATTTTCTTTTTCTTACATCCGTAAAGCAACCTCATTCAGTCGCCATCTGCCTTGAGCAGCTATTGGTCTTTGGTTTGGGTAAACGCTTAGTCAAAAAGAAATTAAAACAAACTCGTATGCAATAACATATTTTATTCCGGTACTGATGAATAAACGGTTTAAGATGTTGCTGCACTGAGAACCAAGAGAAATAGATGAGGAGAAAATTACTTCAGTCAACTTAGATGGATGATTTTATTTGGCAGCACATCAACACCTCTATGGGTCATTTAATGCAAAATTCTAAATATTTTGAACACAAGTTTACGGCTTCAACTAAATATATTTTGAGCGCAATTGTATACTTTCATTTACAGATAAAATGTAATGTTAGTCATTTTTCTATAATAGGTATTGTTGGTAATTCTTACTGTTATACCGTACCTATGTACTATAATGAGTATGTCCCAATTCGTATAAATACAGTGGTATATACTGTATGTTGGCTTCCATTTGGGATTTAATTTGCGATTCACCTTGATTCACCTATAACTCACCACTAGCAGTTGATTACTTACTAACGTTGCGGGAGAATCTTGTATGTTGTTCCTGTTATAAATATCATCGTTCCATTTCCACCCTTCCTATTGGTTGTTCTTATTCAGTAACCTTTCCCTAGATTACATCACTTGCTATAAATAGGTATTGTTGGTAATTCTTACTATAAATAGGTATTGTTGGTAATTCTTACTATAAATAAGTATTTTTGTTATTTTTTGTATATAAAAATGTATTGCTGATATTTTACTATAAAAATGCATTTTTATAATTTCATAGTGTTTTGTTTTTTTTGGGGCGTTCACTGTTTGTCCATAACCGGGACCCTAACAGGTGCTACCACTCCAGATCAGTGTGGACCTGGGAAAACAGCAATTAAAAGGCAGGTACTTTAGCATGGAGTAATGATTAATGTGTCAGTGTGTTACTTCGGAATCGTGCGTTCGATCCATGCTGGGTGCTTCGAAATTGTGGGTTTGTGGCAAACTAGACTTAGTAAATAAAAACAGTGAAATTACTTCATCTCAGAATTTCAAGAGTGTACTTCCACTAATTACAATACTGATACAGTGTAGAAAATAATTAATACAACAGTACAGTGTAGAAGGATTATAACAAAACTATACAGACAGCAAATGTTAAGTGCTTTTTTCTGAATTTTATAGGCAGTCAAAGTTTGAATCAACTATTAAGAGAAATTTTAACAGAGCCGAAAATAAAATGAATTATAGGAAATGAGAACAAAAAAATGCTTATACTTAGTATCATAAAGATCAGTTGAAATTCATTGGCCTCATAATGAGGAAAGAAGGCTTTGAAAATTTGACGCACTCAGGACATATTGAATAATTGAATTGTTTTTGTTTTGTTTTTTTTTCAGTTTATCAATCTTTTTCAGGTTACTTGAAGCCAGCAAAACTTTTTTGTTTTTTTTTTGTTTTTTTTATAATAACAATTTTAGTGATACAAGTCCAATTATTTAACTCATATCTGGAGGAAGAAGAGGTGGATTCATAGCTTTCCCCAAAGTATTTGCCCTTAAGTGAACCTGACTGGAATTGGAATTTGGCTCTCCAGTTTCTCATTCCGAGCTGTTATCCATTACACCACTCGTACATCCAAGAACATCTAGATACTGACCAGGCTCGACGTTGCTTAACTTCGGTGATTGTACGAGAACTGCTGATTCAGCCCGACATGTCCGTAATCTCAAAGGACATATTGAAGACAAGATAAACAGGATAAAACATCTCGTAACCTACCTAACAAGATTGTGTAAAGGATGGCAGAACAGCGAGGAAGGATAGAAAAAAGACAAACATTGTTAAGAGCTACAGAGAATAGGAAGTAGTGGGGAGCCTTTATCACGAACGCGATGAATGCAACGGCATATAGAAGACAATGATTGATGGCATACATTTAGGTTATGTTTCTGACGTCCTTTCACTTTCCATTCACAATCATCCATCAATAAACACCGTTTAATTTGTAGGTTGAAACTAAAAGGAAACTTAAATACATTCGATCTCCGTGATTTGATGACCCAGTGCATCACTCACGTTGCTACTGCGATTATTACATATCAATCGATTAAAACGTAAAATTGTGTCTGCTGCGATGCCGAGATAGTTACTTGCCATCAGTGCCCGAGGTCGGTAAATGCCAGTAAATTGCACAAGATGGAGAAATAGAAGGCAATTTCGACTTCTAATCTGTTGTTCTTGGTTCAGCAGACTTTGACCGTGCAAATGTAAGCTGGCATTTTCAAAGAAGCGACAAGAAGATTAAAACAAAACTTATAAAAATAAAGAAAATGGAAGCAAAAATGTCACTCTTACTTAAAACCAGAAAGAGACAACTGAATATTCTGGGACACATAATGAAGAAAGTAGGTTTGGAGAATAGGACACTCACAGGACATAGGGAATTGAACAGGGAAACATCGAACAAACATAACCTAATAAACTAAAGTAAATAGAAGAAAGAAAAATTGGAGTGATATTTAAGGGAACAAATATTGGTTAGCGCTACAAAGTATAGGAAGCTGTTGATAGCCCTGATCACTCCCGTCGAGAAGGAACACGGTACATAGAAAAAAGAATCCTGTCGGAGATTTATCATCAATTCAATAGTCAAACCAGTTCAAGCGTTTGGGGGTGATCAATTGTATTTATCTATTTCTTTTCACAAAATATTTTCTATGTTATCGCTACATGATCATCAATTTCCTTGTTCAGTAATCCAAAGGAACACATGTATATTTTTTATCATTTGTCCTCAAGCAAGGCAGGAATGCCACAAATACGCAGGGGCGTTATCAGGCGTGAAAGTGAGAGAAAAGACTGGGTATATGGATGAAAGGACAAAAGATGAACAAGATTCAAAAATATAGAAAATGGCGATTTACGTTGCATTTAAATTTTTGAAGATTGTAGTTATCAGACGGGCGAGTAAACAGGAAGTGCGATAAAAGAAATTGTGGGGATAGAAGTGGCGGTTGCATTTGGTTATTTAAAAAGTAAACGGTTGGGACCTAAATGCCAATCTAGTATCACGCTTAAATTCATGCAGTCCGGGCAACCAGAGAAAAAGATCATCAGAGCAGTTGCCATGAAAATAGATTTAGAAAAGTCATAGTCAGGCCACGTGATGAGAAAGTTACTGAAGTCAAGATACCAAGTCAGGATCGATTACATTACAAATATTTCTTTGGATCTTGTCAAGAACCTCGAGATTAATAGCAAGAACTCTTGACCAGATATGGCAGCAGTCATTTACAGCGAATGGTAGATTTATAATTGTGCAAGATTAACTCTGACGAGAAAAATCTTCTAGCACGACACAGTGACCCAAATTTCATTGCTGTAGATGCAGCTATTAATTCGATGTAGTCGCTCCACTTCAAGTCAGTTGAAAACGTGAGGCCAAGAAGGATCCGTCTGCTGTTATCCATCAGATCGAAACTACACCTTGCCAGACTTTTAGTATCGGCGAGCTAAGTATCCACAAATATCATATTTGATGCTGCATGCCGTCAGCGGTATCTTGAGAGGAACAGCAGCAATTTTCTTGGATCATAAACAAAGAAATCTCTTGATCAATACTACGTTCTCTTCTCGTTCGATATTGATTCTTTTCGCATCGATTCATGAATTTGTACGTCTAACCTCAGAATTTTGCCTGCTTTTTGCATACCTCAGCCTTGCTGACGGCAGGCATAAAGTTTCTCTATGGTGGTTAAATGAGAGCTGTTTTGTTTTGGGGGCGTTAAAATTTACACGAGAATTCCGGTCCCAGTTAACCAGTGATTAGCGGTCTTTTTCAAGGAAAGCAGCCATATTTACTTTGTCAGCTCTGGCGGATTTGCTATTGAGACAGATTATTCATTTTTAGATGATGCTTTTTTTGGTGTAAATCATGAAACATTTCAACTAACATTTTTAATAAAGGAAAGACGATTTCAAGGCTTGCAACGAAATGTCTGACGTTGCTTACAAGCGAAGTCTTCCTTGTAACGGTAACAAAAGTCAAATGACTAGTAACACTCGGTGTTCTCCTCTGCGCAAAGCGAGCTCTACAAAGGATCTGTAGAGAAAAACAAACTGCATTTGCGACTGAAAGTAGCACCTTTAAAACTGTCTAGGTCTCGTTCAACGTGATTCTAGGTCTCCTTCAACGTCATACGTCGAGGCCAGAGCGTCTATAAGAATCGTCAATCCTTTAGTCCTAGTTCGTCGCGGAGATATTACTATCTTAGACGACGTCGCCAGAGCACATACTTCTCCCTCCCGACCTACTCTCGGTGAGTACAGTACCTTGTTCTTTTAGTCACCACACAATTTCATGATGCTTGTATCCGAACTTTACATCCTTCAAAGTGCCCCATCAGTTTTAAAGGATTCATTCCATCTACAGGGGCCCAAATAATTTAAATTGTTTCAAATTAGTTCAGAGAAAGCTCATTAAATATGCATATAAACAAACCTCCTCTGTTCCTATATATTTGCTTTTTAATTTTCTTAGTTTGATCAAGAGCTCAAGACTAGGATCTAGTCTTGGAGCGCCTAGGCTGCAGAATATACTAATCCATATATAAATCCGGCATTTGCTTACGGCACATAAAAGAAACAACATGGCGCAGTTTCGATCTATGAAATCACGTGGTTAAATACCTGAAACTCTACTCGTGCGAACAACGACTTTCTTTAACAACCTCAGTATATATACTAGTGTAAGCTGTATATTCATCACAAAAATGATACGATACACAATATCTGAAAACAACAGAAAAGGTTTAAATCTACGGATATGTTATACCAGCAGATAAATTGACTGGCAAAATTTTGACGATACGACGTACAAATTCATGAATCGATGCGAAAAGAATCAATATCGAACGACAAGAGAACGTAGTATTGATCAAGAGATTTCTTTGTTTATGATCCAAGAAAATTGCTGCTGTTCCTCTCAAGATACCGCTGACGGCATGCAGCATCAAATGTGATATCTGTGGATACTTAGCTCGCCGATACTAAAAGTCTGTCAATGTGTAGTTTCGATCTATTAGTATATTTGTGATAGAAGCAGAATGCTATCATTCACTGGCGGTTATGGACGCAACCGATAGAACTATGTAACAGTATGATCCGATAAATCACACGGACGGGAGGTAAAATGCGACCTCAATATAAGAGTGGTTGATTCAAAGAGAGGAACATCTATTAGTCCTGGATATGACGATAAACTACATCCGGCAGCGAGGCCTCTGATCAGGAGATTGGAGGTTTTGAGGAGCGTGGAACCACATCTTAATTGCTGTTGTGGTAGCACCTATTAGGGTCTCAGCTATGGGCAAATAGTGAACATCCAAAAACAAAAACACCATGAAAGTATAAAAATACATTTTATAGTAAAAATACAACACATTTTATATAAAAAATACCAACAATAAATATTTATAGTAGAATTACCAATAATACCTATTTATAATAAAACGACGAACAATACATTTTATCTTTAATTGAAGGCCTACAATTATCTTCAAAATATATTTAGTTGAAGCCGTAAAACTGTGTTAAAAATATTTATATTTTAACATTAAATAACTTATATGCAGCTAAAAATCAACCAACCAACATGAGAGAACACTTTCGTGATGTTAATCCATATAATATCCTACAATTTCTTAAACTATATTTCAAAATATAACTTCAACAAAACTGCAACATAAAGCACACATATCCCCGCCTCTAGTAATTATGTCCGGACGAACATGTACGAAGGTCATTCAATAAATAAGGTGAATTTTTCGGTATAAGGACTTCTAATACAGATAGAAGCTTACTTTTTTTTTTCAACGTAGTCTCCCAGCACTGTCACACACTTTTCCCATCTGTGCATAAGATTCGGTATTCCCTCAGCGTAAAAATCTTTGGACTGATGTCTCAACCAGTCGCTCACAACACTTTTGACTTCATCGTCACTTTTAAACTTTGTGCCTCTCGTGAACCCTTTCAAGGGACCAAACAGGTGAATGTCTGAAGGGACAAGGTCTGGGCTGTAAGGGGGGTGAGGGAGCAATTCCCAGCCCAGCTCGTTGATGGTCTGCACCGTTTGGGCTGCTGTGTGAGGCCTTGCATTGTCATGATGCAAGATGACTCCTTCTGACTGATGACCCCTGCGTTTGTCCCAACAGGTAAGCTCAAAGTCCTTGCAATGTCATCCACTGTCACCCTTCTGTCAGACAGAATGAGGTCATTGACTGATTCGATCACCTCAGGAGACCTCACTTCTATAGGCCTCCCAGGCCTGTCTTCATCCTCAACACTGCTCTGTCCTTCTTTAAACAATTTAGCCCATTTGTAGACATTTTTTAGCTGAAACATGTGGCACCATACACAGTTGACATTCTCAACTGGTTTGCACCCTTCAGTAACCAAAAACTTGATAACTAACCGCTGTTCAATCCTGGAGCATGCTTCTTGGTCGAGCATCTTTGTTAATCGCCAAAACTCTGAAAGTTTTTTTTAATCTGCAAAAGAAATTAAATCCATGTGAAAAAGAAGTAAACCAAAAAGAAATAAAAAAAAGAGTAAGCTTCTATCTGTATTAGGAGTCCTTATACCGAAAAATTCACCTTATTTATTGAATGACCCTCGTATATGCGTTTCATCATCTAGAACTTCATCGGTCTAAAGTGATATTTACGTTGATCTGTTTACACAATATGCATGAAAGAAAGGAGACGCTGAGAATTTTAAATTTAATTTTTTTTTTTTCAAATTTGTGTTTTGTGCATATAGCCGATTTCATTTAGTTTCTTTTTCTTTTCCGTTACGTTTTTACCACTTTTGTTATCAAATAGTCCACATTGTGATAATAGAAGATCTGCCAAGAAATGTGAAATATTGTAAGAACCTGGACATAAATTTGTACTGAATGACCTAGCGATTAAAGCATTTGCTGTACATTTTCGTTTTAGTAAATAGCTTTCTCTCTTAATTAAAGCAGAATTTTTTAGATAAAATTCATGGCTAGGCTCATTACGGTGAGCAACTGAATGTGTTGTTTTGTAAAAGATCCCATTTGCGTTCATATAATCTTTTATTTAAAGCTCTTTTCTTGAAGTGTATGCCATTGAAGGATATATCAAGAGAAGGATATATTATACAAGGATATATCATAGAAAACAAAATGTATGGTTTTTAGCAAAAGAAAAAACGCCAAGATACGAGCTACGAATTATATAAAAGCCAAAAACTAATAAGTACACAAGTTTAAATATTTTGAAAGTATTTTAACAGATGACAGAATATGTGAGATCGCAATCCGAAAACTCATTGGAATAGCGAAAGATATATTTCTAAAAATAGAAAATGTCTTAAGAAATAGGAAAAATCTGAGAGAAACAAAGAAAAGGGTGCTTAACCTTTATGAAATATCATCCTCCTATATGATAGGGAATGTTGGACAATTTTGTCACTGATGAAGAGAAAGCAACGGAAATCTGGTTTTAAAGAAGAACGCTGAGAATACAATCAACGGAACATGTGAGCAACGAAGAAATTTAAAGGTAAATAGGAAGAAAACGTTCACTTCTGCTCAGAACTAGAAAGAGACCGCTGAAACTTCTAGGATATATAATAAAGAAAGAAAGCTTGGAAATTTTGGCACTCACATAAACATATCGAAGGCCAAATAGACAGCGGACAACGGAACTCCTACATGACGCGCTTATGTGAATGGATGGTGGGACGGTAAAGGGATGGTATATAGATAAACATTACTAAGATCTACAAATGATAGGAGGTTATGGAGTGCCCTGAAGATACCTGCACATAGAAGAAAAAGATCTGAGTGTGATTTGTGGATGCATATGGAAAAGAAGTGAAATATAGAAAAAATGAAGAGATCATTTTTTATCTAACTGCCTCAAGTTTATTGATCGTTCTCACAGTTGCCCTTAAGCAATGCAAGAATTGGATTTTTGAATTCATCGGATGAAAGATGCAGATTGTCGGAAATCAAAAAGTGTTGTATTGAAAAGAGAAATCTAGATAATGAGCACAGGGCGTTTCAATTGGCTATTCAATATCGGGATTCAATCTATAGTGTAATTTCTGGGCACTTACGTAAAAGCTACCAAATGACAGAATCCAATAAAGCGTAATTTCGATCTACATTAGGCTGAGTTTTGGGCATACCTCACTTCCATTACGCTCAGTCGCCGGAATTTTTATGGAATCTTTTAAGTATATCATGTGTGTATATATGTGGAGATAACAGAAAATCACGGAAAATAACAGAACTCAGTTTCAATATAAGGAATTCAAACTTACGATCCAGCATTATATGCAGATTGCATCTCTTTTAAATACGCGTTTATTGATTGTATAATGTTTCGCGAAATTTGAATAAAAGTTTCGCAATAGTGGCATGCCACAGCGTTATCTAATGTCAAATGTTTTGAGAGAAATAATCAAACGCCTACCATTTCAATGGTATCGCTTCTTCTTCTTCTTCTTCTTCTTCTTCTTCTTCTTCTTCTTCTTCTTCTTCTTCTTCGCCGTTCTAAATATTATGCGGTGTATGTCGCAAATAATTTTTAGATAAAGAAATGGCGAAAATTGCTGAAACGCTTAGTGAAGAAAGAATTTCTAAAACATTTACAAGAGTCACTGTACGTTCAATATTTGTCCTGTAACCCGCAGTATGCAGCAGGTTTTGACAAAAGGAAAACGTGTGGATGTCTTACGCTGACTTGATAAGCGCAAATCCGTTTGAAGACATATACCACATAAGCACCTACTAAAATATATCAAAGGCTCGTACCATTTGTCCATTGTTCCTTCATCTCTGAAGCTGAAACACCGCGATAAAATGGCGCGCAGACAGTATGACGATATGTTCGTTTTTACATTATTCACCATTTTGTCTTTTTAAAACTTTGTCTTTTCGACACTATGTCCATTTGTCATTTAATCATTTCGATACCTTTTCTGTTCAGCACTTTGTCCATTCGACAATTTGTCTGTTCGACACTTTATATTTATGGATATTTTGTCCTTCAACACTCTAACCTAAAACTGCTAAATGTATTACCTGGACCGAAAATTATCCGAAAGCAGACTTTCAGCGAATAATATTCACGGATGGACATAGGGAGAAACTAGATGTCCTCGAAAGCTGACATAATGAATGGTTCGTCCTGAAGAAAGATCGTAGAACTCTCCTGGTGAGACATCAAAGAGGCGGTGGTGAGTTTATGCAGGAAATATTGGCAATAATTTGACCCCTGGGCAACTACTATGCGTCAAAATTAACTGATACAATTCTTTCCGCTTCTTTTATTCATGACTGAAAAGGAAGTATTTATGTTCAACAATGTCGCTATTGTAACGGTTGTATATTTAGCTAAATTCGTCTTCATCTATTTACCGTGTTCCTTCAGTATACGAATGTTCATGGTCCTTCGTAGATTCTTATCCTTCGTAGCTTTTAGCAATGACTGTTTTTTTCTATACCTGCTTCTCCCTCTTCTGTCATTCATTTACACAGGTTAGTTATATAGGTTGCACGCTGCTTCTCTGTGACCCACTTGCCTTCTTTATGTTCGACGAACGTCAAATCTTCCAAGCCTTCTTTCATCATAACGTTTCCCATAAATTTCAAGTTTCTATCTAAGTATAAGTCTCTTTTTTGTTTCCATTTTTCTAAAATCTTCCTTGTTGCTTACATGCTTTGTCTAAGGTATTCTAAACATACTTCTGTAAAACATCTGAGTTGCCTCAAATCTCCTTTTTCATCTGTTAGGAAATTGTCCAACATTCACTGCTATATATGAGGACTCATATTCCATAAGATCTGAGCATTCTGTTCTTTGTTTCTAATGAAATTTTCCAGTTTCTAAATGCTTTGATTCGTTTTTGTATAGCATTGTTTACTATTACGATATGCCTTCGGATTTTTATGATTCATTATCCGCCATCTATTAAAACCCTTCCCAAATATTTAAACCAGTACTTGTTTGATTATGACATCACCAATTTGGTGCCACATCTAGGGCACTTCCTTTCTATAGATTCTGTCATTTTGCAAATGATAGTTAGTCCTTTCTTTTCTCTCTCCTTTATTGCCTTTTCTAGATCTTACAATTTTCTTTCTAATTTTACCAGCAATGCGTTGTCATCTTGCATATCTTAGGTTGTTAAGATAATTCTCAGCTATAATAAATCCTGATGGAAGTTTTTGGTTTTCTGGGGATTGCTTCGCTGTAAAGGTTAAATAAATCCGGTGAGAAGACATATTCTTGTTTTATTCCTCCTTCTATTTTTGTGTACTTGCTCAGTTGAATTTCTTTCTATCAGCAGGTGGTTTACTCCCAGTATAAGTTCTAGATTATTGCAATGCCTTTCCTAAATAAATCAAATTTCCTTAGCAGTTCAAATATATCTTTGTGTTGGACCTTATCAAATACTTTTTGGTAGTCTATGAAGCATAAGTACACAGCTTTCTTCATTTTATTGCTCTCTCCGATATCATTCTGATCATTAATATTATTTAATGAAAGCACACTGTTCTTGTTCTTTTTCCTGTGTACGCGGTCTATTCGTCAGAATTCGGATGATAATTTTTATTGTGTAGCTCATTAAACTGGTTGCTCGGTGGAGCTCGCATTCATTTGCATCCGAATTCTAAGGCAGCTCCATGAGGATAAATCTACCAAGGTCTTCTGGTATATCGTCAATGTTGTATATTTTATTTATTATTTCCATAATCTTGTTGATGCCCAAATAGTCTGATGCTAATACCATTTCTATTACAACCCCATTAGCTTCTGCTGCAGCTTTGTTACTGTTAATCTTGGCCAGCCCTGACGTTGCTTGAAAGTGACGGACATAGAGTGTCTTACCTGTTTGCCAGATCGTAACTCTAGTGAAAATATTTGGGGCATTGTCAAAAACTACCTTTATGCGTGTGATCGAACAGTCGAAATGTAATATTGTTTTCCATCAATCATTTTTAAAGAAATTCTGGATTTTCTCTTGGCTAGGCTGCTCGGAGTTCCAAGAAAAATGTAATTTATATCAGAAAATAAATATGACTTTTCAATATCATTATTCGATCAAAATTTTCATAGTTTGCTTTTGCATGTTGCCGGGATAGGTAATTTTTCTCTCCAGAATCTATCTTATATATCTATAGATCTACCATTCGTCCATACTTAGAATATTTCTGCTACATCTAGTCCGTTTCTTCTGCTATATATCTCGAGATCTAAGAATCAGCAATATTATGGCGACTCGGCTTCAGTTTCTTTCCCACCGCCGTAATGTTACAGTTAGCTAGATGTAACCGTAAGTTCTATGCAAAAAGTTTTTTCTCGCACTTTTCGCTTGTGGAACTCCATTCCATGCTTTTCAATCAACTTTAGTCTTTAAAAATTTAAATGTAATGTCAATCACTATCTACTGTCCTCCTGATTACTCTTCTTTTGTTTTCGCTCCTTAGCAACGTTTATGTTTTCTAATACTTCTACACACAGTAACCCCTTGTGTCTTAGTGGATTTACTTCCTTGCTTAGGGTAAACGCGATTTAAAAGAAAGTGTCCATTCCTATCCAGTTATACTTTTATTGTTTCAAATTATTTGGGGATTTTTGCATACAAATTTTATTTACAGTGGAATAAACACTATATGATTCTTTAAATAATCGTACGTTGCATATTTCCTTGTAAAATAAACTGTATATTATAAGATTTTATATTATTTGTGATATTCAACATAAATATAAGGTGAATATTTGACCAAGATATGATGATGCTAGTATCTTTAGTTTTATTATTATTATTATTATTATTATTTTATTGAATTGCATATGATTTTGGAATGCGCTGTAAATGCCAAGCACACTTAACTGTTAGCTATTGTGCTTAAAATGCCGCTGTGTTACGCGAGACAAAGTAATATGATTAGAAGTATATAACGTTAGAACAAGTATGGTTTACACATTCTCAGGCAAACTCTACAAAATATCACGTTTAAAAAGAGTGTTTTCGATGTAAGAACGTAAGTAAAATAAAGACAGCAAATTATAATCGATCACATCTTTGTTGTTGTCCTCTTTCATATAAAACGATATCAGATGGTGATAGATGTATTATTAGAAAGGTGATAGAATATAAGTCAAAATAGTTTCGATCGAAACTAGATAGGCACGTTGGAACAGCATACTGCAAACGCATATTTTTACTGTCTAAGTTTTCGCTCCTCTAGTGAATATGAGCTGCAGGTTTATAGAATTAAGTAAGAAGCAATGTATTAATGTTTCTTTCGAGAAACATCTTAATTATAGGGTCAGAATTTTTCTACAATTTTTGAATTCATACCTAAAACATAATAAAATAATGCGAGCCAACCAACATCAGAAGTTTACATCTAAAAGGATTATCAATACCTTTGTTTATTTATGAGCTTCCAATTCTCCATTTTCCACGCTGGGAGCGCTCTCTTTATCATTTGACATTAGTATTTCATAGAAAACGAAACGCAACAAGAGAAATAACAGGGAATCGTAACGATTTAGAAGGGTTAGCCAGCCATTCTCCTCTGTACAAATGTCAACCCTGAAGGTCATGATAGGTCCAAAATAAGAGCAAAGAAGTCATTTCTCATAGAAGATAAATGTTTATTCACACGCAAATAGATAATGGTAATGGAAATAAATCAACTTTTGTTAGTAAATTAATGCGTGGGTACTTCCTTTAGTCATTTTACTAATCAATACAAATAAGACGAAATGTCTGTCTGTTTGTCTTTTTATTTAGGTTGAAGGAATTTCCGAGAAATGCTGATACTGTTTCTTGTATATAATAAATTGCGTGACTAAGATGAGTATCGTACAGAGATAAAATTCTACTATTTATGTGATGTGGGGGAGTTTTTGGAGGACCAGGGCGCCATTTTTTTCCGTGCTGGAATTGTAATGCCTAATTTCCAGGTCGTAGTTTCAATCGCCGAAATACGTGGCATGGATTTTCTCAATGTGTGATTTCGTTTACTAAACCTCAACGGAAAATATTAAAACTCGATTCATTATTTATACTATTTACATTGTTCGGGCTGTTGTCCTCATCTTTACTGTCACATTCGCCATACTTCGGCCGCTGCACGCACCGCTCTTATTCAGGTGATATTTGTTGGAATTTAGAACCGAACCCTTTATTTAGTCCACGGGGATAAACTGCTCCATCACCAGGTAACATTCCCCTGGATATCTATTTTAATTAATTTGCACTGATAACTCTCCAGATTTCTTGTTCTTTCCGCTGATTTTTTAATTGTTGAAATGAAGCAACTAGTTATAGCGCAGGAGACACGGTGGAGTAATGGATAGCGAAATCTGAGAGCCGAGTTCGAATCCCAGTCAGATACATTACATTTACTTATGTGCTAATACCCTTAGGAAAGGCATGAATCGTCTTCTTCTCCCCCAGCTATGGGTAAATATCAGGACAGACCGGGTTCTATAGCTTTGGGTGACAACTGGTCTACCACAAAAAGAAATGGCAAACTACTGCGGAAAAAAATCTGCCTCGTCAGTCATGTATCGAAAGATATATGATCGCCTAAGCGTGTATCACGCATGGTACATAACTGACTGAGTTAGAACGCAGAACCAATGCCATCTGTACATAGATGGTATCTTCCTGCTGAATCACGGTAAAGCCATAATATGCCGTGAGAACTGAAGAATTCCTATGTTGTTTTTTAAAGATTGATAGTTGATCTGATTATTGCGACAGTGTACGTGATGTCCGATAATCATAGTCCATCAGAAAAAATGTTCGACTGATAAAAGGGATTATTCTAAATGCTCACTGTTACAGGGCGTAGTTTTGATCTCAGGACATTGGATTTAAAGGCTTAATATGCTTACATTGCCTCACTCAACTGTCATCCTCGAAAACCTGAATTATCATAAATATTGGTTGATTGATGTAATTAATATTCAAAACAGAAAATATCACAGCGTAATTTCAGTCAACGTACATATGGATTATGGAGTCAGCACGCATCAAATGCACCATTTTGTTAACCGTTTCTCGTACCTAATCAAGCAGAAAAATTGTTCAGTTGATGAAACAATTATTTAAATCGTCAATATGAACAGAGAGTAGTTTCTACATACGTACATCAAATTTAGGGCACCAGCTAGTTTTTTTCATTGTGTTTAACGTCACTCATGCCTAATTCGACTGAAAAAATGTAGCAGTGATGAAAATTTTATTCCATAAATTAGAAAAGTAGTCCTCCAAGATTTGGCCCAGCACGCTTCAATATCACCACTTTGCTAAGCATTCATTCAGTAGAACATTCGCATGAAACAATTTTTTAAAGTGACCAAAAATATTAGATATATGGAAATAAAAAAAAACAGTAGTTGAGGCATCAATACTATGTTCTCTGTCGCGATCACATTATTGAAATAACTCTACATATTAACCAACGTTCCAACCTATATTTGCATCTCCCAGTACGGTCCTTATAGTGGGGTCTGTTTCCTTGGAGTTCTATAGGGTCTCCCAAAAATCGTAGTTGCGATTTACCAACTTCTATTTTGTGGCTGCGCAACACGCTTCCAAAGTGAGAGTCTGCGTAACTCATTTTCAGTTTAATCCACTGTGAAACATCTTCCCTTAAGTAAACTAACTTAAGTAAATAGAAAATTGATCTATCTATTCGGAAAAAAATCAATATATGTTCAGTTTAGCAATTCCATGACACGTACCCTCATTTACACTATTTACATTGTTCGAACTGTTCTCCTCATCTTTATTGTCGTATTCACGACTTTTCGGTGTTGTACGCTCCAGCCTTCTTCAGGTGATATATGTTGGAATTTTGAACTGAACCCTTTATTTAGTCCAATGAGGAAGATTTTTCTAGTTCCACATGCCATGCCATTTCTGGATATCTCAGTTTCATTTAATCCCCTTTAGTAACTGAACTCTCCATGTTTTTGTTCACCTTTGCCGTGACCAGGTATTGAACTCATAACTTTTTGGGTCAAGTCACTGGTTTACTTTAACCAACGCTTTTATCCAGCGTCATGAATATGACAATAAATGCCATCTTGTGAACCATCGTGAATATGATAATAAAGATGAGGACAGCAATTTGAACAATGTAAATAGTGTAAATAACTACAATACCTCATTTCAGAAATATAGACAGACGTACCTTTATTTTACAGGCCCATTGCATTATGTCACTCTATTCACTGAATATATAAAAAATCATTCCATATGCATTGAGGACCAAGCACACGTCCATTGCATCGCTCTTCTGACAATCAATCTTGATCATCCCGGAGAAAAAAATGCATCCCTGATAAAATTATTATTCAAAAGGAAAATTTTTATACTAGAATTTAACCAACACAAAGTTCGAGAAGCACTCGAGACTGGTCTTGTATAAACCCCTTATGTTTAAGGGGACTTATACAAGACCAGTCTGGCAAAGATTCTTATAGTATAACCCAGAATATATATATATATATATATATATATATATATATATATATATATATATAAATATATATATGGTGGAAGCTCCCGGCGTATTCGACATATGAGAGACAAGCAACTCAGTTCATAGGAAAGGACAGCCAGATACCAGTACATATGATTTGATTATAGTGGTGAAGGCTTTGTGCAGAACCAACCACAATTTTGAAGAGCCGAATACAGAGACCTGGTACACTACGTCCCACAATGTTCCCAAACGACTCTCCGCAGGTTTTGAATTCAGAGTTGTCCTTCCCGTAGACCTGTTGGCATCCAAGGCTATAGAACCCAGTCTGTCCTGCGTGTGTGTGTGTGTGTGTGTGTGTGTGTGTGTGTGTGTGTGTGTGTGTGTGTGTGTGTGTGTGTGTGTGTGCCCGCGCGCGTGCGTCTGTACCGGGTATAACAGCAAAATTGTTGTGTAGCAACATAATTATCCATCTCACAAAATATCTAAAAAACACTAAACTAATTGACACTATTTGTCATAAGAATCACTGAAAAAATCAGCTAAGAAGAGAGCAGGTAAAAATTGTTTTGTGCCAGACTTACTGTCTTTCCAACTGAAAACTGGTGAGAGTAAAAAGATCATTCAGGCCTTAAATAACGGTACCAACATTCATACTCTGGCTTCCATCTTCAAATCCATCCAAGAAGCATCCAGAGAACGGTGAATAAGTTTAAAAAAAGAGGGAACAGTAAAGAGGAAAACTGCGTCAAGAGGTCACAAAAGGAAGAGGGATCATCATTTCAACTTAGAGGTAAAGATATCAATTAGAAAATATCCACTTCAATCCATAAGACGTTTGGCACTTGAGAGAGGAGTTTCACCTATGATAGTCCAAAGATCAGTGAACAAAAGACTTGAGAATGAAATCGTACGTGAAAACTGTGAGGTACCATGTTATTCCAGGACAGAAAGTTAGAAGGTTAGATAGGGCGAAGATCTTTTTGAATAAGTTAGAAAATACTCATGGAATAATATATATAGAGAGAGAAAGAGAGATTTTAACTTTGTTTCAATCCTTCATGAGCTTCCCATCCTTAGCTATGATTAATTAATGATGAACATGTCATTTTCGTTTATTATCGATTTCATCACGATACTTCTGTTAAGCTTAGACAGTAATTATACAGTGTTGTTCGATAAAAGTGACTCACCTGATTTTTTTTACTAAATGTTCTCTTCTACGATGAAACGAAAGCTGAGCTAAATTCAAAGGATAAGCAATCTAAAATCCGAAGAAGAAGCTTTGAAATCTCTTTGAATTTAGCATTAAGTACTGTCAAGCATCCGCTCAGTATAATGTTCTGGGGATGCTTTTCTTTTCATGGAAATGGTTTCTTAAAACCTATTGAAAATACCCTCAGGAGCGAGCAGTACAAGAGAATTTTAGAGTCTTGTCTGCTCCCTTCTGCTGAAAGGGTGCAAATCGACCCCACCAAGCTCATTTTTATGCAGGATAATGCTCCCTGTCACAAATCAAAATTGATGAAGGAATACTTTGATAAGAAGCAGATGAGTGTGATGACATTACCGCCCCAATCTCCTGACCTCAACCCAATAGAAAATTTATGGAGCATTATAAAGTACAGGCTCTCGAGAAAGCAGTTGAGCAAGAAAGAGGGTTTGATTGTGAACTTCATATCCGAATGGAATTCAATGCTTGGAGATGAGATTTGCCAGAACCTAATCAAGTCAATGGCAAAAAGGGTTTGAAAAGGTTATTCAAAATAAAGGAGGACCCATTGATTATTAAATATTTCGAACTATATTACCTATTATAAAAATGCTACTCTGATCAAAGAATAAAACAATTCACTACAATGAAAATGTCCAGAGAGTGCCTTGATTCCAAGGTCATCTACAGTAAATTTGCACCCAGGCTCTTACAACATTACACCATTCCTAGCAGAACTTATCACAGTGTGAGATATCTACTAACAAAAGTGATGGAGAGAAAAGCAAAAGAATGTACATGAAATCGACTAGATAAAAAGAAGAAAAAATGTGTAGTCGCACAACATAAAAAGCTAAGTCCGATGAAGTCTTAAAATGCGTCACAAGAAATCTTTTTCCACTTTGTCATAGATTTTTCCTCAATATTGTTCATGATATATAAAAATATATATTGTTATCTCATACGCATGTAATCCAATATAAAAATAATGGTACGTATCAATGATTCAAAATAATCAATATTGCAGGACTATAGACAGGATCAACGTAACACTGGGCTAAACTTTTAACTTTTCTTTCTGTTTCATCCAGTTTACTCGAACGAACCCAGCACAAAGATGTATTGACTCATGAAGCGATCATCCAAAATTACCAATGACAACAATGCTTATTTTCTATATACTGACCGATTATTTATGAACCCAGTGTCAATTCTATTATTGTTCATTATGCCTAATCGAATACATTGTTTACATTGATGAAACAATCATTCGAAGTGACAATAGTTACAAGAATTTACTTACGATCTAAGTTCTTTTACGGGTTTACCAAATGCACAACTGTCTATTTTGAAATAATTCAATAAAAATGTTGTTGCATTATAGAAGTGATTCTTCACATTGACCAACTTCCAAACCTATATTTACCGCTCTCAACACGGTCCTTATGATTAGGTCTGTGTTTCCTTGACTTGATTCTATAGGGTGTCCCAGAATCGTAGTTGCGATTCCTCAATTCCTAGTTTCGCAGTGCAACACGCTTCCGAAGTGTTAGTCTGAGTAACTTTCATCTTGTTTAATCCACTGTGAAGCATTTTCCTTAAACAAACTTAAGTAAATAGAGAACTGACCTATCCTGTCGATATATCTATTCGAAAAACAATCAAAATATGTTTAGACATTTCAGGAGACAGACATTTGTGTTAGAGACGCATTGCATTATGTCACTCTACTCACTGAATATGTCACCAAAATAAATTTATATGTATTTACGTCAGGAAAATGTACAAAATGTCAGATTTAAAATTTGAAAATAAGAAGTCTGATGTTATTCTGTTATCGATGAATCTATATATTTTTGTCCGAACGCGCTTTAACCATTGAGATATATTCTGATTGATCGATTTATTCTTTGATTAATGGCATATCAACACCTTATGGATCATTTAATGTCTAAATTTAATTTTCTTGGAAGCTTTGAAGTAGTAAATCTATGATATTCTGCTTTCACAATAGAATTCATGGAACATATTATTCAGCGTTTGCGTATATACGTGTTGGTGTTGACATAAGACAAGACTAGAGGCGGTGATATGTGTTTTATGTTGTAGTTTTGCTGAAGTCATATTCTGGAATACAGTTTGATTTATTTTAGAAATTCTAGGATATTCTATGGATTAATGTCTTGAAAGAGTTCTTTCATGTTATTTGTTCGGTAGTATTTTAAACGTATTTAGAAATGTATTAGTATGTGTTTTATTGTGAATAGTTCTTGGCATGGCTTACATATTGTAGGTTGCTCTTGTTTTAGAATATAAGAATGTGATATCATGGGGTGTCAGATATGAAATCTGGATATTATTATTTCAACTTCCCTTGTTTTTAGTGTTTGATACCATTCCTCTTTAATAGGTTTGATGTTGTATAATTTGCTATTCTTCTTTATTAAATGTGTTAATGCTTGATCTGAGGTCTGTATAGGGGATATTGGTGTTTGAACTATTTTTGTCAGTTGGTGCTTTTTTGGCTGCTGAATTGGCCCTATCTTTGACCTTGATGCCGAAATGGGTAGGTATCCAGCAGAAGATGATATCGTTATAGGTTGACAAATGTTCTATTCTGTTTAAAAGTCTTATAATTAGTGGGTTTATCTTCTTTTTTTTATTTTGAGGGCTTTGAATACTGACATCGAGTCTGAATATATGATAAGTCTTTTGTGTTTGCTTGCATTTGTGATGTCAAGAGACAAATCTATGGCCACCACTTTTGCACTGAATATAGAACTATTGTTCGTAAGTCGCTTCATTACGTTTGTTTTGTTGTGTATGGCTGCGTATATTCTGTGTATCCTTATGGTGATTATACAAACAGTCAAACCTGTTCTTTGCGTCCATATGCACAGACATTACCATTTTTTTTAAATAAGCTCTCTGTGCCTACAGCAGATTTTGCAACTCCCAAGATATTCTGTCAATGTGTGTTTTTACGGGACGAATTGTCCCCACGATTAGCTTAGGCTGTTGGGGGTTTAAGTGGCTTTATTAGGTCAACATCTCAGTGCTGGTTGCCAACTAAAGTTAGCAAACCCAGTCTGTCCTGTTATTTAACCCATAGGTGATGGATAGAAGAAATAGGTTCTTATCTTTTCCAAGATTATTTGTGCGAAAATTAAACGCCATGAATTCGGTTGGTCGACTTACCTTACTAACTGTTATAGTATTCACACATTTTATTTCGTCTAAGTTATCGATTAAGAGAAATATTATACGAAATATAAATATTTACAGAGTTTCGAATTTTGAACTTTAAGGAAAATAGAAACAAAGACAACTCTTGGAATCAGAAAGAAAAAAGTCTAAGCCACATAATGAGGAAGGACGGATTGGGAAATTTAACACAACGGACAGAGTGGAAACAAGAGGGAAAGAGTGGAGGCAAGAGGGACAGAGTGGAGGCAAGAGGGGAAGTGTGGAGGCATGAGTGCCAGAATGGAGGCAAGAAGGGAAGTGTGGAGGCAAGAAGGACAGAGTGGAAAAAGAGTGGAAAAAGAGGGATCGAATGGAGGCAAAATGGACAGAGTGGAGTCAAGAAGGGAAGTGTGGGGGCAAGAGGGACAGAGTGAAAATAAGAGGGGCAGAGTGGAGGCAAGAGGGGACAGAGTTGAAGCATGAGGGGCAGAGTGGAGGCAAGAAGGACATAGTATAGACAAGAGAAGCAGAATGGAGGCAAGAGAGACAGAGTGAAACACTTACCTGATGAGCTTGTGAAAATGGAAAATGTATGGTAGAACAGGGGGTCATATGGCTAGTAAGAAAACAATCATTATTAAAAGCTAAAATTTATAACATATTGTGGAGAACCATACTCGCTTACGTTCTGAAGGGGCACGCAACATAAAAGAAAATTCTTTCGCAGGACCTCTCTTTTTGTATGATCTCCGTTTTATTCCCAAGTTGATGTTTCTGTTTGATTTCGTCTCTTTTGGTTTCCATTTTCAGATTGTGTGTCTGTGTGTCTGTGTGTATGTTATCTTATGATACTCCTTTGGCTAATGATTCCAAGATCGATTATCTTACTATAATAAACATGTCTGACGGTCCCGGACGAAATTCAGTATAAACAAGATGGGCAATATTCAGTTTATCTTTTACTCTTGTGGTAGTAGTAAAAAAAGAAGAAAAAACACGACCTGATATACTTTTTTACTCGGACGTAGAATGGCGACAGGAAAAAGAGGCAATCAAAGAACACGATTCCTTGATTTCAAATAATTATGTCGAACTATGGACAAAGTTTTCTGATTTCAATTTCGTCATACCACCCATTCCTTAATCCGCGAAAATATAGTAAAAAGAAAAGAATGGCCACACAAATTGTTTCACGTTATTTATTCGTACAAAAATGTACAAATTGTGGCACAAATGCTTTACTGCTGCACGAATCTATACGTTGCGTGAATACATCCATGTCAGCAAATCCATGTCAGCAAATGACCAATTTCTACTTAGTCACGTGATTCGTGTTTCCTTTAATCACGTCGCGTTACAGAGAATTTTCTTTGTTCACGTCATCCTTCGCCCTTTTTGGTCAACCCACGTTTCTAAACATTTTACAATATACCATAGCACTAATATTTGCTGATATGTAACTTGAGCAAATTTCGTTTTTTTTTTCTCTCTGACCAACACTATTACTTTTCCCTCCATGTTTTTTTTTCTAAGAATATTCTTTTCACCAAAACAATTTGCTAGAATCACTAACCTAAATGTAAGGTAGATTCTTTCTCTTAAAGACCTTCTCATAACGGCCATTGTAGTTGTCGATCATCTCAACATATTGCTCTCTCTGTTAACGAGGGAATATGACGAGTAACACAGATATTGATTTTCAAACATTATTTGTGATTGTTAGAATGTCAGTTTTAAATAACTCAGAGATATTGATTTCATCGACAAGCAAATTGAACAACTTGGTTTATTTGAATCCTATTGACTGATGTTTATTCCTATCTTTGATTTCTATTACACAAACTCGTGTAGTACCCGTCAAAAGTACTGAATTATTTATATGTTCAATTTGCAATTCTCTTTTAAATATTTAAGATATCTGAACTACTTATTGTTTTTTGTCGTCTTTTGAACTATAAGTGACTAATTTAATCGGCTGTCCAATTAAAATATAAAAAATTGAAAGAAAATCATACATTTAGTTGGAAAAATATTATCTAAGCTGCAATAGTTTTTACAGCACTACAATATTATAAAATAATTTTAAACAAAGGTGGAATGGAAAAGAGGGTTGTTAAAAAATATGGTAATATAAACTATTAATAAGAAAATAACCGTCCCATAGGACTTCTGTTACGTTAACATCCTATTCGTAGTATGTAAAAAAAATTATATTAAATTTTTATTTTCTTCTCTGAAATTAATATTTCAATAATAATGAAATTTAAGCGAGAGTTTTCTTTTTGATAAAAATTCTAAAAAAAATTAGTTTTCGTTTTTTTAAAAGATTTTAAAGCATCAGTATTGTTTCGAAAAAAAATCAGCAAAATAAATATAATTGCAAAAAGAATTGGAAGTACTCAATAACTGAAAAGATTAAAAACGGTGGGAAAATCGACATCTTCCAAGTAAATCTGATCTTATATTTAATCAGAAAAACGTTGGCTCAATGGATACGTCATTTACCCGCCTACCTCCAGGCCAGTGGTTTAAACTTCAACAGAGACCCCATCATGACAAGGTGATAAGTAACATACCTATCTCTGACTTGCATTGATCATTTCTAATGGGGTTATATTCTATCATTTAAAAGTCCTTGAAACTATTCTAATTAAGTTAAAACGACCATCTTTATGTAAGCAGAAGGAATGGTTGTTAGGAGTGAACACAGTTTGTTTATAAAAAAAAATATACACATCTCAAATATATTATTGAGACACATATTTTCTTATTCGTGCTTCTTTCTTAGTCGGAACACATAAAATATTTTACTTTACTCGATCGAGTTTTGATAAGTGAGGAAGGATAACCGGATAGTTCATTCTGTTATTTTCTTTTTATTATTATTATCATTATTATTAGTAGTAGTAGTCGTAGTAGTAGTCGTAGTAGTAGTAGTAGTAGTAGTAGTAGTAGTAGTAAAGAGAAGAGTGCGATTTAAGAAAAGATAAAAAAAACACAGTGTTAGACAATATTAAACAATATTTCAAGAGAATCTCTGTCTTCTTCAAGTTATATTTAAACAATTTTTTCCAGGAAAAAATTATATAAATCTACTAAAAAAATTAAAAGTCTTTGTAAAAACTTTGCTTGTCTACGACTTAATACGGATTAAATACAGTTATTGCAGGACAAGGTCGAAAAAAGGTAGGAGATGGGTCAAGGCTGGTCGACACTATCTTACACCTAGCTAACCAGATTCACGAGCCATTCATTCATTACAATTTACCCATTCACCATAAGAATCTATCCGTCACCATTCGTTCCTACATACACTAAAATACCTCACACATACACTACCCCTACTGAAACAATCTCCATGACTTAAAGTCTTAATATATGCAATTGTATAAAAATTCTATCAATATCTATATGTTGCTTGTCTTGTAATGAAAAACGGCTGTTCTGGTAATGAACGCGTCAAAACAAAAGAAACGCCGTCCGCGTGTAGGCATGCAAAGGAAACGTCATTCAGATGATGATCATCATATTTATTTTGTTTGTTAATCTGAAGTAGTAATAGTAGTAGTAGTAGTAATAATAATTCTTTTTCGTTTTAAACAATTCCCTTCTGTCTCTTTTTAATTGTATCTGTTCTTTTTCTATAATTCAATTTTGTAAACTCAAATTCCAGCACATCACACATAACTATTTGTATATAAGCAAGAGAGCTGCGAACAAATTTTGTCCGGTCGCACACCTCCCTCTACACATAGGTTTGGGACAAGATTGTACCGCAATAACCCGTCAACTTCGTTTGGTTATTAACGCAAAACAAAAAAGTTCTTGTTACATATTGTACATATAACCATAATATATTTGCGTCAAAGATAAATATTCACGGTTGTCAATACGAATTCTCATGTGGTTGAATTTTCGAAATGTTCATAATTAATCAATTGAATGGTAACGCTCTTTCTCGTCTCTAGGTAAGAGAAAGTTGTTATTTATTTGCCATATTTTGTCTCTATTCCGAATCGAACCAACACATTCGTAAAGTAAAATCAATCGGTAAAATAACAAATGTCAACATATATTAATTTTGTGTATAAGTTTGATTTACTGCAACCACCGACGAAACACCAACCAACAAACAAACGACATTAGAAGATAATTTATATATCACTGAATAAGTAATTAAACGGCTCGGCTTTTCAAGGAGATGTACACATTTACACCATCATTGTTTTTGTCACTGAGCTTTCTTTAAAATACACTTAATTCAGATTTATTGAACCTTCATCTATGTAGAATACATCATCGCATCATTCACGCATGAATTTGAACAAGCGCACACATCCACCATAATTTTGAGAGTTACCTGCTTTGTTTTTCAGGCTCTTATAAGTGCGATCTTTACTCTGTGTTTAACTTCATGTGATCTTTAATTCAAATAAGGTAAGACTTAGTAAATTTTATCAGATTTACATACAAACACAGCACGATATATCGAGTCCTGCTTGCAAAAGCATCATCATATCTAGACTCTCCTATGGATGCCTGGCACCCAACCCGTTTAGATATGTCAAACTCTCACCTATGTAAAAAAAAACAACCTTTTTCTTAGATCAATGATTAAAATGGCTTCAAATGAATAAATTCCCTAGATCTAAAAAAAAGGCAACACTTCATCAAACCCTGAATCACAAAGAACTGTACCAAAGAACAGAGACATCCTCGCTTGATGATTACCAACGGTGGCAACAATTAAAATAGATAGCACATGTAAATCCAAGGGAAAATACTGACATAATCAAAGTGTTAACTTTCTACACCGCTTCAAATAAAAGGTTAGAATGAAAAATTCACCAATGCTGGAAAGAGCAATAACAGCTCCTGGACTTGAGAAATCTGTTTTCTAAGAAATTATTTTAAGAGAAAGAGTTTATAAATTTCAACTTAAGGCTGCTCGGTCAATGAATTCCAAATTTTTCTTGTAGGGAAACGGCTAATATTACAATGACAATTACCATAGACTGGCACTACAGAATCGCAAAGAAATTTACAAGTAACAAAACCCATAACACTTGAAGTCTCTTCCAACAGCAACCAATAACTAAAATGGAAAGTATATGAAACTAAAACGGAAAATAATGGCTTACTGAAGATTGCACGCGACCTTGAACGAAAGGCTAGGAAGGAAACTCCCATCATTACTTTTTTTAAGAATTTCACTCCAAGCAAGGCGGAAGTGCCACTAGAACGCAGGGGGTTACTGAGAGTGAAAGTGCGGGAAAAGACTTTGTACAGTTGGAATTGCAGAAAGGATAAAAGAAGAATCGGTATCAAGGCAACAGACGATGGTGATTGATGTTGCATTTAAATTTTTGAAGATTATCGTTATCAGGGAAGCAAGTAAGAGGAAGGGTGTTCCACTGTAGGGAAGTAAAAGAAAAGAAACTACTAGAATTGAAGTGACGATTACATTTAACTATTTCAGCATTAAAGAATGGGACCTAGATGCCAATCTAGTAGCACGCTTAAATGCATGTAGTCATGTCATCAGGGAAGATAGCTCGTCAGAACAGTTACCCTAAAAATATTTGTAGGAAAAAACAGAGGGATACCACATAAAGTGATTTAAGTCAAGATGTCAAGTCAGGACCGATTACATTGCAAATCCTTCTTTGGATTTTGTAGAGAAAATCGAGATGAACAGCAGGGGCACCAGATCAGGTATGGCAATAATATTTAATGCATGGACGAATGGTAGTTTTGTAGATGTGTAAGATGGACTCTGACGAGAAAGACCTTTTGGAATTATTGGATTTAAAAAACCTATTTTTCTGAAAAACCGTTTTAAGAGAAAGATTCCAGCCGAGAGTAACGCTAACTGTTCAGTCAATGAATGCCGAATGTTTTCAGTATTGAAATAGATAATCTCACCAGTACTCGGGCTATATATATATAAACCTATAAACACAAGCTCCTACTTATGCTTTCGTAAGAACTTGTACCAGAGTTTTCTCTATATACTAAATAAAGACATATTTGATACATTCTGTAAACACAATGCTAAATTCCCTAGTCCGCCGTGGCAAAACTTCCCTGCAAGAATACACCATGCGACTTACTTAGCAGCAAACCAGCCACATTCCCTCCGTATTCCATCGGTGAGGAGTAAATTCACTCGAACAGCTTCTTCACGCAAACCACTGCCCTGTGGAACCGAGTCCCAACAGGATGTTTCACCGATAACTACAATCTTAAATTCTTGAAGGCCAGAGTTAACCGTTATCTTCTTCTATACACGCAAATGACCCCCAAATGTAACCCTCTACTTCGAATGGCTCTTGAGACCTGTAAGGGGTGACCTTCACTGTAAACAAAAACATGGCTAAAGGAACGTACATGCAATGCTTCGCCAGAGCATACAAAATATCTGTCCGAAAATAGAGAGAAGTTATCATATTCTATGTTACAGGACTCTGCTTGAAACTACACACTTATGCTAACATCCCTTTCAGTTTACAAAATCTTTTTCCAGGCTGTCTTCTAATTTGATCTTTTCTACAGCCTTTCAACAGCTATTTTATCTTTAAAAAAATCACTATACCTTCCGTTTCTCTAGGTCTACCGCCAATCAGTTAACGGCTACTGCTGAATTTGTCTATCAAGCTTTCGATAAGAATGGTGAGGCTCTGGATATCTAGACATCTCAAAGACGTTATACAGGATTTAGCATACTGGTCTTATCCACAAGCTCAAGAGCTATGGTGTCTCTAGACTAATAATTGAATTAACCCAATCGTTCCAAATAAATCATGTAATTAAGGTCGTGTTGTGAGGACACTATCCTTGAATCTACGCTGTTTCTGATATTCATCAACGACCTTGCCGATGTCATCAGTTCCCAATTATGCATTTATGAAGATGACACAACTATTTACTCCTGTTTTAGTAGCGAGTCCGACAGATACGATGAAGAAAAACTGGCAACTATTCTCAAAAAGGGCCTCCAAACAGTTGTTAACTGGTGCAAGGAATGGCTTGTAAATTTTAACGCCACCCAAACAAAACTTCTTTCATTTATTCACCACAGAAAAACCTTTGTGCCTGCCATCAGCATGGCTGATGCTAAACTTCGGGAGAACAACATTTTGCGCCTTCTTGGGCTCACATTTTTCACTGATATGAAGTGGGGTGAATATATTGAATCAGTTGCTATATATACTTTTAGAAGCGTTGGTGCAAGACAATCCTTCTTGTCAGAATTTGTCTGGAACATTTATAAAACTAACATTCCTCCGTGCATCTGTCTATATTCCTGAGATGAGGTATTATTTACATTATTCGGACTATTGTTCTCATCATTGTCGCCAGAAATTCATATACAAATGTCCACAAGGACACATGGCACAGTGGATAAAGGCGTTAGTTAAATCCAGTAACAGGAACCAAAAAGTGTGAGTTTAATACCTGGTTAAGGCGGTGGAGAACTTGGAGAGGGTAATTAACAGGAGATAACTGATAACTGACACCCATTGGACATGACACGTGGAACTAGAACAGTCTACCCCAGTGAGCGAAATAAAGGGTTCAGTTCGACATTTCAACCACCTGAAGAAGGCCGGAGCGTACAACGGCCGAAACGTTGTAATAAATATCCCGACAAAGATGAGGGCAATAGTCAGAATACCGCCGTGCATTGAATTCTGCTGCCATATCTAGTTTGGTTCTCCTATTATGTATATCAAGTTTCTTGACAAAATTCACTACTTCAGTTACTTTCTCACTGTCGTGACGTGACTTCCCACTCTCTTTTCCACAAATATTTTCATAGCAAATGCTCTGATGAGCTTTTCTCCCTAGTCCCTCAACTGCACGCATTCAAGCTTGCTACTAGATTGGCAACTAGGTCTCACCGTTTTAATGTTGAACTAACTAGATGCAACCATAAGTTCTATTCTAATATTTTCTTTTCTTGTGCGCCTCACTTGTGGAACTCCCTTTCAATTTGTTGCTGCCCCGACACCTACAATCTTAAACAATTTAAATGCAACGTCAATCGTCATTGACAGTGGGAGAATAAAGTTTAATAAGCAGAGCCACCCTAATGACGAGCTGTGTACAACTATGTGACTTGAAAATCACATAACTGACTGACATTACCATACATATATCCCGGTAGGTAGTCGACAACTATTTTCTTTATTTTTAAGCTACCAATATCTGCGTTATTCATTGTGATTAGTGTATTTACGTGCTTTTTTAGTGTTTCTGATTGATTTTTCTTTAATTTGGAGAATTTCGTTGTGTTTAGGATGCATTGTAACTTTTGGTTATTGTCCTGTCGGTTGAGAAACACATAATTATTGTTTTATCAGGGCGTCTAATAATAATTTTGGGGTTGTCGTGTAACTCTTGCGGCCGGCTTGATTTTGTCTGTAAGAAAATTGTTGTGTTGGCTGTTTGTTGAATGTTTTTTAAGCCTTCGGCTTCTAGGAAGTCTTTTAGGTTTAGGTGCACCTTAATTTATTTTTCTGTTGTGAGCTGTTGTATAGATTGCTATAGAATTAGCAGAGGAGACGGCATGTTAAACGTGTTCTAAAAGTAGAAGTCTTAACCCGGTCAATTGTCTGCGCATAGCACGTGACCGCCAAGAAGCACACACACAGCTCGAACTCCAAAATGTAAAATTACTATGAAGCAGACACACACAGAATTTCGCCATCCAAAAACACACCCTTGATAATGGCTAGAGAAGTAGCCGAAAGCGCTCGGAACAATTATAACTTTGAACAATTCCTATATTCTTTAACTCCTAAAACATTGAAAAAAACTCAATAAAAGATTAATTAAATCTTCCATGTCGGCCATTTTCAAAGAAAGATGCATATATATATATATATATATATATATATATATATATATATATATATATATATATATATATACGTGTGTGTGTGTGTGTATTTAGGCAACAATCCTTCTTTCATGCACATTTCATTGAATACGACAGACAAGATGCTTTGATTTAGTTTTTTTATACAATTTCTCATGCGATCTAATACTTTTTTTCTTTTCAGATGATAAATTGTATAAAAACTGTCGGAATGTTCTTTTTTACCGAGCGCTTTCGGCTATACATTTAGCGATTTTTAAAGAAAAAATATTTTAACACTTAAATAAGAAATACTTTGTTGCATGTATGTTTTCATTTTTAAAACACGGTCAAGATATTGTGTCCATGTTCATAGTTGATATTATTGCGTGTTGTTTTTTTGTTTGTTTTTATTAATAAAGCTTCCATTATTTTAGCCTCTTTTTTTACATGTAATTGATGCTCTTATATTTGTGTTGTCGACAAGTATGTTACGAATAGGGTCCATTAATGCCTATTAAGGGATTGTATTCCTGATCAATCAAAATTCGTAAATAATTATATAGGCCATACTACAACATGTTTGACACGAAGACGCACTATACACCTTTCTGACCATACTTCAATTAGATCTCATTTAAATATTCATGGAGACATACTGGACCCTATTCGTAACATACTTTTTGACAACACAAATATAATAGCATCATCTACATGCAAGCAATGCTAAAAATAATGGAAGCCTTATTAATAGTGTTTTGAAAAATGAAAACGTTATATAAATACATACATGCAACAAAGTATTTCTTATTTAACAGTTAAAATATTTCATCCTTCAAAATGGCTAAATGTATAGGCGAAATCGCTCGGATAAAAAGAACATTCGGACAATTTTTATATAATTTATCATCTGAAAAGAAAAGAATTATTAGATCGCATGAGAAATTGTATAAAAAACTAAATCAAAGCACCTTGTCTGTCGTATTCAATGAAATGTGCATATATCTATATCTATATATATCCATATATATATATATATATATATATATATACATGTATGTATATACAGATATTACTTTTGACAGTTTTTATTTAAACAGTTTTTTTTTAATTATACTTGTCAAGTCAATTTACTAATATATCGCTATCTAATATAGATAGGTATTTCTTTACAATGTTTTCAAGGTGCGTGTCATGTAGAAAGTTAAGATCTTGAATATATCATTATATTCTCTTCTTGTTACATGTGCTACTCATTTTTTATATTACTACTGTCAAATGTATTCAAGTGATGTGTTTTTGTTATTTGGTAGAGGTCTTTTCTGAATTGGAAGCGCAACTCAATTGGGTTTAATGAACGATCGTTTCCTTTAAAAGAACTTCTCAATATCATCTCATATTACACAAATTTAGATCAATCATTTTAAATTAGAAACAAAAAAAAATACTTTCATTTAACATAAATTATTTAACATATACATTTTCATTTTACTTACTAAAACTTGTGGCCCAATTTTTTAAAAAGATCTTCCACTGTTTAAAAGAAAATTTGTTTCATTTCATTCACTGATGTGATGTGGCATCCCTCTGCCTTTTCTACAATTTTCTTCATGTCAACTGATCTGACGAGCTTTTATTCCTGGTGCCCTGACTACATGAATTTAAGCGCGCAACTAGATTGGCATCTAGGTCCCACCTTTTTACTTTTGAAAAAGCTAAATGCAACTGCTACTTCTACTCCAACATTTTCTTTTCTCGCATATCCCACTTGTGAAACACCCTTCCGTTTACATGATAACTACAATCTTCAAAAAGTTAAATGCAATATCAATCGTCATCTTCTGTCTTATTGAATCCCCTTTATCTTTTGTACTTTCCTCAACCCTCCCTATTCTCACCCTTCTCTTTGATTTTCATTCCCTGTAACCCAAGGCTGAAATGATTAAAATAAAAATATTGCTTTCACATGGTATCAATGTTCTGGATATATCCTTTATATTGCATCATTCAGATTAACCAACCTATTGCAATGCTAAATTGGTTTGTCGCCATGTTTGTTTGTTTTTTGTCAAAATTAAACTATCCATTTGAACAAGAATGCATTTTTATTGACGGGAATGCTTTGTTTTATTTTTGTTTTGATGATATTGAATCAATAAAATAAACTTTTAAGCAAGCGTCAAAAGATGGTTGGTTAACAATGGAAGAAAAGTGGATATATAAAGACGCTTAATAAATAATTTTCTAGAGTGATCTCTGACTAAGAAAATATAACTGAAAAAATTATATTGGCGGGAATAGATGATAAAACAGGCAGACAGTCAGAGAGGGGAATCCAGCCACTTGGAAAAATAATTGTTCTCGATTTGCGCTGGCTGCCTCACAACATCACTTGATGTCGGGCAGCTGCTCGAAACAAGATGGTTTGCGACATGCTCTTCCTTTTACTACAGAATGAAGAGGAAATTGACGCTAGATCGAAATCCGGGTTGATAGCGAACGACGTCGGGTCGACGAATAAAATACCCTTACGTTGTTTATTGCTAAAATATAGCAGCTGAAAATACAGACTCCGATTACTTCTTTTTTCTACTTTTTCATCTCTTCCTAGATATACATAGGCACATTATATATATATATATATATATATATATATATATATATATATATATGTGTGTGTGTGTGTGTGTGTGTGTGTGTGTGTGTGTGTGTGTGCGTGCGTGTGCGCGCGTTTCTGTGTGTGTGTTAACATGTTGTAATGAACAGGAGGAACAGGGAATGCCTGTTAAAACCATTTCGTGAGTTACTCCTGGTTTTGAATAAGCAGTGTGAATTTGCTGAAATTGTTTTCTATGTTCCTAGTATTTTTGTCCATCGTTGATTGTTTTCAAGGGAAGTAGATAAAAAGTCGAGACATAATATAACATTCACATTGTTCACAAAATCCAAAGTTTGAAATGAACGTAGGTTCACGTGCTCCATAGATAGATAGATAGATAGATAGATAGATAGATAGATAGATAGATAGATAGATAGATAGATGTACCCATTCATTCTTTTTAGTTTTTTTGTTACTACTGCAAAAGGAAGCCCTTACTGGAGAATACTTGACTCAAGTGCTCACCACTCACCCACTAACTATTGTCTCCATAAAATATCGTGGCATACCAATGACAGGATGTTTTCCTGATATCTGCCAACAGAACGGAACACGGGTATAAATGAAATCATGCTTTTTTTTATATTGGCATTAATATAAGTTGTATGTTAAAAGGTGTCACCGAAAATCTATTTTACTGTGTTGATAACAGATACACTAAATTGCACTACAAAAATAGAATGAAGAAAATGAAAGAAAGAATAAGTGAAAGAATAAATGAATGAAGAAACAAAATAAATAATGAATGAATGATTGAATGAAGGAGAGAAAGAATAAGTGAATGATGGAATAAACAAAATAAATTTTTTAAAAATGAAGTAAGGAAGGAAAAATGAATAAGTGAAAGAAGGAATGAATAATGAATGAAAGAATAAAGCAAGAAACGAAGAACGAATAAAGAAATGAAAGCAGGAATGATTGAATGAATGAATATATGGAAGAATGACTGAAGTGAGAAAGTTTAGAAGCAATAAAAAGAATGAATGAATAAATAAAAAAACTAATGTAAAGAAAGAAATAACAGAAACATGAAAAAGAAAAAAGGAAGGAAGGAAACGAGATGATATTCTTATCTGTTCAGTGGAATGTATTTTTTTTTTTTTTTTTTTTTTGTCGTGATTCGGTGACATTTTACACTGAAAGAGAAGGGAAGAATAAGCGAAGGGAACGTGTTGCGCCAATCTTCCAAATGAGTGTAACCTGCCTGCCTTTGTACCTTCAAACTCAATATTCGACATATCGTGTTTTTGTTTTGTTTTTTACCTTCGTTCAAACCAAGACCACTAACAGCAATAATGACATCGTAACCACACCAGCCCTAGTAAGGCCACACAACCTTTGTTTCTTCATTTAAACAAATACAAAATAAAAAAGAGCGCGTTCAAGAACTGAGCCAGAACCTAATGTTCTATACCCTGATGCCCTTATTTTTATAGAAACTGGCCAGTAATAATAAGTAAAACCATAAGATTTGTTCCGTCATTCAAAAAATAAAACCCATGCTTTCAACAACTGGACCAGAACTTCATGTCTCTCTGCTGTCAACTCTCCCCTTTGATATAAACTGGTGAATACAAATACAAAATGTACATAATCGTCATAAGATGTTACGCAATTTCTTTGAGCTACCTGCTGCATTTGTCAGTATTCAAAAATATTTATTCTAAAACAAACGTTACTCCCTGTTGCTTTTTACCTAGCTTTCATTTCACAAAAAAGAGTTCTTTGTAGCTGTCTTTTTTTGTTGCTATTTTTTTTTTTTTTTTCACTTTTACGAGTCTGTTTCACGGCCATCAAGCATCGATATTGACTTATAGATAAGGCAGCTCTGATTTTTAAAACCCTGTTCAGGTCATCCGTGAAAGCTTTTGCGCAGCGGCCCAGAGGTTAAGTAACCATTGAATTCAAGCTAAGTTGTAATATTAGCACAGTTGATTGCTTTGTCTTGTGCGCCCAACAATGCTTCCGTTGATGTTTTGCAGATAGAATCGGTGAGGATGAAGAATGGGTGTAAGATTGGTCGAACGGCAGGACTTCAAATAAAGCGGAATGTAATAAAAATCAATGAAGTGGTCCGAGACAGGCCATGAAACCGAGAAGTGCGAGAAGCAGAGAACAAGGCGGAAACACTTCAAAGGGCGAAATTGGCGGGCTGGCTCAAGATTCTCCTGTTAAAACCGACTGATATTGCTATTAACTGTTCGAGGCCAATAATAAAAGTACTCTGGTAGATATACAAAGCGGTAGGAACCTGTTCATTTGTATATACACTTGCAATCACACAAAACCAGGTACACACATACACACTCACGAAATTGCGATAAAATGAGATTAGATGAGAGAATCTTATGAGAAAATGAAAGACATACAGATGTACACACGCACGCATGCACACACATGCACATATATATATATATATATATATATATGTACACGTACATACATACAAATATATATATGTACATACATATATATATATATATATATATATAGAGAGAGAGAGAGAGAGAGAGAGAGATCTGGAATTGGACACATACACGTATATATATATATATATATATAAATATATATATAAATATATATATATATATATATATATATAGTAAGAGCGATAGAGAGAGAAAGAGAGATGTTGTAGACATAGGAAACAAAACTGAAGAGTGACGATCTGTTTCATGCATCGAGAGAACATTCATATTCACCAACAGTGTTCATTCTAATGTCAACATATATATATATATATATATATATATATATATATATATATATATATATATATATATAGATGGATAGATAGATAGATAGATAGATAGATAGATATAGGCATGTGTGCCTATATCTATCTATTCATCATCAGTGATTGCTGAATCGCCCTTCAGACCATGAAGCGTGAACCTGACAGTCACCATGCACCGTTTATTCCTGTATGAACATTCTCTGTATCTAGAAACGCGCTATCACCAATACTGATCATTCGCCCTATAATTAGAGCAAATTTTAAACAATATATATATATATGTGTGTGTGTGTGTGTGTGTGTGTGTGTGTGTGTATCCTGACAATAGATTTCCTTCCGCAAACTCTGATGTTTCTTCATGAGATGCAAAGCGAAATACAAGCAGTACAAAAGAGAGAGCGACACAGAGAGAGAAAGAGAGAGAGAGAGAAAGAGAGAACGTTTGAGAAAAATAGGAATTAATAATTAAAAAAATATAGCACGTGTGGATATCTAATTTCTACGAAGTCAAATACACAGCGTAAAATGTGCATTTCTATACTTGCGTTATAGTATCAGACATAGATCAAAGAAAGCCCACAGGAAAAAAATTCCGACAAATAATTTTCTTATAAATAGTAGTATTCATCTTCAAACTCCATCAGTGTACCTGCTTAAATAATGATCTATATTCCATATATTTCGTTCTTTTTCACTGGCTTCAATTTCCATTTGATCGTCTAATGGATTATTATGAAACAAGCTTTCGAGTTTCAAATGAAAATCATATTTCGTGGTATATTAAGAAAGATGACTGGATCATTTCCTCCTCCTCCTCCTTCTTCTTCTTTCTCCTCCTCCTCCACCCTCATATTCTCCTTCTCCTTTTTTGTTCCATGTCCCTTAAGGACAAGACCGACCATGGCTCTCTACAATTTCCTCCCACTTTTTATCACCTGTCACTGGCAACTAATCAGGATTATTAGCTAGATTGATAGATAAATAGATAGATAGATATTTAACAGAGATAGATAGATAGATAGATAGATAGATAGATAGATAGATAGATAGAGAGATAGAGAGATAGATAGAGAGAGAGGGGTAGGGAGAGAGAGACAGAAAGACATATGGTTAGGAGATATAAATAAACACTTAAGCATATCTCATTATGTAGTCCGATGATCGTTTATGGCGAGAATCTGATAATCACTCTGCAGTGATTATTAACGTAACAACACTGCTTATATCAACAAACACTCTTTCTTCGGTAAGGTTTGTCTCGCTAGAAAACTTACGACTGAGTAGTGAGTTCGATCCTCACCGGGTAGTTTAAACTTTCTGAATACATTTCTAATTATTTTTCCACCAAAAGATTATTGCATTGAAAGCCTCATTGAAGTGAGAAACTAAAATGTTGTTTCATATGTTTAAATCTAGATAGATAGATAGATAGATATGAAGAAATAGATAGGTAGCATTTGTACTTAATTTTACCTTTACACAAATGTGGTCTGCCACACTGGTATTTACTTGACTCCCCATGAAAGCAAGATATGACACAAGGTCGGTGTTATGCTGCTACATTTAAATATATAGGTACTTTACCACACTTAAATGTATAGGAAGCGAAATTTTATAAGACAGGGAGTTTATATCAGTTCTAATACACACATATTCTTCCTTCATCTTAACATCAAGAAACTCATTTGAGAACTGGAAAGAATCATTATGAAATAAATAGGCATAATATAACTCTATTATTCAATGAAAAATTTTTGAATGAAGATAAGCTGCATATATATATATATATATATATATATATACATACACACATGGTGCAGCAGATATGCCTCACAGAAATAACTTCCACATTTGTCATTAGTGGAAAATGGCGTCTTCATATAACTAATGCCTTACTATATGTAGGAGGTATTTCTGGGCCGTATATGCGTGAGGTATTTCTGCCTCACTCTCTCTCTCTGTCTCTGTCTCTCTCTCTTTCTCTATCTCTATCTCTCTCTCCCTATATATGTATGTATGTATATATATATATATATATATATATATATATATATATATATATATATATATATATATATATTTATATATATATATATATATATATATATATATAATATCATAATAATATTTTTAGTTTTTAAAAATATGATTCCTTCGCTACATAAGAGTTCTCATGTTTCAAAAGCGAGAGCCGAGACCCCTAACATAATTTTTGAAGTTATGTAGAATTAAGGTGTCTGGACCCGCTTCCTTGTCAAGCGAGAATTTATACATATATATATATATATATATATATATATATATGAAGAATATAGTCTTAAAGTGCGCTATAGTTTGGGATAAAGTGCTCAATATCAGAGATAGAGCGTGTGTAAATATAAAATGAACATAGATGTCAACACTTAGAGGCGACTTGACTTTTATGTCCACTTAAATATATATATATATATATATATATATATACATATATATATATATATATATATATATATATATAT
>OZ038475.1:41779346-41911846 GCA_964036315.1 Acanthosepion esculentum | reverse complement strand
AAGAAGAAGAAGAAGAAGAAGAAGAAGAAGAAGAGAAATAATAGACATTCAAATGGTCAGTGCTTAAGAAATTGTGTAATATAATAATAACCATATGTACATATGGTTATTATGTCACTGCTTAAGAAATTGTGTAATATAATAATAACCATATGTACATATGGTTATTATGTCAGTGCTTAAGAAATTGTGTAATATAATAATAACCATATGTACATTTGGTTATTATTATATTACACAATTTCTTAAATACTGACCATTTGAATGTCTATTATTTCTCTTCTTATTTTTCTTCTTATTATTATTATTATTATTATTATTGTTGTTATTATTATTATCATCCTTTATTTATTTATTTCGATTTTTTACTCACTTTGTCCGATACATGTATATCCATTTTCTGGCATGCTTTGCTCTATCTGCAATTGTTAGGGTTATACTAATAGGTTTGATCGGATAATGTACTACTGATGTGACGGGGATATAATTGTCTTGACAAGCACAGTAAAAATAAAGATTGCATTACTCAAGTCTGCCTTCGTAATGCACCTGCCAGTCAAGAAATTCAGAGAATTACCTCCCTTGAATTCTTGAACTTATCATTATTGCTGCTGTCTGATACGAAGAGACGCACTTTGAAACGTAATATTTAAACTGTATTTTTCGAGATGGCTTAAACAGGTGAACGGTTGTTTATCCTTTCGGAAGGTGGCGGAAGAAAAAAGCTCAGAAGAGATATTCAACTCTAGTATTCAATTATTTTTACTTATTTATCTATTTATTTATCTACCTACTGTAGATCGAATGGAGACAAAACATCCAACTATGAATCCTTTCAGCTAAAAAGACTAAAACTAACTGTGAATATGAGCTGAAACTTAATACCTCTAGAGGCAAACGATATTTCGTATAGTGTTGAAAGAAAAAAATTAAAGAAAACTGCAGTTGGCATGTCTCAGTGCTTCGAGCGAAACCACATTTTATTTCAGTCTTCATATAAGTATTAATGTCCTTTATAGCAAACACCCCAATCAATATTATTTTTTGCAGCACAATGTACGGCAAATATTTCTCTGCATCTCAACCGGTTATGCCCCGTTCATAAAAACCTTTAACTCTGCGTGACTCAAAAATAATAAAGTAATTTAAAGTCTTCTTTTATGTGAAGTGTCCCTTCAGGATGTAGGCGATCATGACCTTCCACAACTTCCTTTTCCTTGTATGTCTTAATAAACTTTGTTTTTTGTTATTTCTCCCAAACCATTTTTGTTTATTTTCTCACCATCTATTTGCGTCCATCAAATATATTATGCACTGCCAATCTCTGTCCCTCTTTCTCTCAATCTGTCTCGTGAGCATCAGATTTTCTAAGCAATCCTTCCCCATTATTTACCCCATAAATTTCACCTGTTTCTTCTTGACGTTAGGTATAAGTTTCTTTTTTGTTTCCATTTTCTCTAAAACCTCGTCGTTGCTCGTCTCTGGTATTCTTGGCATCTTTCTGTAGAACCACATTTCCTTTGCCTCAAGTCTCCTCTTCATCTTTGAGGAGATTGTTCAGCATTCGCTGCAGTACAGGTGAACAGATACCACGTAACAGTTCAATACTATTTTCTTTGTTTCTAGCGAAATTAATGTCTCTTATGCTCTGCTTAAATTTGGAATGCATCTTTGGCCATCCAGTTCATACCGCATTGATTGCACACATAGAAATTACGTTTTGCTGTGATAAAATCATTGGCACATGTGTTTCGACATTCTCATCTTTATCTAGTTTCTAAGCCTGACTATATACTTATATTACAATTATCCTGCTTAGTTATATTTTATTTGCCCCACTAGGGCATCATATGATTTTACGGAGCCCAACCTTCTCCAAGCTGATTTGAATTCAGAGTTTTCCTTTTCCTAGACTTGTTACCAAATAAAGCCGTCTTGATATTTACTAGAAACTAGAGGAGAAAAGGATCGATTCATAAATTTAACAATGTTATTAGCACAAAAGTGAATGTAACTCTCGACTGGAACTCGGCTCTCCAATTCCGTATTACTCAAATGTACTTCCTATGCTGGTTGCTGGATATTCTAGTCTGACTGCAATTTAACTCATAGCTGAGGTGTGAATAGATGTTTTCATACCTTTCCAAAGGGCATTTTTATGATAGTTAATATAACTGTTTCCCTGACAAATATAATCTCCAACTATTTAAGTGTAACGTCGGTCGACATCTCCAGTTGCCTTGATCTATCCACTTCCCTTCTCCAATTCCTTTCCCATTTCATTCCTATCTGCTCTCGCTCCAAATCTTCTGTAAACCCTTACCTTGATCGATCCACTATCTTTCTCCACATCCTTTCCTTTACCACTCCTATCTGCTCTTCCTCCAAACCTTCTGTAACCCCTTGCGTGCTAGTGGCTTCCAGCCTTGCTTGGGGTGAAAAGCTTTAAAAAAAAAATCCCATTACGTCTTCGGATCTCAGTGTCGCAATTTCCGTCCTCTGTTAGAACACTTTCCAGATATTTAAATTTTTGCACTTGTTTGATTTTAGTATCATCGATTTGTAATTTGCATTATGTGCTCGTCCTTTTGCTGATAAGCAAGCATTCTTTTTTTTTGTGGTTTATACTTTGTTCTTTCTTCTCGCTTTCCTTCGATGCATTCTGTAGGAGTGTAGGAATCCTTCTACTCGGTTTTTCGTTGAATGTTAAAATTTGGAGTGTTGGGATTCGATACAATAACAAAATATCGTTACGGTGTCGCTCGTAATTTGGCCGTCTAGAATAATCACACGATTTCCATTGAAGGAATAAAATTCAGTAGAAAAGACAACGTAGTTTCAACGAATAAACATTAATTTAATATAACGACAAAAATACAAGCAGTTGATAATAGTTTGGAAAGTAATGTCTTTTTGTTTGGGTTAATAAAGTTCTGAAATAAAATATAAACTGTCTTTGCGTACGTATGTGGAAAAAAATAAAATGTTATATGTGTATTTGTATGAAAAATTCAACACGTGTGTGCGTAATTCATAGTAAAGAGGATACAAGAGATAGTTAGAAATAGTTTCTTATGTTGGTGACATTGCCGTAGTCTGAAGTTTGCCGACGCTGTCACTTTTAGCATGGGGTCGTGAAGATCATAAGCGAGAGTTGTGTAGAGTTTGTTGACAGTTGTGTGTATCCTGTTTGGGAACGGATTTCGCATGTTTTTATACACATTTTCGTACAAAATCGGCTCCAGAATTAAATTACTTTTTTATTCATAATAGGCCCTAAAAGGGCACGTGGTGTGTCTTCTACTACGTCCGCACGATATTTGGGCGGTATCTACCTAAAAATAATGATGACTAATACAACAAACTTTCTGATTTGTATTCTATGATCATATTGGTGTGTTTTAAATATAATTGTTTTCTTGAGTGTGATTGGTTTATAAATATTGTATTTGATATTTTAGTGGACACGACAGGAGATTTTGTACTATCTGCTATCAATACTGTGCCATCTGCATATCTTACGTTGTTAAGATTGTGGCCGCCAATAATTAATTTTGGTAGGACTTCTAATTATCTCAGAATTGCCTCAATGTATGGATTGAATAAATCCAGGAAAGACATATCCTTGTCTTAAGCACATTTCTATTTCTGTATATCTACTGAATGCGTTTGCTATGAGTATAGGTTCTTGATTATTCTAATACCCATCATGAATATGTCATGATTGCTGAGCAGATCTAACAGATATTAGTGGCGTACTTTATCGAACGCCTTTGCGTAATCTATAAAATAAATGTACACGTCCTTCTGCATTTGTATTTCTATTTATCTGTGATACTCATTCTTTCTGTTTCTGTACATTTTGCCTCTCGGTCAATCTACATTTGTTTCTTATTTCTTTGTGTAGTTTTCTATATTCTGTTCCTTGTCTTGGCATTGTTTTCTGTCTCCTTTTCATCATGTCGAGAATCTCATTTGTCATCGATTTTTCTTCTTTGTCCATTTTCCTTTGGGATGATTACGTTTGCTTATTTCACTAAAGCTTATCTTAGTGTGTCCTACTTTGTGCTTCCATTTCCATTTTGACTTCGTATCTTCCTTTCAAAGTGTCCATATACTTCTCCTTCAAGAGCCTGTTGTTTTACAATTTGGGTGCTGCGTTCGGCCTCTTCAGTTTCCGTAGTTTCGTTCTAAGTTTACATATAATTGGGAGGTTATGGCTTCCGCAGTCGGAACTTTGAGATGTTTTGCTGTATACAGCTGCATTCCTGAATCTCTTGTTGATAGTTATGTAGCTGATTTATTTTTCCTTTTCTTCTCCTGGGCTTCCCCGTCTCCATATTCGTCTTGGATGTTCTTGGAACCAAATGTTGGCTACTGCCTGGTCATTCGCCGTGTACCACTGAACTTATTTTTCTCCGCGTTCATTATGGGTTCCTTGCCAACTATTTCACAATCCCTCTCATTGTCTTCTTTGGCATTCGGGTCTCCCATGATAATTATAATTTCTTGCGATTTACACTGAGCCTTGACTCGTAGAGCAGAACGTTTGATTTCTTCTTCCGTATTTTTTTGCTGTCGGTACATACACAATTACGATGGATATGTTGAAAGGCTCTCCTTTCTGTTTAACGACAATAATTGTTTCAGATAACTAGCAGTATCCCAGAACGAATTTCTTCAGGTCTTTGTCTCGTATCAATCCAACTCCTTTTTCATTTTTCTATCCGCTTACATATATAATCCTGACACTGACAAAATATCCGTTGTTTGTCCACCTAGTTTCACATACTCCTAAAATGTTGACATTTAACCTAATCATCTCCTGTTTTATATTTTCCAACTGATCACAGTTGTTTAACGTTCCATATCCCGTAATTTTTTGTTTGATACGAAGAGTAGTTGGACGACTACTTACAGGGCGAGAGATCAGTTCCAATGAGTTTCGTCCCCTTTATGCAGCTGACGTTAACAGCCGCTGAATGACGGTCAGCTGACACCTATTGTACATGTCGCTCCTTACCGGGCGATGAATTAATTCCAATAGACTTAACCCTCATTCACGCCATTAAATTAACTTTCATGTTTGTTTCAGGATTGCCATATTCCTTCAGATTGATTGTAGAATGGTTTCTCATTGCATCTCCATGGTGGTTTATTGAGACACCGCCTCTAGTTAGCTAGTCGTTGACTCGTTGAGAGTTCTTCCACCCATTGATGAGTCTTTTCTGTCATCTTACTGGGTTGTTAACAACACGCCTCACTGGCAAAAATTGAAGTTGGGTAGCCGGTTTAGGCGCTGACACTCTGACAGTCGCAAACACCTACATATACATTATTCATTATATATGCACACACATCCACACAACTACACACACACACACATACACACACACACATATATATATATATATATATATATATATATGTTAAGGATGCATTAACCAACTAACCACTCGACAAATGTTATGATCCTTGTTTGTTTTTTTTACTTATAAATTGTATTACGTCTTCCTTAAATATGCAAGTACTTTCGACGAGTCCTCATTCATCGAATGGTTAGTGGGTTAATGCATCTTTAAAATTTAGTTAGCGAAGTGAATTCGTCATTTTATATCATTAACTTTACTATTTTACTTTTTGTATGAATGAATCACTGTAATATAAATTAAACTGCACCACATATTATATATATATATATATATATATATATATATATATATATATATATATATATATATATGCATACATACATGTATGCGCACGCGGAAAAAGTTTGTGATGAGTTAGATTAAACTGTTGCAACGAAGGCATATCATTCAAACAAAAAAAAAGCACAAAGAAGGGATTCCAATGCGCCCCATCAGATATTGATCATGCTTCTGACAAATTGACGAGAACCAAAATGCAAATTTTCACCTCTCTCCTCGGAATAATCAGCTCATCACGTGTTAATCCTTGTACACCAACGTTCCTATTGACAAATGCTTAAATCTTTTGCATCAAACAATCAAAAATGAATACACACACACACACACATATATATATATATATATATATATATATATATATATATATATATATATATATATATATATATATATATATATATATGGCTAGTGCATTTGTTAAATTGTTATTTATGAGGTTCGCAGAGAGAAAAGCATAAGAATAACAACATTATCCACAATAATAAATATTTAAAAAAAACGATGCATTACACTACCTGCTAGCTTCATAACGGCCATTATCCAGTATCCAGAACAACTTATCCCGTCTAAACAAAACCGTTATGGATATTATCAAAACTAATAACACCCGTAACAATAATCGTTCAGAAACAGGCATATATAAAATAAATTGCCAAAACTGTTCCTAACAATACATTGGAGAAACATGCAGAAATTAAAAAAAGAACATGTCTATGAACACAAAAGGGACCTCATAAATAGCAATTTAACAAATACGCTAGTCATACACAGAAATAAATTCGACCGCAATTGTGATCTAAAAATGCCACACTCATCAAAAGAAAAAGTCGTTTACTCAAAAGGAAAATCCTCGAGAATGCCGCCATCCAATATTATCAAAATATCAATCTATGCTCCGGTTTCAATCTCAGCTTTCAGGAAATAATTGCAACTTTCGCCAGCCAACATACACAACAACAAATATGCCGAAAAATCAAGAGAAAACGGTTAAATCCATCACTACAATACATACGCCCATCTTATACCTTAACAATCTACATAATATTCATAAAAATTACTGACTATTACTCGCTCATTTTACTTTTCACCAGACTTTAAATTGGGACACTTTGTGCCCTCCACATGCTTTGACTGACCTTTCAACCACCTGATGAATATTCATGAACGTTTTAAAATTTACAAGCTTTGGTATATATATATATATATATATATATATATATATATATATATATATATATATATATATATATATATATATAGTGCTGAAACAAAATGGCTATTTTTGTAGTGATTTGATAATATGTTATAATTTTTAAATAAATAATTATATATATATATATATATATGTATATATATATATATATATTTATTAGTACATGTACTAGTACCTACCTAGCATTTTTAGATTAGTACATATACTAGTACCTACGTGTTGGTGTGTGACAAGTTTCGCTGAATTACAGCTCGTCGGGCACAAGGTCTATGTTGAACATAGACCTTGTACACTACTTTGAACAAAAGAATGTATAATTTCGCACAAACCTTAACAAAATCATCGTGATGAAATCGATCATAAACGAAAATGATATTTTTAATATTAATTAAACATAGCTAAGGAGCGGAAGCCCATGAAGGATTGAAACAAAGTTCAAATATGTATACATTATTCTAGGATCATTTTACAAATTATTCAAGATCATCTCCACCCTCTCTAACTTTCTAACCTTCTTTCCTGGTGTAACAAAGTGCCTCACAGGTTTCACTTCGATTTCATTTTCATGTCTTTTTTTCACTGCTCTTTGGACTGTCATACCTGAAACTCCCCTCTCACGTACCAAATGTCATATTTGATTGAGTTGGATCTTTTCTAATTGATCGCTTTCTGTCTAAGTTGAAATGATGATCACTCTTCCTGATCCAGTTTTCCTCTCTACTGTTCCCTCTTTTTTATACGTATTCATCATTCTATTGATGGTTCTTGAATGAACTTTGAAGATGAAAGCCAGAGTATGAATGTTGGTACCATTACTGAATGCCAGAGTATGAATGTTGGTACCATTACTGATGTCCTATCAACAGTGCTCAATCGGGAAAATCTAACACAAAACAATTTTAACCTGCTCAAATGGTTTTTCAGGGATTCTTACGAAAAATGGTATCAAGATGGCCATATGTGAAAGCCTGGAAAAGAACTCAGTCTAGTGTTTCTAGATATTAAATATTTTGTGGATGAATAATTATGCTGTTACACGATTTGGAAAATTTTGCTGTTACATCCGTTATATGTAGTGTAAAAATAAAAGTTACACATCATAATAGGTTGACACAAAACTTGAACATTTCGTAGCATTCATTATGTAAGGATAAAGAAATACTTAGTTTGGCACAAGGCCACATGTTTGGGTACCGAATGAGGATCAAACTCTCCACCCAAGACCAGCTACCTAACCAGGAAACCAAAGTGAGACATTAGAAAATAATGTAAAACTACGATACTGAAAATCACAAGATCACAACATTATATATGCATACTAAACACCTCTGTTGCCATTCGATAAATCCCTCTCTGTTCAAAACTGAAACTCTTCATTCTCTTTTGCTTACCCCGAAATTTTGACAGATTTCAGTTCTAGGTATTTCTAAATTTTCTGTCTCCTCAAGACTATCCCGTTCAGTTTTGCCTTTGTGAGGTTCTTGGAATTTTGCCATTCAGCTGAAGCCATTCTTGTTATTGTCCAGAAGATATTCAAACCCTCCTGATATATTGATTCTATCCAATATGGTTTTTTTTTTTATATTTTTTTGTTTCTTTGTTTTTAGTTTTCTTCTCTTGGCTTTTCTTATTGTTATCTTCATTTTTACTTACATTATTTTTTTAATTATTTATTTACCTTTGCCCAGTCTTTCATAAAATATATTTCTTTCTTTTTCATTTTGTCTGTCTGTTTGTCTATCCGTCTGTCTTTTTGTCTTGCTTTTCTACTACAATCTTAACATATCCTATTTTTATCATTATGCTCTTTTTTTCTTTCTGTTTATCTCTTTATACGTCTGTCTCTACTTCTCTTTGTCCGTCTATCATTCGGTCTCTCTCTTTTTTTTCTACTGCATTTATGTTTATACGGATTTTGTCTGTTTCTTCTTCATCCTTTTTTCTTTCTTATTGTCGATCTTCCAGTCTGTCCGTCTTTTGTTTTGCTGTCTGTCCATCCGTCGTTCTGTCTTTCTTTTTCTATATTTTTCTTTATTTTAACAGGTTTTTATTTTCACTTCTTTTTATCTGGTTATATTTCTATCTTTATGTCTTTCTAACTGTCTTTTTTCTACCTTGTTTTTTTTATTTCTACTCATTTTGTCTCTTTATATCGTTTATTCAGCATTTTCTTACAATTTTGTGACTGAATTTAGTTCTAGCGTTTGATTATTATTTGTCACAAAGTTGTATGTGGAAGTGGTTTTCATTAGCGGTTAATAACAGCAGATATCACCACTCCAGCACTCTCCTTAGTTTCGTACCTTTTTTCAATAACACTGTCTCAGGAGGCAGGGTGATTCCAGCATTTGCTCTGGTGTCCATTTTGTCCAGATATATTCAACGAATTTTACGGAACTGTCGTATTCAACCCCAACTTCCTCAGTTCTCTTCCTCAGTCGATATGTTCATCTTTATTTTTACTTTTATTCATGTCTCTGCTGGAAGATTGAAATCCACTATCTGCTATGTTGTTTTCTTCTGGTTTACGGCTACTAGATCTAGTCTTTGTGAATGGATTAGGTGGGCTGTTTGAATCGACGTGCAAGATGCCTTTAGGAAAGATTTGGGTCTTTGCATGTGCAATTGATTTGTTTAGTCAAATGCAGACGCTTACACAATTCCTAATGGGTAACTTTCCCCAGATAATCATATATATATTTTTATATTCTTTCTGAGTTAACCAACTGTTTGATTATCTTAACTTCATTGTCACATGGTCAAACTCTTTCATTCTCCAGAGTTCTGTCTATTCTAGGTTTTATATAGATGTCTAGAAATACCCGTAAAAAATTTCAAGATTTTCCTATTTGAATTTTCCTATGATTCGTAATTCTTACGTTAATGATTGCATGACCTCAAGGCGAGTTCTACGACACTAAAACATCGTTAAATATTTGAGCTTAACAACTTTAACAAAATATTTCTTTAGCAATCAGAAATATGAATGCTGGTCGTTATTTTAAGAAGCAAATGTGGAGGGTACAAATGAAAAGATTTTAAAATTGAAAACTTCATCTATTTCACTGAAAAAGATGTTAAAACACTTCTATATTTCTTTCTTTCTTTCATTTTCTCACTGAAACCCAATTATCGTCTCTGATATGACTCTTTGTCTTTCCACGCGATCACATCAAAATAATCTATTATTTATGAGTTATTGGCAGGAAATGATAAACCCTTCTATCTTACTGTTTGTCTTTCTTTCGTCATTTCTTCCTTTCATTTTCTCAGTGAAACAAAGTAGCATCTCTGCTATGCCTTTTCTATCTTCCACGCGATAAAAACAGATTAGTCCGTTATTTATGAGGCGCTAGCAGAGCGTAACGTTCGCCCTGAGTAAGGGAAGGACGTGCAGAATTATAAATTTCTTATAGTATTAATTTGGGCCACTATGAAGAGCAACTTCTCACTTTATATGTCCACTATATAGCCAACGTCATTTCACTTATCTCCTCCACTTTATCGAGTTCCTTACTGAGGTTTCGACATAATAGTTTTTCTTCGCTTATTTTTTAAATTTTCGCCTGTGTTTTCTAGCTCAGTGTTTAGCTTTCTGTTAATTTTAGCCTCGCTTTACGATGCTTCTAGTAATCTTTTTTTTTCACTCTATATTGTAGATTCTTCAAGTTCCTTGATTGTGGAGATGCTTCAGTCCTTGAGGGTGACACGTCGTCTCTTTTCCTTCATTTCTTTTAGCAACACAGACTTTCAAGAATCCATTCATTTACGGCGGTTTTCTTGTTTTCTGGTCAAGATTTCTGTGTTTCTCTCTCGTTCTGTTTAAGAACCTTCCGTATTAACACGTGTTGAAAGTTTTCCGGGTATTTTATTTCTTTAATCCAGTTTATTCAACAGGTTTGGTTATAATATTTTTTTTAATTTTGAGGGATTATTTATGTTGTGGAGACGAACACACCTCTCCAGAATATGACTTGGACTCGTCCAAATAGCATATATACTGATGCCGAGAATTGTCAGGAGAGAGTTAGCCGTGCGCTAGACTCTTAAAGCTTCTTTGAACTCTCTGCCTTCTGGCGGAGTTGAACACAGACGAGGTTATGCCAAAGGTCTGGGAAGGTTGACAAACCCGACTCAGTGTATTCGAAGTCTACGAGGAATTTTTACCCGAGCCCATGGGATCGGATTTGTTCCACATAAAACTTGGCCTTGTGCCGCATCCTGCCTCGTGGGGCGGTTTGGTAAATACCGAGCTAGCTGGGAGCGAGCCTTGTATCCTTACTGCAGAATTCGGTAGGACTAGGTCAGCTTCAATTATATTTAATGATTATCTTCATTCAGTAGAATGAAGACATAATAATGCTGACGGAGATTCAAATTCACATGAAAAAGATTTTTTTTCTTTCGCTTAGCATCTGGCGAAAAAAGTTCAAGGAAATTTTGTGGAGTTCGTGTTTATTAGTGCGACACGGAATTCGATGAATGTCAAAGCTGTATGACATACCGCTATTACGAAAAAAATTTCTTCCTACTTGTACGAAAATAATTCACTATGAAAGAATGGCAGATAATGATTCAATAACTATTACAAGGCAGTTCTGGAAAAGCAAGGAAAAGGCAATGCGTCAATTTCATTTTCGTTGGACTTAGTCGCTAATTCAATTAATGAATTTATTACGTCACAGAAGAAACATTACATTCCTATCGTATTTTAGAAGATACGAAGCATGTAAAGGATGGTCGGATGAAAAGAAACTATGTCTTCCGTTACGAAAATCTTGCCTTGTTGAACATGAAAATTATCTGAATTTCATTTTGCCGAATACTCCAGAAAAAGTTTCGTTTAAGGAAACCGTGTCGATATTGTTAATTTATTTTTTGGTGAAAAGAATTCACTTTTATACAAGCTGGCAGTGTATGAACCTTGCTAAGGACAAAGATGGAAATTTTATTACATATACCAGTAACGTCAACCGTATGTGTGAGAAATTTAAACTGGACCAACTATCCCCAGACAGATTTAAATGTCTATCTTCATTAAAGGTCTATCATCAAAAGCAATGATGCGGAAATATGTTCACGAATCCTTACAAAACTTGAACAGAATTCAAAGTTAACGATACAGACTGTTGCGAAAGAGTGCCAAAAATTAGCAATTTAAGGCACGACGCAGCTAAAATGGCATGTCGGACGTAAAAGTAGTTTGTAAATGAGAGTAGTACCAAAAGAAAAAAATCCAGAATAAAAATACTGCCAAACTTAACCCATCCTATGGACATGGTATGCTTCATTTCAAAAGGGACTATTTAAAGCTAAAAAATTTTTAATTGTTGAAAAAAAGGCGACAAACGAAACTACTGCAAGTCGAAAAGCCAAAGAAATACACAAATTAACTTGATGAGTGTAGTGCTACTTGAAAGTTCAAATAATAGAAAATTCGTGAAATAAAAAATGAATGCTCCGGTGAGGTTTCAATTGGACACTGGTAGCGATATTACAATTATTAATGAATAAACTTGGAAGAGAATTGGCAAGCCTAACTTTAAAAAAATGACAAAGTTGCAAAAGGATTATCCAGCAAGAAATTAACTTTTCTTAGGAAAATTACGTATAACATCACTCTTGCGGCTAAAACTAAAAACGCAGAAGTTTACGTATTAAAGATTTTCAACTCGAATTTACTAGGCGTCAATTGGCTAGAATTATTTGAACAATGTAATATATTGTTCGCCAAAAATATTTTCTCAGAGTTGTTGGGTAAATATACAAAGTCAAAGATTTTTTTTTTTTTTCAAATTAAAAGAATATGTGATACCAGTTTTTAAACCGAAAAGAATGTTACCCTTTGCAGCGTTGGGGTCTATTAACACCAAATGTGGTAGCTTAGAAAAGCGAGGAGTTATTGAAAAAAATTATTCAGAATAAGCAACACCAGCGGTTTATATTAGAAAGAAAAATAAGATTCGTTTTCGCCCTGATTTTTTCGACAGGGTTGAATGACTGCCCTTACCTATTCTAGAGGATATATGTTCCACTTTAAATGGTGGTAATTCTTTTCAAAAATTTACCTGCCTGAGACATATCATTAAATCGAAGTAGAAGAGGAATACCAGAAGTAGATGCCTATTAATACACTTAAATGATTCTACAAGTTTAGATTAGCCTTTGGATATAAAAGTAGTCCCAGGTATTTTCTAGCAAATAATGGACTAGACGATGCCGTCGCTTACATAGATGACATATTTATTAAGAGCGCTACGAAAAATACAGCACTTAAAACTGATTCAGCAAGTATTTCAGACACTGCATAATTACGGTTTCAAACTCGGTGGCCAGAAATGTCAGTTCTTTATTAAATACATAGGCAAGATAATCGCCGAAAAAGGAAGACCAGATCCCAATAGAGCAAGTACCATTAAAGACCTGCCTCCCTCGACAAATTCTGCAAACCAACATTTATTTCTCGAATTAGCAAATTATTATATTTATATACCAGATATGTACAATTTGGGGGGACCTCTGGATAATTTGCTTCAGGGTACGAAATGGAACTGGTCGGCAGAATGTCAAAAAGCTTTTGAAGGAATTTAAAAAACTATTAAATTCACTGTTATCGCTGACACATTACGACCCGCAGCGACAGATAATAGTAGCGTCGTACGCGAGTGAATAAGGCATAGGAGCGGTAATAGTTCATAAATTCGAAGACGGTACAGTGAAGGTAGTTGCCCAGGCTTCAAGAAGTTAGACAAATACGGGAAAATGCTACAGTCAAAATGAAAAAGAAGCGTTTGCTATCATTTTCGCTGTAAATAAAATTCGCAGGATGATAGAAATAAAATTCATACTGCAAACTGATCATTATCCATTATTAACAATGTTCGGTTCTAAAAAAGATTCCCATGCATACTGAAAACAGATTACTGCATTGGTTTACGATTTTATTGAACTAAGATTTCAAGATGGAATTCCTATCGTTAAAATTATTGGGACACGCAGATGGCTTGTCCAGATTGATATCGAAATGTAAAGATTATTTTGAAGATATTGTGTATTGCTTCGCTGGAATCCGAACGCGAAATTAAAAGCCTTGTTATTATTAAAGAATTTCTATGGACGATATCAAAATTCATTCTAAAAAGTATACTTTTATTCAATAAAAACTATGAATGACGTTGAGTCGAAATTGCCTTAAAACTAAAATTAAATCTGGTAACAATAATGCAGCATTTTCTATTTGCGATTGGAGTACTTTTGTACGTGGAGAGTGTAGTAATTCCGTTATCGCTGCAAACAAGGATTTTGAAACTATTCCACGTGGGACATCCGGGAATAGTGAGGATGAAGTCCCTGGTGAGAAGATACGTTTATGGCCAAAGTTGGACAAAGATATTCAAAATACAGTTAGAAGATGTAATGGTTGTAATTCAGCAGCAAAATCACCACCTATAAATTATCAGGCATGACCGAGTACTGATAAACCATAGGCAAGACTACCTATGTACTTTGATGAACCACTAAACGGTTCATACTGTTTAATTGTGGTCGACAGTTTCGCAATCATATTAAAGTGTAAACGACATACTACCACAATAACGACTAAATTCTTACGCGAACTTTTCGCAAGGTTTTGCGTACTTGACAGTGTGGTATCCGATAATGGAGCTCGATTTACTTCTCGTGAATTTAAACATTTCTGCAAAAACTACGCGTTTGAACACTTGATAACGCTAATTTATTATCCGAGGTCCAATGGTCATGTTCAGCGGTTTGTTGACACCTTCAAAAGCGTACTAAGAAAAGCTAATGGATTGGAAGCTGAAAAAAGGTACTACAAGAATTTTTGAACGTATATTGAATGACGTGAAATTCAAACCTCGAAAGTGTTGCCTACAGAGTTCATGTTTTCTAGGAAAATTAAATCCATTTTTGACAAATTACTACCAGGGAATAAAAAGAAAAGTTGACAATTTGAAACTACCAGATCATTTAAGATCGGCGATAATTTCTTTAAATGTTTTAAGGCCGTAAACGAAAACAGGCAGAAAAGAAAAATTATTTGACGCCTTGTTAGTATGATGTGCATTGTCGAGGGTGAAAGATTTCAACAGCGAAGACATAAATCAATTGAGATCTAGATATGCACATAATTAGCCATCTGTACAATCCACCAATGGATATATTTTACGATACCTTTGAAATACCTATTCCTAAAAATAATGTTACAATACAACGCTAGGGTAAGCGAAAACGTTGTCCAACTGAAACGTTGGAAGTGGACCCATGCTGGATCGACTAAAGAAAGTGCATAACTAAAGGTAGGGTGCTGTCTAGATGAACACACCTCTCCAGATTATTCGCCAAATATCATATATAGTGATGCCGAGAATCGTCAGGAGAGAGCTAGTCGGGAAAAAACCTTATATCCTTACTACAGAATTCACTCAGACTACGTCGACTCCAAGCGATATTATATTTCATGTTGTGTTATCTTTATTCAATGGATTAATGACGTAACAATTTGATTACTTGTTCCTTCTTCTCACTCTACTTGATTGCATCTCTTTCTATATTAACCAGTATTGGTAGCTTTCCTTCCTCTTGATTCTCCTGATATTTTCCAGAATAATTAAGGGTTTGGAATTCCATTTCACTCTTGATTAACATTTTAACATAAGGTGATTCAATTGTTTTCACGACTTTGTGAATTCGCATCCTTCGTTGCATTAATTTAATATACAGTTGGCATTAAAGTAACCTGTAAACATAAACTTTTTTCATTTCCCTCTGATAATCATTTTTTCTGTGGTTATTTCTTTCTTCCAGTTTTTTTTTCTCTTCATTATAAAATTCAAAACTCGTTTCAGATTTTAACTCCTTCTTCTTCTTCTTTAATCATGACTCTCCACAACTTCCTGTCTTATTTGTCTAAATAATTTTAACTTGTGGCCATGCCTTGCTGTCTTTGTTTCACCATGCATTCACTCAAACTTTTCTTCACTCTTTCCTCTTTTCTTGATTTCAATATGACACGTGAGTGCTAAATTCACCAAGCTCTCTTTCTCATTTTGTGTGACAGGCTTCAACTGTTGCTTTCCGATTTTAAACCTAATAGTACTTTTAGTTCTTATATTCTTTAAAACGTTCCTTGTTGCTCACACGAACTGTCCACGATATTCTCAATATCCCTCTGTAGAACCACATATATATCGCTTGGAATCTTTTCTTCCCCTATACAAAAATTGCCCAGTAATCACTCTTTGTTTCTAACGATATTTTCCTATCTCTAAGCACTTCGCTTAGCTTCTGGATGACAACTTTCATTAGTTTCAGTTTTCGAATTTCTATGGCACGTTTTCCGTCGTCTGTTACAACATTACCCAGACAGTTAAATTTCTATACGTACTTGATTTTAACGACTCCAATACGTAATTCATATCTTAGGTTGTTTGTTTTGCTCACAACCATGTAGTCTGTCTTCTTACAGTTAATAGTTAATCTTTTCTTATCGTTTTCCTTTATTATTATTATTATTATTATTATCATCATTATTATTATTATTTCTTGTAGTTCTGCTTTCTTTTGTCCCTTTATATTTAACTCCCTCCCTCATAGATGACCATTTTATTAACCTGTTCTTTATTCTATTTGTATTCGCTTGTCCTACTATTCTCTTCTATGTCTTTACACATTTTTCAATTTTTATGTTTCTTTAATAACTTTTCTTTATAGTTCGCTGTTGGATTTCTTGTCTTCTGTATTTCTCTGCTGTTCTTTATTTATTAACTAGTGTACCCCTGGCAACAAAAGTTGACGGAAATTGTGAGATGCAATGAAACAAAAGCATTGAAACAATGTGTTGTGATTCATTAACGCGGAGATTCAGAATTCACAAATGAAATACAAGCCAATGTACAACTTAATTAATCCGTTCCTTTTATATTCTTTGAGACGGTCAATCATATCTTTGATTCATTGTTTAGTCCTGGCATTCTTGCTCAATAGCTTTTCGTGCTAAAGATTGTATGCGTTTAATATAACAGTGACTCGAAATGGACGCACCTCCCGAAAAAAAAATGATTATCACCGGAAAGATAATAACGGCGAATACAATGCCTATCTGAAAGAATAAGTTGAATCAAGTCGATCACTTCGTAGACAAATGTATATTGCAAGAAAGGTGTGAGTGAATATGATTGCAGTCTAAGAAACGGACTAGTAAAGCAACGTATTAATTTATCTAAATAAGGATTAGTAAAATGACTAAGTAACCATTCATAAATTTACTATGTTAAATTGATTTATTTAAGTACCTCCACTTTGTCGCTAAGAGAGAGCATACCATGGTGAAAAAAGACCCCAAACTTGATGAAAATAAAGTTTTATCCTCAAAATGTTTGTTACGCTACTGTCGAGTTAAAAATGATTTTTGCCATATTTTAAACTTGAAGTAAATAATATTTGTTGCAAATCAGATTAATTATACTTTAAATCAGTTAATATTCCTCAGATGAAGTTTCAGAAAATTATATTTTATTTTTGCAAGTTTCTTTTTTTATATCCGAGAACTAACTTGTGTTTACAAATGTCTCAAAAATGGACGACGTTACTGAAAAAATAATTGAAAATCAATTCGAATCAATAATTTCTGTTTCAAACACATCAGAGTATTTTGCTTCCTGGAAATAGTAAATATAATCCTTTAGCTTTCAACTAAAGTTAAAATAAAAGCTTCATGAAAGCTTTTTTTTAATTAAAAAAAATAATTTAAAGCCTTAGGTATCACGATTTTTGTGGCGATATTTACATTTATTTCCCTTTCCACTATAGAGCGTGAGACGAAATATATTAATAAATAGATGAACAACAGTAATTATTATACAGTCGATAAAAATTTATTTGTTTTAAACTTTTTATTTAAGATATTTTTTTCATTCTTTCTTCTTAAGTTCCTCGATCTCAAACATTTGTCTATCTATATTTATTTATTCTTGCGTCAATCTTGCTTTCTTCTTGTTTATTTTCTATGATCAGACAAAGTAAATAAAATATACGTGACAATTTTGCTTTCACATTTGATACAAAAAAGGGTCAAAGGTCAGCGGAAGGTTTTCAGAATTACTGAAGGAGAATATTAACAACACTTTTTTTTCCCACTCAGTGCTTACATTGCTTGTTATTGCCTCCAACAACCGACTCGTACAAGAGTGGCAAGGTGTTGGCGTCGCTTAGGAATATGAATACGTATTTTAATATTGATTCTTTGCAACATGAGTGCTATCATAGATTTTGTTAAGAGTTTTAAAATGGCGACAAGTAGGTAAGAGATTTGAAGTCGTTTTCCCCAAGTGACAAGAAGTTTTATTATCCAAAACTAAACCCTGATTAAAAGTTGTAATGTTCCACACGGGAGGTTTTTTTTTTCTCCGCAATTAAAATCGTTGATAAATAGATAGATATAGCAATTAAACTCGAAAATATGTTAGGTTACTACTGCTCGAGCTGTCATACCTTATATAAGAGCGTCGGATTAATGATGTTATCAATTATGAAATTAGCTTTAATTACTTTTTTTTAAATAAAAGAAATTTTTTTACTGTTCAAACCAACAATAAATATTAAACTATGACAGGGTGATTCAATGAATCTCTGAGATACCAGCTCTCTTTTTGAAAACAAGACTAATTTTTTTAGCCCCATATCCTTTCAAGACCTACCCATATGTCGATTTCTACGGTTTTTTATCTTTTTAATATCAGTGAATTTTCGTGAATTTTTGGAAACGATAGTGGTGTTATATCTCGCTGTTTTCTGAAGTTTTGAATTCAGTGTATTCTTTTCATTAAATTGGCAGTGACCCCTGTCTATCGTGCTATTTAATCCATAGCTGGGGGAAAAGATGGATTCATACATTTTCAAATGGCATTAAGAGGAAAGTGAACGCAACAGACTACCTCGGAATTTGAACCTGGCTTCTTCATGCCCTCTTCCATCATTATGCTACCCACAAACAGTTAAAAATAGTTTTTTCGTTGGAAACTTTTGTAAAAAATTAATGTTTATAAGGTATCAGGAAATTAAGTGTCAGAGTTATCGTCGAAAAAGTCATTGAAATTATATCTCCTGATGAAGTTTACGTAATATAAATTAATAACTTTTCCCTACATAACACTAATCGCAAGAAACTGATTATAAATGGAATGGAAGGTAATAGAGAAGAACAAGAAAAACGAATTATGAAAAGGACAAAATTCATGGGGAAAACGGATTATTAAAAAGCCAAAATGCATGGTTACTAGCAAAAGAGATTACCAAAGTTGTGTGTTGCATATTGGGCACGGGAAGCATGATGGAAAATTTAATTGAAGAACGTGTTTGTTTGTTTTTTAAGCAAATTGCCCCAAGCAAGGCAGGAGTGCCACTAGCACACAAGTAGGATTACAAAGAGTGTGAGTAAGAGTAAAGAGAAGTGATTGGGGAAGAATAAAGATAAGGACATGGATTAAGGTCAAGGCATCAAAAGATATCGGTTGTCATTACATTTGAATATTTGAAGATTATAGCTATCAGGGAAGCAAGTGGCGAGAGGTGCGAGATAAGCTCTTGGAGTAGAAGCGATGGTTACATTTAGCCAGACTTAAGCATACGCCACAACCCCGTCCAACGATATCACAATATGATTTCCTTTGGCATTAAACAGTGCTCTAATGTTCAGAAATACTAGAAGTTTTTGCTCCCCGACTAATAAAGAAAACAATGCGAAATCATAAATAAAAAAAGCAGCTGGTGGACAGATTCGAACCAACATCCCACAATATTCAATTTCCTGTTGTATAGTGAAGCTGCTGAAAAGTATATGCACCTAGTGTATAATGATGACAAGAGAATAATAAAATAGAATACAACCTATATTAATCGGAGCGTAGATCTAATCGCAAGATGATTGTACCTATCAGGGAACAGATTAAAAAGGTTAGAAACCTCTATGGATATTAGAAAAAAGTGGACTTGAGAGATCTATTTTCCTGAAAAGATATTTTAAGAAAAAGATTTTATTAATTTCAACTGAAAGTAACGCCAATTATTCGTTCAGTGAATGCCAATTGTTTCCTTATCAGGAAACGTTTAATCTAACCATTACTATTATCATTACCATCGTACATGATGAGTCACTTTGCTCACTACTATTTGTCATAGCGATGGTATCAGTAATACAATCAAGGTTATAGTCGCGAAAATGGCTAACCATCTCATGTATAAGGACGATTTTAAAACATCCCCCGAATATCCAGAGACGAGAAAATCTGATATAGAAGTTTAAAATATTCAATCAAGATGTAGGAAAGGGATTTTGAAATAACGCCCAACCAGCATATTTTAGATGATGTAGGATTATCCGGTAATTGGTAATTGTGTCTGCAGTGATATATAGGTCATCTATTATATACTATGATATAGTCAGTATCTATTAACTTTTGTGCATAATACAGACTTGAGAGTGTTGGTGTTACCGTAAAAAAGATGATGTTTGTCGATGGAAGTTCTTGATACGTAGACAAGGATGATGACAAATAAAACGTGCAAGGACGTCACCCTTGTTCACTCCTGCTTTAATGATGAAGTTAGTGTCTCCGTCTGGGGATCTAACGAAAGATTTGTTATTTTTGTATGGCATCATTATGTCAGTTACTGTCTCAATGTTAGAAGGCTATTCTCCGTCTTTTACCCTTTGTACAGAATCGAAGACTTTAGAGAAATTCACAAAAAGTATGTCGGCCTGTAGATTCTTTGCCTTTACGCCGTCAATAATCCGCCGAACAGTCAGGGTTTCTCCAACGGTTGACCTGTATTTTCGAAAGCCATTTTCATTTTTTTTCGGGGCACCTTTTCTACTTCGGACAGTATTCTGTTGAGAAGAATTTAGTTGCAAATTTTTGGTGCAATGGTGGTGAGTATGATTCCTCTATAAGATTTTTGCCGATCCTAGATCTCCATTCTTTGGGAAAGCAAATATGCAGCCATCTGTTAATCTTTCTATGGCTTCTCCATTATATGTGGTGTTACAGAGTTAGGGTAGAATATTTTTGAGTTCCTGTGTCTTCCAGATCTCCGGAGGAATGTTATCAAGTCACGCTGCTTTCTTATCATTTTGTTGTTTTTTAAAGCCATTTCAAGACATGCATCTGTAAAGTGTCCCAGTGTAATGTCAAGAGAATCTTCAATCTTCAATGATTTGCTCGACCTTAATATCTAAAATGCCAGGTACATTTCCCAAGCGATGTTTAAAATGGTCTTGCCATTTATTCAGTTTTTCTGGCCTTTAACTTAGATCTGTTGATTTTCTGCCACTGATCCAATTAACAGTTTTCCAAGCAAAAGCAGATTGTTTGTTGGCGGCAGCACAGTTGATGAGTCGATATTTGTTTCTGGATATATTCAGCTTGTTGATCTTCATAAATAGGAGTTCTTGAGTTGAGCAAAGCGCTTCATTGAAATCTAGATTTAAGGGATGGATTTGTATTTCTTATGGCGGCTTTTTCTTTCACATTGACCCTTTGCGATTTAATGTTATTTGATTCCTAAGGAATGTGTTGCTGATTTTTAGGTTTTAAGGGTATGACATCTGCTGCTGCAGACTTTTCATGAGAAGTGACAAAATTATTATAAGTTGTATTAGCGGAGAGCCGAGTTCGAATTCCAGTCAAATCACATTCACTTACACGCTAATACCCTTGGGAATATGAACCCTCTTCTCCTCCCCCGGCTATAGGTAAATAGCAGGACAGACCGGGTTCTATAGTCTTGGATGGCAACTAGTCTACCACAAAAAGAAATGGCAACCTACCGCGGGAAAACATCTGCCTGGTCTCATTAGGAGATGGTATCTGCTTGTTATATTTCAAACAGTAGCAATGATAGCAATGGTGTACTGGTCTTTGAGATGACTTTTGTATTAGAAGCGACTAGTCATACGGTTGGAACGAACACTGTCTTTTCTTATTGTCTCTAAGGCTAAGTCTTAAGGTGGAATAGACAATCCGATTATCTGTAGATGCTACTTCAAATAATTTGAGGGCTTGGCAATTCATTACTTTGTTCTTACACTTTTTGTTTATCAGGATGTCATCCAGTTGCGTCTTGATGCCATTCGCATGAGTGAATGTCCATTGTTTAGAGCTCTTCTTCTGAATTTTGGTGCTCAGGCATACAGGATTATTTTCCTGTATGAAGTCTTTGAGGAAGATATCATTTCTGTTAGAGGATAGATGATATGCAAATTTGTGTTCGTCACTAACACCAACCTGAGCATTCATCTCCTCACAAATACTCAGGATAATATGGTTTGCGACTAGTCTTAAAAGAGAAGAGAGGTACTGATAGAAATGTGTCACCTTTTCTTCGTCGCTAGAGTTCGCTGGTGAATAACAGATGATACTTGTTGTAGAGTTGCCGTTGAGACTAGCTATGATGATTGTGTGTTCAATATTTTCAGTGTTCATCTTTATGAGCTAGTGGATTGAGAAGCATGCCGACACCGCCAATGGAATGTTTTCCAAGCCGAAGCTTAGATAAAGACCCAGCCTTTCCTAACACAATGGTGTTCGAGCCGGACGAAAAAGGCAGTGTTGCTGAATACAGATGACGTTTGATATTCACTTCAATAGTAGATGAAACGAGTTCACTCAGCTGATTTTGGGGGTTAAGTGTGCAAACGTTGAAGGTTGAAATTAATGTAGATTTTTTGCATGCAAGAAGTTTTGTTTGGTGACACCGTAACTGATTTTTGAAACACTATGCAGAGGTCGGGACCACAGTGGAACGCGTCCCTTTGTAACCTGCGTGCCAGGCGATTCGGAATGGGTTTCTGTTATTCGTGATACTCATGATTGTCTTTCAGTGGGTTAGTACTTATCCTCGATTCGACATTCCTACAGAAAGTAACAGTGTCAAATTTACTAATAGTTTTCCCGGGCCATGTCAACTGACATGCGTATTATTCCTTGCGAATGCGCGGTGTAAAAGGCAAATACGTAGTTTATCGGCACGTGGCTAACATCCGCAGATATATATATATATATATATATATATATATATATATATATATATATATATATATATATCACGGGTGTAGCAGCAATATATATATATATATATACGGGTGTAGCAGCAATATATATATATATATATATATATATATATATATATATATATATATATCTCACGGGTGTAACACCAAAATTGTCCGAATAAATGCACAATTGTCTATTTCTTAGATTAAGCTTTGAACCTTGTATCTTAGAAAGGATTTTAAATATCTTACTGGAATTCCCCGAGATTTTATATCACTACTGAACTCTACATTGTGCAATATATATATATATATATATATATATATATATATATATATATATATATATATATTGTTCCAGGATCATTTTACAAATTAATCAAGATGATATTCTTCCTCTCTAACCCTGGAGTAACAAGCTGCCTCACAGGTTTCACGTACGATTTCATTCTTCAGTCTATTTTCATTACTCTTTGAACTGTCATAGCTAAATCTCATCTCACACGTGCTAAACATCTTATGGATTGAGCTGGATCTTTTCTAATAGATCTCGTTAGCTCCAAGTTGGAATGATGATCCGTCTTGCTGTTGTGAAATCCTGATCGAGTTTTTTCGCTACTGTTCCCTCTTTTTTAAACTTATTCACCGTTCACTTGATGGTTCTTGAATAGATTTTGAAGATGGGAGCCAGAGTATGAATGTTGGAACCATTACTGAAGGCCTGAATGATCTTCTTTTCCTCTCATCATTGCTCATTTGGGAAGATAAAGGGACTGACACAAAACGATTTTAACCCATTCTCTTTCTAACAGAATAAATCAAAGGGTCTTTCAGTTATTCTTACGACAAACCGTGTCAAGATGGCTAAACCTCTTATCTGAAAACATGGAAAAAATTCAATTAGTTTAGTCTTTTTTTTTTTTAGATATTAAAGATTTTGTGGGATGGACAATTATTCTGTTACACGATTTGGACAATTTTTCTGATACACCCGGTATAGCACTTTCTGTGATGGTATAAGTAGTGAAATATTTCTAAATTATTTGGTAAAACTTTCACTTACATTTTCTCTTCTGGCCTCCTTGTTTTCGGATTTGATCGGAAGTCAGTTTTGTCTATGTTTTTTCTGACTGGGAAAATGTCAACCACAGATTTACTTGTCGATTTCCTGACCATAACGCATTGTTCCCTTTTGAGAATAGTTAGGTAATATCAATGCCGGGTGTCGAAGCTTTTATTCGGAAGAAAAGACAGCCAATGCGACTTAAAAAATCACGTCTATGTAGTTGGAATCAATCGAAGACTGTCTGAGCGGCTTGGTTTAACCGACCTGAAGATATTCCTGTCTCTACTCCACCTGCACGCTTATGCACTTCTTTTATCAAAACCCGTCACTCTATCGCGCTCATTTGGGTGTGGCGCATGTGCCTGGTAAACTCTTCTTAGGATGATGGGTTTATTGATCTCTGCATATTTGTAACTCGGCGTGTATTTGTCTGTGTGCTTTCTCTCCCTGTTTCTCACTCTCTCTCTCTCTCTCTCTCTTTCCCGCTCTCTCTCTCTCTCGCGATTATATTATTTTCAACATGTGTTTTCCACCTCTCTCTTTCCGTCTGTATCTCTCTTTTTGTCTCTCTATCCATCTCTCTCTCTCTCTCTCTCTCTCTTTCTCCCTCTGCCTCTCTCAATTATATTATCTTTCAACACATTTGATAATGGAAAAAAATGTCGACGTGCTGCTCTTTCTCCTTCTCTCTTTCACTCCCTCGCTCTCTTTCTCTCCTTCTCTCTACCTCTCTCTCCCTCTCCCTCTCTGATTTATAATATTATTTTCCAATATGTTTGATAAAAGAAAAAAATGTCTTGCTCTCTCCCTCTCTCTCTTTATCTCCCTCTCTCTACCCCTCTTTCTTCTCTCTCACTATCTATCTATCTCTCAATTATAATATTATCTTTCAACATGTGTTTATAAAGTAAAAGAAATCTCGTGGAAAAGAAGTTTCCACACAGCGACAGGCTGAGAAAAATGCTTAGCTACATTTACTAGTGAACAATATCCAATATTTAACTAACTCTATTATTTAACTAACTCTATTATTTAACTAATATATTTTCAGACCCAAGTCATAAATATATTTCGAAATCTGGAACATTTTCTGACGAATATCAAAGACGCTGCAGTAAGTTAGTTCAGTGACTGAAATAAATCAAAGTGTAACGAACACAACACAATAGAGAGGTGGATGCTGCAAAATTGTGTCTCAAAAAAAAAAGCTGCTGACTTGTAAAAGACAATGTTCTCCACGGCTGCTTTTAGTTCGAGTGATCGATAATCGAAAGACAAGGAGTGTCATCCATATGGAAAGAAAACCATTCCGGAAAAAGCCGATTCGAAGATTGTTAAACTTAAAGAAACCAAAAGAAAAAAAAAAGGACGTTGGAATTTAAAACCAATCCGACAAATGCTTCAATATATTTTAAAAGAAATATTGATTCAATAACAAATAAAATAAGAATTCAGTTTCAATTTTTTTAGAGTAAACTGAATCAATACTCTAGTTTTGACAGCCAAACTATTCATTCATACACATATATACACATATTGCCGTATGCATACAAATGCTATGTGCGCACGGATTTTTTATGAATCTAACTAGATAGCTATTTCCATCATAATACACGTGAATGTGTGTATCAGTATGCACACACTCCCTTACTCGAAAAATATCTATATTACTATGTAAAAGTGTGCGTACGCTGTGTGTATGTTAAGACATAGTAGTCAAACGGAACGTTACAGAAAGCCAATTTTTTTAAGGATTAGTGGTCAGAGGTCACTCAAAATCATCACAGGTCATCATAGACCACAGAATACCATTTATGAGATACTGTGCTTGCTATAAATGTATAAAAACGTTTATCGCCTCACAAATAGTACAGCAGGCAAGGTCAAATTGAACTTCCATGTTTGTTAAAATCAGAGTTTGTAACTCACTGCCGTTGACACGTCTAACAACACACTTATCACACTCCTGCTCCGAGTTCTGTCTTTTCTTCCTCTTCTTTTTTTCTGACAATCACTAACTTTGCTAGCTTTGTTGAGTAATACCGACCATGCGAGTCATCAGTCTTTCGTTCCCCTCCTCGGTCTGGAACGGTGTATTGTCTCGATACAGTTGATTCTGATTTTCCAAAATCTTACTATATTGGGACTGATGACGAATTGTGGCACCTTATATACGTTGTGTACCACAGACGAAATTGCGAAATTCCTGCGTGTGGCCATGGTAAATTTTTGTCTCTCTTCGCCAGACCTCACGTCTGAAGTCATGTTGAAATAAGAAGTCCTTCGATAAAATGCACAACACTGTTGATAACTCTAAAAACAGGTTTACTGAGTATAAAGAAAAACTGGTTGAATAAAATGCCTTTATCATCTACTGCAAAATCAAGTTCCATCGTACAGGTTGGTGATTTACAAATTGTAGTCGCAACCGCTAAAGTAATAGCCCGCCAGTCGACTGGTGTCTACTACAGGGTGATGATTTGGAAGTTGTCGCAACCGCTAAAATAATAATCATCCAGTCGACACTTCTGTCATACGTCTATCTGCGTGTTCACTCAGGCCACCGAAATGCGAGTGTGTTTCTTGTATCTGATGACTCTTGGCCAAACTATTTTCCCGTCTGTTTTGTGTCTAGGGAAGCCGTGCTTTTATAGATACCCCCCACCAAAAATAAATGACATTGATATATCTAATTTCTCTGCCCGGTCATTTTAATCTTTATCCAATCTCGCTAATTAAACATATGGTATTTCTTTTATATGTTTAAATTTTTTCTCTAAAGATAATTGGTTCCTTGGACGATCAACGTAAACAAATCCCAAATCATGGGGCTTAACACAAAACAGATGTTTTGTTTCTTTGTCTAAAATAATCTAGATCGTTATGTTCTGTGATCACACATATTTTTTACAGATATGTAGGGAAATAAAAAGAAAACAGCAACCAGCGAGTAAATTCAAGCTCTCCCAACTGGTATTCCAACCTCTAGTCGTTCCTTCTTGAGTTCTGTCTCAAAATCGCACTAACAGACTTTTCCAGTCGCCAGCCGTGAACGTCGCCCCAAGCATCCCCACTGGGGAAAAACTAGTTGCTTTTATATCTGTCCATATACCCATAACCCCTTGCGTCTTCATGCGATCCCATAATTCATTGCGTCTCTGTCTCATAATGCATTGCATATTCATTGCATAAAAATGCAATGCAAGTCCCTCCTTATTCCTTTACGTTATCTGGCCGAGGACGGATTACGGCAGAGCGGTAAGTGTTTTTTTCTCCTTCATTTCAACTGCAGTAGCCTTAATTGCTAAGCAAATACGGGCTCTTTTTTGGCGGGGAAAAGGCAAGTCGCAACCAGTTGTGCTCGTCCCAGGTTCTGCCTCATCATGTCTGCCACAAGATAGCATTCTAGTTTCTCAGAACCCACAAAATTCGGATAACACATTAATCGTGTCTTTTTTCTAATAGGCGTGTAGTGGGTATGATTCTTAGATTTTGCTCAATTTTACTGAATCTTGTCAAGTTAAATCTGAGTTCGATTCTCTTTAGAATTGTTCTTAATTTCATTTTAAAATTTAAAACAGAAATTTTGACATGTTTCGTTTTTAATTTTCTTCTCGGCCATTCCACCTCCTCTCCTAAGAATTTTAATAATTATTATCCAATTAGTAGTCCCTCCAAATCACCATCCTGTAATTTCATGCAATTAAAAGTTTAAACAGGATTAGGGCCCTGTTATATTTATCATAGGTATGACTGATATTTATTGCACAGATCAACCGACAGAGTTCTGAGAACTATGGAAGCTGATCAGTACCCAATTTATTTCTTCAAATTTTTTTAATTGTCCCTACAGACAAGCTTCATCTATAAGTTTGGACGTCAATTATACTTCTTAAAATCTTGAACTTGAAACCGGATTCTCCTACATACCATCACGAAAACTATCGACAAACAGATAGGAAGATGTCTTCATTCCCATGATCGCCATATCAAGACACTTTCCCTTGGAATTCTAGTATCTTTAACTCTCAGTGCTTTGCCGCGGTCATCAATAAGGCACAATGATAATTACTCAAGATCTCTGGCTTAAATCAAACGACAAACCCTTCCTTGTCGAAAATCTCGTGAGATATCAGCAGGGGTAACAGTCCAGATATGGTAACACTATCTAATGCACGAACGAATGGTGGGCTGATATTCCATTACTCTGAGAAAAAACTAAATTCAATTAATCTCTCTCTCTCTCTCTCTCTCTCACACTCACTATCTATCTAGCTAGCTAGCTAGCTAAATAGATAAATAGATAGATAGATGACAGTTCAAAAGTAATTTTTTAAAATCGGTACATAAAGTAATTGTGTTATGCTTTAAATAAGAGGAAATCATTATACATGGTTAAGAAAAGTGAGACATGATTTTTATTAGGAATTTTATTATGACAAAAAGAAAAAAAACATATTAGGATTAAATTTTGCTCTCGTCAAAATATTCTCCTCTCGCCTTGAATACTGGAAGAAAAAATTTTGGTATTCATTGCAAAAGTTTCTCAAAGTATAAATTTGATAATCGATTCCGTACTTTTTTCTTTGACTCTAAGAACACATTTACATTTTTTTCACTCTTTTTCACTCAATTTCATCCCATGCGAATTCTGGGGGTGGCTTCAAACTTTTCAACTGTAGTATATATATATATATATATATATATATAGAGAGAGAGAGAGAGAGAGAGAGAGAGATAGAGAGAGAGGGGAGAGAGAGGGGGAGAGAGAAACAATGAGAAACAGAAAGAGAAAAAGCAAAATAGAGTGAGCACAGTGAGTTTGGTAGTTATAATAAAATAATCCTCGATGTAAAATAACAGAGCTAATATTTATATAATAATTATATATTTGTTCTTCACTACTCTATGCTACTCAGAGTTTCATGCTTATAACAATTGTCAGACACAAATATAATTTGTGTGCTTGACGATTGCTCTAAGCATGAATTTCGGAATATCATAGAGCTGTTAAGAATAAATGTATAATTACTCTTAGTGGGTATATATATGTATATATATATATATATATATATATATATATATATATATATATATATATATATATATATATATATATATATTCTCATGTTTAATCGTAGGGGTGGGTGTATATTTTGACAAGTAAATATCAGCTTTCTTCTCCGTATTTTTCGATAAATCCAACACTTGTTCTCTCAGCCAGTAGAATGTTTAAAAAGGTAACAAATGTTTCTCTGGTGCATGTTTCTGGTGTTTTCAATGGTTTAAATCCATGGGGAATACTGTCTCTCTAGTATACTCTCAAGACACAGTTCAACACACTATTACATTTGTGGTCGTTGAAATACCCAGGTTGTTCGACAAAATGTCTACCGAGCTTTTAATACAGAGATACCAGTTTCCATTCTACGATAAAAAAAAACATGAAAGCAAATACATAATTCGCAGTATGTGTAATTTAAATATCCTATGCATAAAAATTACTTCGAGATGTTTCTTAAACATTGTAGCAGTTTCTTTAATGGTTCTGTGTATTTCTTCTCTCTTCTCTTCTCCGATTTCATTTCATTCATGAGATTTTTATATATATATATTTCTTTCTTTCTCATCTTCTTTTGTTTAAACACTTAACCTGTCTGAGTGCCATTTTATGGGAAACTGACTGCGATTTCTTTCTCATAATCAATATCTTCATATCTCCATTAATCTGTTCTCATATATATGTTTCAAGGTAATTATCTGTCTAATATCAATCACACTATATCTCCATGCTTACATTAATCTCATTCAGACCTCTTGTCTCCTGTATTTAATTCTCCCAGTTTAACCAACTCTACCTTTCTTAGCATACATACGTATATATGTGTGTGTGTGTATTAGTGTGTGTGTGTGTGTACACATTTTTATTAACAGAAAGCAACTAGAATTGGAATGTGAAAAAGAAAGAAGAAATATTGTTACAAGTAGATCGAGCAGCTTTTGTAACTAAGTGGTTTATAGTCCCGTGTCACAGACCATTTCGTTCGTTCAGTACTCACCAAGTGTCTTGCCCTATTATGCTGACCTTGTGCCAGACTAGTATCAGCATAGTAAATAAATTTAACCTACTTTATTGCTGAAATCGTTACGTGCTTCCTATCAGCAGCAGAAATGAATCTTGAGTTTATAGGTAGGCAGCTCTCCCCGTTTGGAAGATTTGCGCACTACAATCTTCCTAATGTCGTAAAAAAGTCGACATATTTCAATTCACGTATATCCTATTCTTGAATGTACAGTTATTTACATTCTTAATGAATATTTCTATTCGTGTGTGTGTGTGTGTGTGTGTGTGTGTGTTTGCGTGTGTGTGTGTGTGTGTGTGTGTTTGCGTGTGTGTGTGTGTGTGTGTGTGTGTTTGCGTGTGTGTGTGTGTGTTGCGTGTGTGTGTGTGTGTGTGTGTGTTGCGTGTGTGTGTGTGTGTGTGTGTTTGCGTGTGTGTGTGTGTGTGTGTGTGTGTGTTTGCGTGTGTGTGTGTGTGTGTGTGTGTGTGTGTGTGTGTGTTTGCGTGTGTGAACAATTTGAATACTTTAAAATATTATAATAGCGGACCAATCACGACTGGAAGTTAAAAAGATATAAACAGAGTGAGATAGATAGATAGATAGATAGATAGATAGATACATACATACATACATACATACATACATACATAGAGACAGAGGGAGATATGTAAATATGTGATTCTGTTTGGTACGTATATCCACACGAAAGAAATGACGATAAAATACGAGAATTGCTGAAACGTCGTCGGCTTGACAAAGAAGACAATTGAAAAAAGGATTCTGATATTTAGAGATTTGTTCCGATTTCTGCATGTGGGTCGAGCCGAGAACTTTTCAGCACCTCCTAAAATGTAAAATGTCTACTTTTCAGTTTAAAAAACGTACGAAACCATTTTCCCACAACATAAAATCAGTTCACGTTACTTTTTTTTTTGTAAGCATAAATCTTTTGTCTGAAAATCACATCTAATTTATAAATTCAAAGCGACGTTTATTTTTCCTTTGTTTTGAATTTGTAACTTCTTTTTCACAAAATTATTTTTAAAACGTTCGATAATTACATGCAGAAGAATTAAATTACTGTCATATTTTTGTGCATGCATAAAGTTGTTTGATTTAAAAGACAATTCAACGTGTTACCATCATTCATTTTTAATGGAATAATTTACATTTCATAATTTGTAAATTCTATTATAATTTTGCATCGTCCGTCTCAGATTTTGCAGAGGAAGCAAGCATACAAATAAAAAAAGACATAGATTGATAGTGAGCAGACTTAGATAGATAGATAGATAGATAGATAGATAGATCACAGAGGTTAAATCCTGCTTATTCCTTTTTGTCTTTCTATTGTTTGTTTTTTGTTTTTATGTCGCTTTGTGATTATTTTCCTTTTGTTTGAGCATAGATTAGACTCTGCTCGGTGTATTTTCGCCAAACACTGTGTTATGAATAATCAAGAGTGGCCTCCTCTTGTTTTGTTACGCTACTCTTTGAGAGAGGTATTTTTGTTTACTGGGACTATAAAAGGACACTATATGCGAACCACAGTTGAATAAAGCTTTCTTAAAGCCTACACCTGCGTACTTATGTCATTTCACGCCGCAAATTTCCAAAAAATAAAAACATTAACTTAAAAATCAAATAAGTTCGATTGAAACTTGGATATGTATGTCACGCATGGTGCCAAACTCGTTCAGAAATATCTAAACAGTTCGTTGTATACAGCCGCTTTCTCACATTAATTGTTAAATGTCTTTGAGTGAATGAAACATGGACCTTCCTTCTTCGAGCCTCGTGGAGTGTCGCTAAAGAATCACAAATAAGGAACTGTACTTAATCACAGAAAACCACAACGCTTGAGGTTTTCAACAGCAGCAACAATTAAAATGAATAGCGAATGTAACGATGTTGGCGTTCCACACTAATTCAGATAAAATTTTAGTAAGGGATCCTAAATTAATACTGAAAAGAGCCATAACAGCGCACTTGAGAAACCTATTTTCCGTAAAAGCAGTTTTAATAGTTTGGTTTTATAAATCTCAATTGTCAATTGCACTGCCTGCTCGATCAATAAATAAAGCATTGCGTATAAGGAAATGGTTAATCTTATCATTATCATAAGATGGAGAGGACAGTATATTTTGATGATTTATTATTTTTAAAAAAATATATAAAATCATCTCTTGAAAATAAGGAGTCGACCAATAGGGATTTTTCTTTGTTTTTTATGCATTTTTGCAATTATTTTCCTACTGTTTGATTACATCTATACAAGTTATTTATCGGGGCAATTTAAAAAAGCAGAATTTCCTAATTAGCCACGGCCATACATCTGGCTTTAGATATTATAAAATCTAATGAGTCAGATAGATTCATCATCCTTTCAGATTCATTACCGGTTCTCACAGCTTTGAAGAATAAAAACATGAAAATTCCTTAATTAATAATTTATTAAATAGGTTTTCTTGAGGTTTTAGAGAAAATGGAAACAAAAAGGAAACTTATACCTGACATCAAGAACATACAGTTGAAATTTTGGTGGTAAGTAATGAGGAAGGAGGGCTTGGAAAACTTGATACTCAAAGGACAAATTGAGAGAAAGAGGGACAGATGAATGCAGCGCGTAATATGTTTTATGGGCCTGAGTAAATGGATGGCTGAAGAGAGTTTAGGAGAAATAACAAAAAGACAAAATATTAAGAGCTACAAGGAAAAGGAAGTTGTGGAGGGCCACGATCGCCTACGTCCTGATGAGACGCGGCACATAAAAGAAGACAACTGTACAGTATAAACATTTATAAATAAATTAGAAATGTTACAAATGGTGCAAAAGTGACGTAAAAAGCTATCTGATGTTGACTGAGGCAAAATCATTGCTCGCATAATATGCCTGAAATAGTGCTTAGGCACATTTCACTTAACGACCAGTTAGTTTAACGACCAGACCGCTGGAACTTAACCCGGTCGTTAATTGAGGAGTGGGTATACACTTCGGCAAAACTACATATGATAACCTGTTCTATAATTATGATGGTCCTCTAGCCGTCTCTTTACACATTCAACTCTCTTTATTACACTCTTTTTTTACATTTGCCTTGGACTGTAAGAAATGCTAAAGAATAATAAAGCAATCACCACACGTTGAGATTAAACTTTAGAAAATAGCATACCCTCTGCCTGAACTTAAAAACAAGTTTACCAATTTCATGAAGGAAGTCTGCAATCAGAAACGCGTCCCGGAAAGTGGACTATATTGCGTATTAATACACTATGGAAAGATAAAGGTAGTCTTCAAGATCCTCACGAATAAAGATGTATATCAATGGGATCCATTATGGTACTAATGAACATTATATCAACTATGCCCTCACTGTTCTAAGAGTGCCAAATTCAATCCTCCAATACCCAATTTTGGTTTCGTTCTGGTAACGGGTGTAATTATGGGACATAAACAACTCTTGAAAACTGCGTAACTCACCAATAGAAAATCGTTTACCTGTTAAGAGGATCTCACTGAAACACTTCTACTTCTCATTCATTAGAAACCGCCTTTCAAGATCTGAATCGATTAAATGAATCGATCTAATAGATCAAATATATCGGGCTGTAAAGTCGTACATGTCTGACGAGGACCACAATACCGAAACATTGCAAACCTCTTCAGGAACACAAGGGAGAAATGAGTGCCCCAATCTATTTAATCTCTTCATAGACTGTGTACAGATGTGAAGAGATGGACACTGATCCTGTAAACATCTCCTAGCACATCCCAATTGAATCTACTAATAGAAAACAGCGTTTCTGCTTTCCCTACCGAGGCTAATGTACAGAGAATGAGAAAGACTATGCTGATGATATAGGTATAATAATGATAATAATAATCTTGAACAAGAAATCAACATCATCTATGAAGACTTCCAAGAAAGAGCATTCAAGTTAAATCTTTCCTAAATAGAAACCATTATCTGGAATTGGAATGAAAGCAGTATGTCCCCTACCACTAATACATCATAGAAATCAGAATATGGAATTAGTAAATACTAAACTAGGTACCTCCACTAATTTTCGATACCTAAGTTTTAAAATGAATTTTTAAAAATAAAAGAAGCATTCTTGAAGCTTTCTTTTTAGCTTTAGGTGAAAGCGAAATGATTTCCAGTAAGCAAAATACTCTGGTATATTCAATTGATTGGAATTTCAATGTTTTGATCGCTTTCAGTTAAATCGTTAAAATCGACCATTTCTGACACATTTTGACAAATTTGTAAACAAAATTTGATTATCGGTTTCAAAAATCTCGCAAAATTAAATATATATGTCTGACACGTTATTTGAGCAAAATTAGTGAATTTAAAGTTAAATTAATCTGATTTGGAACAAATATTACTTACTTATAGCATAAAAACGTAGTATGCAAGCATTTCTTAACCACGGAGATATTCTGACATGTGAATTGATTTATTTACATCCTGACGTGTTGAAATGCTAAGTATGGCTGGCCAGAATTGGCATAAATTTACGAAATCTAAGTGAACGCGTTGTTTTGGTTTTTAACTAACTAGTAATTTTTTAAAAATTAACATAATATTTTCAGCAATTATCTGATATGTTATTGATTTTTAGTTAGTTCAGTTATAGCCTTACGTTTGAATATGCTTTCTGAAAAAATAATAAAATTTAAAATACTATAATATTTTCTTAAATTCATTTAAAAATTTAATAACTGAGATAATATAAAAAATTAATGAAATATCTTGGTAGAGGTAACTCACTAATTCATCAAATATTATGGTATTTAAAATATTATTAATTTATATATTTTTAATATCTTATTTTTCATTTTCTTCTTTATTATTAATTGTTATCATCTTTATGAAATGTTAAAGTTATTTTATTTATTATTTTTATAGTACTTTAAATTTTATTATTAATTACGTAATTGTTTACACCTTTATTATTGCATTTAATTATAATCCAATACCCTAAACAATAAATAAAACAAAAAATGCTACTTAAAAGTGAAAAGACTTTTGGTAACATTTTGTGGCCCTGAAAAGGACCTTTTTTTATCTCTTCAATTGCCACTTCAACCATCCTCATTGCTGAGCCGGATACAAGTCCCGCATAATATAGTCAGCGCCATCTTCGTATTTGTTCAATTGATAGTTGTCAATTATATCAGTGAGACAGGAAATCCTATCAAATGGATTTACAAAACAAATGATGTACCCGATATAATCACGGTTTACACCATCAATTGTCCAATGTGTCTGATGGTACGGATATTCAATAATCAAAGAAGAAATTGACAGTACTTTCAGATTCTTTAGATTTTTCTGGTCATGACTCTTTTCCTTTTTTCCTGATTACAATCTTTTGCCTTGATCCTTCTACCAATTTTTTTCGACTACTTGGTATAGCATCTTCTTCAGCACAATCTCCAAACTGTAAGTAATGCTTGAATTGCCCAGCATTCAGATCATCGAAGAATTTCCATACTTTATTCCGCTTGGCCTTGATGACGTCACCGATGCTGGATACATACGCATTAGGCGCAAACTTTTTTCTTTCACAAAATTCACCAATGATGCTTTCAGCTATCATGGTGTGCTGCCTCATTGATGTTGGCACTGAGCTGAAAGAAGCCTCTATCGTGGTGAACGACTTTTCATACTGCCTACTTAAAACTTCCACAGTTCCTTTTACACAGAGAATTATCATTTTTTGAAATAGGGTTAATCAGTAAGGATTCTATACCTTTCATTGTTAATGGACTTCCAGAGAAGTCCTTGTTAGAAAACAAAACATTCATAGGGACCTTGGTTTAGTATCTTCAGATTTTCAGTGACCCTCTTGGTGCTGTTCCTTGTGGTGATGGGGTATTTGAGGTATTTACATTGGTGTAGACGGTATTCATCCAAGGCCCTGATAGCATCTTCCCTATGATTCTCATCACTTGCATCTCAGTGATAGCGGTTTCTAAATAACAGCTGCAACCTTATGGTTTTATTGATAGAGGGAAATCCCAAACAAATTGTTTGCATTGTTTGAAAATGGAAAAGTAAGTTGCACCTAGATGAAAAATTATATGCAACCGATTCCCTCGGAATCTAGGGATTAGGAACAATGTAAGCGCTTGTTGTTGAAAAAAGGACTTAATTGTGTTAAAACTCCCTAATTTATCACTATATCTGAGGGAATTCATTACCACAATAATTTGTCATGCTAGGTGCTCACTCACATTTGAAATTCCCGTAGTGCAGGTCTGTTAAGCAGCATTTAATTTTCGAAAGTATGTGTTTTAAATTGCCATCAATACTTATGCTAGTAGATAGTGAGCCCACTTTAGCTAGGTTATTGATGCTGTCACAAATACGCTGCTTGTAATCCTGCACAGTCACTCCAGGAAGACGATCCAGCGACACAAGATGAGAAGATGATGGCGTTATTATATGACCTTATAGTTCACGTGGATACCATCTTGTGTCGTAGAATCGAAAACTAAAATGCAGATTTCTGCACCCTCACTGCATTGAACGTCTTGACATCTGAAAGGAAGCCAAGCTCCACCGTTATTCTATAAAGAGTTGTAGAACTTTTGTCCGAAGAGCAGGATTCCATGGACAATGTTTTCAAAAGAGATCCCAACAGTTCCCAAATACGAGAATCAGGAACTCTATATAACAGACCGTCATAATGAAGTTTCCTGCTAGTTAACTTCTTCTGAAGTTCTTTAATTTTTTAATAACTCTCATAAAAAAGTTTTTTTTTTCAAAAAGTAAAATAAAAAATTGCTAACAAAAAATACATTATTTTTTATAAAATAGGAGTTAAGTAAAAATAATTTGAAAGGAATCAAAATGACAATTAAATTAAAAAATAAGAAATTGAATAAAGAACTGTGATTAATAACAGAAAACCACAACGTTGAGGTCTTTCAACAGCAGCAACAATTAAAATGAATATCACATGTAACACGAAGAGAAAATTATTAAATAATGACTATGATGGCGTTCCACACTAATTCACACAAAAAGTTAGGAAGGAAGCATTCGTCAATATTGAAAAGAGTCATAACAATAAACTCCAGAAACTTCTTTTCCTTAAAAGTTGTTTTAATAGTAAAGTTTTATAAGTGTCAATACATTCTGATTTTTAAGATACACTAGTAAATAACTTGCATTAATGAAAATTAAATGCGGAAACGTTAAGCATGTATCGACTGAGCTGAACGTTTCCGCATAAGGAAACGGATAATATTACCATTATCTTAAGATCGAGTTGACAATATAGTTTGATGATTTCTTTAAGTATAAAATCTTGAAAATAAGGAATCGACCAATACGGGTTTTTGTTTAGACTTTTATGCCTCTTTGTGATTAGTTTCATTAATGCAAGTTATTTACTAGGGTATCGTAAAAATCAGAATGTTCTTATTAGGTTTTGTAGGTGGCTTACCACGGGGCTGCAGTAGCTGCACCGACTGCACCTTTGCTTGATTTTCTAAGCAAGTAATTTCTTCTTCTTCATCATCATCTTCTTCCCTATATGATCATTGCTCTCTGAACTTACCTATTCATTGAGTAAATTTTGGCATGTTACTATCCTTCCCAGTCCCCATTCTGCCACCAATTTGTACTAGGTCGTTAGGCTGGTTACTCGCTGTCTCCCTCTGACCGTCTTGTCTGTTGTACGCCCTGTGAGTGTTAAATTCGCCAAGCCTTCTTTCCTTTGTTTCTCAGAAATGTCTATTGACCTTTCTGATCCTAAGTCTAAGTGTCCCTTTTGTTTCTATTTTCCTTGAAACTTCCCCACACGCTCCAAAGTCTTTTAGTCTCCTCTTGCAGGTCGCATTATTGTTGCGTCTAGCCTCCTTTTCATCTGCGAGGAAATTGCAGAATTCACAGCAAAAACAAAAAGAGGATTGATGGCATGTAGCATTTCAACAATCTTTTGTTTGTTTTTAAGGTTATTTTCCTGTTTCTTAATTCTTTGTTTAGCTTTTGAAAGGCATGTTTTGCTATTCCAATGCGTATGCGGATTTATAGGTGACGTTTACATTGTCTGTTATAACGTCATAAATAGTTACATTTCTGAACTTGCTTGATTTTCACGTATCCGATTTGTAGCTCACATCTTCGGTTTCCCCACTTGTAGGTGACAAAACATTCTGCCTTCTTACAGTTGATGGTTGCTTCTCTTACCAATCGGAAAATAAGCGAAACGCGAATTTCGTTACCATACTTCCACTTGTGCTGTAAACAGTTTAGGAATTCTTGTATTTGCGTTCGCGTTGAGAATTCCCGCCAAAAATATCAAGGAAAGTTTTGTTGATTTATATTACATATGTGTGTTCTGCTTTAATTGCACCTGCCGTAGGGACAAATATCAAACATTAAAATAATCAAACATTAAAAAAGTAAAGATGGTTAGGTAGATGTCGGAAGAATATATTAAGTAATTAATTTACGGCTTATCAGCTTGATGCTGGTTATTTAAAGACAGAAATCATTTTCAGATTTTAAAATTCTTGGGAGATGGGGGATATATTTTACCATCTCTCTCTATATATAACTTCATATATATATATATATATATATATATATATATATATATATATATATAAAATAAATTTACCCTGAAAGTATAAAATTATGTACAAAATATATATAGTTGAAAGCATAAAATTACATACAAAATATTTAGATTTCGGCATTAATTAACCCAGAGAGGTTGATATGCCGCTAAAAGATCAACCAAAATTATTCCGATATAAAGTATAAGTGTCCTCAGTGCGACGAGACAACCGAATGCCCAGGTCGAAACCCAACCGATTTGGTGTCAGCCAGAGCTTCTACCACTGAGCCATCTTCACTCTACAAAACGTATCAGCCAAATCTAGCGTATTGTTTTTACAAACATAAACAAACGCCAAGCAGCAAAAGTGCTCCATTCATTTTACTGAAGAGATATTAAAATCTGTTCATCTCTCTCTCTCTGTCTGTCTGTCTGTCTGTCTGTTTCTCTCTCTCTCTCTCTCTCTCTCTCTCTCTCTCTCTCTCTCTCTCTCTCTCTCTCTCTCTCTCTCTCTCTCTCTCTCTCTCTCTCACCTTACTATTAATTGATTGATTTGTTTTTTAATGATTATCTGGCCTGGAGGCAAGGTGGTGTAATGGATAGCGACTCGGATTGAGGGAGTAGAGAGCAGAGTTCGAATTCCAGTCGAATCCATCGCATTTGCTTACGTACAAATACCCTTCGGAAAGGTAAAAATCCTCTTCTTCTCTAGTTATGGGTAAACGGGTCTATCGCAGAAAGAAATAGCAATCTACTGCGAGAAAAATTCGGCCTCGTCAGTCATGTGTCGAAAGTTATATGATCGCCTAAGCATGTATCACGCATTGTACATAACTGACTGATCAACCCCTTGTTGGTTTTTTAATGACGGAATATATTATGGCATTGGGATTTTTATGGCTTATTTTATTTTGCAGGTTATTTAAATCCAGAAAATATTTGTATCTGTAAGAATTTTTTAGATAATGATTTATTGATAAAAGTCTTAATAATTAATCCATAGGTAAGGGGAGACAATGTGGATTCATACCTTTACCAGGTAAATGAATATAACGGACCCGAGTGGAACTCGGCTCTCCGATTTCCAATTCCGAACTGTTATTTATTACGCCACTCACACATCCAAGCTTACAGGACGTGTATTCCGAAGCTGTCACCCATATCAGTTATTACAGCGTTTGACGTTGCTTAACTTCGGTAATCGTACAACAACCGGTATTTTAGCGCGATTTAACCAGAAGAATGTAAATTAAGGTTTTAATTTATAGAAAAGAACATGTTAAAGTGTAGAAATGTGTTACATGCGTTCACGCCGACCCTGAAAAGGAAAGGTGGCGGATGCACATCTTGCTGCAAAATTCTGTGTTTTTATTCACTTGTCAGGCATGCATCTATTCGCGACGACTGTCCTAGAACTGTCCACTGTCCAAAGTGTTTCCCATTCTGGTTACCAAAAAGGAAGGAAATGTAACCCATCAGCAGAGGTTGTCAGATCAATCCACAGTTAATTTTCTAGTGGTGTTTGGCTTTTGGTACCTCGAGTATTTATTTATGTAATTTTATTATGACGAGCGTTTCAGATGAACAAATGAGATTTGATTTTCTTAGTCTCTTTTTATAAACATTAAAAGGAATTTTCTTTTACATATTTGTTGATCTTTAAAAACAAATACAGATTTTTGATTAAAGAGAATCGCAAATCTAGTTTCTTCTTTTTTACCTCAACGAGGAAATGTACTCAAGTAGTCTTACTTGGCTTTTGTGGAGCTATATAGATGTTAGCTTTCAAGATTAAACATTGTCATTTAAATTTGATATCATCGTGAGATAAAATTTTCTTCTATGCACCGGATATAAGTGAACATGACTCTCCACAAATTCCTCTCGTGTAGCTTTAATATTTGTCCCCTTGGTATCTTTTCTAGTCCACGTTTGGCCCTCCATTTACACAAGGTGGTTAGGTAGATTAGTCAATGTTTCACACAGTCCCTCTTGTCTTCATTATGTCCTATGAGTTTCAAATTTTCCGAGCCCTCTTTCTTCAATATAAGTTTCAAAATTTTCAGTCGTGCTTTTTCTGTTCTTGATCATAATTTTTTTTCGCTTTTCTTAAAACTTCAGTGTAGCTCGCATGCTTTGTCTTAGTATCTTTGTAACGGACTAAATGTTTTTTGTCTCAAGGCAACACAGATGTGATCCGATATGTGATACACTTTTCCAGCATTCACTGCTATATAAGAGGACCTATATTTCATAACAGTTCAGCACTCATTGTTTTCTACGATATTTTCCTATTTCTTGATATTTTGTTTAGATTTGGAAGGACTTTTTCGCTACTCCAATGATTTCATATTTTTGTGTCGGACTTCCTATCATCTATTATAGCACTTCTCAGCTAAATCCCTGTACTTAGTTGATTTTAACGTCTACAATTCGTAGCTGACATCTTGCTAGCAAGCACACATTATGTCTTCTTACAATTGATGTCCTCTTACAAATCGGGAAAAAATTAGTATATACGAGGGTCATTCAATAAATAAGGTGAATTTTTCGGTATAAGGACTTCTAATACAGATAGAAGCTTACTCTTTTTTATTTTTTATTTTTTGTTTTACTTCTTTTTCACATGGATTTAATTTCTTTTGCAGATTAAAAAAAACTTTGAGAGTTTTGGCGATTAACAAAGATGGCCGACCAAGAAGCATGCTCCAGGATTGAACAGCGGTCAGTTATCAAGTTTTTGGTTGCTGAAGGGTGCAAACCAGTTGAAATTCATAGGAGAATGTCAACTGTGTATGGTGCCACATGATTCAGCCAAAAAAATGTCAAGTGAGCTAAATTGTTTAAAGAAGGACGGAGCAGTGTTGAGGATGAAGACAGGGCTGGGAGGCCTATAGAAGTGAGGTGATCGAATCAGTCAATGACCTCATTCAGTCTGACAGAAGGGTGACAGTGGATGATATTGCAAGGACTTTGAGCTTATCTGTTGGGACAAACGCAGGGGTCATCAGTCAGAAGGGGTCATCTTGCATCATGACAACGCAAGGGCTCACACAGCAGCCCAAACGGTGCAAACCATCAACGAGCTGGGCTGGGAACTGCTCCCTCATCCCCCTTACAGCGTAGACCTTGCCTCTTCAGACTTTCACCTGTTTGGTCCCTTGAAAGCGTTCACGAGAGGCACAAAGTTTAAAAGTGACGATGAAGTCAAAAGTGTTGTGAGCGACTGGCTGAGACATCAGTCCAAAGATTTCTACGCTGAGGGAATATGGAAGCTTGTGCACAGATGGGAAAAGTGTGTGACAGTGCTGGGAGACTACGTTGAAAAATAAAAAAATAGTAAGCTTCTATCTGTATTAGAAGTTCTTATACCGAAAAATTCACCTTATTTATTGAATGACCCTCGTATATATATAGCAGTTTGCAGTGTTTGACGAAACTCCACCTTGCGAACCTATTTTATGTTTCATTTTCCATACTAAATTATATCTATATACACTACTTTCCTTAAAACTTTTACCCTAATCTGACATTGTGCTGCACAAAGTTTAGTAATTCAAGTGTTTGCTTTTCTGTGGGAGATTTCCACAGAAAGATATCACGAAAAAGTTAGGTATATTAAATATAGGTGGGTGTTATTAATAGTATTTACGATATGTACTGATATTTACCCAGACATTAAAAAAGATATCAGACAACCTTAAATGAATGTTTTATTTTATATAAAGAGAACATGCAAACAGGCTGTACAAATGAGTTACATACCTTCTCGAGAGAGAGGTAAAACAAAGAATACTGTCACAAATTCACATAGCCGCACGTCCAAATAGCTGCAACCGGTTAATCAGCTGACGTTTCGTCTTTCATGATCTGGCTGCCCTGAGCTATTATTTTGTCTCGCACCATTGTCTCCGTGTGAAAGAGCTGCTTAACGTGAGTTGGCAATCCAACCACGAATGAGCACGCAAGAACTCGCTCAGAAACGCCACAGGAAACCTGGGATAGATTGCACAACTCTGTCGTAGAACTGAGTATGACAATAAACTACATCCAGCAACAAGGCCTCTGATCGGGAGATTGGAGATTTTGAGGAGCGTGGAATCACCTTTTAATTCCAATTGTTTCCAGTTCCACACTGAACCGGGGTGGTAGCACTTGTTAGGGTCTCAGTTATAGCAAATATTAAAACCTACAACAAAAACAAAACACCATGAAATTATGAAAATACATTTTTATGTTAAAAATACCAGAAATTCTTTTTTTCCTAACAATACATATTTATAGCAAAATTACCAACAATACATTTTATCTGTTGTTGAAGGCATACAAATGCGTTCAAAATATATTTAGTTGAAGCCAGAAAACTGTGTTCAAAATATTTAGATTTCGGCATTAAATAACCCATAGAGGTTGATATGCCGCTAAACATAATCAGCCAAACAACTAACATGAAAGAACTTTCATTAAGCCATATAATATCCTACAATTTCTAAAAGAAATCAAACTGTATTCAAAACTGTAATTGCCTATATTCCTGAGACTAGGTATTGTAATTATATACATTGTTCGGACTGTTTTCTTCATCTTTATTGCCATATTCACGATGTTTAGGTCGTTTTACGCTCCGGCCTTCTTCAGGTGATTGGAATTTCGAACTGAACACTTGCATCTTCTGGATAGCTCAGTTATCTCCCTGTAACTCAACTCTCCAAGTTTACATGGCCCAGTAGATAAAAGCGTTAGTTGGATATAGTAACTTGACCCAAACAGTTGTGGGTTCAATACGTGGCTACTGCAGTGGTGAACAATATAAATAGTGTCAAAAATATAACTTCAACAAAACTACAAAATAAAATAAACATATCACCGCCTCTAGTAATTATGTCTAAAGAACTACGTATATGCACAAAAGCTAAGTATCATCTACCATGTATTCAATTGTGAAAGCAGAATAACATATAGCATATTTTTATTACTTCAAAGCTCCCAGAAAATTACATTTTGGCATTAAATAACCCATAAAGTGTTGACGTGCCGTTAAACAAACAAATCAAATCAGTCAAACAAACTCTGTCGTCTTGCCTTCCTGTAAGCGTCGCATATTAAAACGTTCGTAGGCTATAAAGGAGTCCTTTGCAAATGCCTCAAGGAAGACGCGCTTTATCTGCTTCACAGCACTCCCAGGCACTTAGATGATGGTATACCGCAAATAGTTTGCCATTTTGTCCTAAGGAAATGACTCGGTTTACTCTTTTCACCACTCAGCTCAATTTTCTCAATTTGTTCGACTACTGATACTCTTGTATTCGAACCATCGAATTCTATGATGAGTTTGGTGTTGAAAGCTTTGTCTTCTGTCAGCGGAAATTGCATGTAGAAAAAAAATAAAGCAAACTGTCACAAATTCAAAGAGCCGCACATCTAAATAGTCTAAAATCCACACTCCCAGCTGTCAACTTGTTCACTGCCACGGACTTTATATGTGTTATGGGTCCTTACCTATAATTACAGAATTAACTCTTCCTAACACAATGTATACTACGCCTCTCAAGAGAGAGAGAAACGAATCGATTCGAGCCGATAGTAGTTCACTCCAAACCAGACTGACAGTCATACTAACACCTTCCACATCTTGTATTATTATTCCGTGTAATATATCTTCGCTATTTCTACTCTTGTGTTCGTGTTGTTCTTCCTTGGTCCTAAACTGGACCATAACAGTGGCGACGAGGTTATTGAAGAAACGAATTCTACGCGGAGAATCTAAAAAAAAACTTTTTTACTATAGGTCGTCCATAACAGAGGCGACGCAGGTATTGAGAAAAAAACAACTTCTACGCGAAGATAAAAAAAAAATTTTTTTTGTTCACCAACCTTAACAGTGGTAACGGAGACATGAATTTTACCTGTCAGCCAGAACAGAATCGAATTCTACGCAGGAAAATTTTTTCGTACTAAGGTTCCAAAACAACAGGCGAAGTCTACACAGACAAAAGAGGAAAAATATTAAAGAACCCTGCGAGATAAAAGCTTGGGAGGTGGGTGTTATGGTCCTTACCTATAACTACAGAATGAACTCTTCCTAGCACTATGTATACTACGCCTCTCAAGAGAGAGAGACGATTCGAGTCGAGCCTTTTTGAAGGTAAATGGTTTTCTTCTCCACACTCTCTGATCTTGAAAATGAAATTTAGTGGATATTACAAAGGTTTTGCCATTTTAATCACAAGTTAAACACGTCATGTTACAAGAGTCTGCGTTTTTAACCACATATCAGGCAAGTATCTTTTACTTGCTGCAGCTATCATATTTAACATTCTTTTGTTTGATTAAATGAAGCTTTCCTGTTTAGATTTTGGAAGGCATCTTTCTCTATTCCAATGAACCATTGTATTTCTGCATCACATTTTCCATGATTGTTAAGGCAATTCTCTTTCTTGGTTGATTTTGGTGTTTCTAATTTGTAGTTCTCGCTTTGGGCTGTTCTTGCTGACAACTACATATTCTGTCTGTTTACAAATTATGGTTAGTTCTTTCATCCCGCTTGCTTTCCGATATTGAATACGAATCCCCAAAGATTACTTCGTCTGTCTGCGGTCAATACTGTGACATTTGCCTATCCTATATTGTTAAGATTAAGTCCGCCAATAATAAATCCTGGTAGGACTTCTTTTTATCTTAGCATAGCCTCGCTGTAATGGTTGAATAAATTTGGTGTGATGCTCCATCCTAGTTTTATTCCCCTTTCTATTTTTGTCTACTTGCTGAATTCATTCACTATCCACATGCTGACGGTTTCTAGCAGTATTATTCTAATATTTTCCCAAATAGAGTTTTCCCGGTAGTTCAAATAGATCTTTATATCGTATCTTATCAAATGTTTTGCGCAGTCTATGAAACATGGTTATAAGTTCCTCTACATTTGCATTGTTCTCGGTGATCTCATTCTAATCGTAAATATCGCTTTTCTTCTTCCAGTGTCTTTAATAAAAACACTACATACCCGATTTCTGGTCTAATTCTGCCACGTGCACTATTCATCGGAATCAAGACGGTCGATTCAGTTATGCGACTCATTAAGCTGATTGTATCATGGAGCTCGCATTCTTTTCTACCTGGCTTCTTAGCGCTATGAAGACTGACCTACGATATTCGATTACATTGGAATTTTATCCAATAGTCAGCTACTTAAAAGTTATAGTAATTTTAAAAGGCAGAGAGTAAAAAAAGATATTATCTCTTTCTCTCTCTTTCTCTCTCTCTCTCTCTCTCTCTCTCTATATATATATATATATATATATATATATATATATATATATATATATATATATATATATATATCGCTTTTCTTTACATATATATATATAGCCTTTTATATTCATAAAACTATTAAAAAGCGTACCATAGAACGGTGTAAACAAGTTCGTCTCGCTGTCTAATTCGTGAACGAGTGCTCCATTAGTCTGATGCTGTGTCAGTCTGAGATGTACTGTATTAATAGATAGATAGATAGATAGATAGATAGATAGATAGATAGATATTCTAAAAATAAATTGTCTATGTTTACGTTAGGATACGATACAGAGCAGATTGTGATGTTTCGAGAATCGGCAGAGAGTGTTTGTTCAGAAGGCACAACTCGGGCATTGTTTAGTTTTCTAACAAGATCTAGGCCGGTAGATGTAGTTGAATAAAAAATACTGTTTAATTAAAAAAAAACAGAGCTTCTACTCGAATATGAGTATCCATTAAACAAAATAAAGTAAAAATAAAAATATGTCGGATTTAATCCTTTTTCCAAGATATAAATATATATATATGTATATGCGTATATATATATATATATATATATATATATATATATATATATATATATATATATATATATATATATATATATATATAACCGTGTCCCTTCAGGGCGTAGGCGATTATGGCTCTCCACAAAATTCTGTCCTTTGTAGCTCTTAGTAAATTTTGACTTTTTACCTCTTCCAAACACAGTTCTGGCATTCATTTTACCCAGCTCGCTAGGTATGTTACTCTCTCTCTCTCTCTCTCTCTCTCTCTCTCTCTCTCTCTCTCTCTCTCTCTCTCTCTCTCTTTTCCAGGCTCTCCTTTTGATATTAAGTATAAGTTCCTTTTCTGTTTCAATTTTCTTTAAAACTTCGTCGTTTCTCACATGTTCTCCCCATGGTCTTCTCAGTATCCTTCTGTAGAACGATATTTATTTTACTTTAAGTCTCTTCTTCATCTGTGAGGAGAATGTCCAGCATTCACTCTCATATAGGAGGACCGATATGACGTAACAGTTCAATCACTATGTATATAAATGTATATATTTATATTCTCATGAATATGCGCTGGTTTGTGTGTGTGTGTCTGTGTGTGTGTGTGTCTGTGTGTGTGTGTGTGTGTTCATTTTGGTGTTACGGGAGACAAAATCGGACGAACAAATTAAGTTGAAAATGAAATCTCAAATATCAGACGTCTGAAATATCAATTATGAAAGCCTCCGCGATTGTAATAAGCACTTTATATTAATGTAAGTCTATTTACTTTAATAGAACGGTAATACGCTGTCACTTATTACTGACGCGAGACACCATGAACGAATGTCTGTCACTCTGGCTCCGAAAATAACCCTAACCAGAGAAGTGGCTTGACGGAAAACTCTGATTCTATTAAAACTAACAATTTTAAGCTTTTCAACTCGTCATTTATTCATAGCAACCGGACGAATTAATGAACTTCTTTCCCCAATATATAAACTGTTTTTCTCTCTTTCTCTACGTTTGTATAGGTTTCCATTTGTTTTTACGACATAAAATGACTAGAAATTCCGGTGATTTTAAATTTTCATAAAAATGCACCAATAATAATAATAATAATAATAATAATAATAAAGATAATATTTTACATGTCTCTTCTAAAAGCTTCCATACCTATCTACAGTTTTCTTTTCTTTATTATCTGTGAATTACCATGCCTTCTCAGGAAATATAGTGTCCTGGTTTCCCGTTGATGTCTCTACGGTTTCAGATTCAGAAACGGCGAGAAACGGATCTTTGACTCTCCAAGGACCTTTGTAGGAAAGAAAACGCGACAAATTGGCGGGAAGTGGAACTCAGCACGCCGATTCCGCTTTTCGTACCAATAACCGCTACCCAGCTCGCAATTCCTGCCACTAGAGAATAAGTTAATTAAGTATGATTAAACTGAAAAGAAAACTGAAAGTTTCGTGTTTGCTTAAACGGTTTTGGGTCATTTTTTAAGTAAATCGATAGATTCTTTCAACGTGAAAAGCCGTTAAGTCAAGCTTGAATATACAATAAATAGATACGCGAATATTTTAATAAAACTCACGTAAACTAGGAAAATAAACATTTCGAACAAACGTCAACATAGAAAATAATTAATTGATAGTAATAATTACTAACAGAAATCTTGCAGTGTTAATTGAACGAATTGTTGTGCCGTTTTATACGAATATGCTTTATTACAAAATATGAGTGAGATAAAATATAGTAAATGTAAATATTTATTAGAAATTAAATATATGCAAACACAAACACGAAAGTAAGTAGAAATGTATTCGCTTATCGTTCATGCAATCAAGGAGGAAATATCGACGTAATTAAATCTCTTGGTGAGTTTTGTGTATATATTTATCTAAAGGTCGTAAGGCACTTCGACGCCGTGTAATGTTTAGAAAGCTTGTCTTGCTAGATCAATTACGACTGAGTAGTGAGCTCGATCCTCACTGGGTGCCCCATACTTTCGGCCTTGTGCCACATCTAAGCCGTGCTTAGAAAATCATTATCGAAAGGTTGTAACTAAGACAAGATTGATTTCTTTGGGAAATAAGACAGAACTTATATTGGAACGAAACCACCTACATACGAATAAAAATGAATTCACTAAATACAGAAAAATAGAAGGGGGCCTAAGACAAGGATGTGCTTTCTCACCGGACTTATTCAACATTTACAATGATGTGATCCTGACAGAACTAGACGTCCAACAAAGATTTATTATTGGAGGACAAAATTCTAATAACATAAGATATTCAGATCACACATTGTTGATAGCTGGAAGGAAACAGAAGGAACACCTACAGAAAATAGTAAAGGCAAGCGCAAAGAAAGGACTAAATATCAATTGTAAGAATAGAGAATATATGGGTGCCAGGAAATGGAACAGCCCAAGATGCGAAGCATGAATTGGCGATACATATATATATAAGTACAAAAATTTAAATATCTAAGTAGTGTTTTAACAGAGGATGGATAATATGTCGCCGAAATCCGAAAGCGCATTGCAATAGTGGAAGATACCTTCCAAAAGCTAAGCAAAGTATTAAGAAACAGGAAATTTTCATAAACAAAGAAAAGAGTATTGAACTGTTATGTAATATCGGCCCGTCTCTGTGGCGAACTGAGACAACAGGAATGTGTTTCTACAAAAGGATACTGAGAATACCAATAGTTGAACATGTGAGTAGCGACGAAGTTTTAAGGGAAATGGAAACAAAAAGGATTCTTATACTTAGAAACAAAGAGAGAGAGAATTGAAATTACTAGGTCACATAGTGAGGGAAAGAGGCTTGGAGAACACTTTGGGGAATTTGAAGGCAAGTGAGTGAGAGGAAAGCAGTAAATAATCTACCAAACGGTCTTGTGTAAATGATTGACAGAACAGCGATTAGGAGGGATAGCAAGACTACAATCCTTACTCAGAGATACAAAAGACATGTTATGATCGCTCATATCATGAAATGATACGGCACATAGAAGAAGAAGAAGAAGAAGAAGAAGAAGAAGAAGAAGAAGAAGAAGAAGAAGAAGAAGAAGAAGAACCAAGACAAAAAATGAATCAAATATAGCAGAAATTTACAGGTGGCATGTCAAACTTAATTTGTACGCTGTTGATTACGTAGACGTTAATCTGGGAAAATGTATACATCATAAAAAGCACCTGGCTTGTCAAAACGTAAATGAATCGTGAAAGAATATGAAAAATAAGATTTTAATATTAGCTTCTTTTTTTTTCTTTATTACTAGTTTCTACATTTTTTTTATTCTTTTCTTTGCTGTTGTTAATCGCAATGTCTTTGTTTGATCCTGACTTCAGTCGTAGACTAGTGGTAGTCGTCATGCATGAAAGGTGAGCTCACAAGATATAGGTATCCGCCGGCCCGATAATACGTACCAGCCAGTCAGATTGCTTCTCTCATTTCTTGCACATCTGGACCACTTAATGGCGGTTTCTATGATAGTTTGCTGTGTTTATGATTTTTTTTGTTCCAAGTGAGGCCAAATGAAAATGGCTCCGTCTCCAAACTACCATCAACTATTTTTTCCCGCCTTTCTGTAAATTTATAACTTTCAGTTAAATTATGTAATCCATGATAAGAGAATCAATTCAGTTTTGATTCATTGAATTCTTATTATGAATTATGAAGTGAATACCCATTCCCACTTTTAAAATGATAAAAGAATCAATATTTTTCGATAATGCCAAACATCGTGCTCCGAGAAAGTCTAATGAATGCTATGTAACAGAAATTATTCAAACAAAATTTTCAGACCAGTTAACCTTGATTGTAGTACTTTTTATACAATCCTAATAGTCCAACTTTTGCCCAACCAGAGACACAGTAAATCTTTGTTACATGAAGATCGATTATTTTAGAAACTGACTAACGAGATCTTGGCAAATCTGAACAATGTAAAATTTCTCTCTTAGATGAGTAGAAAATGATTATTAATTACTTCCGTGCTTCTTGAAGAAATGTTCGCTTTGTATGTTGTTACCAGATGTCAACGCGATTTGGTTAAGAAAAAGTAAAAGTAATTCCAGGAACATAGAAATTGTACAAAATTAATTTGATTTTTAATGGATGAATTCAAAAGAAAATGCTATTCGCTTGTCAGAGTTGCGATTAAATATGTTACTTATTAATTATTTAAATATAACTTTGACAATAAATCTTTCTAACATGAATCAAATTGATTTTAAAGATTTTTAATCCCGAAAAATTTTATCAAATGTCAACGATATTAAATCAAAGATTTAGTTTATATGTAGACAGATAATAACAAGAGTAGAGACAAAATAAATGTAAATTTTATTCTATTTATTACTGTCTAAACAAATAAAAAATAACGTACAAACAATATATATATATATATATATATATATATATATATATATATATATATATATATATATATATATATATATATAATTGAAATGGAAACGTTTCTGGATAGTGGGAGCTGTGGCGACACTTTCAAGTACTACTAGCTTATGTAGTAATGGCGAAGTGAGTTTCAGGTTAGTTTTAAAATTTGACCAACATACTACCATGTTCCTGTAAATGTTTCATCACACCTTTCAATACCGGTTATGTCTTGGCTCACAATAATGAAATTCCATGGCGTGCAATCGCCAGGAAAAGACAGAAAGTGGGGAAAATATTTGTGTACCTATCCATGAAGATTGTCATCGAACAAACCATCAAGAATTTTAATGGACTAAAATCAATTACGTTATCTGCTAAGATAACTTTGATATACATATATATATATATATATATATATATATATATATATATATATATATATATATATATATATATATATATATGTATATGTATGTATGTATGTATATATATATATATATATATATATATATATACGTGTGTTTGTGTTCAGGTTTATGTGCATGTGTGAGTTCATGTTTACGTGTAGGTATGTGCTAGTGCGTGTTTGTGTAAGTGAGGAGGTGATGAAAGGTTCTCGGCACAAGCTGCTTTCCAAAATCTGGGGAAATCACTGAATATCAGAATTTATTTTGTGATCCCTTCTTGGTTCAACTGAGTTGCTCTCTTTCTCTCTCTCTTTCATTCAGTCTCCCCCTGTGTGTGTGTGTGTGTGTGTGTGTGTGTGTGTGTGTGTGTGTGTGTGTGTGTGTGTGTGTGTCATCAGTTGCCAAGTAGGCATTTATGCTGATGACACGACCATTTACCCCTGTTACAGCAACAAATACAAAGTTAACTTGGCCGCTGCTCTTGAAAGGGACCCCCAATCAGTGGTTAACTGGGACAGGAAATGGTTTGTAAATTTCAATGCCTCCAAAAGCAAACTGCTCTCATTTGACCACCATGGACAAACTGCTCTGCCCGCCATCATCATGACTGCCCGCCATCAATCAATAACTGCAAAGAAAGTTGGTTCATTGCGTTGTGCCAGAAGGTGTTTCTCGTTATAACCTATTTTGCACATTTACAAATCTACCATTCGCCCGTGCATTGAATACTGTTACTATATCTTGTCAGGTGGCCCTGCTGTTCATCTCGAGGGGCTTGACAAAATCCAAAGAAGAATCTGTAATGTAATCGATCCTAATTTCGCATCTCGAATTCACCTACTTTCTTACAGACGCGATGAGGTTTCTCTCTCTCTTTTCTCCAAATATTTTCATGGCAAATGCTCTGATGAGCTTTTTTCGCTGATGCCCCGACTACAAGAATTTAAGCGTGCTATTGGTTAATATCTAGCTTCCACCGTTTTACTGTCGAAACAGTTAAATGCAACTGCCACTTCTGCTTCTTCAAGAGTTTCTTTTCTCGTACTTCCAGACAGTGGAAATCCCTTTTCGCTTACATGCTTCCCTGACAACTACAATCTTCAAAAATGGTAATGCAACGCCAATCGCCGTCTTCTGTTGTCTTGAACCACATTCATCTGTTATCCTTTCCTCAATCCCCCTATACCCAGGTTTTCTGTCTGTAACTAGTCCTAGTGGCACCCTCGCCTTGCTTGGGGTGAAATGATTAATACATGCATATATATAAGGCGATAATTCCACAAAGACGCAGGGAGATATGGGGAGTGAAAGAGAATGAAAAGACTTAAGTGAGGAAAGGATAACGAAGGAACAGGGTTCAGGAAGACAGAAGACGATTGACATTGCATTTAAATTTTTGAAGATTGTAGGTAGTATGGAAGCAAGAAATCGGAAATGGGTTGCACAAGTGATAAGTTCGAAAAAAAACTATTAGAATAAAAGTGGCGGTTGCAACTAGCTAATTCAACATTAAAACGGTGAGACCTAGTTGGCAAACTAGTAGCACGCATAAACTTATATATATATATATATATATATATATATATATATATATATGTGTGTGTGTGTGTGTGTGTGTGTGTGAAGAAATATAGTCTTAAAGTGTGCTATATTTATGGGATAAAGTGCTCAATATCAGAGATACAGCGTGTGTAAATATAAAAGTGAACATAAAAGTCAACACTTTGAGGCAACGGTCTGTTTCATGCTAGATGCAATCGTCAGGCCACGAGTGCTGTTATTTTTCTCGGCTATTTATATATACGGGTCAGTGGTGCATTGTGGGTAGTCTATTTTGGCGGTTATTCTACCGGAAGTCGTTTATTTGTTTATTTATTTATTTGTGTCAAATTATTTTGCTTATTTTTATTAATTTTTATTTTTATTTTTTATCTTATATATTTATTTATTTATTTTATTTTGATCGATGTTTTTATTAACGTAGTAAAAATTTGTTATTAAAAGTTTTTACTACGTAACTTAAAAATCGAAAACGAAAAAAATAAATAAATACAAACAAAATGACAAAAATAAGCAAAATAAATTAATCCAAACAAATTACCAAATCACACCTCTTAGAATAGACGAAATAGAAAAAATAAGAAACAAAATCAATAAATAAAGTAAGTAATAAACAAATTAGCAAACTATTATGACCAAAATATTAGACTATAAAAATCAAAACAAAAAATCGGACGAAAAATTGCTATAACTGTTATATAACGATAAAAAATGAATAAAAAATTTAAAAAAATAATATACTGCGTTACTTAAAAATCGAAAACCAAAAAGAGAAAATATACAGTGTAACAAATAAATAACAAGTAATAAATTGATCCAAATACATCCAAATATATAAATAAACTAACAACCGATAAACTAGCCGTTTAGAAAAAACAAATGAAGATAATCAATCCAAATAAATAAATTAAAAACTGTTCCCGCCAAAATAATGGTTAGAACAAACCACAATTGAACAAATAGCTTTAATTATCTTCCCAAACAAAAACGAAACTATTAAATAAGCTATATAAACAAATTTTTATTACGTTAATAAAAACACCGATCAAAATAAAAAATAAAAAATAAATACATATATAAGATGAAATATAAAAATAAAAATAAATAAAAACAAGCAAAATAATTTGACCCAGATAAATAAATAAACAAATAAACCGTTAAAATTTCAGCATTAAATGACCCATAAGAAGTTGATATACCATTAAACAGACAAATCAATCAATCATTATCCAAGACTGATATTACAGGATAATATGTAGAGTTATATATTTGTGGTGTGGCTGCCGAGAAGGAATCTGTCAGAGCGTCCTCCTAATTAACACTGACAGATAAAGAGATTTGTATATATTTAACAACCGAGCATAAGAAATGGGTGTAGTTCATACAGAAAGAAAGCGATACCGCATTGTCCCCACCAAAACAATCTGACACACGAAAATATTTACCAATTTTTCTCTTGCCTTTTCCCTTCCAACTTTTCTCTTAAGCGCTAATCCAGGTTTTGAAGCAAAGTATTCTTTCTTTTGAACATGTTCTATCAGAACACAGGTTAATGTGGCTCTCGACAGCTACCTTTTTTGTGTAAAGTGCCTATTTCCATCATTTATTGTTCTTATCCTAGACTGGTTGACAAACAATTCTAGAGAACCAAGTTTGTTCTGCTACAGGAATTAGGAACTTTTACAGCCAGGATTGGATACGTTTTCTTCTACTGTCTTTTTACAGTTCATCTGTATCTATAGAGAAGTTGATGTTTTATTGAACACGACGGGTCTCTAACAGAAAACGTCTTCCCGATTCTCTTCGGACGTAATACATTCGGAGATTCGACACATTAACAAATCAACTCTGCAATAAGAATCAACTTAATACATAAGGAACGAAAATTATTCGGTAGTCCAAATGCAATGTTATCATTGTACAGAACATTGTATAAGAACATGAGATTAAATCTATCATGCGTAACGTTTCTGTTTATTCAACACCGGATTTCGTCGATTAATATCAGCGAATGAGTCTATGGCTTTCGGGTTTCATCCGAACGTGAATTCTAAGTCTCGCGATTATTTAAAAGTTTCTCTGGCTCTTTCCTCTGTGGTGGGTACTTATATATCTACCTCTCATCTAATTTGTTTTATGTGTGCACGCAGCAGGGTTCACCACCTGTTTACACGTGTCAGTGACAGGAACTGAGTTCTTTTGAGGCGCGAATGTGTTCCTGGTGGCTAGGAGGTCATTTTTCAGGTCATCCCGCTGATTTACATGACTGAAGCTCTGGAGTACAAGTGAGTGCAAGGTTTCTTTTGGTGTCATCGGTGTTGATTCGCACACAACTCCCAGAGGACGTTACAGTGTTCGATTTGCTGTTGTAGTAGGGAAACATTGACTAAGATAACATTTTCAGAATATGCATGAAAATTCTTATATTTATACAATGATTGTCCATTCTGCAAGGACCAAGAGCTACTCATGGTACAGAGTTACAAAGTAAGAAGATTGTAGTGATTGGAGAAGCATCCTCTTGGGAGTCGGTTCCGCAAGACAGCGGTTCGTAAACTATTTTGAAACGTTCTTGGAAGATAAAGATCTGTCTATCAATTTCTTGTCTCTTTTTATAGTTTGTTTGGACTGTCATTTCTACCAAATTGTCCATTGTTTTTATTAACGCGTCCATTAATCGACAATAAACTTGTCTCTCGCTCACTTCTAGTATCTATCTTTGCCATCCCGTCTATCTACAGATTTGTCTCTCCTAATTTATTTGACTGACAACCGATCACTTTGTCAAACATCGTTTTTTTTTTCTTGTTTGTTGACCAATCTATCGCTTTACCGGATTTAGGTGAGCCTGTTTATCGATTTGTCTCTGAGTTGGCATTCTCATCCAACCTGTCGCTTCTGTCAATTCGAATCTCATCAAGTGGTTTCTTAATCCGTTTGATGACATATTCATTTCTTTGTCAGATTAGTAGACATCTGTCTTTCATTTTGTTGTCTATTCCTACCCTTATGGGTCTGTCAGTAACTATCGTAATCGACATGTCTGCGTTTCAAGTTTGTTGATATCTGCGTCGGCTTACATGTCAAACCATGAGTTCAGCTTTTGTATTCGCGGTCGGTCTGATTTTTTTGTCGATTTGAAAACTTGCTGTTTTGTTGTCTGCAAACCGATTTATCTTTCTGTAATGTCTTTTAGCTGATTCTATTTCTTGATATCATCTTTTATGCAACATTTATTTTTTATTTTATTTGTTTTTATATATATCTTTTTGTTGTTGTGATGTCCAGTTCTTTTGTTTGTTTATGGTTTCCATAGAGAATTACCATGGTAACAGTAAAGAAATTCAATGAAAGAGCTCCAAGGAAGTTGTTGAATTGCTTTAAATATCCAAGTGAAATGCGAGTTTCTTGAGGATCGAACAAAACTCAAAATAAACACAGACGGTTGTAATATTCGAATATAATTTTCAGTGTATTTAACATCATTTCATTTCTTTTTAAATAATGATATATTTCAGAATATCTCAAATGAAGGAACTATATTTGAGCGTTTCTATGTTGATAGCTATTAATATAAAAGAGAGAGAAAGAATATGTGTGCCTTTGTGTGTATATCTCTGTGCATCTGTGTCTGTGTTGGTGGGTGTGTGCGTGTGTGTGTGTGTGTGAAAGAAAGAAAGATAAGAAAAGTTGTTGACTGCATTTAGTGAAACGAAACGAACCAAATATTTAAAAAGGGAAAAAAACATACACAATATCAATTTTTCGTATTTACGTATAAAAGGTCTCAGTTCTTTAAATGTGAATGTGAAATATTACCAAAATTATCCGGATTGTACTCAACAAGTTTTCTTCTTTGTGTTTTTTTCCTTCACCAAGAGACACCAGGACGCGCCAAGGTAAAAAATAAATATATTTTGATTATATATATATATCTATATATATATATATATATATATATATATATACATACATACATACATATATATATATATATATATATATATATATATATATATATATATATATATATATATATATAAGCACGCACGTTGAATTATAAAGGCAAATATTAAAAAGATTAGTTGAATTAAATTATCGATTTTGTTATGACTATATAGATGTTTTCATCAATTGGTTAATGATATCATTGTTGCAGACTTGGGGTAATACTACATTTGAGCAAACTGAGATATTTTAGTGCTTAACATTTAAATTGAACGTAAACGCAATGGTTTTAATAATAAACGGACTTGAGTGGTTGATCATTCATATTGTTCGAATACGGTGAGTTTTAATTACAAAAGGTTAATAGCTGAAAAGGCTTTTCATAAAATTTGGGATAAGTTTTTATTTCCTTTCATATGAAAAAACAAACAAGGACGGACATTTTTTTTTTGTTCATGCAATTATTGAATCTCATCCGTAAAACGAGGGGAAAGAGAAGGAAAAAAGGGAAAGTTGTGAAAATGTTTGTTAATAAGTATCATTTATCTAGTTTCCAAATAGCTGGGCGCAAAAGGTAACTTGAACCAATATGCCGGCCATCAAATCTAGCATATTAAACGTGGCTTATTCATGAAATTGTGAACCCGAAAGTTCATCAACGACATATATGCTCGTAGGTTTCTAATGCGACTTTTCAATTAAATCACACACACACGCATACACACATATATATATATACATCGAGAGACAAAAAGAGAGAGAAATCTACGAGTATATTATGTGACATATATGTTATGTTCACACACACACACACACGCATATATATATATATATATATATATAATGTATATATATATACATATAAATATATATATGTAGATAGATAAATATATATATATATATATATATATATATATATATATATATATATATATATATATATATATTAATACACAATAAAATCCCAAATCACCTCATATGGCGAATAAGCTTATTTCAACCGACGAAAAATTAAAATTCATCATTCTTATTTAATCTCGGTATAGAATGAGTTCGTGTCGGAATTAAAAATTTAACTATGAAAGCTAAAAAAAGAAAAAACATCGGAAACCTAATACAGAATTTATCCATTTCAATGTTTCAGTCAGACGAAAGATACGACAGTGGTCAGGTTTGTGGATCAGTTATAATATTTTATATTACTAGGATCCACTTGGATTATATACCAACGGATTTATTATCTTTACTCTCTCTCTCTCTCTCTCTCTATATATATATATATATATATATATATATACTGCGTCTGTTAAAAAATATTTTACAAAATTTGGGGGTGGATTCCTTACACTAAAACAAGGTAAAATGTCCATATAAACATATTCCCAAAACGCCATCTTTGTACCTCAACACAGCAACTTATAACAAATGTTCAAAATATCCTCCCCTTGCTTCTACACGCGCATGCACCCGTCGGAGCATTGACTGGTGGACCATTTCAAATACTCCCACAAGGTGTCAAATGGTTTCGCAGAAATGACACGTTAATGAAGCGGCTCTGTGTTATTAATGTCTACTGCATAAACCAAATGATTTAGGTGGCCCCACAGTTAAAAATCTAAAGGACTATGGACGGAGGAACGTGCATGCCATGGAACCGGTCCTCTACTACCTATCCATCTTTAATGTTAGATGTCAGCCAGTTCATTGCAAAAATGTGATGGATCCCCATCATGTATGAACCACATGCGTCTTCGTATTAGCAGGGGTACATCCACTAGCTGGTCTGGAAGTGTGTTCGAAATAAAGTCCCAATAACAATTCTGAGGAAGAAGGTGTTTGAGTTGAACTTACTCATTACCAAAGGAATACGAAAGGAATGTGAATTATTTGCTATCGTGTACGTGGCAGGGTAAATCATAGTTGTGATGATCTGAACTAGTGGACCTAAGTAATCGAGATGTTTGGCTTGTTTGAACATTTGCCATTGTGATAGCAAGTCATAAAGATAGTGCCGCGTGAGACTAGCGTGAGGCTAGCAATGTTTCGTCAATGGAAAACGGGTCGCAGAGGGGAAAATAACTCACCACCTACAAAGCCGCGTAATCGCTTTTGAGCTCTGTCAAGGACGGAGATTGAAGACTGGGCAGCAACAACCCCGATATGACAGCGGTACTCCATTCATTGTCTGATCTGACTCTTGTAAATATAAGGAATGGCAGCAGGATTAAAATATTTTCTGAGGTGATAAAAGGAATCGACTTTTCTTCCAGCATGTTTAGCGGTATCATTAATATATTAGTTCCATCTGAGGAATATACTCCGATCATTTGTAAACATCTATGTCAATCATACGACGGTATATGGGAACACCTCTAAAAGTCTTGATCAGAGATTGATAGCAGTCTTATCTTCCGATCTAACACTAACTTCCCAGTGGAGAAAAAACTGGCTGGTTACATTCAATGCCTCTAAAACCAGACATTTCATCACCGTCGATCAGACCCCGAACTACCGCCAGTTACGATAAACGGATGTTCCCTCGAGGATGCCCGTGCCTCGAGAAGATATTGGGCCTTAAACTCACACCCGACTTCAAACGGAACTCTTATATACGACTCATCGCTAAAGATGCAGGTAAAATGATCGGCTACCTGTATCTCTCAAGTAAGTACCTGATTCCTCGTGTTATCCTCTACCTTTATGAGAGTCAGATCAGGTTGAAAATGGAGTACTGCTGCCATATTTGGACAGAAGCTGCCCAGACCCCACTTTGCAGTCTTGATAGAGTTCAAAAGTGTCTCCGTGTCCTTGTGGGAGAAGAATTAATTTCCACCCTCCAACCTCTGTCTCTCACAGACAGGATGTGGTGTGTCTCTCACTGCTCTATCGCTACTACCATGGAAAGTGCTCGGACGAACTACATTCCTTGGTTCCGCCAGCTTTAACCTTCATAGCTAGGATCAGCCATACCACTTTCATAGTAGCAAACCACCCACATTCCCTCCGTATTTCATCGGCGAGAAATAAGTTCTACTCAAACAGCTTCTTCCCACGAACCACGCCCTAGAAGATGCTTCCGCGATCACTGCAATCTTAGCCTGTTCATGGTTAAAGTCAGTCGTTATCTTCCCCTCCTATCCATATAAACTACTCCTTATCATAATCCTCTACCCCAAGTGGCCCCCGGGCCTTGTACAGGGTGAACCTTACTGTAAAACAAAAAAAGAAAGGTCTGGAATGAGCTTTAGACCCAATAAGTATTCGAAGCATGCCGTCTCATTCAGAATATGAACGCTCATGATGACTGGAGCAAATGTAGACTTTTCTTTATCTGAATAAAAGATTTCGGTTTATGTTCATTATAGGTAGTCGGATGAAGAGGCAAAGGTTGTCTAATTTGTTGTCCTTCAGACATATGAGCTTTCGAATTTTATGCCACAGTTTCGTCAACCAAGTTGTTAGCGTTTTCATATATTTCTAATACCGAGTAAATTAAAGAGTTCAACAAACTGAATAAAAAAGAGAAAGAAAAACATCCGAGGAAAGATGACACTTGACGTTAAATTTAACCAGAGAGACATTGGGGAAATCAAAGAATACTTATCAATGGGTCAACTATATTAAAAAAAAATACTATTTTCAAATTCTGAAAGATATGTCGCTATCTGTCAGCCATCAATACTCAGGTCCAGTTCCTATTTAGAAAAGCTATGCTGATTAGACTTTTTTTTATGTACACTCATATTGCTTGCTGTGCTCTTTTCTAATGAACTTCTGTTCGTACATCAGAAATGATGTTACTTTTGGATACACAAGGTCATGTTACATCCGAGTAAAAACCACGTTTTCTGTAACTGACATATTTATTAAGGTATTTATTAAGTCAACTAATCATTTTCATTTTGATCCCCTCCTATTTTCCTCCTCCTCTACCTTCTCTTCCTCTTTCTTCTCCAAGTGTTTGGTGTTTACGGATGTGATTCAGTACGTACATTAAATTAGACCTCCCATACTCGTTACTTCATTACTTACCGTTTTTTAAGAAGATAACGAGATCTACCAAGACATAAGCAGTGGAACGAGAACAATTAACTAGCGTCAATTTAATACGTATTTTTCAGCGCGCCCACGTCGCTACAGAATGTGACACAAGGCCGAGTATTAAAGTGCGTTCAACGGCAATAACGTGGAAAATTTTCCCAAGCCCCATTTTGGAGAAGCTTTAGGCACCATGCAATAAACCCAGCCGTCTCCCGAAAGATACGTACTGCTTGTGGGGAAGGGTCGTTGGGGCTTGCTACCGTCAATTTACTTATGGTAATACTAACGGTTTCCTTATAAGGAAACATTCGACATTCAATGACCGAGCAGCCAGTGCTACTTTCAGTCGAAATTTATAAAACTTTTCTCTTAAAATAATTTTTCAGCTAATTATGTTTCTCAAGTTCAATATTTCAGTATTAAGAAACGGGCAAATTACGTTAGAAACAAAGAAAAGAGTACTTAACTGTTACATAATATCGGTACTTGTATATGGAAGCGAATGCTTGGCAATCTCTTCACAGATGAAGAAGAGACTTGAGTCAACAGAAATGTGGTTCTACAGAAGGATGCTAAAAATACCATTGACTGAACATGTGAGCAATGACGAAGTTTTAGAGAAAATGGAAACAAAATAGACACTTGTACATAACTTCAGAAATATACAGTTGAAAATTATAGGGCACATAATGAGGAAAGAAGGCTTAGAAAATGTTATACGCAGAGGGCATATTGAAAGCGAGGCTGACAGAAGAAACTAGTGCATACAAGCTTGTGTAAATGTTTAGAACAGGGATTAGGAGAGATAAAAAAAAGACAAACTTTACTAAGAGCCACAAAGCAGTGGAAATTGTGGGGAGCCATGATCGATCAGGTACTGAAGGGACACGTCAGGCAAAAGAAGAAGAAGAGTTATATATGCGAATTCAAATGTCACAATTTTTTTAATATTAGGCGTAGTACGATCTAATTTCCAACTTATTTTTCTTTTTTCTTTCCTTCTTCGTATTTAATAGAAGTTACTGCAGCATAAAAATAAAACTATCGAGTTGTTTTTCCACCCACCCTAAAATTTATTTTTCTTATCGCGAAAAGGTGCAGTGTCTGTACGAGATAAATTCATCTTATTTTTTATCAATTTTGCCTTTTTATTTTATTTCCAATTTTTTCTTAATCCGTCTGTGTTCTTTCCCTCTGGCTCAAGTATTTTATATTAGGAAAAAAAGAAAAAATTTATGAAAACAGCCGATCGACTTCTATCAATTGAAATGAGATGAAATTTTGTGACAAATTTATCACCCATTTTCTGGTGAAATTTGAGGAAATACCGATAGGTTGAAGCTAAAAACTTCCTTGTCTAAAACAACACGATGAAATGTAACTAAATATTGACGCTTATATTCTAAGAATTATTTTCGTCAGAACGAAAAAAAAAAACTTAAAGTGGTGGATTGAGTTATATTATAGAAATAATCACAACTGGTATTGATTCTTTAACGCAGTGTGGACGAGACGGGAATAAAATGCAAACAAAAAGAGTTAACCATTATTTTGGGCGCTGTGGAGTCGTCAACAAAATATAAGATACGTAAAGCGAAACTTCAAAAAATATAACGACTATTAGAAGTTATAAAATTCTAGAAATTTTAAACACAAAATAGATAAAATTCAAATAGGAAACAGAAGAAAGATACACAGTCGTTTCACAAATTCAGAACAAAAAAGTGTGTCCTCTCTTAAATTTAGGATCCAGATATCCGACAAAAGTGCTCAGTCTGACGCGTTTCCCCAAATCAGTATTTCAATGACCAAACATAAGTATATAGATTTTTTATGAAGTGGATCGACCGAGAACTTTTCCTCACCCACGTCATTTTCAGTGGGCATGACAAGTATCTTCAATGATTCAGAAACTGAAGATGACCTAACCCACTGTTACGCGATATGCGAAAAGTTTTAACATTCTCATTGCTCTCTCAGACAAACCGAAATCATTGAGGCGACGGCTTTGTAGAGGGCCGTGTGTGTTTGCGTGTTGCTGTATTAGAAAAACGTGTGTAACTCCTGGTAGAATATTAAAAGGTCCAACTACAAGAAAATGACCGAACATGAATTAAGCCCAACTGAAGATAAAGAAGACAAACAAAACCGATATATATATATATATATATATATATATATATATATATATATATATATATATATATATTCAGCGTCTTATATGCACGTGTTTATCTTTGCTTGGAAATCATCCATGTAAACAAAAACAGACTATCATCAATTTCTTGTTCGTGTATTGCTTAATATATTGTGTAATTGTCATCTTCGATAATGGCTTATGTAAGCCGAAAGCTTAGATTGGATTAAAAAATATGTAGCAATATTGTGATTTTCTTTCATTGTTTAATGATAATGTTATTAAACTTATCAGACGATATGAAAAGAACTTACATAAAATATATAGACAACACTTATCTATATTATTTAATGAAACATGTATGAATGAAAAAATGCTGCCTAAATACACACAATATATATATATATATATATATATATACAAAATAATTTTACAATAGACAATAAAATTTGTGTGTGTGTGTGTGTAAACATTGGTGTCTGTTAGGTGAGTGTTCCTACGTAGGTGTATGTGTGTATAATGTTCATGGCGTCTCCCACAAATGGGAAGACTCGGATCTTCTAAGAGAGCTTACATTGTAGTCGCTGAAGTGAAGAAATGAAAAAGAGAACGAAGCGAGAAGTTGCCCAGTATTTATAGTATAGGGAGAATGACCCCTAGTGACAATTTGGAAATTAAGGAGGAGCTAACTCCGACAGCTTCAAATCTGATATCGGAAATGAAAATTCACACTAGTTTCCTGGTACTAATTACCAACAACAGCAACGCTGACGTGTCCAACTTCTTGAAATTGAGCAGGTGAGCAGAAGAAACGACAAAGTTACCTACAGAGATGTACGCAAGATTTGCATCGTCTGTGATAGTACTGGTTGTCGAGAGGAACAAGGACTATGCCATGTCACTCCTAATCATCCTGCAGGGCTTCAAGGTATATATCGAAGTGCTGGACATATTGGTTTAGAACAACAGTAATTAAGAGGTAGTTTCACGATCCTCAGAACCTCCTTATCAGATGTTTGCTGCTGGCTGTAGTTTATCATCATACCCACGACGACATATTTTTTCAGCATTAGCTTGAAGGGCTGACCTTACGTGAAAGAAGGGGATACCGTACTTTTCCAGCAGGACTCTATCCTCTTCCACATGGCCCACACGACTCAGGAGTGATCGTTAGATGATTTTCACGATCACCTCCGTAGTCTCTTGATTTGAGTATATTTACTTTTCTTTGCTTTATAATGTATTCTCAATTTACTAGGGCAGCATGTATATAAAACCTAAACACAGTTACAATGATCTTAATATTACTACTAAAAGAAAACATGTTTGTATTGCTGGTACGTTTTTTCTTTAAGAATTGCTGATAATAATTTTTCCTTCAAAAATTATTGCTGGTAATATTTTTTTATTAGAAAGTATTTCTGGTATTAAAACCTATTTTTACACAAGTTTGGGTGTCAGCTTTTTGCCCATAGCTGGGACCCTAACAGGTGCTACCACACCGGGTTTGGGTGGACCTGGGAACGCCAACAATTAAGAGGTGATTCTACGATCCTCAAAACTTCCTGATCAGAGGCCTTGCTGTTGGACGTAGTTTATCGTCTTACCCAGGACGCGGATGTAGTTTATCGTCATACCCAGGACGGCGTAAAAATTATGGATGTGGAATTAATAAATACTAAATACTTCAAATACATCGGTGTAAGGATCAGTTATAATAAACTTAGTATAGAAGATAAGGAAGATGAACATAGAATAAGGCAGTGTTTAGCACAACACTGCAAGTTACTACAAAACCGAAACATTAACCTAAAAAATCGTGACATGTTTTTAAATAGCCTCGTCAGAACGAAATTTTCATATGGTCGTCATACATGGCGCTAAACTTGTCCAGAAGTAGCTAAACTGTGAACTGTATACAAGCTCTTTCTCGGATCAATGTTTAAAGGTGTATTCGAGAGAATGAAGCCTGTAGGTCTTAGCGAGCATCATCTTTTTTTCGAACCTAGTTGACAGGCGCATCAGAATCACAAATAAATAACTGTACTGGAGTGTAACAGAATTCACATCACTTGAGGACTTTCAACAGCAGCAACAACTAAAATGGATTGCACATGTGAATCGAAGAGAAAATAATGACAATATGTTGACGGTCCACACCACTACAAACCAAAAGATTAGGAAAGACGCCCCCTCCCAATCAATACTGGAAAGATCAACAATAATAACTAAAACTGAGAAACTTATTTTCCTGCGAAACTGTTTAATAGAATGATTTTATAAAATTCAACTGAATGTAGTCTGGGTGCTTGTCGATGAATGCCGAATATTATCTTATAAGAAAACAATTATTATTACAATTACCATATCAAAAGATCATCGACTGCTTTAAAACTTTTATCAAAGTCTCTACCACAGATAAGGATTCACTATCTGTCTATATCTCTGAGATGAGATACTATGATTATTTACATTATACAAACTGTTATACTCATCTTATTTGCCATATTCACAACGTTTCGGCCGTTGTACGCGCCAGCCTTCTTCAGGTGATTGGAATTTTGAGTCGAACCCCTTATTTTCGTCTACCGGGGGGGTAGATTGTTCTAGTTCCACGTGCCATGCCTCTTCTGGATGTCTCAGTTTGTTTTTTTGTTTGTTTGGGTTTTATGGCATATCAACCACTGTGGGTTATTTAATGCCAAATCCAGTTTATATGAAGTTTTAAATGCCTATTTTGTATGGAACATTTTCTTTCAAAAAACTATAGCTGGTAATAATATTTTTTTCAAAAACGTATAGCTGGTAATAATATTCTTTCAAAAAGAAATGTGCTGGAAAAGACCTGGAAGTTCACTATTTGCCCATAGCTGGGACCCCAACAGGTGCTGCCATCCCGGGTCAGGGTGAACCTGGGAACACCAGCAATTAAGAGGTGGTTCCACGCTTCCTCAAAACCTCCTGGATGTCTCAGTTATTTACCTTTAATTCAACTCTTCAATTTTTTTTTTTGGTTCACTGGGCCATGTGTCCTTGAAGACACATGGCCCAGTGGATAAAGATTTTGGATATATCCAGTGACTAGACGCGAAGAGTTGGGAGTACAATACCAGACTAAAGAACTCGAAGAATTTAGTTAAAGGGAGATGACTGAGACATCCGGAAGAGGTATGGCACGTGGAACTAGAACAATCTACTCCGGTGGACGAAATAAAGGGTTCGTTTCGAAATTCCAATCACCCGAAGAAGGCCGGAGCGTACAATGGCCAAAAGATTATGAATATGGCAATGAAGATGAGGACAACAGTTCGAATAATGTAAATAAGGATTCACATACAGTACCCAGATCATCATTGCCATCGTCCATCAGAGTGTTGCATTTTTATTTTCCGTTAGACGGATAATAGATACTCTTATAAAATGTTCAGTTTTTCTCATCTTTTAACGTACTTACACTAAATCTGTTTACCATACGTGTATTGGCTTTATTCTACTTACATAGTCTTTCTTACTATCGCTCACCCAATACAAGGCCCAAGAGCAATTCAAGGTAGAGAATTACCCGCTGTGGTTGTTGTAAGGGCGTAGAAAGGAATAAATGTTGCATATTATAAGAATGTTTAGGATAGATAACGGTTGACCTTAGAATGGAAGAGGTCAAAATTGTAGTGATCGAGAAAGTATTCCCTCGGGAGTCTGTTCCATGTAACGATTCTGGGAGAGAAGCTATATGAGTGAAAACTTCCTCCTTATCAATGGAATAGAAAAGTAATGAGGATGAATGTACGTGGTTCCTAGCTGTAGACTGGTCGAAATAAAAAAAAATGTCTCTCGTCTGAAAATATGTCATAAAATAGCGATAGAGTAGCGAGAGGCTACCAACATTTCATCTGTGAGGAAAGGAGTTGTAAGGTGGAAGATAATACATAATTCAAAAGGGCGCGTAAACGCTTTTTGAACTTTGTCGATGCTGGAAAGTGAGGATTGGGTACCACCAGCCCAGATATGATCGCAATACTCCATTTTTGGTCTTACCTGAGTCATGGAAAGATATAGCATCGTAGGAGCCTTGTACTTTCCGGGGCGGTACAATAAACTGAGCATTTTTCCGGGATATTTAGCGATGGGTCGTATATACGAATTACATTTTGAGGTTTGAAGTGAGCTTGCGTCTCAATGGACGTTCCAGTTCTGTGATGGTGAATGGTCACGAGCTTGGTTTTGTAGGTAGGGAATGATACATGTCAGACTTTCTCCCATTGAGCTGTGTGAGCTAGGTAAGAGGATGGACCAGGTTCCAGGCTCTGGTCATCTAGATTTTGGAGGTGTACCGATAAACCTTGAAATTGGTTGCATATATATTTACTATTGATCTGAGAATGCAGATCGTTGATATAAAGCAGAAAGAAGGTAGGACGGAGGCGATAGTCTTGAAAGATGCCTGCATTAATTTCACGGGCTTCAGAGGATTGGCCATTAACAACGTCTTTCATGGACCTACCTGATAGGTACGCTAAATGTATGAACCGCAAACACGATGAGATGAGATGAGATGAGATGAGATAAGGGACAGGAATTAATTAGACCAACAAATGATCACCCACGTCTTGAAAGGAGATGATACTTAAGAGTAGTAGTAATAAGAACTCTCTTCAGATAGATATGCTAGCATGTTCCTTCTGTTTGCTTAGGGACATTTAAGTGTGATGTTGGCAACAATGGTCAAAGGAACGTTGTTACACCCATAAACCAGACCTGGATGGCTGTCTAGTACAGACGCTTGCTAAGATTGATGCAATGGAAAGGCAGCACTGATAGACAACAGCGTTCACAGCACAGATCAGAGGACAGCAGTCCCAGGAGCGTCAACACAGACCGTTGCATCCCATATCACCAATTGCGTATTTTCATAATCACCCTGAGCAACTGGGTGTGCCTTGTTGCCTTATAACGGTTATCAAGGAATCTTTGCTTGCACGGAGGAAATAATATCATATGATGGACGATTACTTTGCAGAGTTTATTTGGAATCAAAGATTCAAAAATTCAGAATATTATTTTGGCTTCAAATCGCTACGAATTTATATCCTGCTTTTACGGGTACTTAAATTTGTATTAAATTGAAAAGACGTTATAGATACTGATTTCCTTGATTGAAAACAATAAATTCCAGACGTTTAATTTAAATATCATAATGCAAAATTTAAAGCGTCGGAAGTAATTATATAATATCTTGAAGAGGGAATGTAAAATTATAACCGCGCCAATTATTTTACTGCGAAAAATAAGGTATTTTTTATCTTCTTTTCTTAAAACTATACGTCCATATTAACCAAAGAACGTAATTTCGTTAAGATATTTATGTTAGATAGGTTTATACTTTTAAAGGAGCTGTCAACGGTAGATAAATAATTCAAGAGAAAAAAAATATCAGAGTTGCAACCAAACAGAGGAATGTTTAATTTCAGCTGTTTCTGGTTAATAGAAAGATTTACAGCGACCGCGAAAATCTTAGTCAAAACATAAGGGGTATTTTTCAGACAATGATTTTCTAATATATATTTTATTGTAAGTATATTATTTTAAATCTGTTTAAATTTGTTTTAAATCTAATCCGAATTTTATTTAACAAGATATTCGCAATTAATTTAACCCTTTTTTCTAGTGATTCTCCACTTGGTCCGCCAACACGGCCACTAAGTGGCGCTATTCCAGGACTATAAAAGAACGAATATAGCTCTCTTTTCCTCTTTTCGTTCTTGAATGCAGTAGGTAGAATTCTTTTCCAGTCTTCCTTTATAGAGAGATTTAATTAACCGCCCATGCACGCACTTACACACAGACTTCATGTAAATTACACATTGGACACACCAAAATCAAATAAAGGCAACAATTTAAATATCTAGGGCGTGTTTAAACAGGGTACGGAAAGTATGACGTTGAAATCCGAAGAAGCATTGGAATAGCGAGACATGAATCCCAAAAGGTAAACAAAGTATTAAGAAACAGAAAAAAATCGTCAGTAACAAAGAAAATAGTACTGAATTGTAATGTAATATAAGTCCTATATGTTAGTGTATGCTGAAGAATCTCCTCACAGATGAAGAAGAGACTTGAAGCAATAGAAATAGAAGGGTGCTGAGAATACCAAGGAACGAACATGTGAACATCGATGAATTTTTAAAGAAAATGGAACCAAAAGGACACTTATACTTTATATCGGAATGATTTTGGTTGATCTTTTAGCGGCATATCAACCTCTCTGGGTTAATTAATGCCGAAATCTAAATATTTTGTATGTAATTTTATGCTTTCAACTATATATATTTTGTGCATAATTTTATACTTTCAGGGTAAATTTATTTTATATATATATATATATATATATATATATATATATGTGTGTGTGTGTGTGTGTGTGTGTGTGTGTGTGTGTGTGTGTGTGTGTGTAAAAGTGAATATTGAAGTCAACACTTAGAGGCGACAAGCTGTTTTATGCTAGACGCAATCGTCATGCGTGACGATTGCGTCTATCATGAAACAGGCTGTCGCTTCTAAGTGTTGACTTCAATGTTCACTTTTATATTTACACACGCTCTATCTCTGATTTTGAGAACTTTATCCCATAAATATAGCACACCTTAAGAGTATATTTCGTCATATATATAAAGAGAGAGCCAGAGAGCCAGACAAACCTACCACGGTTTCACCTAAACGGATCGTTATATATATATATTCAGTTCCTAGAGGATAAAAATATGTTGTTGGTAATTTTACTATAAAAATGTATTTTTTATACTTTTTAGTATTGCATTTTACGATAAAAATGTATAGCTGGTAATTTATTTTCTAAAAATGTACTAGTTTTATTTTCATTATAATATGTACTTTTATACTTACCGATTGTTTTTATTTTTCTTCAAGGGTTCACTATATTTCCATAACTGGGACCCTAACAGGTGCTACCACCCCGAGTAAGGGTGGACCTGGGAACACCATAAATTAAATGGTGGTCCCATACGCCTCAAAACCTCCGATCTTCTGATAAGAGGCCTTACTATCGGATATAGTTTATCATCATACATCAGGGAGAGACAGTTGAAATTTCTAGAGCATATTATGAGGAAAGTGGGCTTGGGAAATTGATACACACAGAACAGATTAGAAGACAAAAGGGCCAAAGGAAAGCAGCGAATAACCTACCAAGCGTGTTTGAGTAAATGGACGGAGGAACGTGTTTAGGAGAGATAAGAAAAACAAAATTTATTGAGAGCTACAAAGGACAGGAAAATGGGAAGACCCATGATCGCCAACGTTCTGAAGGGACATGGCACATAGAAGAGAAGAAGTCTCTGGAAAGAAATAAAAGCGAAGTCGGCAACCCAAATATCAGTAGCCGCACTCGCTTTGGAAAGATCTGCTTGCTACTGGTGGCTTTATATGAACCGCCGCCAATGTCCTCCTACTTGTGCCGTAACGCTTACACTCATGGACAGACGAGTCAATAGACTTCTTAGTCGCTGAGTATCGTCTTCGTTTTTTAAATCGATTTCGCCCCAAGCAAGGCAGTAAAGCCACTAAGACACAAGGGGTTACTGGGTGTGGAAGTGTTAGAAAACAGAAACATTACTAAGGAGCGAGAACAAAAGAAGAATAAACAGGTCAGTAGATAGCGATTGGCATTGCATTTAAATTTTTGAAGACAAAAGTTGTCTGAAAAGCATAGAGCCGGAAAAGTGTTCCACGAGCAAGAAGTGCGAGAAAATAAACTGTCAGCATAGAACTTACGGTTACATTTAGCCATTTTTTGTGATGTCAACGACCCTCGTTGCCATTTTTGGTAATGCCAACGAATACTCGTTGTCACTTTCGTAATGCTCGTTATAGTAGAGACTTTGTAATCACAGATACAACTAAAGTAACGCCGTTGAACAATACTAATGTCAGACGCTTTCGAATAACACTCGCCCTAATAGTACTTGCTCGATAATACTCGCTCGGAAGTAACCACCGTATAGTAATCCACATAGAGAAATACTATAGTGAATAGTATAGAGAATAGCGGTCCTTATAGCAATCGAGGATAGAATAGAAAATAGCGATCAAATAGTATAGAGGATAGACTAGAAATAACGATCAATTAGCCACACTCTACCTCCCATATATGGCCGCGTGGTCTACTTTAATTCTATAATGGGATCACCTGTGTTTGCTCACTGGTGATCTATGTTCAAACTCAAGTGTCGGCTATATAACACATTGTTCCTATAGCACAGGGGTTCTTAACCTTTTGATGATTCCAGACCCCCAATGGATTGAACAATATGGTCCCATACCCACTTCCCTTGACTGTCGAAATAATTATCATCAATCCTATTATTTAACAGTGTGTCTTCCAAATATTTCAACTGCTTGAATTTACTGTACTTTAGATATGGATTGCTAGGAATAGAACATGAAAAAAACCATAAGTATTGATAACTTTATTATATTATTTTACTGAAAGCAAAATAAAGTTATAATTCAGTTTTATTACACAAGAAAAAGGGAGAGAACATAAATGTACAAGTTTTTTTTTAGTATCTCGACTACATGAAACAGACTTTTACTAATCTAGTGAGATATTTGCTGTTGTTTTTGTGCAATCTGTCAAAAACAACACAGGGATAGGAGGAACTACCAGTACCCAGAAATTGAGTCCCATACCCCCAGCATTTGGTTCCCATACCCCCAAGGGGTATGGATACCCCGGTTTAGAACCCCTGCTATATAACACATCTCAAATGTAAATTGATGAGAATTCGTTGCCAATCTAGTGCTGCACATAATTTCATAAAGTCTAGGTATCATAGCTAAGAGCTCATCTGAACAATTACCATGAAAATATTTATAGAAAAGGCGCAGGGAGACAATTTTGCGGCGGTGAGAAAGTGCCTGAAGCTGAGACTCCAGATCAAGACCAATGATACTGCTGATTATTCTCTTATTTAAATTCACGATCTTATTCAGGCATACACATAAATTCCTTTTATTTGAATTCAAACACTTCAATTCAAATCATTGTCCTTCCTTTTGTGATGTCAACGAACACTCGTTGCCACTTTTGTGATCCCAACGAATACTCGTTGTCACTTTCTTAATGTCAACGAATGCTCGTTGTCACTTTCATTGTAGTAGAGACTTTGTAATCGCAGATACAATTATAGTACGTCGTCGAACAATACTGGTGTCAGACGCCTTCGAATAATCTCGCACTAATAGTATTTGCTCGATGAGACTCGCTTAAACAGTAGTCCGTATTGTGATCCGAATAGAGAATTAATAAAGTGAATAGTATAGAGAATAGCGGTCCTTATAGTAATAGAGGATAGTATAGAAATAGCGTCAATTAGACGTCACGCAACCTCCTACTTGTGCGTTTCCTCTATACTCACGTATATTCTTGATACCTAAGTTTTTTAATAAATTTTCCTTTACTTTCAGTTGTGTACATATTAATGTAATTTCTTTCTGTGAATACATGCATTTAATTGTCGTTTGTTTGAATTCCATGTTTTGTGTTTGTTTTTTTAGTCTATCAAATATTGTTTGTGAGACATATGTTCCAGGAGCCATTGAATATTTACTGAATAACGTCCAAACGTAGCAACAAAAGAGGGGATCCGAGCAACATAATGCAATATTCACTCGTAAAATTTTTTTAAAAAAAGAATTATTCTATCAAAGCCAGTAAATTGTTGCGGGTCGATTTACGCATGCGTCTCCTGAAATGTCCACAACAAACATGGCGAACTCGGAGCTTTGAGTCCACAAAAAGAAATAATGTAAAGAGACAAGGACCGATATATATGTACAAACAAATTATAATGTATTAAGAACAAAAGGTTAAAAGTGACAAAGACAAGACGATGTGCGTGTACCAGATGATTGTGGAAACATTTTGGTTCAAATTATAAGTGAGTGAATGTGTGTACGTACAACGTAGGTGTGTGTGTGTGTGTGTGTGTGCGTGTGTGCGTGTGCGTGTGCGTGTGCGTGCATGTATGTGTGTGAGTGTGTGTGCGTACGTGTGTGTGCGTGTGTGTGTGTGTGTGCGTGTGTGTGTTTTGTTCATGCGTGTCCAGAAAAAGGAAACGCGATCTTCCGCGAGAGATTTACATGTCGTATAAGCTGAAAATTAAGAAGAGAGAGATAATAAAAAATTATCGCAGAATATTTATAGTGTCGGAGAGCATCCCCCAGGATCAGTTTCGAAAATTAGGAGGAAATAACCCGACAATGTCTTGTGAGTGTTAAATTTCCCATGCCATCTATCCTCATTATGAGTCTTTTTCTGATTGTAAGTATAAGTTTACTTGTTCCGATTTTCCTTAAGACTTCCGCATTGCTAACATGTTCAGAGGTAAGGACTTGCCTACCTAGAAAATCTACATTGGAAACTGAATTTTGACTTAGACTTGAACACTCTACTCTGATACTGGTATAGAAATACATAATAATTTCAGCTATGAAGTTGGTCCGAGTGAGTGCCTTTATTTAATACCTCTTGACTTCAAATTCAGGCCTTCGGAAAACTGTTTTTCGCATTTGCACTTATTTTCATAGAGCTGAATTTAATTTACCAATGTTATGTTTCGGCTTTAAATAACCCACAAAGCGTCGATAAACCACAAAAGCACAAATCAATGCATCCTTTCATTAAAAATCTTTCTTTTTTTTGAAAGTAGACGAAGGAGATTGTTATACTAGAAATAACCGTGAAAATTTCACGGTTTTCCTATTTTAAATTTCATATGAATTTTAATTCTTACGTTAATGATTGAACAAGCTTATAGCGAGTTTCGCGACAATAAAATATCCGAAGTGGTTGTAGAGGACCGTCGGGTTTGTGAGTTGTTGTATTAGAAACTCATGCTGTTTATTTCCTGCTAGAAGAAGGCCCAACTACAAGAAAATGGCTTGAATTAAGTCCAACTGAAGATATAAAGAAGACAAACAAGACCGATGCAAACAAAAATATGTATTAAACAACACAATTTTACAATGGACATAGACAATAACATGTGTGTGTGTGTGTGCCTGTTCTTTGGTGAATGTTCGTACGTACGTGTATGTGTGTATAATGTTCATGGCGTCTCCCACAAATGGGAAGACGCGGATCTTCTAAGAGTTTTGTATTTGCTGAAATGAAGAAAGGAAAAAGAGAGAGAACGAGGCAAGAATTCGCCCAGTATTTATACTATAGGGAGAATGACCCCTAGTGACAATTAGGGAATTAAGGAGGAGCTAACTCCGACAAGGTTTCCCTATCTAATCGTTAAATTTTTAAGCTTAACAACTTTGACTGAATATTGTAATAACAGCCTTAAATATGAATGTCGGTCTTTATTTTAAGAAGTAAGGCGGTACAAATGAAAAGATTTGAAACTGACAACTTTTTCTATTTCACTAAAACAGACGTTAAACGCTTCTATCTACAGTTCTTTACTTTTTCTTTCTTTCATTTTCTCACTGAAACCAAGTAGCGTCTCTGATATGTTTTCCGTCTTTCTATGGAATCAAAACCGAATAGTCCATTATTGATCAGGTGTTCGCAGGACGTAACTGTCGTGCTAACTAAGGGAGTGACAAGCAGAATTATAATAAGATGTTAAAATTTTCTACCAAATTCTGTTAAAAGGATCACGTTTAATGTAAACAGGATTCCACATAATTATTAATCTTCAGTTCTCTTCGGCGTGCTAATATCTGTTCCCATAATTTTCTTTACGCATGCGCAAATAAATGAATTTATTTGCTACACAAAATCTAAAGTAAATTTTTCTTGCGTATCCATCTTTTTGTGAATGAACAAGTTTTCCATATACACGCAACAAAGTTCTTTTAAAACTGTTCTATATACAGCTTTTTTGTTATTTTGTTAGTATAGACTTTATTTTATTTTAAATTCTGCATCTAAATTCAACACTGAATTCATATCTTCTTAAAACAATCAAGAATTTTTTTAAAAAACGGAAACAATGTTCTCTGATGAAAAACTGTGTTTTGAAACTGTCGTGTCCGATCACATACGAAACACATTCATTAAAAATAATGAATCTGTTGTTGTAAGTGTCGATTCTCGTCTTATTACTAAAGTTAAGCAACAATCAACCAGTTTAGGACTTACATAGGTGACCAATTCGGGCGATCAGATCATATTCTCGGAACGTCTTCTTGTCTCCTTGTAAAACTAAACAAAGCTTTGTAAATATTTTAAAATAAAAATATTATAGTCGAATATTCATGTCAATTGACAAGCAGGTAGCTACAATATCCTTATATAGAACTTATTATCAATCATTGAACAACGTCTATAATTTGATTTGATATCGTTTATTATAAACACTGATGTTTTATGATAAAATTAGTTAAACCATAATAATGACAATAATTTTTTTTTAATAAAAGAAAAAATATTTCAAGGGGAGCAACTCAATAATTACATAAAAAGTAATCTCCCTTGAGGTATACTTCAACGTGTTACAGCCTCGCAAAAAGTGTTAGTCATCGCGATGCAATGATTACTTTGCTGGTTTCTATTTGCAGTCTGAATTGAGGTTTTAATTTCTAAGCTAAAGATGATAAAAGGTCAACAGATTGATGGACAAATGAAGCAGAGAAGATTGTGGGGGCCTTATAATGGGGAGCGGAGATTATATCCTTTGAGGGCCTTGGCAATGACAGCTTTCTATAATTTCCTGTACTTTTAGTGTTCTAAATAACTTTTGACTCTGTCCATTCCTCTTCGTTCACGTTCCCCTATCCATTCGCACAAACCCTCTAAGCTGGTTACTTAGTGTTTTTTATATTCCTCTTCCCTTTCGTATGTCTTGTGAATGTCATATTTTCCAGGCCATCTATCCTCATTATGTGACCAAGAAATTTCATCAGTCGCTTTTTGATTTTAAGTATAAGTTTACTTGTTCCGATTTTTCCTTAAGACTTCCTCGTTGCTAACATCTTCTGGGATAAAAACTTACCTACCTAGGAAGTCTGTATTTGAAACAGGATTTTGACTTCACTTTGCTCTGATACTGGTAGGGGAATACATAATAATTTCAGCTATGAAGCTGGTTTCAAAGCTTTTACTTCATACCTCTTGACATCAGTTAAACAAGATTCCATCCTTTGGAAAACTCTTTTTCAGATTTGCACTTATTTTTATAGAGTAGAATTTAATTTGCCAAAAACAAAAGCAAAAATTAATATTCATGGGGGGGGGGGATAAACTTGCAGCAATATATTTCATAAAACAATTATTTTTATAATCAGTTAGTCTACACCCTGAAAAACAATGAAATTACTGACTATATAAAATAATTATATTATTAAATATCATGGGAATTTATGAATCACATAAGTCTATATATATATATATATATATATATATATATATATATATATATATATCATGTAAATTTATATGATAATGAAGGTGTTGGAAAAAGATGAAGATGTTGCATGAATTCCTCCTAGTTACACTACAGGCAGTGCCAATCCAAATTTACCCATATAAATGACAGATCATCACTGTTAATAGATGTCAGAGATTTTTCTTCTGAGCTATCCGCTACTGACAGAGAGGAAAGTGGATTTTTACGTATTTATTTTTGAATAAACATGCCAGTGATACATATATATATATATATATATATATATATATATATATATATATATATGTATGTATGTATGAGCTTAGTCATTTAGTCATTAAAGTGAAAGATATCCCTATGCCCAGGAACAATGTCCCAGTGATCTTGTCACTTCTACTGCATGGTAGAAGGAAAAGCAAGAAAAAAGGATGAAAACAGGAAGTATCCCATTTTTATAGCCACTTTAACAATGTCTAACCAGGTATTGAACTCACGCTCAAGAACACATGGCACAGTGGATAAAGGCGTTAGTTAGATCCAGTGACAGGACCTAAAGAGCGTGAGTTCAATACCTGGTTAAGGCGGTGGAGAACTTGGAGAGGGGAATTAACAGGAGATAACTGATAACTGACATCCATTAGACATGGCACATGGAACTAGAACAGTCTACCCCAGTGAGCGAAATAAAGGGTTCAGTTCGACATTCCAACCACCTGAAGGAGGCCGGAGTGTACAATGGTCAAAACGTTGTAATAAATATGGCGACAAAGATGAGGGCGATAGTCTGAATAATGTAAATAGTGTACATAATACCTCATCTCAGAAATATAGACAGATACTCAGGTGAGTCTAATTTTCTTTCTCTACCCCCAAACTACTGGTGGGTAAGACCGGTGAGTATTAACTGATATGAAATATCCTCTCAGTATGGAATGTGGAATAAGTCCACATAAAGAGGTTGGGTCAAAATTATCAATTACAACAACAGAAGACTAAAATATTATGAGGGTAACAATTATGATGAGCATCCTATTTTTTTCAATCCTTTCAGTCCAGGCAAAGCAATAATGCCACTAAGATGTAAGGGGTTACTGAGGAAACATTAGTGAATAAAAAAGGACAATAAAAGAAAAGACTTCAGGAAAACAGAAGATCGTAAATGATCTTACATTTATGTTTTTGAAGATCGCAGGTGACAATCTAAGAAAGAAGTTTGAAGAAACAAAGAAAGGTTTGAGGAATTGCTACATATTATAAACCTTTCTAAATGGCAATGAATGCTGAACAATTTCCACACAGATGAAGAGGAGGCTTGAAGAAACAGAGATGTGGTTCTACAGAAGGATGCTGAGAATACCATGTATGGAGACTATAAAAAACAAGGATGTTTTAAGGAACAAAAGAGAACAAAAAAGAAACACATACTTAAAATTAGTAAAACATAGTTGGGATCTCTGGTACACATATTGAGAAGAGTGGGTTTGGAGAATCTGACACTTACAGAACATATTGAAAGCCAGAGGGATGGATGGAATCAGCCAGTAACCTACCCAATGAATTTGATAAACAAACAGGAATTCTGAAGGATAGTAAAAAGACAATCATTGCTAAGAGATTAAAACGGATAGGAAGTTGTGGAGATCCATTATCTAATGGTGGTGGTTGTGGTAGTGCTGGTGGTGGCGGTTTAGGATGTGTGGGTTAGTTTAATGGATATCAGCAGGAAAAGGGAAACTTTGGATTAGTGTTTCATTGACTTTTGTACTAATGGCCGTGGGAAAGAAATGAATCTGGCTCTTCTCTCCCCATCTATATGGTAAATAGTTGAGCAGACTATGTTCTCAAACCTAGAGTAGCAACTAAAGAGAAAGAAAACAAACCAGAATCTAATAGGAAATCACTCCATTATCTTTCGCAAGAATGCATGGCAATTCACAGATAATAAATAAAAGGAATCTGTGGAGAGTCAAGATCACCTACATCCTGAAGCAACATGACATTTTTTAAATTAAAAAAAAAGTGCTGATAGTTATCTTAGTCTAATTAGTAAGGCAGCTGCCCCAGCAAGGCAGGCTTCCCAAAGAAAAGGAATACAAGATTTGAATCTTGATCATTTATCATATCTAAGCTGCATTGCTTCCAAAACTACCTCTGAATGACAGACTGAGAATTGTGATAAAAAGCAAAAGAAACAATATGAAAGAAATTCTTGTCAAAAATTATTTATAATTAAAACATTTTTTATCTTAGAAGAAATCTGTTTTATTATTTGGAGAAATAAGGTTATGCATGATATTATTATTTAAAAATAAATCCCTGAAAAGATTGTTATTTGAAAGCAACGAATACTGAGAACTTTTTTTTTTACAATAATTATTTACACATGCTGTTAGGAAAATGATAGCAATATGTAAGGAATTTTTCAGTTGCAATGGACTTTATGTTGCTCTGCATTTTTTGGTAATATTCAACATTTCCTGAAGCAAACAAATAGCATTCCATTCAATTCACCATTAAATTATGGAATTTTATTTATCAACTTTAACATAACAAACACAAAATACAGTGAGTCCTAACCAGCTTTAAGCTAAATCTGCTCATGGGACTGAACTACTAGTATATAGACAGTGATGGTGATATGGCATCAATGAACAGCAAATTCAATGGCTAGTGGAGAGGGTTCCCGAATAAAACAAACAGCCATATGCCTGTAACCTTGTCTTTTAGAAATGTGTCTGCTTGTAACTATACTTCTTACATTTCTGCCTAAACTCTGAAATTTTTTTTTAATCTATTTATTGTTTTTTCATCAATAGGAGTAGATAGGTTCATGTATCATCCAGTTTAAACTCCTCCCCAGTCTTCTGAATAAGAGTAGTGATTTACCACTTGTTTCCTGTTTAGGATTAAGTTTCTGGTTCTTTCTAAAGTTTTTTTTCTGTTCTTTTACTCCCAGTAAACTTGTGCATTAGTGGCATTATCACCTTGCTTAGGGTGAACTGATTAAAAAGAAAACTTAGTGGTAAAGTCTCCTTGTAATAACTTCTTGTAACTTAATGGTAAAGACTTCCTATAATGGCTTCTTTTAACTTAGGGATAAAGGCTTTGTTTAATGACGTCTTGTAACTTAGTGATAAAGTCTTCTTGTAATGACCTCTTGTAACTTAGTGGTAAAGGCTTCTTGGCTTTTTATAACATAATGGTAAAGGCTTTGTTTAATGACTTCTTGTAACTTAGTGGTAAAGGCTTCATGTAATGGTTTCTTGTAACTTAATGTTAAAAGCTTCTTGTAATGGTTTTTTATAACTTAGTGGTAAAGGCTCCTTGTAATGACTTCTTGTAACTAAGTGATAAAGGCTTCCTATAATGGCTTCTTTTAACTTTGTGGTAAAAGTTTTGTGTAATGACTTCTTGTAACTTAGTGGTAAAGGCTTCTTGTAATGGCTTTTTGTAACTTAGTGGTAAAGCATGCTTGCCTTGAAAGTGGTTTCCCAGGTAAAAGAGATTGATTTGTGGATTATTTAAAGCTGAAACATATGTTAGAGTGTAAGAATAATTTTTTTGTGAAGGAATATTGCATTAGCAGTTTTTTGAGAATAACAATTTTTCCAGATACAATTCCTCCTATTTAACCCATAGCTGGAGGAAGGAGATGTATTCATACCTTTCCCAAGGGTATTTGCTCATAAATGAAGATAATGAACTTGATTGGAATTTGAACTCAGCTCTCTAATTTCTCATCCCAAGTTGCTATCCATTACACCATCCAAATTAAAGGGAATACAGGTTCAATTCCTATCAAAAGTTACATTTTCTTTAATAATATTTTCAGTCAATTAAAAACACATATGTAGCCATTTTATACAACATTCATAGTAATAAGAAATAATGTGAGATTAAAAATATATCCGTTAATTGTTTAAAAGTTACATCTATACATGCGTGTGTATATATGAATGGTGTTCCAAAAGTCTTGGGCACATTTTGATATTGAATATCTTGAAAACTATTAAGGATATAAAAACATGCCTGACATATTCTGAAAGAATTTAATCTCAAGTTTTACATGGAATGTTCAAAGATGTTCAATGTGAGCACCGTTGGTCACACGGTACACATCAAATCCGTCATCTTCCAACTTCTCTTGCATTGCAATGCAAAAGTCATGACGAGCTGGTTTATCAGTGTACTGAAACTTTTGGGTTGACTATAAACTTGTAAGGTGTCATGTGCAGTCGTCTTTTTAAGATATGCCAAACAGTTGTTGTAGGAAGCTGAAGTTCCTTACTGGCTCTTCTGATCGATTTACAGGGGCTCCACTCAAGGGCAATTCAAACTCGCTCAACCATATCATCTGAAGTTGAGGGGCATCCCGTTCTCTTAGCTGGGCACAAACACCCATCCTTCATGAATTTAACATCCCATCTCAATATGGACTTCCTTTCTGGTGCCTCTTTTCGGAATTTTGTATGAAATGCACATTGAACAGGTGTCCATGATTAAGTTTTGCAAATTCAAGGATGCAAAATGACTTTTTTGGTTGAGTGAATGCCATTACTGAATCTGAAAAAATCTGAAAAAATCATTAGCATTATAATAAACTTACAGAATTTAGCTTTAAAATGGTACCAGTTTCATCTTACTACCATTCATAGGTCAGCAGATATGAGGACTTGAAATGTACCCAAGACTTCTCGAACACTCTGTATATATATATATATATATATATATATATATGTAGGAAAGAGGTTATAGTTTTTCCAATGAGAAAAAAGTGTATATATTAAAAAGAAAAGAAAAACTGCAAACATTTTGGGTTGTAATGTGAATTTTTTTTAAAATATATATTATGCTTTATTTTCCATAATTTTGCAACACGAGTTTCGGGTCTCACAGCCTTCTTCAGGCAAAGAGTGGATATTTCCACATATTGTTAAAATGAATTAATTTTCCTTATGTTTTTCGATGTTAAACATTCTTGATGTTAAACTTTCTCTTTTTTGCGTGGTAGTGACACAAATGTCTTTCTTGAACTGGCAATGAGAAAGTTCTTCTAAATATAACATTTAATTAACTGCTGACTATAAATACATAGATAGAGGTAGTCTCCAGTTATTTTAATCATTGTCATTGGATCAGAGTCGTCTGACACTGAGAGTTCACATAGTGTTGCACAAGTTATGAACAGGAATAAACAATCATGCAGGTAGCAGCAAATCTTGATAATGCGTGCGAAGACCACACCCATCCATCATGGCCTGTTTAGTAGCAGTCCTCATGCTATTACATATTTATATGTATGCATATGTTTGTGTGTGCATGTAGAGAGAGAGAGAAACAGAGAAACCGATACACAAAAACAGGTGGATAGATAGATAGATTTTACATGTTTCTTTAACTGTACTGGCAGTCAAGCAAATATATTGTTAAAAATAAAATAGTATAAAAAAATAATGAAGTAATATAATGAAGACCTTCTCAATGATTTGCATTTGTCTTTAAGATGGAAATTAATTTCAAGCTAAAAGGTACTTGTAAAACTTTTCAACTCCAATATTAACTTCTTTCTCGCACTTGTCACTTGTGGAAATCTCTTCTGGCTTCTTGCTTTCCAAGCAAGTTTGATCTTCACCAATCTGAATGCAATGAAAATCATTGTCTGCCATCCTCTTAATTCCTGTTCTGTTACTGTTCTCACTCATTAATAATGTTTGTCTTTTTTTTATATTTGGTCACACCCAGTGTCTTCATTGCCTGGCTTGGGGCAAAATGATTATAAAAATATTGTACTTTCACATTTGTTTACAGCATTGATTCATTAAGGAACATTCCATAAACTCTCTTTTATTTTTTAATGCTAAAGTTCACCCAGTACAAGGCTTGAGAGTAACTCAAGGTAGAGTGTTATTGTTAAAGTTGTTATGATGAATAGAGTGTGATATGAGTAAAATTGGAGGTATTAGGGAGATATTATTATGAGGATAAGGAGGATAAAATAAGGATTAACTCTTGACTTAAAGAGGTTAAGATTATAGAGTTTGGGGGAGCATCCAACTGGACATCTGTTCCACAAAGTGGGGGTTCTAGGAAAAAAGATGGCTAAGTGTAACTTTCTCCTTATAAATGGAATATGGAGAAAACGAAGGTGATTCAGATTCATGGAATTGGTATGGCATATCCTAGCTGTAAAGGTCTGAACTAGTGTAACAAAAGAGTGCAGCTCCCCTGAAACTTTGCCATGAGAATAGTGACAGAATAGCAATAAGTTTATAACATTGCAGCTGTGAGAGTGTGATTGCAGAATAGAGAATGTCTTCTTCCATAAGACTGTGTAAATGATTTTTTACTCTATCAAGGCTAGAAAGTGAAGATTGAGTAGCTCTATCTAATTCGATTCAAGAGAAATTCAAGAATTTATTTGTTACTTCATAATATCCATATGATACCTCACACTGATATTGCAAGAAACTAAGAAATGGCTGAAGGGACAAGGAATGAACTGAGAAAATTTTGATGTTCTAGAACATTCTTGAATGCATATACAATAAAGCAGTTTTTACTTGGGCAAACTGTCTTTTAAAAACCAGGAAAAGGAACTTGGCATAATTGGTTTGAGACTCCCTATGGTTTCAAGCAAATGAATCCTTTACAGTATTGATAGCAGATACAGAAAGGAATCTAGAAGAACACCTACAAAATGCATTAAAGGAAAGCTAGAAGAAAGGACTAAACATCAACTGCAAAAAAGATAGAATGCATGGTTGTTAGAAAAAGGAACAGCCTAACATGCAAATTAAAAATTGGAGATACCAAAATCAAAAATTTAAATATCTGGGAAGTGTTTTAACAGAGGATGGACAGGAATATTTGGATAGTAAAATTGATTGATTTTCTACAGCTTATCAACACTTTGCAGGTAATTTAAAGCCAGAAAATACTTTCCAGATTGTAAGAATTTTTTTGAGATAATAATGATTTATTCATACTCAACTTACTATTTAATCTATGGATGTGGGGAGAAAATGTGGACTCATACCTTTCCCAATGCTATTTGCATGTAATTGAATATAACAAACCCAACTGGAATTACAACTCTGTACTTCGATTAACAATTGTGAGCGCCACTATCCATTATGCCACCTATACATCCACGCTTACAACACCTGGTATTCTCAGGTGGTCAACCATGTAGGTACTGAACAGGCTTAATGTTGCTTAACTTCAATGATTGTATGAGAACTGGACTTTCAACATATGGCTGTAAGCTTAGGGATAGCAAAAGATGCCTTCCCAAAAGCTAAGCCAAGTATTAAGAAACAGATAAATTTTGTGAGAAACCAAAAAAAGAGTACTGGTATGTTATGCAATATTGGTACTCCTATATGGCAGTGAATGCTGGACAATCTCATCACAGATGAAGAAGAGAAATCAGGTTCTACAGAAGGATGCTGAGAATACCATGGACAAAACATGTGTGCAATGACAAAGTTTTAAACAAAATAGACACTTAATATTTAACATCAGGAAGTTTGTTGCGGGTGCTATATTGGCCAGCAAACAGATATTGAATGATGGAAGACAACAAAGAAAATGAAAACTTCAGTAAAAAACATATGTTGCCAAGTTTATTTTTGTTAAAAAAATACATTAACAAAATTAAGGTTACAATACACTAGGCAAAAAATATTTGTGCATGATTATGTATAGGGTGAGAAGAACATCATTCTGAAAAGGATAGTTCTGTGGATTTACTTGACCTCCCACAGGGCCAGGTTGTGACACAAGGTCGGGGTTTAACATGGGAAGGGAGGGGGAATGGACCTGAGTTTTCACCCGGGCCACAGTGCTTTGGCTTTAGCTGGTCTTAGCTTGTCCAAGCTGGTCATAGCTAGTTAGACGTAGCCACGATACTACCAGCGCAGGGACGAATCCCTGCAACCGGCCTGTATCAGAGATCGAATCCCAGCCAAAAGGCGATCGTCCAGCGAGTAATCTGAGAACAGATACTACACCGTGATCTTAGCCTTGAAGCGACCGATCAGTACCGACCGCGAGCGGCCAGTTCTGACCCTGAAAAGGATAGTTCTGTAGCCATTGAGAAGTGTTGTCAAGAAAAGACAGAGTTGTAATCATTGAAAATCATTGTCCTGATAAAGATAGTTTATCACACATCATTTATGCTGGCAAGGATATCTGGCTGGAACTGCTGAGAATGATAGCTACTGGACCCGTTACTACACTTTGATCATAGGCACCACATCCACAGATGATCCTCTCTGTCTATTTTTGAGGCCTTTTATATCCTGAATCAGTTTTACAACAATCACTGGTCCTGGAAGGTGAAGTTTCTTCTTCTTTTTTAAATTATAGGAGTGTCAACAGGATATAACACTATTAAGTTTAAGAAAGATTTGATCTGTTAATTAGATATAAGACCTTCAAAAGAAAAAAAATCATAGTCCCCACTTCACTTATGGTAACCTATGTAATATGCTTATTCTGTTTAATGTGGAAGTTTGAGTTGGTGAAAGTCTGGCCTTGTAAAAATATTCAACTGATCAAGAGAAAAAAGAGGAAAAGAAGAAAGTGACCGATCAGTACCGACCACGAGCGGCCAGTTCTGACCCTGAAAAGGATAGTTCTGTAGCCATTGAGAATGAGTAAAAGTGTAAATTGAAAATATTTATATTCCAGTAGTTGAGATATTTTACAAAAATTGTTTCTTATTTTTTTTAGTTTAGATTTTTCTTATGAAATCAGTTTTTGTATGACAGGAAGCAGACTAGGCACAGAAAAATTTCTTAATGACTTTGACTCAAACTCTACATCCAGCTGCTACTCAGGCTATCACCCTGGACTCTCACTGACTGACTTGATATGTTATCCTTTTATTTATACCTAGTATGCAGATGTACTAGTAGACACAAAAAAATGCATAAATATTTAAGTGCGCAGTTTATTTTCAATTTGTGTTACTTGAAGAGTATAACATTTCTAATAACTTAATAACTGTACATGTGTAAAAGTGGAAACTTTGCAGATTAATAATTTAATAAATGCTGTGTTAAATAAATTTATTTAAAGTTGGTAGCCATTCAGTAGGAATATCATACCTTATTAATAATTTCCAATAATAAAAAAGGGTTTTTATTTTGTTTGAAACTGATTAATTAGCCAAACACATTATAAAAATGAGCCTTCTATGATTTAGTCTGTTTAATTTGTTTTACAAATTCTTAATTTATATTAATTATTCTTCATAAACACAGCAGTTAAATCTGCCTTGTTTTCAGTCAACTTAGATTTTACTATTCTCTAGCAGCTACATTTTCTTCTATGTGCTGCATCCGTTGAGGACATAAGCGATCATGGCTCTCCACAACCTCCATATCACATGCTCATGTATCTCTTAACAAATTTCCTCCTTTTGGTAATGCCTCTAGCCCCTGTTGCACCATCCATTCATACAAGCTCGTCAGGTAAGTGCCTTACTGCATTCCTCTATCTCTTTTGCCCTCAGTATTCCCCATGAAGATTATGTTTTCCAAGCCTTCATCCCTCATTATGTGCCCAAAGGTATTTCCGAATTTTGAGTATAGGCGTTCTTTCTGTTGCCATTTTCTCTAAGACTTCCACATCACTTATTCATTCTGTCAGTATCTTTCTGTAGAACCATATTTTTGTTGCCTCTAGTTTTTTTTCCTCACCTATGAGGAGATTGTTCAGCCTACCCTGCTATATAAGAGGATGGGTATCACATACCAATCTATCCTTCTTTTCTTTGTTTCTAACAAAATTTTTCTGTTTCTCAGCACTTAGTTTTTGGAAAGAATCTTTCGCTAATTCCAATGTGCGTTCAGATTGAATAAATTCAGATAAAACTGCTAGTTTGTAGGACTATAGCAATGCACCGAGCAAGTAAAAGTTCCACATTTTCTGGGAGTTGTAAGTTTTAATGTTCATAATAAAAAAAATATTAATCAACAAATCAATATTTAATTCTCTGCTTTTTATTTTTTTTACTCAGTTTATCAGTTTTAACGCTGTATTCACCAGCATTTTTATTTTATCTTTTTTGTGTGTGAGAAAAAGAAATATGTACCTGCAATTTATAATGGAAAAATTTTCGACAGTATCGCGATAGATAGCCTGCAACAAAATAGCTAATCTCAGCAAAGAATTAAAAATGCCCAGACATAATTTTAAAAAATACATACAATAAAAGAAGAAACCTGTTTTGTTTTTTCTATTCCGTTTCAATTAAAAATATATGGATATGTTAAGAAAATGAAAATGAATCACAAAAGATCATTTTTTTAAAATTAAATTTAAATATTAATAAAAAAAAAATGATATAGCATGAAAAAAAATGAAGTATTCATTAAATAGAAGAAATTATTTGCGTACTCTTTCTTGAAACAAACAATACTTTGCCACAAAAAATTTAAAAAGAAACTCCAGCAGGCAGACACTTGATACAATAGAATTGCAAGCAGTCAGAACTCTCTGAAACAAACTTTGAATTCAACAACATAAAATTCTTATGCTCTCTCTCTCTCTCTCTCTCTCTCTCTATCTCTATCTCTCTATCTCTCTATCTATCTCTCTATCTCTCTCTCTCTCTCTGACTCTCTCTCTCTCTCTGACTCTCTCTCTCTCTCTCATTTCTGAAACATGCTAAGCTGAAGAATTTTTTTTTAATTTTTAATCAGCATCCTATTTTGTTCTTTGTTTTCCATAAAAATGTAAGGATAATTCTTGAATAATTCAAGAATTCATTATTATATTTTTATCAAAGCCTTATTCAAAAAAATGTGAATTCTGCTGATGAGTTCTAATGGAGTATTCATTCACTTCATTCTTCATTTGACCCAGTTTCAATTGATTAAAATGGACTTAGTTCCCTCCCACCCATATCGAAAGCATATTACTGAAAATATTGCTGATATTTAATTCTCTTTTTTTCTCCCGAACAACAATCCCAAAATATAGTTAGTTACTACATCACACATAAACCTATTGGGTTCCTTTTAAAGTAGTTCATGATACAAAATGGCTTCCAAATGGCCTTTCAATTCCAGCAACAGTAACCCTGAGGTGACAATTTATACAAATTTACCATTCAAAAAAATCAAAAACAAACAGTAATCATCTGCTTAGGAAGATTCGTATTTATTGAAATAACATAAAGTATGGATGCCTCCTTTTTGTGCACTTAGTTTCATTTTTTTCTATAGAATGTTTTTCAAAATAATAATTATATTTTTTATTTATACTTGTTTCTCTGTAAAATTTATTTTAAAATACTTAACAGTGGCAAACTAGCATGTATCTATGTATTTATTTACCATCAAGTCATATGACACAATTTACCAGCCATACAGATTACATTTTACAATGACACACCCACATAACAAGAAGCACAGAGGAAAACAATGCATAACCTATGTAATGAGTCTGTGTAAATGGATAGTGGAAAACAGTTTAGCAGAAAATACAAAATTTATTAAGAGATGCAAAGGACAGAAAATTGTGGAAAACTATGATTGCCAATGTCTTGAAGAGACATAGTACATGTTTATCACAACGTTTTGGCCTTTGCACGCTCTGGTCTTCTTCAGGTGGTTGGAATGTCGAACTGAACCCTTTATTTCACTAGCTGGGGTAAACTGTTCTAGTTTCACATGCTATGTCTAATGGATGTCAGTTATCAGTTATCTCCTGTTAATTCACCTCTCACAAGTTCTCCACTGCCTTAACCAGGTACTGAACTCACACTCTTTGGGTTCTGTCACTGGATCTAATACAATATGGGAACCAGTAATGAGGAGTGCCAGAGAAAAGCATTAATAACAATGAAAATTGCAATATGAGCTCTGGTAAAAAAGATACAATGATAACAGAAAAAATTGCAATATGAGCACTGGTAAAAAAGGTTGCTGAAGACATTAGGTTTATAATACCCAGAAATTCATACACAGATGTCCTCAAGGACACATGGTACAGTGGATAAAGGCGTTAGTTAGATCATTATTTACCAGTGCTCATGACAGGAGCCAAAGAGTGTGAGTTCAATACCTGGTTAAGGCATTAGAGAACTTGGAGTGGGGAATTAACAGGACATAACTGATGACATCTATTAGACATGGCATGTCGAAGTAGAACAGTCTACCCCAGCAAGTGAAATAAAGGGTTCAGTTTGACATTTCAACCACCTGAAGAAGGCCAGAGCATAAAACGTCTGAAACGTTGTGATAAATATGGCAACAAAGATGAGGACAATAGTCTGAATAATGTAAATTGTGTACATAACACCTCATCTCAGAAATATAGACAGATACTGAAGGTGCAAAGTGTTGCTCTCCTGGAGGTTAGCATCAGCCATACTGATAGCAGGCAGGAAAGGTTCTCTGTAGTGATTAAATGAAAGCAGTTTTGTTTTGGAGGTGTAAAATTTGCAAGCCATTCCTTGCTTCAGTTAACCCCTGATTAGAGGTTCTTTTCAAGAGCAGTTGCCAGTTTTACTTTGTCAGACCTGTTAGACTTGCTTCTGAGACAGGAGTAAATAGCTGTGTCAAAGGACTCTAACCATAACATTAATTGTCTCTGTTGCAGGTTATACTTATTTTTACATATGCATCATGAATAATTATGAAAATCTATATAAATTAAAATTTGATAAAACAAATAAATTTAATTCCTACAAATCAATAAATGTTTAGTTATTTAACAAAAAGATAAATAACTTTTATTTTCTGTTCTATCAAATTTTATTATTTCGCCTTCACAAAAATGCTTTTTCCTTTTTATAAACAAAACAATTATATGAACTTGTACATTTTTAAGCATACTAAGACTTTGTTATCCAGAACAATTTTCTCATAAATTTTTATTTTTATTTTGCAAAGCCTTGCCGTTCATTTTCTGTTCTCGTTTTTTTGCATATTTATGGAACAAGGTCACACAAAATTTGAAACATCCTCTGAGTGTTTGTTTCAAAACATTATTGAAAATATTTTGGTGAGTCATTACTTATCTCAGATTCTTAATATTTTAGACATCTCTCATAAACAATAAATGAAAAAATTATTACATATTGATCACTTCATGATTTATTTTTAAATAGTAAGCCATGTAGGAAACGGAAATATGGTTCTACAGAAGGTTGCTGAGAATACCAAGGATGGAGCAAATAAGCAATGAAAAAGTCTTAGGGAGAATGGAAACAAAAAAGACATACTTAAAGTCAGAAAAAGATAGTTTAAATTACTAAGACACACAGTGAGAAAAGAGGACATATTGAAGGCAAGATGAAAGCAGTGAGTAACCTATCTAACGAGCTTGTTTAAATGAGTAACAGAACAGGGATTGTGAGAGACAGTCAAAATTTCAACTGTTCCTTTTTGATTCTAAGTATAAGCATCCTTTATGCTTCCATTTTCCTTAAGACTTCCTTCTTACTCACATGTTAATTCCATGTTATTCTCAGCATCCTTTCTGTTGCCATTTTCTTTAAGACTTCCACATTGCTTACTTATTCTCTGTTGTGTCGTCTCCTCTTTATTTGTGAGGAAATAAATTGTCCAGCATCAGTGCCATATAGGAGAATCGATATTACATAACGATGCAAATATAGATACACACCCTTCCACCTTTCCTATGCAATTTCATTAATCAAATGATTATCACAATTAGATTCCAAGCTTTGTTCAGACAATTAAACTTCTTTTTGTTGTTGATATTATTACAATGTTTCAGCCATTCCTTTCTGCAGCCTTCTTTATGTGTGTATTTTTAAGGAGAGAGAGCATTAAAAAAAAAGAACAAAACGTCCACTCTCTTTCCTTACAAATTACACAGCTGAACAAAACTGTAGAAGGGATTGACCAACACATTACAGTCACATAACAACACAAAAAAAGTTCAATTGCCCAACCAAAGTTCGGAATGTTAATAACTTTACTGAAAGTTACCCACAATAAGATCATTTGTTGACTACAATAACAGAACCATATATTCCTACTTTTGGTTAAAGTTTTTCCCACCGAAAGCTAAATTTACATATAAGTCACAAGTTAATTTATGACTCTCAACCAATCAGATTCATTGTTGGTAAGACATTCTCCTGAGATACCTACAACCCATAAATGACTTACTTGTGAATCTTTTTTGTCATTTGCAATTGTGTCAATTTAGGTCTGTCTTTTTTTATAGTTCACCATAAAAAATCATACTGTTTGCCTTTGGGAATTGAAGCCCAGTTAGGTCTCTCTTGGGTCAACAATAAAATGTAAACTGTCCACACAAGTAAGTGACTTATTAATCTACTTCATTATTTTCCTTTTTTTCTTTTCTTTCATCTTCCTGCAAGCCTATACATCCTCCTGTAGACATGAATTCAGCTAACATAAAAGTATACAGTATATGCACTCACTTCCATGACAATGGTGACATTAGCTGTTTCTTAATAAGGAAACAAACAAACTTACTTGAATAAACACAGGCATATGTAATAATTCTACAAAAGCAAAAAAGAACACTTTTTAAATTTAAGTCTCTCTTCATATGAAAATTGCACACATGTACGAAAAAAATATACATATTTATGTATGTGCGCGCACGCACACACACACACACACCTTCATTCACACCTTTTGTATTCTTTCTGTTTAGTTTGTTCAGTTACCAGTCCTGATGATAATCATAGGTGGCACGATATCTGAAAGGCTCTCTCTCTTTTCCCCTTGACTTTGGTAGTGGCAACACACGTTTCCTTTCATCCTGATAGACATGAGGCATATAAGTAGTTCAGAGATACAAACTGAAGATTGTATTGAACTGTTCATAACTTCAACTTCGTTTCTTTCTTTATCCTTCTGTAACATGTCTTGTTAATACATTTAATAATCATTGTTTGTTTGAATTCCATGTTTCTTTCCTTTTTTACCCAGACTCACATGGGTCCACCAAAATTTGTTTGCAAGATAAATGTACCAGGATGCATAAAATGATATTTTCCATTTCCACAACACTTTTGCTAAGGACATAAATTATGTTCTTGTTGATTGTACAATATTAGTTGTAATTTCATTCCTATCTCTTGTTTGAGAAAATTCCCAAGAATACTAATATTACACCAAATGATAATGACAATAATAATATTAGCTGTTTTCTTATAAGGAAACATTTGACATTCATTACCCAAACAGCCATTACTACTTTTGATTGAAATTTATAAAATCTTTGTATGAAAAACATATTTTCAAGATAATAAGTATCTCAAGACCACTGTTATTATGCTTTCCAATATTGATGGGAGAGGGCTTCCTTCCTAGCCTTTTGTTCAAAGTAGTGTAGAATGTAAGACATCTTGGTTATGTCTTTATTTTCTCTTTAAGTTAGATGTGCTATCCATTTTTGTTGTTGCTGTTTGTGAAAGTGATGTGGTTTCTGTGATTTGGTACAGTTCTTTGGGATTTCCTAGTGCCAGTCCACAAGTTTTGAACAAATATGATGCTTGCTAAGGTCTACGGGCTTCATTCATAGTGTTACAATGGCAATAAGGGACCGTTGCTTGTAGAAGTTTTTAACTTAAGTCTAGGAGTTTGAGATTAACCCATGCAGGGATATGGGGAGTTGATTTTCAGTTTGTGTATAGCAACCAAATGAGAAGGTTGCTTTCTTCTTGCTTCTTCTAGCCTGGGCCTTTGGCCCAGGCTGAGGCTAAATCTGCCTCCCCACCTTACAAGCACATGATGCCATTTCCCATTGGGACACAGATGAATCTGGCCTGTTAAAATCCGGAGTCCTAAAAATGACTTCTCCAGGTCAGGAATATCTTCAAGTTTTGTTCCTCCTTATACTTTGCTTTGCTGTTGGATATATGATATATAGTTCTCCACTTGGAACATGTGTATATATGTATATATATGGTTTTGTCCATGTCATAGAATATAAAAGTCTCTTTCAGAACAAAGCATGTTTGTCATTCTTTTACCTTTCAGCCATTCCATTCTGTTCTGTCCGTGAGGTATGGTGTTGTTATATCATGGATGCAGTTCCTGATCTGGCATCTAGTCTACAATCACTATCCCACAGACGTGCTGTGGCCTCCCTCTGCCTATAAATATTTTCACGGCAACTGTTCCAACATGCTACTTTCGCTGGTTCCCGGACTTCATGAATTTAAACGTGCTACCAGGCTGGCATCTCGGTCCCATCCTTTCACTCTCAAAACGGTTAAATGTAACTATCTCTTCTTCTCAAACAGCTTCTTCTCCTGCACTTCCTGTCTGCAGAACTCCCTTCCTCTTACTTGCTTCCAGAAAGACTATAATCATCAAATGTTCAAGTGTAATGTCAGTCAGCATCTGACACCCTGAGCTTGTTCCCCCTCCTTCTCTGTATCTTTCCTGAAACACGCCTTTTTACTCATGCTCTCAATCCTCTGTAACACCTTGCATGCTAGTGGCACTCCTGCCTTGCTTGGGGTGAATTGCCTTAAAAAAACAAAAATATAAGAATACCTATAACAGGACAATAGTAATTGGTAGAACAGACCTTTCTTTCAAACAATGACATTAAACTCAAATTAAATTATATTCGCCAAAAGAGAGAAACTATTTATGGAGGTTTATGAATTTATTTAAGAGAAACTTCACCAATATCAAACAATAACCTGAAAGTTTTGCAAAAGGCATAAAAATTATACCAAAAGAGAATGTAAAAACAGGTTAAATACACAATTAAGAGAACTAATGAAATTAGTAAAACTACTTTAAAGAACAAACAGGCCAAAGTAAGCTGTTCAGATACTTATGTTAGTTGAAGAAAAGTGGTATGGATACTGACCAAGTGCTGTCCCACAGAGGGGAAACTCACCACTAAAAATTTAGAAACTTGGAAGGTCTGACTCACATATATAAACACAAACACTACAGTTACACTTTATGTCTGAAATACACTTGTAATGTTTTGGGGAAATACAAACTTTTTAAAAATTATAAAATTAAGATTTAATAAAATGAAGCAATTATTCAAATTATAGTGGACATATTATTAGAACATACAAGGTAACCAAAAAAGTTCTGTCCGTTTTTTGATTATTCATTGAATGAAGTTGAAATATATACGAAATGCGTGCAGCAATTGTTTTCAAATTCGGACAGCCGGAAGTAGGAACATCAGACGTTATAAAAAAACATGCGCACCGTGCCCGGCCATCAGTTATAAGCCGGACAGCTGTGAGAAGGATGGAAGTGTCCAGAGATCTCGTTCGGGGCAGTTTGCTTTACGACTTCAAAGTGGGCTTATCAGCAGCTGCATCAAGTCGCTGCATCAAGTCGCTGCATATGTCAAGCGTTTCGGGATAGTGCTGTGGATGAACGTACTGCAAGGCGTTGGTTTCGAAAATTCAAGTCGGGAGATTTGCCTGTCCAAGATGAGCATCGCAGTGGACGACAACAGGTCTTGAATGACAGAGTCCTGAAGGTGACCATTGAAGAGGACAGTAGTCTAAAGTGTGGTGTACTTGCAAGACAGTTCAACGTTTCCTATGAAACAGTTAGACTTCACCTGCAACGCCTAGGTAAGATGTACAAACTGAGCAAGTGGGTTCCGCAAACGCTGTTGGAGGTTCACAAGGGACAACGAGTGGCAGCCTGCGTATCGCTGCTTTCTCGCCACCGTACCACATCCTTATTCAATCAAGTGCTTACCAGTGATGAAAAGTGGGTTCTGTATGAAACTCCCAAGCATTCCAGACATTGGTTGTCTCCTCAGGATGCTATCCCTCACACCGCAAGACCGCCTATGTACCCACGCAAGATTATGCTTTGTGTCTGGTGGACAGGTCGTCAAGTGGTTCATTATGAACTGCTACCAACGGGCAAAACGGTCACTGGAGACCTATACTCGCAGCAATTGAAACGTGTGCAACAGGCATTGTGCCAGAAGGAGCCAGCACTGGTGAATCGCAAAGGTGTGCTTTTCCTCTATGACAACGCCAGGCCGCATGTGGCGCGAGTGGGAGACTTTGTGCCATACACCTTATTCACCTGACCTTGCGCCATCCAATTACCACCTCTTCCACTCCCTGGATAATCATCTTCGTGGGAAATCCTTCACTAATGAAGCAGACTTGCGCAAAGCCCTCACGGACTTCTTTGCGTCAAAACCCCCCGAGTTCTACCGCAAGAGCATTGAACAGCTGGAGACACGTTGGCAGAAGGTGCTGGATGCCGATGGCGATTACTTCGAAGACTAAATATAAGTTACACATACTGTGAAGCGTTTTCTTTTTTTCCTTTAAAAACGGACAGAACTTTTTTGGTTACCTTGTATTCTATAAATTAATCTGTTTTAGACATAATAAGGATATATTTTAATTGACTATTTAAAAAGAATTTAATATCATATACATACAGAGTGGATGCCAATTTAAAATAAACTTTAATTAACTTCAATTAAATTAAAGATCAAATTTACATGGTATTTAAATCATATGTCAAATTATTAATTTGCAAAGTTTCAGCTTTTAAACATGTACAGTGTCGTAGGTCTTGGTAATCGAAGAGAGACTTGAAGTGAATCCCAGCCTCACTCAGCTATTTGTCAAGTTCAAACTGCTAGAATCACTGACAAAGTGACTCTTTATAAGACAGATAGGAGTGTGCAAACCCATGTGATATTTAAATAGCTTACAACATCCTTCCCTCCTAGAAAATAAGGACTCTTTTATTATCATATATATATATACATATATATATATATATATATTGTTTCAGTAATAACAAAAGGTTAAGATTTTCAATTTTCTTTTCACTTTTCTGTATTATTTAAACGTATCCATTGTTTAGAAATTAACATCACATTCTGAAATATTTGACCAAACAGAGAAAACTAAGACCCTATTTTTCTTGAGACAATTTTGGGAAAAATTTCTTATAAAAACCCACAGATTTGAACCTTCAGATAGCAGAGATGCAACTGTCTCCACATAGTACATGCTGAAAGAAGCATGTCTCAGCAACTTCAAATGAATCAGCTGCAACAACAACTTGGATGTTCAGCAAATCTTTGCAGACAATTAAGTGTCAGCAACTTCAAAAAATTATCTCCAACAACAACAAAGAATCCATGAATCTTTGCTAATGATAAAAGACTTTTTTCAACCATAGCTTTTTCTGTGAACCAATTATTTAAACATCTTTTCTAAACCCCAACTTTTTCTGTATACCAATGGTACAAAGACTATTTTTAATCCTTTTTGACTCTTGAATTCTTGTACATGTGTTTGTAAAAACAAATAATTTGTTTAACAGACACAACCATGTTTTTTTAATTCAAATGTTCAGATTTTTAATATAAAAAAAATCTGGACAACTGAATTTCGTACATGTTATTAGAATTTTCATACACTTTAAAATAAAGCTGAGAATTTTTAATACTATATCTGTGTGCTAATCTATAAATAAAGGATAATGGATCAGTTCAAGTAGCAGTCAGAGTAACAGTCCAAGTCAATGTAATAACCGAAGTCAGTAAGAAATCTTCCAGTCGTACAAAAACTTTCATCATAAGAAACTGGACTTAAAAATAGAAACAATTTTTGTAAAACTCCCAATAATTTCTGGAATGCTAAAATTTTGAATTTAAATCATCAATTTATGGTCAAAATGCTTAGATGTACCAGAAGTTCTAAGACATTTCTTCTCTCACATTTATTGCTTATGGAATCATCTTCTGGCTTCTTAAAGTCAACTTTGATCTTCAAAAATTGAAATGCAATATCAAACATTATCTTCAGTCTTTTTAAGTCCTGTTCTTTTATTGTTCTCTCTCTTTAATAAGTTTGATTGTATTAGTGTTTGGTCAAGTATTTAGTCAGTCAGAGCCTGCAACTGTTTGGGCTTGATATGCTGACTTGTAGTCGATAGATTATTAATGTTTGCTGTGGGGTCAGTTCTCATATATGATAGTGTTATTTGATCATTTTGTCTGAACACTTGAGCTGGCAAACTGAAAGTGACTCGTCTTTGTGGTCTCTATAGTTCCTGTAACTGTTGTCTGTTGCATCTAAGCAAACTTCCATTGCGGTGCATTTTGATGATATAACTATATGGTTCTACTACTGTTGCTAGCTGCCATGTGCTATTTTCTTAAAGAACAGGCACTTTACTGCCTATAATCAATCCAGAAAGGTCGTTGGCATTTCAATTATAATATTGATGCTGTTTCCTGCTTTTCATGTTCACCCTTTCTCAGATTTGATCATCTTTTGGAGTGTTAGTGCTTAATAGAGATGGAATCCTTGTTCTAATTTTTCTGTTGAATAGAATTTCTGATGGTGATGACAAGTGACTGTACAGTTGGGTTGCTCTTAGGGATAGAAAAGCCATTTTTGATTGTTTTGCTTTTCTCGTAGTGTTTTTCATTATTTGGACCATTTGTTCAATAAAACCATTTGATTGAAGTTACCTTGGTCTGGATGTGATATGCATGAATTCCTATTCAGTGGCAAAATTGTAGAACTCATTTGACACAAGATACATGGCATTGTCTGTATAAAGGTGTTCTGGGATACCATGAACAGCAAAATTTGCTTCAAAGTATTTAATGCCATTTGAGTTAGTGACATTCTTCATCAGCTTCATAAAAGGCATTTTGCTGCATTGGCCAACAATGAATAAAAATGGCTGACCATTGACATTAAAGATATCAGCCACTATATATTGAAATGGTCTGGTTGGTTGTTTTTTTAATGGTCATTGTGTCTCTATTATTTTTTCTTCAGAATTCATTGCTTACGTCACATGATATTATCAACATTACAATGTCTTTGTTTATACCTCTCCAATAAACACTATTTGAATTTACATTTTTCAATTCCTTGATGTGCATCATGAATCCTTTGGATAACATTATTTTGCATGTTTCATGGTATGACTATGCATTTGTCTTTAGTTATCAAGCCATCTGGACATCCATTTATTATCATGTGTTTTAGTATTATCAATTCTTCTTCTTCTGTAGCTTTTTTAAATCTATTTGCTTCTGCACTGATATATGAATATCATGTAAGATTTCTTTGAATTTCCTTGACTTGTGTTGGTTGTACTTTTGATAGATTATCTATAACTCTAATTTCCTTGCCTGGTTTATATATGATTGGAGTGTCATATGGTTTTAGCCACAACAACATTCTTTGCAGTCTTAGGGGTGCTTGTGCAATGATTTTATTCTGTATATTTTCCAACGTTTTGTGATCTGATTCAATTTGGAAATCTTTCCTGTATATGTATATATGACATTTTTCACATGTAAACACCATTGCAAGTAGCACTGTTTCTATCATGATTTGGCATCAGTCAGTCTCTTGCTAGCAAATGCAACAATTTTCTCCATCATTAATTAATGTTGAATGTAGGCCTAAAAGGCTTGAATCTACTTGAATCACTGTTTTTGTATTAGTTTTAAAGTAAGACAGGCAAAGGTTTTCATGAATACAGTCTTTCAGTTTTTGAAAAACTTTATTGTGTGAATCATTCTACTGATCTTTCTTAAATAACTAACTCAGTGGAACTGTTTTGGAACTATGTTCTGGTATAAAAGGGCTTAGATACTGGATCATACCTAGAAATTGCTGAAGTTCTTGGTTTGTAGATGATTCATGCTGTTTCCTTTCATTTGATTTTGTTGCATTTTTCTGGATCTGGATGAGAGATATTCTCATCCCGAATGAGAAGATAAATTTTCATTTGTTTCTGTCTGACTTTCCATATGTCATGTTAGAAACAAGACCATATCTTGTGGGTATAGCCATTGTTTTTCTTAAGTTCTTATCATGTTCTTCAATTGTTTTGCCATATATCTTTAATGTGCACTCGATATTTTCATGAAGATTGGACCACTTGTGCCACATTTTCCACAATGTGTATTTGTTTCCCTGGAAAATTTCAGATAACTTGAAATATCTTAGGGTATTCCCTTGTAAGATTATCTCTGCTTAGTAGATATTTTCTATTATCTGCTGACGTTATACTACAATTCATTTTTACCAAACCTCAATTTATACTAGATCTTAAACTTAATATTACTGTGTCATTCTCACACATAAAAAATTTGGCTGAATGGTTACGCCGTTTTTATGTTTTATGTTGAGGACCATTGAACCATACTGTGATATATTGGTACCATTTATTGTCCATAGTGTAGTTTGTTCCGTTTTGACACTTATTGGTCTGTCAATATTTTTATGAACATTCTGGAGGTACATTTTTTTATAAATTCTAAGTGGCAATATGTTTCCGTCAGCTCTAGTGTCTGTTTTCATTTTTATTTTGTGCTTTTTTCCATATAAATCTTGACAATTTATGATAGCAAATATTTCTTTGCTGTTATTGTAATTAAATATTTTATCTCCATTTTTTATAGTGTTTAAATATAGGTCTTCTTCCTATTGGTCTGGGTCATATTCTGTTTTGTAAGTCGCATTCACATTTTTCTTTTCTATGTTTTGTTTTATGTGTCGGTGCAGACTCTGTTTTCTAAACTGATGTGGACTTTGTTTTCTAGATCTATATGAACTTGCTTTTCTTATTCCGTGTGAACAAGGGTTTCTATATTGGCATATGCCTATTTTTAGTAAGGCGATATTTTTCAAAATGATGCAAACTATGGCGTTTACTGCATTCTCTATTATACGAATAACAGTCTTCTTCTGTGCGTTTTCTACATCTTGTACACTGTTTGGTATTCTTTGATGCTACTTAATGGTATGTTCCTGCCTTTGCTTCACTGGCATTGTTGTAAGATTTGCTATATTTTGTCATACCTTTATTTAATACTGTTTAATATAAACACAGCATTTACTTAAATACTTGTATCTATAAAAACAATGTTAAACATAAAAATGTCTTTAAATAATTGCCAGACTTTGCCCATTTCATAATGTGTGACATCATTTGTTTGCATTTGATACGCCATGAGCAGTTATGAATGTATGTGAGAGATTCATGGAAGATTGAAGTTTATAAGCAGTAAATTCGACCTTGCCAACCGAATCATCCTCAGTGGCCGAATCAGTTAAGGCACGTCAGGCTATATGATGGTTCAGTATAGGATACAGGTTCGAATCCTGTCGGAAGACGAATATTTTCTATGAAAATTTCTCGGACCTCCAGAAAATATTATTTAATACTGTTTATTATAAACAGAGCATTTACTTAAATACTTGTATCTATAAAAACAATGTTAAACATAAAAATGTCTTTAAAATAATTGTCGGACTTTGTCCATTTCATAATGCGGGATACCTTTATATGTTTTTATGCATCTAATTTAAATGTAAGATTTGGTTTATTTATTAAATTTCTTTTTTCATTTACCCACTTCAGTCCTTTATTTTATAAAAAAAGATGTGAATTTTATAGAAACAAAGAACAAATCTTTAAACTTTTATTGTTCTTCCATGTTTGTATCAAATTCATATCTTTTGTTTGCAGTCTAACTAAATATTTGTCAATTGTTTATTTGATTTGTTGCAAGGATGTGGATTCTAAACCTTCAACCCATTTGTTTGGTTTTTGTATCAAATTGTTTTTTAAATTTCAAATACGTTCACAGATACTTGTTTCTGTTCATTTGTTAATTGTGTATTTTTTATTCATCCATGATCATTTGGTCCTGTGCTAAATAAATTCTAATTGTATTTTATTTTTTCATCTATATTCTTAATGATAAAGTAAGAATACATAAAATTGACCCATTCATTATTCTTGTTAGACTGTGGGATCACTCACATCATACCTGCAGGGATACTCTCATGTTCACAGAGATAAAACATACAAAGAAATAACACTAAAAGCATGTTACATTGTAAATTGCAATCATATAATTTTATTTATGTCTGTGTACTGACGTGTGTGTGTGTGTGTGTATTTTAGTTATATGTGTTTTAAGGTTTCCAGTAATTTTTCTTACAGTGAGGTTCACCCTGTACAAGCCCCCCCCCCCAAGGTAGAGGTTTACATTACGGGGTAGTTTATATAGATTGAAGGGGAAGATAACGGTTGACCCTAGACTTGACATGGTTAATATTGTAGTACTCAGTGAAACAACATCTTGAGAGTCTGTTGCATAGGGCAGTGGTTTGCAGGAAGAATATGTTTGAGTTGAACTTATGTCTTGTTGATGCAATACAAAGGGAATGAGGGTGGTTTCTTACTATGTAAGTGGCATGGCAAGTCCTAGCCATGAAGGTCAGACCTGGTGGAACCAAGAGATGCAGTTCGTTCGAGCGCTTCCCATGGTAGTTAGAACAGTGAGAGACTCACCACATCCTGCCTGTGAGAGAGAGGTTGGAGTGTGGAAAATAATTCTTCTCCAAGTACTCAGAGATGCTTTTGAACTCTATCAACACTGAAAAGTGAGGTCTGGAGAGCTCCTACCCAAATGCAGCAACAATATTCCATTTTCAGACTGATCTGGCTCTTATAAATGTAGAGGATAGCATGAGGAGTCAGGTACTTACTGGAGTGGTAGAGAGAGCTGATCATTTTACCTGCATATTTAGCAATAGGTTTTCCACTTGAGGTCAGGTGTGAGTGTCAGGCCCAATATCCTCTCACGGTTTTAGTGTCTCCTCAAGGGGACATCCATTAATCATGACTGTCGGCAGTTCAGGATCAGATCCAAATGCCCCAGCACAAACATGTCTTCATACCTGTGCACCTCTAAAAAATGTGGGATGTAAAATAACTTTTTTTTTTTAAGCTTATCACCCCAAGCAAGGCTAGAAGCCACTAGCACGCAAGGGGTTACAGAAGGTTTGGAGGAAGAGCAGGTAGGAGTGGTAAAGGAGAGGATGTGGAGATAGATAGTGGATCGATCAAGGCTAGGGGGTTATAGAAGATTTGGAGCGAGAGCAGATAAGAATGAAAGGTGAAAGGATGTGGAGAAGGGAAGTGGATAGATCAAGGCAACTGGAGATGTCGATTGACGTTACACTTAAATAGTTGGAGATTATATTTGTCAGGGAAACAGGAATAAGGAAGGGAGTTCCACAGGCGAGATGTGCAAGACATGAAGCTATTGGAGTAGAAGAGACGTCTACATCTAACAGTTTCAACGGTGAAGGGGTGGGAACGGGATGCCAGCCTCGTATCTCCGAATACTAGCCCTTTCAAACTACGTTTACAAATTTTCCCCAGTCAGAGTTGCTGTTTTTATTTCACTATCCTGGCTTCTGTAATACATAAAAGGGCATAACTCATCAACACTAAAGAGTTCCCATTACGATCTTAGTGGCTTTATGAATAAAAAAAAAGACAGAGGGACTACAGAGGAGAACTTCCAACAAGCTGGAAAGCAGGAAGTAGCGAGGCAATAGTTGTAGAGTTTGACGAGAACTGGGACCAGTTCGGAAGCACATTTCTTTAGGACGACAGCTGGTATCCCATCACCTCCACTTGCCTTATGGGAGTCTAATTTAGAAATGATGTCCGAGGCCAATAACAGGCGCATATCACTCAGTATAGCTGCAGTTCTAGTGCAGGGGGGAATCAAGTGTGGGTACTCCAGAGGAGTCGAGTGTTGAGTTGAATGAGAAAAATTATTCCACCTGTAGACGTCAGAACTTCGAATTGATTGAATCGGGGTGGGATTTATGATTTGCTGTTCTTCGACACACTCTTGCAGATCCGCCAATAAGCTCTGGAACCGAACTTGTGATATGCTATAGGTTGTTTCATTCTATCAGCAAGCAATTTCGCTTCATTGAGGACACGCTCGCACTCGTTACGAACAGACAAAGAGATTTCTGTTGCAATCATACGTGTTATTCCTGTGGGCTATAGCGATCTAGCGTGCAGATGAGAACCAAGGAGATGAACGTGGTTTAACTTGATATTTCCTTGCTGGAATGAAAGCATCGATGCCGGTTTTCCCTCAGGAGACCCCAGACGCATATTTCTGAACAGGATGATTAAAGACTTTTTTCCATGGGACGTCACGAAGAAAATCATGAAACGAGTCCCAATCTGCTCGTTGATAACAGAAGGAAGAAGGATATTCTGTTGGTAGGAGGTTCTTGGTTGATTGGTGGGGGAGATGTTTACAGACACTACCGTATGATCAGAGTTACTGGGGAAACGCGTAGGGAAGTCAACCACTTGCGTGAGAGATTGAGTGATTGAAAAGTTAAGAGTTTGGATGCCAGCGAGATCAATGCCAGAGTGTTTAAGCCACCTGGTATTGTGGGCATTAAAGTCACCGAACACGAATATGCTTGCAAACGGACGTAGGGAGATAGCATTGTCTATATTATTGGAAATACTATCTAGCACGCGACAGTTTTGAGAGGAAAGAGAACGGAAGAGAAAGAATAGCTGTCTGAGTTAAGTAGAGACAGACATGAACGAATGATCTGGAGATTGAAGAGAGAGTTCCCTAGTCAGCGGGTGATGTTTGCGGACATAAACTCCCAGGCCATACATGTGGACTTTAGAGTCCTTTCTAAGAAGAGGAAGGTAGCCAGGAAGCGAAAAATCAGAGGAGGGGATTGAAGTGTTATGGTCAGATTCGCAGAGATGTCCGGCGACTTTTCGGAAAGGAATGACTCCACACTGCAGAAGCTAGTACGAATACCACGAATGTTGAAGAAAGAAAAGTTAAGGAGTTTAGGTGTTTTTTGTTGAGCTAGTTTAGGTTTATATCTTTGATTGTTTATCGTCATGATGTGTTATATTGGTAAGGAAAAGGCCTAGGATAGTAGTAGCAGTCGGTCATTTAATGTAACATGTGCAAAAGGGAACTGGCACCGACTGCAACAGTGTGGCCTCGGGATAGCCCACCAGAGGTGCTTGCAGGGACACGCATGCATGTGCAACATGGCATTGCAAGAACCCCGATATTATGCAACTGTTGATTAGAGCAGTCTTTGAAGACGGTTACGCAAGAGTTCAGACTCCTAACTACGTGTCGGGAACAGCAACCAGAAAACTGCCAACCCGGTACCCTCAGTATGAAGAGACGTTTCCACAATCCATGCATATTACAAGAAATTCATGACAGCACTACTACTAAGGCTTGAGAAAAAGAAAGGAACCGGTAACTCCTTCCTAAACAAGAGATGAGCCTCTACTCCTGTTCAAAATAAGGAGGTGGAGTATGGACCGTGTGATAGGAGAGCCTATCTACTCCTATTAAAAAAAATCCCGGGCTTGATTTCCATATAAAATATTTCAAAGAATGAGTTTTATTTCAGATAACTTATTTGAAGAGTCGAACTGCGGACCCCAAATGCCCCAGCACAAACAAGTCTTCATACCTGCCCGCTCCTAAAAAATGTGGAATGTAAAATAACTTATTATGTCCGAATACTAACCATTTCAAATTGCGGTTGCAACTTTTCTCCAGTCAGAATTGCTATGTTTTTATTTCACCATCTTGGCTTCTTCAATACATAAAAAGACATAACTCATCAGCACTCTTACGATCTTAGTGACTTTATGAATAACAAAAAATGGACTTTATCTGCTTTATTATTTTTTCCTTTTTTTCTTTATGGATTATAGTAACAACTTTAAGTAAAAGCTAGTGAAGCTTTATTTGACTAATGCAGATTTAGTGCTGAAAACGTTCATTATATTATAGAAGATGGTTAAAAGCGAGAGGGGAGATGAAATGTGATTATCTTATTAACACGAGTTGAATATCTGTCTTCTTCTTTGTGTGCCGTGTCCCCTCAGGACGTAGACGATCATGGCTCTCCACAACCTCATGTCCCTTGTAGCTCTTAATAAATTGTGTATTCTTGTTATTTCTCCTAAACACTGTTCCGCCATCCATATGCTAAAGCTCACTGTTATTTGTTGTTTTCCTCTGTCTCTCTTGCCTTCAATCTATCCTGTGAGTATCAGATTTTCCAAGTCCTCTTTCCTTATTATGTGCCCTAGAAGTTTCTTCTTGATGTTAAATATAAGTTTCCTTTCCATTTTCGCCCAAACTTTGTCGTTGCTCACATGTTCTAACCTTGGTCTATTTAGCATCATTCTGTATAACCATATTTTTTACAAAGACAATTTTTCACCTTCTCACACTCATTAATTCAAGTCCAAAATAGCTCTTATGATAGATTATCAATGTAGAAACATTTAAATTCCAATGTCATGAGTAAAGGCAAAGTCACTAAATGATATTAAATTGTATAAAGACAAGATACATGAGTTCTGAATGATCCCTCCTGCAATCAATATTTACTGCCTGAAGTGAGTCAGGGTAAATATCATACAAAAGGTAATTAAATGGATAACCTTAGAAAGCAGTTTGATAGAACAAGTCATGGAGGTCAAATAAATATAAAATATCTATTAAACAGATATATTTACAAATTGTTATTTCAGTGTTTTGTTGGCTTGGCAATAAAGTGTTCCATCGTTTGAAGTTGTTTGTACCAAAGGCTGAAAATTATAAATTGATGAAGAACTTGGAGTGAAAATGTTTCGTCTAAGGATGCTTTTAATGGTCTCTGTTATCTTCAGGGAGTTAATAGAGTTCGTTCCTTTCATCCAAAGTGGTTTGAGATATGTCCAGACTTGCGACTCTTTTGCCCCTGTTTTCCGACACTTGTCTGGGGCAAAGTTCCTGTCTTTTCATTACCTCGAGATAAATCAAACACCAACATTTTGATCTGTGTATAAGCATTATTTTGTATATTTTTCTACTTAAACTTTTTTAAAAAAAGTTTTTCTATTTAAATGTGTGAAACGTTATGTTCAAAAAGGAATTTTTGTTTTATTGCGGATGTATCCTGTTTATGGCTCTACCATTTTCGTTGCAAGTGATAGAGTGCACTAAACAGAAAGTAACAAGCATAAATATAAAGAGATGGGCACTGACTGTTTAAGCATTCCATTGTTGCAGAGTTGCTCTTAGTTGGACTAAAAGCAATCTTTACACATGTAAACGACAGATTTTCAATACTTGTAAAGGCGAAAGAAAATGGAATAAAGAAGATATTTCCATGCATGTTTTATATTTGGTTAATTAACAAAAAATAAAATATAGTTGCTGTTGCTATTACCGTATGCTGAAATAAACGAAGGAAGAAACTGGAAATGCTCCGTTTTTATAGTTGTTTAACAGCGTCACTTAACGTCATCTTGACAAACCAAGTGGGGGTAATCCTACACCATACCACATCCTAAATGAATCTACCAATAGAAAACAGCGTTACTGCTTTCCCTTCCGAGGCAAGTGTATTGATAATAAGTGAAGGACTATGTTAAATGTTTCCTTTGTTGTGGTATGAACTTCTAGTTAGAATAAAAGCAGTGACAAACAAAATTTATACATGTAAGCAATTGGTCATCATTGTCAGTAGAAGTGAAAGGAAATAGAGTAAATTTCAGCAAGTCGATATTTTCAGGTGTTTTTTATATAAGTATTGACTGATTAACAAAGGATATAAAATACAATAGTACACATGTAACTATAGCTAAAAAGAAAGACGAAATTAAAGGTTGACAATTAGAAATAGTGAGTGTGTGTGTTTGGAAAAAGAGTTCAGTCAATAAGGGGAAAATATTCTAATGCTGGGAACTAATCCCATGTTAGTGTTACTTTTATCACTTGCTAGAAGGAAAAGACAGAAAAGAGAAAGACTACAGGAAGTGTCCCATTTTTATAGCCGTTTAACAGCACGACCTAATGCCGTCTTGATGAATCTGACAAAGTCATATGGGAGTAATCTACATCTTATGAAGAAACGGCTAATGTCCACAGTACCATTAATATTTGCAGTAATATTAGAGTTCATCCAAATTTCTCGAATAAGAGATAGGAATTAAATTCCAAACAATATTGTACAATTAACAAGAACCTAGGGCATTGCCTTAGAAAACTAAACGGAAAGTATACAAAAGGAGTCTTTTGTGTGAGAAAGTGTGTTTGCGCATGCATACACTCGTAAAGGTGTTTTCTTTATACGTACGTGTGTACAGATTCCATATGAAATATTGTACATGACGTGCGTTTTTTGAAAGAGTTCTTTGTTGCTTTGGTTGAATTATTATATATGTCTCTGTTTATTAAAGTAAGCTTAGCTTATTTGTGTACTATTCAGATCAATGCAACATATGGTTCTTTGGATACTAAATGGTACCCCGCCGGAGAAATGAGACATGCCCTATTTTTAAGGTATCCTGTGGTTAAATGAGAAATAAAAAGAATGACTTTTGTATCCTTTTGATTATATGCTGCTTTGGCAACGCCATCTACTTGTCGTTACCAGAAGTTTTGTGGCAAACGTGGGGGAATCCCACAGTTCTGTTTGTGGCTGTTGAGGCATCCACGTCCAGCGTAGCTCCATAAAGTAAAGTTAAATGTTAGATTGAAGTTATCAGTTTTTTTTAACTACTATTGGCAACAGTTTTTTTCTTTGGAACTTGTTAGCGTTCGTTCAAAAGGAAAGAGAATGAAAAAGGAGATGACGAACTGAAAAAAATGAAAAAATAAAATAAAGAAAGATAAACTTTAGGATTACCCCCCACTTGGTTTGCCAATATGCTATCAAGCTACGTTGTGTAGGAAATATAAAAACGGGCACTTCCTGATTCTTCCTCTTTTTACTTCTTTCCTTTCAGCATGGTGTTGAAGCAACACCAACATGGGACTTGTAACCAGCATGTGGATATCTTTCCCTGAGTGACCGACCATACACATACACACACGCGCGCGCGCGCTCTTGTGTATCACACACACAGATACACACACACAGATACACACACACAAATTTCCTAATTGCTAGATTTTAATGTCTTCTTTTTTTCCAGTTATTTTTCTATGTATACAAGTATACTGTGTTGATTGTTAACCTTTTTAATCATTTATTAGGGATATATAAAACAAATAAAAATATCACTTGGATAAAATTTATTCCATTTTCTTTCACCTCGACTAACAGTGAAGATCCTTCATTTATATGTGTAAAATTTGTTTGCCACTGCTTTTACGAGGTCTAGACAAAAAGTAACAGCACTGGTGCTATAAAAATTAAGTATTGACTGATTAACAAAGGATATAAAATACAATAGTACACATGTAACTATAGCTAAAAAGAAAGACGAAATTAAGGGTTGACAATTAGAAATAGTGTGTGAGTGAGTGAGTGTGTGTGTGTGTGTGTGTGTGTGTGTGTGTGTGTGTGTGTGTGTGTGTGTGTGTGTAAAAGAGTTCAGTCAATAAGGGGAAAAATATTCTAATGCTAGGAACTAATCCCATGTTAGTGTTACTTTTTTCACTTGCTAGAAGGAAAAGACAGAAAAGAGAAAGAAAACAGGAAGTGTCCTTCAAAGTAACCCCCTTCTGAAGCCACACACTTTATCCAACATCATTTCCATTGATGGAAGCATTCCTGGAACTCCTTTTATGGGATAGGGAGTACCTGCCTCCTTACATTATCTTGGATTGACATGACATCTTCAAGTTTTGTTCCTTTCAAGTTTGATTTACTTTTTGAAGAGGAAAAGTCACAAGAGGCAAGATATGGGGAAATGCTGATTGTCTAGCCTGGAGAATTTTGTACTTGGCCAAAAATTGCTGCACAGGCCATGGTTACTTATGAAACCTCTGTGCTGCGATGAGCACTGTTATAAACAGGAAAAAAAACTTTATATCGAAATATACATACTTGTTACTAATTTGTGCCACACAGAGAAACTATAACATATGAATACAACAATCACTGTAAATGGCATGAAAAGCGAGAAAATGGCCAGGCCGGTAGTATCTTCTATGTTTATGACGAGATCATATAGATTCCTCTGTTCACTCTAACGCTGTGGACTTGTGACGTTTGTTTTCTTCGCGTTCTATATAGCAACTGATGTGGTCAGACATGTCTTGCCTCTAGGTATGCTATATAGCAGATTGCTTTCATCACTCTCCGAACTGACGTCACTCACCATTCACCAGGAAACCCTCATGAATTCATCTTACCCAAAGAGAAAGAGATAACACTATGTAACAAGATTTTGACATTTTTAAGTGTTATTTCCCAGTTGGTTCTGTCTAGAAAGCAAAAGAAATGACTGTTATTTCCTTAAAACTTTGCTTTTGTGACCTAGACATCGAAGTTTTAAAACTAACCAAATTTTTACTACATTCCATACAGATTCAGCGCTGTGTTGCTATAGAAGAATTTTGTAGTACTTTCTAGAAATTTCAAGAACCTTCAAGAAGTTTCAAGAATTTCTAGAACGTTCTGGCAACATAGATAGCAGTGTAACGAGTTCGAATGCTGATTTGTTAATGTAAGTTGTCCAGTGTTATATTGTAGTTGATAGAGGGTTCCTTTTGCCTTTTTATACTGAAAATGAAGTGAATAAAACGTACAACAATAACATATAACAATAAGACGTGTTGAAATTAATGACAAGAATGTGTATTTTCTTTTCGTGATGTTATTTACAACATTGGTTTTTGTGTGTGTTAAATGTTCTCGGAGTTATTGTTTCCTTTTGTTTCTTTAAAATTTGGGCTTACATGTTTATAATTCTTCCGAGAATTTCCTGGTTAAGGGAAGCATTTGAAACCGTCAACTCTGGATTTTCATGGAGCGAAGAAGATACGTCTTGTCTGTATTGTTCCTTTTACTACTACTACTTTTGCTTCTGGTAGAAAGGTAGTTTTTATAATAATGAAATTTCATATCTTTATTTCTAGAATGATGACATATCATTATCATCAACACCATGAATCATAACAGCAGTATAAATACAGGGAACGTAAACTGAATAGTTTAGTTTACTTCTACCAATGCTTCTATAATGAAAACATGACTATATTTGAGTGTTGATTTGTGAAAGTAATTTACTGTATAAGCGTAATTCGCGAAAAACTACTCACTCTCCTATTTTGCCCGAACGAAAATGTTCACATTCGCCAGTTTTCCCAAATGAGAATAGGTAAGTTTCAGAAATACCTTTATCCTGATCACAAAAGCAAAGTTTGTTGGAAATATTAGCCATTTTTCATACTTGCGTGGCAGAAGCAAATAGGAAATAGTAGTTTCTACCCAAAGACAAAAACTGTTACACTGTGAATCGCTCTATTCATCCCTACAATGCAATTCCCATAAATGATGGTGGCAAACATAAAATCAATATTACAATATCAGAAAAGGTGGAGAGATTAACTTCCAAATACGTTCATAAAAATACAAGGTGTTGTGGGATTGGCAAATAGGATTTACCTATTTGCATATGTTAGTTATAGGATAAATAAAGTATAGGGTAAAGAGTCAGACGACTAGAAATTGTTTCTTGATACCGTGTCGTAAAAACTACTCAATACAACAATATGGCGTCGACGATATGATGTTAAATCGCTTAGAAGAACCAGAATTTGTCGAGACTTGGATTCGGTGATTTTCAGCCCAGGTGAGGTCTAAAACATTGAAAGACAGCAAGACAAGAGAGGTAGAAAATGATATAACCGACCTCTTCCTAGCTTCAGCAAGTTTTGAAGCTATAATGAAAATTTATGTTATTGCATACCCCAAAGAATTGGAAGATTTTACATTCGTCGATATTTCGGAAATTATAAAAAGAAATTTACGAGCTAAAAAGAAACTTGTCATCGTGGAAAGAACCAAATTTCTGATTATTAAACAGAAACAATTATACAATATCTTGACAGATTAAGAGAAGCTAGCAGATTCTGTGAGTTTGAGAAACTGGAAACTCAAGATTTGTCTACAGAAGACGAATTAATTTCAAATGCAATTGATTGAAGGTATGATATATCTCAAAAATATAAGATATTGGAACAATTACAATTGAATAATTTGTCTCTAACTGCATGTGTGGGAGTTATACAACAGCTGGAATTGATTAAAATGTATAATTCTACTGAAATGTTGAATGTTGAAACGTACAGCTTAAAGAATGAGCGCAAGAAATACAAATAATATATGTATGAGCATGACATTAACAGGAAAAGGTGCCTCGCTTTTGGAAGAAATTGCCATAACTACAGGAAAAAACAATTTCCGTCTGTATGAAAAGTTAAAAAGAGAATAGTATAAAAAATGTGAAAAAAAAGAATTGATAATGTCTTTTGAATACAAAGATCTAAATAAAAGAATTCATTTAAAAAAATATTAAATGGCATGACTTTTCCAATGCAAGTGGATACGGGATGTGAAGTCACTTTAATTCCAAGAAATTTCTGTTGATAAATAGGTAAACCGAAATTGATCAAAAAATAATCAGAAATTGAGACAAATCGATGGATCTTTTATAAGAATGTTGGGTTACTTCAATGGAAACCTGTGACCGATTTTAAATTATTCCCATGACAGTAGTGGAATGTAAAATAAAACGTCATGTTCTAGTAAGATAGATAGTCGAAATTAACCAATCGTGTAAAATTGGAAAAAGTAAAAATGGGAGTGTTAATGGGGTATAATGTGAGTATACAATTAAAAGAAAATAGTACCCCATCCTATTTTGTATCCCGTAAATTACCTATTCACATTCTACCTTTAGTGGTTGCTAAATTAAAGAAAATGGTAGCGGAAGGAATTTTAGAACATGTTCCTTCATTTGACTTTAAATAGGTATTTCCCATTGTAGCTTTGCGAAAATCAGATGGAGACTTAAGAATATTTGGCAATTTTAAAACAGGCGTAAATTAAAATGTATGCTCACTTTCGTTTCCTATTCCCAATCTAAAAAACGCTATCAACAAATGATCGTGCATGAGATATTTTTTCAAAAATAGATTTAAAATCTGCTTATAATCAAATATAAGTTGATGATTAATTCAAGGAAATTACCACAATAAACACTACAAGATTACTGAGATGAGCGAGAATGCCTTTTGGAGTGAAAATGTCAAGTTTTATTTTTCAGGGAGCAGTGGAAATTGCGCTAACTGACGAAATTAGTAACATGATTATTTATCAAGATGATATTTACCTTGGTGCCACCAGCAAAAACGAATTAAAACAAAAGACATGACATGTGTTAAATAAATTAAAATTGTTGGGATGGCCATAAACAGAGATAAATGTGAATTTGATTGCGATACAATATCATATTTAGAGTACCAGATTTCAATATGATGGTATTGCACCAGATCCAAAGTTAGTAAAGAAAATTTCACTTGTATCTATACCTACTGATAAAAAAGAATTAGAATCCTTTTTAGGATTGGTTAATTTTTATAATAGGCACCTACCAAAGTACAGCGACTTAAAAGAACCATTTGTTGAACTGCGTAAAAAGAATAGTGAATCCAACGGAAAATTTTAGTGTTTGAGGGTTTAAAAAAGATACTCGCAAAGAAAACCCATTATAAAAATGTCGATTCCGAAAAGGAGGTTATTTTCACTACGGATAATGTACCTTTGAAGAAAATTGACGGCAGCAGAAATAAATTATTTAAATATTGAAAATGAGGCATTGGCCATTATCTAGAGTATAGACAGAAAACTGTAATTTTTATTAGGTAAGAGGTTCCTATTAAAGTCGGACCATAAATCTCTAGAGTTTATCTTTAACCCTAGAAGGGAATTACCAAAAGTTACATCTTCTAGAATTCTAAGGAGGGCAATAAAATTAATGGCATATGATTTTGACACTGAGTATGTAAAAGGAAATACTATACTACATACCGATGCGCTGTCAAGGTAACAATTTAGAAAGGATCAAAAAGATAAAATGGGAAATCCCGGATGAAGAAATATTACATCGGGTTGAAACTGACATATTATCTCTACAAAGATTGGCATCGGAAATTTATATGATTAGATATTAAGCAAGATTGCTGAAAGAATATGAAGGAACAGGTGGAGGAAATGTTCTAAAGCTGAAAACGTTATAAAGAAATAAGGCATAATTTATCGATCGAAAATGGCGTTATATGCAATAGAGATGTGATAGTACCACCAGAAATAGTAAGAAATGATATTTTAAAACGTGTACATAATGATGTTAGATTACCAACGGCGATTCTCTCCTTTTCGTTGAGATAGTCACGAGGGTCACGTGACGGCCGGTGAATGACCTCAGCAGATAGAGTTACGAAAGGTAGTTGCAATGTAGAGCCCAAATAAGAAGGACGTCCCAAGCCGACAGCGGTAGGCCTTACGGGAAAAACCATACGGCCGAACAAGATCCATAGGGAAACCCGCCGTAACTCAAGTTTTCCTTTCGGGAAATATTACAAGTAAGGTTCCCATTTCTTACACACCATTTGCATATACAGTGTAACCTGGATATAAGAGAGTTGTCGGGACCGGAGAAAAAGTATCTTATATCCGGGTTTCTCTTATATCCGGGTTTGGTATATTATATATACATTAGCACAGGCTCTAATTTGGGCCCGAGAGAAAATCTCTCTTATATCCGGGTTTCTATTATATCCGGGACTCTTATATCCGGGTTACACTGTATGCTATAATTTATCGATGCGGAACACGTATATATATATATATATATATATATATATATATATATATATATATATATATAATTTTGTGTACGACGTAGCATTATAAATACCTCTGAGAACAAGCAGATTTGTTATTCGCGTTCAATTCAGCTATTCCGTTACGTCCGTGAAATACACGTGTTGTTATATAATGGATATAAGAAGTCCCTTAACGAGAGAAACGTAAATAGAATAAATCTTTCTTCTAAACACTCTCGTTACAATGATATTCATTGTGTGACAACAACTACACAGAGGGGATTAAAATTGGAGGCATGGTGGCCAGAGTATTATCGTGCCATAGAAAGATATATAAATGCCCAAAATGTGCAGAAGTAAAGAACATTTTTGAGAATACACACATGACCTAAAGAAACGGAACTATGGTCTCCTATTCATATGGACCATGCATAAAAAGGGATGGGACTATTTCTAATTTTAGTAGACGTCTTCTTTAGATGGGCTGAAGCCGTTAAAGTCAAACGACTATAAAAAAGCAAGTATTAAGAGTGATATTTTCTAAATATGTAGTCCCTAAAACATTTGTATCAGGCAACGCATTAGAATTTTGTGATGAAGATTTATGTAATTGTTGTTATAAAAATACAAAGCAGCAAGTCCCGAGAAAACTAATTTCTTCATGTAAAGGGGACATAATACAGCCATTGTTTCAAAGAAAAAAAAGGAAAAACCTAATGGCTCATTCTGACTAAAGAAGACAGAGAATTGAAAAGGAAGATGTTGTGGTGGAGGAAGATTTTGACGAAGAAGAAAGGATGAGTTCTTCAGATCAGAAAAATGTAATAGAATACGAGCCTACAGCTGATAGCGGGTGTGACCCAAACACGGAAGAAGATAAAATGAGACAAAGATCTCCATTGAAAAGAACAAGGTATAAACTTCAATGGGGAGATGAAGAAATTAAAGGACAAGGAAAGGCATTAAAACTCTTCGGTGCAGGGAGGTGTAGCAGGATTGGCAAATAGGATTTTACCTGTTTGCATATGATGGTTATAGGATAAATTAAGTGTAGAGTAAAGAGTCAGACAAGAAGTTGACTACTGATCACGTGTCATAAAACAACACAACACAAGGTAATAATTATATAAGTATAACATTGACTAATGAACGTGCATGTAATGAGAAGGCCAACGTATCTCCTCCCTCTTTCCAAATCAACTCTTTATCCTGTTGTACCCTTTCAATCCCATGCATCAAAGCATTTCGTTTTATATACATCGATCTGTTATGCAGGTATTCAAGAGATGGCATTGTTTTAAGAAAGAATCATAAGTGAGAATTGCTGAGTGGACTTGACGGTATCTGTCTGCCGACACAGATAATTACCCAATGATTTATTATGAAAAAATGAAGACGGCTAGAAAGACGTAGGAAGAGCGAAAATAATTTTTCTATTTTTTAACACAAAAATATGTTAGCAAAGGTATAAAGGTACGTTATGTACATACTTGCGGACTCTGCAAGAGAAATTGGATGTTGAAAAAGTGTGGTCTTTGCTCATAAGTCAGCAGCGAATTTTTTTTTTCTCGGGCGTTTGCAAACATTGCTTCTCTGTCAAAACAGGACTCCACTGGCTGTCCGTTAAGTGTCACATCCTGCCAAGCTCGGTGCATGTTAATTAGGAAAAAAGGAAAGAAAGTTTTAAACCATGACGTGGATTCTCCCAAGTCGTAGCGAACCAAAAAGTGAATAAAATTGGTGTGTGTCTCCTCAAATAACGCGAGGTAATAAGCAAGTGTAGATATTCCCGTTTCAATTTTTAACTTCCGAATTTTATACTTAATATTAATTTTACTCATATAAGTTTATTTTAGAGCCGATTGAAATTATAAAAAGGAGAGAAAACATTTCTCTCTGTATGTTTATTATTGAAAAAAAAAGAGTCACAACAAACCAGCTAAAATTATATAGAAGTTGATATGAGTCACTACACTCTATTATGTTTTTACAATGATGTTTCAGAATTAATTAGCATTCTGTGGTTTAGTTTTCATTTATTTATTACGTATAACTAAATTTTAGTACAAGACCTCAAATATGAAGCACCCAATGAGGATCGAACACCGGACTTAATATTCCTAATCTACAAATCCAATTTACAATAAGGAATAGATAGGTTCAACTATCATTCGGTTCACACTCCTACTGATATTTGTAACAGGAATAGAAGTTTATCCCTTGTTTCCTGTTTAGAATTGGGTTTCCAGTTCCCTGTAAAGTCTACTTCGATTCTATATTTCTAATATCTTCACCTATACACTGAAATTTAATTTACTATTTATATTTATTTATTTTTCCCTTCAATTTACGATTTATTTTTCCCCCTTTCGATAGGTGTAGAAAGGTTCGACTATCGTGTGGTTCACACTCCTCCCGTCGTTCTTTTGGGCAAGAATAGAGGTTTATCCCTTTTTTCCTATTTAGGATTGGGTTTCCAGTTCCTTCTAAAGTCTACTTCAACTCTATACGTTTAATGTCTTCGTCTATACACTGAAATTTAATTTACGTTTATATTTATTTATTTAATTTAATTTACATTTATACTTATTTATTTTCCCTTCAATAGGAGTAAATAATTTTGTCTATCGTCCGGTCCTCACTCCCCCTTGAATAAGTGTTGTGGATTCCAGGATGAAATCCGATATCAATAAATAACAAACGCCAGGAAAAGATAAGGAAAATAAATGCATTAACGTAATAATACAAACTGGTATACGGGTTAGTAGATCCAGGAATGCGGGTTAGAGTATAAATGTCTTAATTTTCTAGAGTTGTTTACCTTGGATTGTTCTGTGTTTATCTTTTGTTAAATACAATTTCTATCTTAGTAGTGTGTAAGAACACTTTTCTTAGAAAGTTGTAAGTGAATTTTGAGAGAATAATGTTGGTGTTTGAGTCAGCAGTTGACGCGCGAAAAGTATCTTAAGTCAAAATAGTGACACGCGTGGATTCGTGTGGCATCTCTCTAAAGCTAAGTGACTGACTGGTGAATTGGGTCGAAATGGTCCTTTTTATTTGTTTCGGAAATCCAAAGTAGGCTCCAGTGAACTTGGCGTAAAAAAAATAGGTTTTCGACAATTGTTACACATTTTGATGTCGTCTCGACCAATAAAAAATCAAGATTTGCAATGTGAGGTGTTGATTGGTTAAAACTGATTTTGATGGGAGAGTGTATTTTATCACGGGGGTGAGTAGAAAATATGGACGATTCTATCAAGACAGTAATACTGAGTAAAATTGTGACAAATATGGATCAGAACGTTAAGATAAAGAATAAGTAAAGTGTATACATTTTTCACGTATGTTTATATATATATCTTTGTGTGGTGTGTGTGTGTGTGTGTGTGTGTGTGTGTGTGTGTGTGTGTGTGTGGTGCGCGCGCGCGTGTGTGTGTGTGTGTGTGTGTGTGTGTGTGTGTGTGTGTGTGCACGCGCGTGCCTGTGTGTGTGTGTGTAATGAGTGTCCATAAAAGGAAAAAATACAAGAAGCGTCTTACCTTGAATTTTTTTTTGGTGGGGGTAGTTTTGGAGTGCTAAAGGATAAATGTTACTACTGTTATGGTCTGAAAAGGAAAAGGCGGTGAAATTTTCGTTGACGCATGTGTTCACGACCTGTCCGTGGGAACTGCCTGTCCGATATTGAGAATGTCACGTGTTTGTGGGCGTAGATGAGAAAAGTGGAGTCGATTCTCATTGTTTTAGATTTTAGAATGAATGAATTAATAATAATTATAATTGTTATAATTATTTTGACATTATAATTAATTTTTATTTATTTATAGACACGACAACGTAACAGTATAATTTTTATTTATTTATTTATGTATTTTTTATGGACTCGACATCCCTTTCTTTTCGGTCAAACTGTGCTAACGATCATTGCCAATCCAACAAATAGGCGCAATAATTTTTTTTTTAAATAGCTATAAAAATAAAAGCAAAATAAATTTTTCTTCTCTAATTTTTTATGTGTGTGAGTAGTGAATTAAGAAAATAATTTCTTTACCTAACAACCTACGAAATGTACTTTTTTTACTTGTGCAAGGTAAGTTTCGTTTCATAGGATAATGAAAATAACTTTTTTGTTAACAACACAGTGTGTTAAACGACGTAGACTGTAGAAGAAGAAGGAAGGAAAGAAAGAAAAACTTAGCTCATTGCAGCAGGTAGGTGCCCTGACGTCAGCTTCATCGACACGGGGGTACCTGGCTAAAAAAAGCCGAAAGCTTTTTAAAGTGGTGTGAGTTATTCATAACAAACAAGTAACTCGGCGCAGCTATGTTGGAGTTTATTCTTTTTCCTACATGTCATGTGAGTAAGTTGAAATTAAAACTAAAATTAGTTTTCATGTGGAATTATTATTAATAATAATTAATAATCGCTATTTAATTTACTATTTTTAACATCAACATTTTAATTTTTCTCTCTGCGTAAGAAAGAAGTTGACTATGTCTGCCACCATAATGCTAGCTTTCGTAGTTTAAGTTTGTATATAGTTTATTTTCAAATACAACTTTAGAGTGGCTTTTTTAGTCGTTTTTTTCTTTGTAAAGTGTCAGCCACTTTGCTTAAGTAAAAGTTTTGTTTTCATCGAGCGAGTGAGAGAGACAATTAAAAATATGAGAAAAATGTCCCATTAACACTGTTAGTATTGTGTTTAATTCTTTTTTTTATTATATTTTAAAGATGTCAGTGTAATCAGTTTATTTTATTTTTAATTTTAACATTTCTTCTAATTGTTTTAAAAACTTACTTGACTGTCAGGTTTTATGTTCATAAACAAGAATCCAGTTTTATACATACGTATATATATATATATTGACCTATATCTACGGATGAGCAATGTTTGTTTACTTATTCTTTTTTTGCCGAATCTATTTGACTTATAAGAAGAAGCGAGAACTTATTTAAACATTCTGTATAATGAGGAACAAATCAAAATGTATTGATTGTATTTTTTTACGAAACTAAAAGACATGTCTCTGTCCAATGCTCACTTCTTTGGACGAACTAATTAATTAAATAATTCTATTTAAAAAGACACAAATCGTGAAAAAAAGCAAAATAATATCTTGTTCTTGTCTACTAAAACAGATATGGCTAGATTATGATTAAAATTGTGATACTAGACTGATCGAAGAAAGAAGGAGGTACAATCTTCGGCCGCGAGTAACATGAAAAAGAAGTTCTGTATCCAACTTCTTTAAGTTATATTTTCAAGTTTCGATTGTTAAATAAATCATTGTAATTTCTATTTTTATGTTTTCATTCACATTCACATTTTATTAATCATTACTGATTTACTTCCGATTTTGTAAGTAACTGTGTAATGGAAAATAATGACTTACCTGTGACTCATGCTGTTTTAAATTGTAATGATTTTAAAAAACTATTATAAAATTTAATACAATTATTAGTACAAATTAAATTAATTTGTTTAGAAAGCATGAAAGGCTTAATAATTGACAGATGTGTGATTTTATTTACCTGTAAGAAGCAGTAATTTTTTAGTTTTTTTTTTTTAATTTTTTGTTTCCCCATTGGCCACCCATAAAACTGTTTATGACAAACGTCTCAGCAATCAAGTGCTTCGTGCATAGTGCGTTGTTAGTTAGAGCTTCATCGCTTTGCATCATTTCATTTTTTATCAATCTCCACCTTGAAGTAAATCCTCAGTTTTTGTTAGTATATCCATATCGTATAAAAAAAGTGAGTTTTTCATAGTGGGAATTTTAGACTTTTAATTTTATTTTTAAGTTGTAACGAATGAAAAGAAAGAATATTTGTTGAACTTGCTGTCAAGTCAATTTATTGTGATTCCCCACCACCATCAGTAAATTTAAAATAGAAAAATACATTTAAATTTTTAAAAATTAAATGAAAGTGATGTCAATTATTAAAAAAAGAAAAACCAACGTAGGATTCTCCATTTTTTTTTTTTTTTTTTCTTAAGAAGGGAAAAAAGCACATTTAGAAACATTATATAATCATGATTAAAAATTAAATTATTTCGTCATTTAAAATGAAAAAAGAAAAACAGAAAACGGATTCTTTTTTTTCATGGGCAATGCATTAAAAAGAAAACCAAAAAATGTCATGTCACGCGTGTTGACGGTTCCGTAAAATGATAAAAAACAAAAATTAAATAAATTAAATAAGAAAAAAATTGAAATGAACATATTGCGACAAAGTACCGGATTGTTTTTTTTTGTTGTTGTTATCTGAATTTCTGGAATGAGGTTATCATTATTTATATTTCGGACGATTGTCCTTATCTTTGTTGTTGTTTTATAGCCGTTATGCCGTCCAGCTTTTCTCAGGTGTGTACAGTATATTGATCTAAGTAGGGAATTCAGAACGGAACCCTTTAAGCTGCTCTATTAATCATCTGAGAGGCCCCTTTCTGGCTTCCATCAGAATGTCTGATGCTAACCGCCAGCTTGACAGACATGAAGTGGAAAGACTAGGTCAGCTGCTAAGAAAGTTTGTTCTGTGTCGTGCTAGACAATTTTTTTCTCTTGAATCTATCTTATAAGTCTACCATTCACCAATGTTTAGAATATTGGTGCCACATATGGTCTGGTGCTCCTGACATATATAGAGAGATCCTTGATAAAATCCAAAGAAGAATCAGGAATATTATTGGTTCTGATATGGTGCCTTGGCTTCAGTCAGTTACCCATCGATAGAGTCTCCCTGTGTCTTTTCTATAAATACTTCCATGGAAACTGTTTGGATGAGCTCTTCACCAGCGTACCTACACTTTATAGATTTAAAAGCAAGTCTCACCAATATACAACTGAGTTGGCTAGATGTAACCATAAGTTCTATGCTAACAGTTTCTTTTCTCACACTTCTTGCTTGTGCAACACTTTTCTAGTTCCATGCTTTCCAGCCAACTTTAATCTTCAAAAATTTAAATGCAATGTGAATCGCTTTCTACTGTCCTCCTGATTACTCTTTTGTTTTTGCTCCTTAGAAAGGTTTCTGTTTTCTAATTCTTCCCACCCACTAAACCCTAGTGTCCTAGTGGCTTTATTGCCTTACTTGAAGTGAAATCAATAAAAGTCTACTGTGTTAGACTGTTCTTGTCTCATTGCTCATGTCTAGGGATATCGTCTAGTTCTTATTTTTATTTAGTACTGTTAAGTTATTGCTCAACTGTTTCCACTGAGTGCAAGTACACACTGCCCAATCCAGGGATTGAACTCATGACCATAATAACACCAAATTCACAAACCAACACTTTTATCCAATAGGTTAGGGGCTCAGTTCAGAATTACCTGTAGGTTACTCAAATCAATATATATCTGAGGAAGGCTAGAGGCACAACAGCCGAAACATTAGGAAAACAATAGTCTGAATATAGTGTAAATAAAGTTCCTGATATTCACTATATTTTTTTCTTTTTTGACTTATTACAAAATATTTGACATGATTATTCCTATTTTAATCTGAGATGAAATAAAAGGAATACAATTGGTGTTTTGATGTCATTAAATATGCCAATTTAAGATTCAAACATCATTTGTAAAATTTTTAACTAAAAATAACTATATTACTTTTTAGTATCTGTAAATTTCTCTTTCAGAACTAACATTTATTTTTCTCAATGGTGATTCTCTTATATTAAATTTCCCAGCACTATTTTGCAGTGTCATTGAAGTCTTTGCTTTGATGATTCCTCTGTTCTTCATTGCTTGTGAAATCTGTCAATTTGATGTCATTTAAAAGCCTTAGGAAGTTTCTTTTTTTTTACTTTGCCCAAGAGCCACTCATAGTAGAGGGCTGCTGAGTGAGATTTTTGTAAGGGAGGGGGAAGGAAGAAGTAAAAAGTGCATATTATGAGGATATGTCGGAGAGATATCAGTTGAACCTGGACTTGAAGAGGTTAAGGTTGTTGTGATAAGGGAAGCATCTTCTCTGGAGTTTGTTCCACAAAGTAACAGTTCTGGAGAAGAAGCTGTCTGAGTGGAACTCACTCCTTACAAAAGGAACATGAAGAAAGTATGGATGATTTACCATTATGTACATGCATGGCATGGTAGGTCCTAGCAGTGAAGAACTGATCTGGTGGGACAAAGGAACGTAATGCGTTTGCAATCAACTTATGAATAGGAATACTGTTCAGTATCTGTCTATATTTCTGAGATGAGGTATTATGTATACTATTTAAGGAATCAGCACATATGCTAGGCCACAAAAATTTCCTAAGCCAACCAAGTATAGAAATGAATACAATATGGGAACCAGTAATAAGGAGTGCCAGAGAATAGTGTTAATAACAACGAAAATTGCAATATGAGCTCTGATAAAAACATGAAATGATAACAGCAAAAAATTGCCATATGAGCACTGGTAAAAAATGGTTGCTGAAGACATTAGGTTTATAATACCCAGAAATTCATACACAGATGTCCTGAAGGACACATGCCATAGTGGATAAAGGCATAGTTAGATCCAGTGACAGGACCCAAAGAGTGTGAGTTCAATACCCGGTTAAGGCAGTGGAGAACTTGGCGAGGGGAATTAACGGGAGATAACTGATAACTGACATCCATTAAACATGGCACGTGGAACAGTCTACTCCAGCGAGTGAAATAAAGGGTTCAGTTCGACATTCCAATCACCTGAAGAAGGCCGGAGCGTACAATGGCCAAAACGTTGTAATAAATATGGCAACAAAGATGAGGACAATAGTCCAAATAATGTAAATAGAATACTGTTCAATGTTTAAACAAGTTTCTGGTTTGTTTCAAGGTGTCATAAAATTTCAGACAAGTTAGTATATGGCAATTAAAAACAAAATATTATGAGAAATAAAACAAATTATAGTTAGCTCCAAGACTGTTCAAATTAAACAGTTCTCTCTGTTGAGCAGGATTCAAAGAGAAATCTTTACTACACACTATTATGACACAATGCTACAATGAACAACTGCATCAGTTGACTCTTGCATTGGAACAGAAAAGATATATTTCTGGGCAAAGAATTGCTGCTGGGTAATGCTCATTCATATATTGCAAATGTGGTACAGTTAATGATCATGTGACTGGTATCAGAACTGTTTTTTCATGCAGTATATTCTCTCAACCTCTTCACCTTCAGATTATCATTTCCATTCAACCCTCCTTCTCTGGTCAGCAATTGAAATGTTTTCCCTGAAGAATTCTTTGAATTAAAACTGAAATTGTTCTTTCATAATGGTAAATGGTAATATTAACCATTTTCTTATGTCAGAGCCCTTCAGTATTCATTGACCAAGCAACCAGTGCTTCTATCAGTTGAAATTTATGAAATGTTTCTATTCACACATTTTTTTTAAAAATAAAGCCACAAACTGTTATAGCTCTTTCCAGTACTGAATCTTTTATTTGAAGTCATGTGGAATGATATCATTATTTTCTTTTGGAGTTACATGTGTTATTCATATAAGTTTTTGCTGGAAGCCAGTTTTACTGGAATCCAAAATCTAGCTGTGATTTATTGTTAGGTCATAGAAAATGAGGGAAAATAGTCTTATAGCTGAATAATGATGCTATGTATTTAAGTGAATAAAAGATTTACTGAAAACTCGCATTAATATTTTTGTTATTGTTTCTGAAGAAAATATCCTTTTTTTTTTTTTTATTATTGAAACTGATTTATAAACTGAAAAGTAATTCAGTCTTGAAAAAAACAGAAGTCTAAGTAAAAAAATTTATTTGGATTCAGCAAATTTTTACAATCCCTCTTTCAATAAGTATCTTCGAGCCTATATTGAGTGACTATATAAATCTCAATGCAGAGATGGGTGTGATAGCAATGATGACAATTTTCCTTGCTAAGAGATGTTAAGAAAACCCAAAATGTTTTAAATATGATATAAAAGATATCATCAAAAGTTCATTGTACAGAATTGAAATATTTAATGATTAAAATTAACTATTCTGAATGGCCGGTATATCAAATCCTACTTTCTCTTGTCACAGGTTTTGTATGTTTCTAGTGCTACTGACATAATTGCTTTTTAGTGTGTCTATAATTGCAAGAACCTCCAGTGAGTGGAATTTCTCAATTTTGCCATTAATATTTTATATGGATTCTTTTTTGTAAAAAAACAATTTTAAGCATGCTAAGACAATTGCTAAACATGTAACTTTTGTTTTTCTCTTTTAGTACTCAAATCTTACACTTAGACCTTTTGCCACAGTATGGTTCAAAATTGGGATAACACATATTTGAAAAGATTTAAGAATAAATACTCTGTGTAATATATATATATATATATATATATATATATATATATATGGAATGGACACAGTCCAACAATTATTTTAAGACATTTTTTTATGTTTATACATTCTTTTTATAGATACAAATATTTAAGTAAATGCTCTGTCATTAATACTGTTTATTATAAACAGACCATTTACTTAAATATTTGTATCTATAAAAAGAACGTCTATACACACACATATATATATATATATATATATATATATATATATATATATATATATATATATAATCCCTCCTTAGTCCAAGAATTTTCAGAAATTCTATATGCAGTTAAAATCAAGATTATTCATACTCCTGCAAAATTTGTGAATTTTAAAATAATTTCACTAAATGATTTTTTTCTAACTCAAATTTAGAAAATAAAGACAAATGGAGAAAACAGTATATAAGAAATATGAAAGTAAAGATGTATTTAAAAATGTATGATTTGCAATTTGATCCAAAAATGTATATCCAAATTATTTCAACCTCAATTTTAGTTATCATTTTCGTTGGCGGAACTTTTTACCGAGTATTGGGGTGCTCCTTGACATTTCCTTCTCTGTGAAATGAGTCGTATGTTGGATCTGAAGAGATGTTCACAGCCGCCGCATGGTAGGACAGATGTATTGAGGGGATGGAGAACAGTGGCTTTTCTTTGAGCTCTTTTCATCTCTTCTATTTGTCTTCTATAGTTTTCAAAGGATGTTGTTTTTTTTTATGGACCAATTGGTTCTTTCTGCAGCATCCATCTCCCAACTGACCAGATCAACTTCTCTTCTCAGCAAGGTTTTTTTGAACTCAGCCTTGAATCAATGATGTGGGGATCCATGTAATCTCTTGTCAGATGCAAGCTCTGAAAAGAGGATTTGTTTTGGTAGGCAGATGTCTGGTACTCATACAAGGTGTCCAGCCCATTAATGTTGGTGGCAAGTCATGATCGTTTCTAGGCTCTCTATCTTTAGTAATCAGTTAGAAAACCTTTATGAGCAATCCCAACCTTTGATTCTTCTAATTCAACATTCAATTCCAACAAGTTTTAACAGGGATTTTGGCTTATACTTCTTTTACTAAGGTCTCCAGGTACTTAAAAATGGAAAGCCTCTTTGCCTCTTCTCTTTAAAAATTCTTAATTGTTTCAGGTCTGGATTCTAGCTTGGCCACTTGTAAACTATATTTTTGTTTGTGAACAATTTCTTGGTCAGATTTAACATGTTTTAGGTCATTGTCTTGATGGAAGATACATTATCGTTTCAACTTGTGTTTTCCTGCTCGACTGTTTTGGTCCCAAATCTGAATATAATGTTTCTTTATAATCACATCCACTTTAACCAGGCTTTTCCACTGGTTGAAAACGTCTCTAATGCATAACACTGCCACCGCCATGCTTTACTGTTGGGTCAGTGTTCTTTGCATCGGGAACTACTGGAACACATATGGTCACATTGTTGATCCAGAGTTTATGCATGGTGGTGGGATTCATCCTGAAAACCTGCAAGAAGAAGAGGCAGTATGAGAGAGCTCTTGTTGCACACAATCCTCAGGACTAACATAGATGATGTGAACTTTGGTTGCATAAACTTGAATACCGTTGTGGGGTCTGCAGTATCATTTGCTATTCCTCCTGTTTATTCTTGCCTCTTGAATAAATGGGAGGGTTTTAAATGGTGGGGTCTTAAGGCAGGGGCCATCAAATAAGAGTAGAAACATTTTTTTTTCTTAAGATAGAAAAATAATCAAAAGTTGGATAGGAAGTGGGTGCATAATTAAGACCAGTATATATTCATTTTTCACAATATGCATTGTTTGCCATCATAGGATTATTATAAAGTGGAGGTTCAAATAAAATGCAGGAGGTCTGCATAATTCATAAAAATTGAATAATCATACCCTTTCATGAAGCTGGCTATCTCCAAGCTGCTGCATTGGGTAGCTGTTGCTGTGAGAATGACATTTTTTTTATTTCCTGTGTCTGAGTGAAAGCTGCCATGTCAATTTGTCTTGATGTGTCTGAAATAAAAATGCAAATAGAATTTGGTGTGTGCTATGTAACATTGCTTCAGGTTATCTTCCATTTATGGCCCGATAAATATGTCTTAAAATACTTGGCACACCCTATATATCTGAGAAGGTGCTGAAAAGTTCTTTGCAAAAATCTGACCATATAACTAATATCAGATTTTTTCCTTTTTGGAAAGGCTTCATAACCAGACCAAGAACATTTCCGTATTTCTCTCTCTCATGTATATATATTTTCCTGCTACTCAAAATGTTATTTTGTGGGTACCCATGTTTGAGTAAACACCTTGTTTATATAAACAGTATAAATTACATCAACTGACCTGTGTTCTCAAGACAACTTATTAAAGAAAGTGTTCTCTCTGGCAGGGTTCAAACATGTGGGCCCCTTTGTAGGAGAAACCACCATCTGATCTGGTGTGCTTTCAACTGCTCATCCTCAGCCCAGCAAGGCTTCATTTGCACATTTGAAGAATTCACTTCGACTCATCCAAATTACCTTGAAAGACCCTATCTGCTCATATTTTTTGTATTCAAACATAAACAAAGTCATTTCTTAAGAATCAATGGATTTCTTATCCGCTATTATTTCTTAATATTCCAATATTGTCAGATAAAAATCAATTGATTCCTGATATATAGGAGAGAAAGAGATAATAATATGCATGCATTATAGAGAATGAAGTGCGAATTCTGTGGCCTACAATTCCTGAGTGCAGTCGATAAAATTAGAACAGATGCAAGTTGCTAAAATAACATTAGCTTTGTTTGAATGGAAAGTCAATCAACAATTGTTGTTTATCAATCAACAGTTTTTGGTAACTCATTTGTAGATTCCAAAATTGCTGTGGAAAAATGATGTCTTTTCAGTTTTATAAGAAAAGTTATGATATTGGTGATGATGATGATGATGATAATAATAATAATGAGTTACTACAAGGAAGTTTGCAACAAAATAATATATTTATTTAAACTTAACTATTCTTGCTGAATTCTGGTAAAAAATAGTTTAGCATAAGAGGTTATGAATCCAAACTGCAGGAACTGTTCATTAAGTACAATCATTATGAATCAAAACTCTCTTAATTATTCAATTTAAAGGAGATGACAATGATTATAATAAAATGTACCATTCTTTCTAAACATCTGTATTTTAAACATTTTTTTACTGAATATTTCAAAAGTGAAATCGGGAACCTGGCGGGAAAAATAAAACAACCTTTAGGATAAATAAATAAAACTGATTTTGACAAATTTGAAATTAAGAAACTGAAACCTCAATTAGATATCTATTCACCCTATTTTGATAGTAATTCTTGCTTTAATTTCTAACTGTTGTTCTTTTTTATTTCATTTTCTCTCTGTAGCATCCAGACTGGTTAGATACATTTTAGTTAAGAAAAATTCCAAAATTTTGAATTTTTTCATCACATTTCTTTTTCTTTAGCGCCAAAAATATTTATTTTAGTTACATAGAAAATGGTGGACAAGTCTATAATAAATAAAGTCAATCAGCCACAATAAAAAAAAACAAAAACAAAAAACAAATGAGTCTTTGCTTTCATATACCAGACACAGATATGGTCAGTACTAAAATACAACTATGATTATTCCTAGCTAAATATATATTAAGTAGTCCTAAGTGTACCTTGTTCTATATCTAATATATATTCTCTTTGATTAGTAAAGTCCATTCAGAACTTCATTTAAATTAGTAGAAACTATATATTAAGTTCTTCCAGCCCTCGTTATTGAATGGCCTTTGGGCGTTAATGCAGTTTATATTTAATATATTTGTATATCTGTGACTTTGGTATCTGCCCTCCCAAAACTTTTTGAAAATTTAAGTTGTGTATATTTTAATTACTGGGAAGATACTTTCTATTCCTTAATTAGAATTCTGACGAGAAAGAAACAACAAGGAGTTCTTTTAAAAATGATTGTTGTTAACTAGAGCAAGAAATGGCTTGTAAATTCAAATGCCTCCAAAATGAAATTGCTATCCTACAATCATCATAGAGAATCATTTTTAACCTTCATCAGCAGGACCGATGCTAAGGTTGGTTCACTGTCATGCCAGACAATTTTTCTCACCAGTATCCATCTTGCACGTTTATAAATTTAACATTCATTCATGCACTGAATATTACTGCCACATCTGTTCTGGTAATACTGCTATATATCTAGAGAGTCTTAACAAAATCCAAAGGAGGGTCTGCAATGATATCAATCCTGACATGGCATCTCGACTTCAGTCACTTTCCCACTGCCTTGATCAATCAAGCTTCTATGTCTGATTTCTATAAATATTTTCATGGCAGTTGTTCTAATGAGCCTCCTTCCTTGATACCTCGACCGTATGAATTTAAATGTACTACTAGATTGGCTAGTTCAATAGCAAAATGATGAGACCTATTTTGCTATTGAACCCTGCCAGAGAGAACACTTTCGAACCCTGCCAGAGAGAACACTTTCTTTATTAAGTTGTCTTGAGAACACAGGTTAGTTGATGTAATTTATACTGTTTATATAAACAAGGTGTTTACTCAAGAATTATAGGTCTCATCATTTTGCTATTGAACTAGCTAGATGTAACTGTGAATTCTATTCTAATAGCTTCTTTTCTCACCTGTGGTAGTCCTGGGTATGATGATTAACTACGTCCAGCAGCAAGGCTTCTTATCGGGACATTGGATGTTTTGAGGGGTATTGCTGTTGTTCCCAGGTCCACTGCAACCTGAAGTGGTAGCACCTGTTAGGATCTCAGCCGTGGGCTAACAGTCTCCCTCCAAACAAAAACAAAACACTATGAATGTATAAAAATATATTTTTATAGTAAACATACCAGCAATTCATTTTTATATAAAAATTTATCAACAATGCATATTTATTGTAAAATGATCAGCAATATATTTTATCTGTAGTTGAAGGCTTGCAATTGCATTCAAAATATATTTAATTGAAGCCATAAAATTGTGTTCAAAATATTTAAATTACGGCATTAAATAACCCGTAGAGGTTGATATGGTGCTAAAGAAAATCAACCAAACCAAACTCAGCTGCAGAAACTCTCTTCTGGTTTCTTGCTTCTCTGTCACTTACAGTCTTCAAAAAATTAAATGCTATGTCAATTGCTATCTTTTGGATTATGGTTCTTTTTATTGTCCTTTATCCTCACTAAACTTTTCTTATTCTCTTTCACTCCCAGTAATCTCTTGTTTCTTAGTGTTATTACTGACTTGCTTTTGGTAAAATGATTTTTTTTTTTAAATAGCTTTTCTTTCATCTGTTTCAATTTACCTGCTTTTGGTAAATATTATCTCGTTTTTCTTGTCTTTCATTCCCATATTGCTTTTTAATGTCTGTTTTTATAGCTTTATTAAAATGTTATATCCTAAAAATGATTTTCAGTTATTCTTCCACTCACACAACTATTTATTTTTGCTATTTAACACCTTTACTGAGTCAACTGATGGTTGGCAGTTTATATTATGCCTTTCATGGTTATGTTGTGCCGACTCCTAGTTATCTCATGCTTGGCATTTTCTGATACATTTTCATCCGTGGGTGCCAATGAGTTTATTTTTCACTCATACTTTTAGTGTGAAAACAATGTTATGACTTCAGTTGAAGCTATAAATCAACTCATAAAAATATTTTATCTGCCTAAGTTGGCTTGTAAAGTTGGCATTTGAAGTCAGATTCTCTAATTGATCTCTGGCAGTCAACATATTAATAAATCCTACCTGCAGTTTATATAAACACTAAATAGCTCCTGTGCATAAGACCTTATTTCCTCTCGGTTTTTATACAAAGTATTTTTCAGAATAATAATAAAATGACAGCTCGGACATTATCATCATTTTCTGCTGTTATCAAAGAACAACAGAATTTAGATGGTCTTTTTTTTTTCTCTTTAATTGATTCTTTTTCCCAAGCAAGGTGATAATGCCACTAAGATGCAAGGTGCTACTGGGAGGGAAAGAGAATGAGAAGACATCAGAATGAACCAGAAACCCAATCCTAAATAAGGAACAAAGGATAAACTACTCCTGTTCAAAAGACTAGACAAGAGTGTAAACCAGATGATAGGTCCACCTATCTATCACTTATTTTTTGAATGTGATGAACCCTTTACCTATTGGTAGAATATCCCTAGAAGATTGTTCATTATTTTTCTTAATTTATTTTTGTCATATTTGAGGCCTGTTGAATTGTTCACCTTCTCTATACTTTGCAAGGAAATAGTAACCATTATTTTTAATTAGAATTTTTTTCTTGTGTTGACACTTGAAACCAGTTACTTTATAGTACAGGTTGTTTTAGCCCGTTCTTTGTATTCAGAGTGACTGTAATTTACCAACATATTTACTAGAATACTATAGAATTTCTTTCAAATACACCTATTATTCAGACTAATAATTACTGAATTAGTCTCTCTCAATTTACATTCCCTTGGTCACTGTTCTGATGGTATATGCTTTTTCCCCCTCTAAATTTCACTTGGGTCTTGTAAATGTGGTTCATCAATTAATATATTTTAGCATCATTGTTATAACAGCAAAAAAGTTAAATAAATAAAGGTAGAGAATGGTTAGCAAAATTATTTTTCTGTTGTTAGGTCAGAAAACTATATTTTCTGTTTGAATTTTTGGGATGAGGAGTTATCATTATTTACATTTATTTTCACATGCACTATCCTCATCTTTGTTGTTGCTATCACAACATTTTGGATGTTGTGTCCTCTGGCCTTCATCATGTGCTTGTTCATCTAAGTAATCTTCAGGAAATTTCAAACTGAACCCTTTATTTAATTTATAAGGGTAGATTGTTCTCACTCTAGGGATATCTCATCCTGTTCTTATTTAGTGCTGTTCAGCCATTACTCACCTCATTTTCACAGAGTCCCAATACACACTACCCAGCTTGGGGACTGAAATCACTATTACTATGTTACTGACTGCTTTAATCCACTATGTGGGACAATTCTGAGTGAAGAACTTGGAGCCTTAAACCTAACCTGCCTGCTTGTGAGTGCTTCAGGTGAGTTTTTTTTTAAATCATTTCAAACTCCAAGTCAATAAAGCCACTAAGATGAAAGGGGTTACTGAATGTGGAAGAATATAAGAAAAAGAAAAACATCATTAATGAGAAAGAATGATAAAAAAACAAGAATTAAGAAAACAAGATAATGACTGACATTGCATTTAAATTTTTGAAAATCTAAGTAAACTGGAATGCAAGAGGCCAGATGAGTTCCACAAGCAAAGAGTGTGAGAGCAGAAACTGTTAGCATAAAAATTACAACTAGCCATTCCAACTGTAAAATGAGACCTAGCTGCCAATCTAGTAGTGTGTTTAAATTTGTAAAGCTGATGTACCAAAGAGGAACAATTAGCATTAAATTTTTCATAGAAAAGACATCGAAAAGTTACATTATAACAGTGGAAAAGTAACTGAAGCTGAGATGCCATGTCAGGACTGATAATATTGCAGATTCTAGATGTGGCAGCAATACTGTTGCCTACTCTAAAATAATTACTGCTTTCAGTCTTCATAATCATCTATAAATTATCTTAAAGCATTATCAGATTCATTAACCGAGTAAAATAATCTAAGACTAACTTCCCATGAATATCTCGTCACCTGCTTCCAAGTGATTAAGCCCTTGGTTGGACACAAAATGTTGGTACTCTGATCCCCCCCCAACCCCAAATTAGACAGTAATCTAATATTTATCTCCTCAATTGAATAATAATGACCATGCAACTTGGAATGGAGTTTTGAGGTGCTGGAGTCATTGTGTAGACACTTTCCAGGACTGTCTTTAACCTATATTTATGTTTATTGGCTGTAGATGCACAGTTAAAAGTCTGCAAAATGCTTTATACATTAGTACAATGACCAACAGATTATTTGGAGCTATTTATAGTATTTACATTCTTCAAACTGTTGTCCTCATCTTTATTGCCATATTCATAATGTTTTGGCCGTTGTACGCTCCGGCCTTCTTCAGGTGATATTTCTTGTCATTTTGAACTGAACCCTTTATTTAGTCCACGGGGGTACGTTGTTCTAATTCAATGTGTCATGCTTTTGGGTATCTCGGTTTCAGTTAATTCCCCTTGGTAACTAAATAAAGATGAGGACAACAGTGCGAATGATGTAAATACCTTATCTCAGAAATATAGACAGAGTACTTGGAAGTTAGCCAAATATTCTGAAAAATAGTTTCATGTCACATTAGCTTTATTATATTTTACCAAAATCCCATGTTTTGTTGCCATCCTTTGTAGTAAAGTTTGTCTCCTTGCCCTCTCTCCTAATCCATGTTCTGCCAATCATTTACACAAGGCCAGTAGATTTTGGTTACGCACTGCTTTCCTCTGCCCCTCTTATTCCAATATCTCCTTTATAGTCAAATTTTTCCAGCCCTCTTTTCCACATGTGACTTAAAAATTTCAACCATCTCTTTCTGATGTTACATATAAGTTTCTTTTTTACATTATTTGGACTATTGTCCTCATATTTGTTGTTATATTTATTACAACATTTCGGCTGTTGTATGCTCCAGTCTTCTTCAGGTGATTTGAATGTCAAACTGAACCCTTTATTAAGGATACATGGCACAGTGGATAAAGGCATTAGTTAGATGCAGTGACAGGACCCAAAAAGTGTGACTTCAATATCTGGTTAAGGCAGTGGAGAACTTGGAGTGGTGAATTAACAGGAGATAACTGATAATTGACATCCATTAGACATGGCACACGGAACTAGAACAGTCTACCCCAGTGAGTGAAATAAAGGGTTCAGTTCGACATTTCAACCACCAGAGTGTTCAATGGCCGAAACGTTGTGATAAATATGACAACAAAGATGAGGACAATAGTTTGAATAATGTAAATAGTGTACATAATACCTCATCTTAGAAATATAGACAGATACTGAAGTGTCTTTTTTGTTTTCATTTTCTCTAAAACTTCCTTGTTGATCATTTGTTCAGTCCATAGTATTCTCAGCATCTCTCTGTAGAACTACATTTCTGTTGACTAGAGTCTCTTCTTTATTTACTGCTATATAGGAGTACTGATATTTAATCCCAAGAAAGTCAAGTAAGAGAGAGAAGATTAAAAGAAAAAAAGAATGGCCATTTGCAAACTGTAGGTGTCTTGGCAGGTAACACGTTGTTGGTATGTTGAAAATAATTGTTCTGTGCAAATTCTAGTCTCAGAATATACTGTTAACTCAAAATGTCGAGCCAGGATGTTTTCAAAGGTGTTTGACACTTTCAATTTCTTATTTCTAT